>JAESUZ010005546.1:0-1200000 GCA_017311185.1 Proteles cristata cristata
ATTTCAGATACACATTCTTCTACAGTGGCATTGTGAGCGATGTTCATGTGACTGAGCATCCCGCCAGGGTGGGCATTCTGCTGGATTACAACAACCAGAGGCTTCTCTTCATTAATGCCGAAAGTGGACAGTTGCTTTTCATCATCAGGCACAGGTTTAATGAGGGTGTTCATCCTGCCTTTGCCCTGGAGAAACCTGGAAAATGTACTTTGCACCTGGGGATTGAGCCCCCAGATTCTGCAAGGCACAAGTGATTGTTGGCTTTCAGAGTTTGCAAGAGGAACAATTCGAATTTTGGGGGTGTATTGTTCTTTCCCTTGGGTGCTGTATATTCAAAGTGTCTCCCATACATTCGCACTAATGATAGCTACGTGCACAGTGATCAGCAAGTGAGCAAAACCACCAAGGAAACCTTGACTTTCTAGGTAGTGTGTGAGTAAAGACGATGGAAAAATGACCTCCGCCCTTTGCTTTATATGTTTGAGTTCTCCCCTAAATCAAAAGGATTTATACCTGTCTTGGGAACCAGAATAGAGAAGTGGTCTTCTCCCTGTTTTATCCTCAGTGGACAGGTCTGAGTGAAGGGAAGGTTGTGTTACATCTCTGACAAGAAATATGAGTTTTTTCCATAAGAAAAATGTCACTTTGCTCCACTAACGGATGTTGAATTCTAATCATTAGAGAAGATGTTTTCACTGTTTGAAGTTGATAATGAACTCTTTTGTAATAATATGTACCGTAGAACATGAGTCTCTTTTCCCTGAAATTTTAAATGTAGACAAGAGCCAGGTATTAGAAATCTCCATTTTGCTAAATAAATGGTTAGAGTCTATAAAACAAAACATGTTATATGAATTTATTATATATAACTTATGAGCCTGGCATCTCTGGACAGGGACAGACTGACGAGTAAATGACCATCATGCTTCAGTGGGTTGTGTCTAACTAACTTTCACATAAGAATTTTACATGCGTCTTTTAAAATCTAACCACTTTTATCCCATAGTTACCGTCAACTACAGGAAGCTGGGAATCTCTTTCTGCCAAAATGAAATGGTTGGTCATTTTTAGATACTATATTGAAATCTCTTGAAATCTTCCTCAATTATGTGTGCCAAGTTGATAAATCTAGAAGGCATTTTGAGATGATTGCTCTTGTTTTCGATAATGTAAATACTTTGTTCTTATTTATAGATTTTTTAACATTATGAAGTCATTTCTTTCTTTCCTTGAATTAGGAAATAATATCCTACTTTTGAGATCTGTTCTAAATTTTCTTGATTCACAGCTAGAAAATCCAAACCGGACCTGTAACTGTATCGGTAGAGCCCCTCCAAAGCCACCCCAACTCTGCTTTCAAATGAGAGCAGCTACCAGCAAGATGGATACTTAGTGAAACAGGAGGAATGATTTACTGCTTTGTTGAGAATGTTCTCTTGACTTTTGTCAAGGCTTAAAAGTGTTACCATTAGGTCTGACTCATCAGCAACCCATGGGCATTATTACTTTTTTGGTGAGAATGTCATGTAATTAAAAACAGGAACAGTAGTAGCAGCCACATGGATTTTAGAATTTATCTCAGCTTGGGTTCTTCCAAAAGTAGACCTGGAGATAAAGATTTAATGCTGGTTGATTACACAGGAAGGGATTCTGCGAAGCACATGGGAGGAAGTGGGGAAAGTAAGACAGGAAGGGGGAAGAGCCAATAAAGGTCATGTTTCATGAGTGGGTTATTGCCACTCTGAGCAACTGGGGCTCACTTGTGCAGGGGCTGCCCTGGAAACCACTCAGAACATGCCAGAAGCTCTCTCCAATCCCTGTTGGTTGAGGGTGGATGCAGGGGGCATTAAGTTCCCATCCTCCCCCTTTCCAGGTTGTGTTCCTTCCAAACTCCTGTGATCCCCAGAAAGTCCCCAAAGGAAGTGAAAAAGAAAGTCAATTCTTGCAGAACTGTCACTGGACAACTGCCTAATGCAGCTACTGCTGCACTCAAGTGAGCTGGGGGTGAGTTGGGGGCACATGTGACAGCACCAGCAGCATCTGCCATCAAGCTGGCAGCTCGGGTATGAAGGAGAGAGTCAGAATAATGGGAAGAACTAAGTTTGAAGCTTGAGTCACGTCTTTGTAGGTTTTAACTCAAAGTCTTTAGTTATATCCCTTTCTCTCGGAATAATTGTAAACATCAGATTAAATAAGCATGTGAAATGTCAAACATTTTGTAGTTTACAAAACATCCAGACAAGGGACTCTGGAGATCCTCTTTAAGGCCAACCCTCCATCACATCCCATGAGTGGTCCTCCCATATCTGTCTCCATGGTAAGTGTGTGGTGGCAGATAGGACTCTGGGGTCAGGAGATCCATGTTTCAGCTGCCTCTGTCTGTTCACTGATAGATTATTGCAGTGGAGACAAGCAAAGTGAAGTTAATGCTTTTTCCATATGTCCTCAAGCAATTCTTTCCTCCTGGCCCTTCTTCTGAGTCTGTCTTTCCTTCTTCTTGTCCTTCCTACTCCCATAACACAAACCTTCAGAGCAGAGAAAGGAAGTCAGCAAATTTTGTCAAAATCACTCCTCTGCAAATCTGTCAGCGGTAGTTATTAGTTTAATAACATATATAGCTCATACATTATCTCTTTTAATCTTCATCAGGACCCTGCACAGTAAAAATCATTGCCATTTCATAGATGAGGAAACCAGTCTCAGAGCAGTTAAATAACTAGTTCATACTCACAGCCAGCAGGTGGCAGAGTGTGGATTTAGATACGGCTCAAATCCTGAGCCAGAAGAATAAAATGGTGTTTTATTTTTTATCAGAGATCATTCGTTTCATATATATGTGATTTGAGAAACTTAGATGTGTGTTTATATACATACACACTCTCCCCCATACAGCTGTACATAGGCAGGCAGACATTCGTATGTAGGTATTTTCTTCCCGCCTGAACCGACTTCCTTCCCAAATGTCACTTTTGTTGTTGATGCCATCTTGGGTGTATCTTTGATTCCTTCTTCATTACCAATGACCATAATTAGGATTCCAAAGAGTCTGTAACATTTTGTTTGTGAAGAATAGACTTTAATACATGAAACCACAATGCTTCCTCTCAGAGATATAAGGCCAAAATAAAGGAGTTTGAGGGAAAAAGAAGAGGAAATGAGGACTAACACTGTGGTCGTTCTCTGTTTGCAGACACACCTGGACAATCCTGGACAGGTACATTCTTGGTCAAAGGTCGAAGGATTTTTCTACTAAAGCAAGTCAAAATTCATTCCTGCTGTTTTTCTGGAGGTGCTTCCATAACATGGAACAGAGCTCAAGTATCTTACTTTATTACACCCACTTACAAAGTTGTGTGCCTTAGGCACCAAACACTAACACTCTCCCATCAGAAGCATCCTTCAGACCCCCCAGTGGCCTCTGTTGGAAGTCACTTCTCATCTTTACTGTGTTAATTACCCACCAATGATCTCAAGTGTCCAACTGCTGAAGAACTCAGGACCCAAGCAGTTCATATTCACTGAAGAGCTTCATCACAGTAAAGGGCATAAGTACAGCTGCACAGAAGAAGGTTAGGCCTTCAAGCTGTCCTGATATTTCTTTGTGCTCCCACCATGGGGTTGCACATTCTGCACATCGTCTCCAGGCCTCAGACCACCACCAGTGTGCATGTGAGGTATTGTGATACCAGGAAGCCCAAGTTTTGTTTCTGATGGTGCTGGGCCAGTGAACTGGTCACAAAGGCACTTTCCAGGTATACAACTAGCCCTAAGTGTTGAAGTTCACTTCCTCCCTCCTGCAGCCTCTGCCAAAACCAATGCAAATCATCAATCTGATGATTATTACTAAATGATACTGATAGACTATCATTCTTCAGCAAAACAACTGGTGGATCCATGGTTACAGAATGTCACTTACTTTTTTCAAATGTTTGTTTACTTTGAGTGAGAAAGAGCACAAGCTGGGAAGGGAGAGAGGGAGACACAGAATCTGAAGTAGGCTCCAAGTTGTCAGCACAGAACCTGATGTGGGGCTTGAACTCACAAATTGCAAGATCATGACCTGAGCTGAATGCTTAACCTACTGAGTCACCCAGGTGCTCCATTTGTTTTTAGTTAATAGGTTCCATGACCATGTCCAACAGTTAGTAGCTCTGTGGATATGCGTGTGATCAGTTAAGACTAGCAAAAATAAGCCCATGCTGGGCACTTACTGTCCTGTTTTCCTGAGCTCAACTGCTGGGGAGTGTTTGAAGAGTAATAATAGTAAGAGCTAAGTGCATGCCCTCAGATCCCTGATATGGTGACTGCCTGAGAGTGATCCTAGGCACATCCCTGAGTTGAATGATGTTGGTGTTGAGTTCCAGTTCCCTTCATAGTGCAGGAGGGAACACGTTTTCTGAGCTGCTTCCTGAGGAGGAGATCAACACCTCTCCTTTTCCCTTACTATCCTCAAACTGTTTGTGGTTGTGTCCCTCTTGGTGCCTCTGTTTTGGTTGTAAATGAACTCCCTTTCTATGCTGAGTTTGTTTTTTCCTATTGATATCAATAACTCCAGATCCCCAAACAGTATATGAACTATAGCTTGAAAATAGATGGAGGATTATGAATGTCTAACTTGGAGCAAAGATAATTAGGGAAGGAGGTAAGAGGTCTTTAAAGAGTTTGAAGAGTTTAAAGGTTTGAAAAGTTATCTATAAGAGGAACACAGTTTACTTAGATCTTTGTCCTAGAACTGGTGAGGAGTCCCAGAGTTGATGAATTTGGTACAAGAGAAGGAAGAACACCCATCAGTGATGAATGACTCCGGGACATGCTGCTTAGTACACAGAGGCAGGCTGAATGAGCCATTTCCCAGAACATTAAAGATCTGGGTTCTAGATTTGTGGTTTTGAAACTGTGTTCTGATGTGCTGGGATTCCACAGAGTTGCCTGATTGTCACTGTGGGGTCCAACAGGAAAAAACTAAGTGGCCATAAATTCTTACCCCTGTCCTATTTCATCACAGCAGCTCAATGTTAATCTGTTTTATACATTGGGTTCCATATAATAATTCATTTGACGAAAAGATTTCCATTGGTAAGTAAAGTTTGAAAAGTAATAACCATCGAGGTTCAAGTCTGAATTCTGTGATGCAGGATGACCCAAAAGTCCTTAAATCCTCTCTTCTTTCAGAGTACCTTTCACTTTACTATCCAATACTGATATCATATGAACTGTAAGCAATTCTGTTTCCTATCCCAAATTTCCAAGAATTTCTGTAGATGATTGCATTCTCCTGGTTGACATTTCTGACCTCCTGCTTCTGAGTTCTTCTCCATGACCACTAGCCACCTCATCACTCCTTCTTCATCCTCTCTTCATCCTATTTGGTCATCCCAGAACATTGACAGAGTGCTCCACTGATTCCTTAAGGCAGTGCTAACAGGAGGCTGACACTGGTAGTGGTTAACACAGCTTTTGCTCAAGAGTTTAGTGAGGGAAATTATTTCATAGATCATGAAACAAAGTAAAGTTGAATGTGGGGCATCCAACAGTGCTAGACGCACCTTCTGATTTCTTCTCCAGCTCAGTCTTCCAGCCATACTGAACAGACTAACCTCTCCATTCTACTTTATTCAAGTTTCTAGCTTCTGCTCAAACTTTTTTTCTTTCCGATCAGCTTGCAAAACTAGAAAAATATCAAAATACAAAAGCCTCTCTTACCAGTATAGACATTTTATATAATAGAATGAGAGCAAAAGTTTACCCTCCTACCTCAGCCTCTTCCATTCGGCTCAGATTCTAGGCCTTTCTCTGCAGAACTAAAAGGCCACTAAATCAGTTCTCTAAACTAAAGAACACTCATTTCCCAAAAATGAATTTGGCCATTACCCCTTGGAATGGTTTTAGAATTCCCTTAGTGTCTTCCCTTTAATAGATTTCTGTAGAACTCGATAACGTTTGAAAGCTCTTTCTCAACCTACCTGGAGCTCCCAGACTTTATGGTGGACTTCCTGGCACTGTGGAGGACTTTACTGCATGCCACGCACTTCAGGAAGAATGATACCCTTCTAGAGTCAACGTATTATTTGAGAATTTGATAACTTCAGAGGCAGTGGGTAATTAGGACAAAGGAAAATGGGGAAGGAGAAGCATAATTCATTTATCAATTCACTCAGCACATGTTTGTTGAGTATTTGCAAAGGGCTGGGCACTCTTCTAGGCCCTAAGGAACTGGCAATTATCAAAATGGACAAAATCCCTGCTTTCAAGGAGCTTATATTCTAGAGGAGGGAGACAGACAATAAATAGATATATAGACTGTCAATGTGAAATAAGAACTAGGAAAAAATAAGAGAATTAAGAGCAATAGGAGGTAGAGGCTGTTATATATTTTAGGTATGATGGAAATATCTCTGATAAGATGATATTTTAGTAAAGACCTAAAGGAAGTGAAGGGGGAGCCACATGGATATACTCAGGTGAAGGGTATTCCACACAGAGGAACAGCAAGTGTAGAGATCCTGAGGCAGGAACATGGGGGTGCTGGAGGACCAGTGAGGCCATGAAGGCTGGGGGAGATAGCCAGGGGGAAAGAATGCTATGAATACAGTCAGAGAGGAGCCGGGACAAGTCCATAATGGCCTTAACAGCCAAATAAGGGCTTTTCATTTTATTCTGGATGAGTTTACAAAAAGTAACAGGTGTGGAGGGTAGATACAATGGCAGTCTCAAAGAATTGGCTTTACATGTGCTTGAGTATTATGTTTTTCAACACTAAACAGAAGATTTCATGAAGGCCCCCTGAGCTGGCCTTTGCCGCCTCTCAGCTCCTGCAGAGAAAGCACTTGGTGTAGGTAGGAGGGAAGAAAAGGTGTTTTATGTCTCCTCCCCAGCTCTGCCCAGGAATCCTATGGCCCTGCTCACTTCCTGCTTCAGGGGAGCAGCCCCTGCTGACTGGTTGCCATTAGGACTACCTAGCACAGAATTGTGGGGGGTGGGGTGGAACTGCTATCACAGCTGGGCTGACATTGTGCTGAACAGAGTCTGCTTGCCCTTAATGAAACGTTTGGCAACCACCAAAGATGGAGAAATACAAGCACATCTGAAGGAAATGTTTCATGTCTTTTCAACTGCATGATTTTTCAGTTACAGGGAAGATGAGGTAATGATGTCATTGAGGGAGGCTGCCTGCCAAATGGCCTCACAGGTGTGTATATGTGTTTGTGTGTAAGTGTGCTTTCGTGTGCATCTGCATGTTGTAAATATTTCATATGTGTGATTGTGTGTATATGTGTGTGGTCTGTGTGTGTATATGTGCGCATGTGTGTGTATTAGCAGAGATGTGTGTGTGGCTAGAAGTGTCTTTACAATTCAGGGCCTGCTTTCCCAGTGAAGATCTAGGAACTGGATTTGTCAGAGCTGTCAAGGGTTATTAGGTTCACAGGGACTCACCCACGTTAATCAAGCCCACAAAAGACTTATTGGTAATTTAGAACACCAATTGCTTAATTTATAGTGAGAAATCAAATTATCAAAGGGACTGATGAACACATCTCTGCTGGTCAGGGGATTCTCTCTCTAGGCCCCTGAGGGGAATTAACATATTTTCACCAAGGAAAGTCCAATAACAGTCAAGAGATTATTTGGTGATCAAGGCAAATTATGTGAATGATCTTAATGACGAGCATTATTAAACTGTTGTGGCCAGCCATGGGCCCAAACATTTGGGTTTGCTGCTCTGAGTACTTTCTCCCTGTTTTAGCATTCGGCTTCCCTGAGAAATCCTGTCCTTTGGGGATTATTCAGTCCAGCAGCTTACATTACCATTAGGAAAAAATGTGGCCTTAAGACCATTTCCCAGGCTATAGATTTTTTTCTTCATTTAGCAACTATTTGATTTGATTTTTAGGCCCTGTTCCTCTTCCTTTTGATCTGAAAAATATCATCATCTGTTGCAGATGACAGATTATCTATTAAGTGAAGATCTTGCTAATTTAATAGAATTAAGAACACTTGCAAATTATTCTGTGGCATCTCACTCTCTCTCTCATGGATTGGCTGCATGTGGGAGGAGGACATTCATTCAAGGATTTGTTGTCACTGATGAGAAAGCGTGGTTCAGAGCACGTATCCTGGAATCATGGAGATGGGCCTCTGTACCTTCAGAGCAAGTTGGGCAAACTGTTCTGCGTCTTACAGAGTCCTCACTGTAAGACAGGAATAGTACTAGCTATAATGTCATAAGGTTGTTCATACACTCATCTGAAGACTAACTAAGGTGCCAAGCACTATTCTAGGTACCAGGGGTTCAGCGATGATCAAACATCGCTGCCCTGAGGAAGTTTGCATTCAAGTGAGAGGAATGACACACAATAAAGAAATAAATAAATACACTATTTAGTTTTAGAAAGTGATCAGTGCTATACAGAAAAATAAAACAGGGAAGGGTTGTTGTGACATGTAAATGAAAGAATGTATGTAAAGTTGTTAGAATTCCTGGAATATAATGATAGCAAAAACTTTAGCTGTTACTAATTGAGCTGTGCCACAGGGACTCACGGTGAAAGAACTAAGTGTGCTCCTCAGAATAGCACATGGTCCTCACATACAACTTGGCATGTAGTTATTCTATCCATGACTACTGTGTCTCCAGTGAAAGTTTAATATGTTCCTGTTTTTACTCATTGCAAACACTCAGGAAAAGTATCTAGAACAAAAGATAAATTACCCTTAATGTCACCACTCAGAAGCAATTTAACATTTGGAATGTATCCTCTTAGGCTCTTCTCCTTTTCTTTGGACACACACACACACACACACACACACACATTTAAAAAACATTTTTTTAACATTTTTTTTATTTTTGAGAGAGAGACAAAGTGCGAACAGGGGAGGGGTGAGAAAGAGGGGGAGACACAGAATCTGAAGCAGACTCCAGACTCTAGCTGTCAGCACAGAGCCTAGAGCGAGGATCAAACTCATGAAATGAGAGATCATGCCCTAAGCTGAAGTCAGCTGCTTAACCGCCTGAGATCACAACCTGAGCCCATATCAAAAGTTGGATGCTTAATCGACTGCGCCACCCAGGTGCCCCTGGAAAAGTGAATCTTAAGATAGTTTGCTATTGATAGATTTTCATTGGCTTCCAAGTTTTCATTTCTAAAAAATGCTTTGGTTTTAAAGGCACCAACTTCACTATTTGGCCTAGAGTTTTCCACGGATCTGTTATGAGAAAGTATGCATTATTTTCATATTTACTATGAATTCTTATCACCTTTAATAAACCCAGCTGAGAAGACTGAATAGAAACTCCTTCACGGGGCAATCTTGGTGCCTCATTTAATTTAGAGTCAATTCAATGTAATTACACTTAAGTTTGTTCAATTTAGATGTGTTTTTTAACCTCTGCCATGTCAGGACACCACACTGATTACTGTTGAGAACCAAGAAGAGTAAGACACAATCCCTACTTTCAAAGAGACCATGCCAAGAGCACAGATATTGGTAATTCGCATATAGGCCCGAAGAATTATGGGATCACAGAGTAGGGAGAGGTCATATCTATCTGTTTACTGTGGTCACATATTAAGAAATGTTAGCTTTATGTCACTAATGTGTTGATAAGCAAGACTCTTGAGACAGAGTCATAAACAATGTGCTATTTTTGTCTCTTTGTGCCCTTTTATGTTTACTTGGTAGGGGGAAGTTCTTAATGAAATTTTAGGCAGAGGAACTTGGGAGGACTTAGGTGGGCTTTCTTAGAAGAAATGTGGAAACTAAGACCTGATGACTGAGTAAAAGTTGGCCAAATTGAGGGGAGTGCGTTCTGGGACAGAAAGAGGGAAGGGAAGAGTGTTTCTGATATAGAGTAAAGGTGAGGAAGTGAGAAATAGACCTATGCCTTAGAGGGATTGAAAAATCAGTATAGTTATATGGGAGGGAAGGAGGGATATGCTGTGGAGGGCTTTCATAGTTGGACAAATTTTCTCTGAATACCCCAGGTTTTAGCTTAAACTCATACAAAGTAGGCAGTAAATAAATATTTTTGAAAATAAAGTCTGAAAATTACACAAGTTTTTGGTTCCTTAACACAGTTTCCCTTCTCATAATTCAGAACAACCACATATCAACTTCCTACTTCTCCTCACTGGAAAATTTAAGGACTATCTCCAAATGGTTCTTGGATTGTAAGGCAGAGGGAGAAAAATGTTTGCATCCTTCGAGCAGAAGCTCCCATTGAGTTTGTTGGTAAAGCAAGTTGTCTCAGGTAGTAGTGACTGAAAGTGAGTGAAGGACTGAAGCCTCCCGGTCTAGGATTATCATTCAGAGAGGGCGAATAAGCTAGACTCATCCAAAGCACAAGCCATTTCAAAGGTGGTTTTCTTAGGAAAAAATGGTGACCAATTGTATCAGGAAATCAACTCTGTTGAAATTATAATTTATCCTGCTTTTTACTTTTGTCTTCTTTCAGTGAATTAAACTATAACCAAGCTTATTTCTTGATTTGCATTTCTCCTTAATTATTCTGAGCTAAGTTCTACCCTGCAGAGCTCCAGGAAATGGATAAAATATGCATCCGAGTGTTGAACAGCAGCGGCAGACACCTACACACCAATCCCCGGCTGTGTGGGACGCTGCCATTTTCCCCAAGTCATTTCAGGTCAGAAACACCTCTGCTCCCAAAGAATAGCATTTAGGGGCCCCCACACAAGGTCTTTGTATGCACCGTATAATGACTATTAAGGAGCAGTACATTATTCTGCACCCTCCCAAGAATAAGTGCAAGGCTACTGTTCTGCCCCTATGGACATAGAAGGGACTCTGCAATCATTGAGCCCAACGGGAAACCCTGTGAATTACCTTTAGAGGGCTTGAAGTCAAAATCAGAACATGATTTTACTTTATTCCCGTCCAATTAGCCAAGCTTTCTTTTAAAAACAACATTAATACATACAATTGTAGAACTTTTGGAACCTGTAGAAAATCATGATGAGTTAAAAAAAAAAAAAGGGTCCACAATTCTGCAGACTTAGACTAGTTTGGTATGTTCTTTGGCTTCAGGCTTTTTGCCTTCTCTCTTTCTCTAATGCAGATAAAATGCCTGGAAGTGTCACAGGCAACTTGCAACCTTGAGGATAAAATTCACATGCTGAGCATGAAGAAGTATAAAGACAGAAGCTTGGATTCTTTCTCAATGCCGTTGGTGAGAAATCATTCTGGTTCACTCCTGTTTACCTCTAAACTGGTTGTTGCTTGAGTTAAATAAACGTCTATCCTTAGAAATCATTACAATTTTAGCTGTCTTTTGAAGTACAACACATATTCCGAAAAGCTCATCACAAGTTTATAGCATGATGAATTTTTTTCAAAGCTGAAATAAGCGTGGACCTGTAATATATTTATACCAAGAAAAAGAACATTATAGTAAGTGACTCCCAGTTACTCCCACTTCCTTAAGTAACCTCTATCTGAAATTAACCATTGATTAGTTTTTCCTGGTTTCAAACTTTATATGAATGGAGTCATACAGTATTTTTTTTCTTTGTTTCCAGCTTCTTCTGTTCAACATTGTATTTGTGAGATTTATCCATTCTGTTGTATGTAGCATTATTTATTCATTCTTTTCACTGTACAGTAGTATAATTTATAAATATACCATAATTTGTTTATTCATTTGGCAAATGATGGACATTTGAGTTGTTTCCAATTTGGGGCTATTAAAAATTATACTGCTATGAGTATCCTTGCACATATCTTCTAGTGAGTATGTACTCACTTTATAGTGAATATAGCTAGGAAAAGAACTGCCAGGCCATCACATGACTATGTTGAGCTTCAGTAGATAATGCTGAAGTCCAAAGTATAAAGTTACTTTCAAAGTAAAAAAGTTCCATTGTACTCTAACCAGAACTCTTTAAGAATCTCAGCTGCTGCATAAACTATTTGTAAAAAAAAAAATAAATGGAAACTAATTTGACAATAAACTATTTGTAAAAAAAAAAAAAAAAAAAAAGAATCTCAGCTGCTTCTTATCCTTGCCACCATTTGGTATTGTCTATTTCATTTTAACCATTATGATGGGTACATAATTGTACCACATTATGGTTTACATTTGCATTTCTCTGATAGTTTTAAAGGTTGTTTAAACCTTTATATATGTTTATTGCTATTTGAATATCTTTGTTTAGGTTTCTGTTCAGATCTTTTGCCCATTTTTCTATTGTGTTGTCTTGTCTTTTTTTTCTTTTTTCTTTTCATAGGACTTCTATATATATTCCCAATATGAATTTTTTGTTGGATACATATTTTGCAAGCATCTTCTCCCCATTTTTAGCTTCAATTTTTACTCCTTTAATAATATTTTTTGATAAACAAAGTTTTTTTTATTTACGTAGATTCAATTCATATTTTTCTTTGTGGTTAGTTTTTATGTTCAGTTTATAAACTGCCTACCTTATGGTCATGGAGATATTTTCATGTGTTTCTTTTTAAAGGTTTATTGTTTTATTTTAGCTTTCATAGTTAGGTTTTATATATGTGTGTGCACAGACACACACACATGAACTGGTATGTATAAAATATATGTAATTGATTTCTTGTGTATAGTGTGAGGTGGAGTTCAAAATGCAGTTTTTTCTTCATGGAAAAAAATGGATTCACCCCCAATTATTAAAAAACACCACTTCCCCAGTACACTTCAATGTCACCTTTGTCACAATGCTTAAGCCATTTCAATTCTTTTTTGTGGTTACTAGCAGCCGGAGAATCACATCTGGTATGTGTGTGTGTGTGTGTGTGTGTGTGTATGTGTGTGTGTGTGTGTGTGTGTATGACTGTGTACACAAATGAATTTTCCTTCATATTCTGAAATATTTGTTAAAAATATAGTTTTTGATATTAGTCCATGTTAATGATGTACCATCATCTACTTCATCAATACTCTGAGGCTAGACATTTGTTTCCAACTTTTGGTTATTCATTCTAAGATGAATGTCTTTGTTCATAAATGTTTGCACATATATTTCATTATTTTCTTTAAGTGAGCTCCTAGAAATAGAATTATGGGTAAAACTGTACAAATTTTAAAGGCTTTAAACACAGCCTGAAAAAACATGTGGAGAGTGGGCTTTTAAAGTACCATAATTCTGCAGTTGAGAAGCCAATAATACCACTTTTTGTGGTATTATAAAATACACAATAAAAAATAAAAAATAAGGGTATCTGGGTGGCTCAGTCAGTTAAGCATTTGACTTTGGGTCATGATCTCATGGTTCATGGGTTTGAGCCCTGTGTCAGGCCTGTGCTGACCGCTCAGAACCTGGAGCCTGCTTCTGATTCTGTGTCTTCTTCTCTCTCTGCCCCTCCTCTGCTCATGTTCTGTCAAAATAAACAAATGCTTAAAAGAATTTTAAGTAAAATTTATTTATTTAACTTTTTCTAATAAATTTCATTGATTTTTTTTTAAAAAAAACTACTTTCCTAATGACAGTGGAACTCAGCAGATTGAAACTTACTTGACATGAATGTGAGATTGACTATCTGGGGATACATTTAAAAAATTCAACATAAAAACCTGACTATTAATTTCTTGTATTTGAATCCAGGAATGCAAGCAATGGGGTCAGGTACTTCTTATACTCAACACATAATTTTTGTTTTCTCTTCTGGTTTTTAGATTCCTGTTTTCTTTTATTTTGCTATTGCCATTTGTTCTTTTGTAAGCTGGGGGGGATCCAAAAATGAAATGAAAATAATATGATGTTTTGGAGGAATGTAGGACTTGATTGGTGGGGGGCAGGGGAGAGATGGTTGTGGGGAACTGCTCTTAAATACTTTACTGCCCAATTCTTCATGTTTTGTTTTTATAGCCAGCGATGAAAACGAGAGATAGAGAAAAGGAGACGCAGAGTTGGGGAGATAGAATTTTCACTCTAAAGGGCTTATTTAAAGAATTAACTCAGAAAGACTGCAGAATAATTGTAGCTACTTCTCCCAAGCCAGAGGAGACTGAGCCAGAGGTGCCACAGGAGCTAGACTACATAGAATTTCAGAAACCAGACCTTCTGAGGTAGAGAAGGAGGCCCTCAGTTGCTATGACGATGCAAGTTTTGGTGGAAGGGCTCTGACTTTCCTTCACAAAGGCCAGATTTATTCATCAGAGCAAAGTAAAAACTATATCCCTTGAAGTGTAGAAAAAAGGTCTTTGTGAATAGATGTGAAATGCTGAAGAGGGCCGGCTGGAGCCTCAGCCACACTACCACAGCTGACAATTGCAGACGGCCAGCACCTCCTCTGCCAGCCCAGAGAATATGCCTGGCCCAACGAAAGGGCCCATGTATGGTTTCTGCTGAATCTAAAACTACAGTGGTTGGGGAGTAAAGCATTTGGGAGGAAATTGTTCTTTGCTCCTGGACAAGCATGGAGGTTGTTGTACCTTTATGGTGTGGCTTGTCCACCACTACTGACTGTGTAGGAAGGCACCGTGGCCTGGAAGGGTTGGAGCCCTAGGAGGAAGAGAGGAAAAGGATGCCTTCAGGAGGAGTTCCCAGGGGAACTTCATGAGTTCTGGGAGTCAAGTCAAACTGTGGCCACACTTCCGCAATCTTTGAATAAACATCTCCCTTTTCATGTTTTTGTACTTAACTATAGTCACTGCCACTGTTGTTTGGTTTTTTACTTTCTTCACAATGTTCCTTTGGAAAAATCTCTTATTATTGTCTTAGCTGAAAAACTTTACAGGACAAAATGCTTCAGACTGTTGTGGGTTGAATTATGCCTCACGAAAAGATATAGTGAAGTTCTAGCCCTGGTGCCTATGAGCATCACCTTATTTGGGAACGGTGTCTTTGCAGATGTTATCAACTGGGATGGGGGGTCCTATCCAATGAATGATATCCTCATAAAGAGAGAGAGATTTGGAGACACAGATATACTCGTGGGAAAGAAGCTTATGTGAAGATGCAGACAGAGGTGGGAGTCTAGGAGTCACATCTAGAAGTCAAGGAACGCTGAGGATTTCTGGCAGCCAGCATCCAGTAGGAGCCCTGCAGAGGTAAGGAGAAACACTGCCCTAGAGGAAGCAGAACCCCTTGATTTTGGACTTCTGCCTCTAGAACTCTGAGAGAGTACATTCCTGTTGTTTTTAGTCACTCAGGGACTCTACAACAGCAACTGCAGGCACTCATGAGCAGGCTGTGGGACTCAGAGCACCCCTGGTGCACTGGGTATCCCAACCAAAGGTCTAAGCAAATATGTGGATGAAGTAAAGATAGAACTGCACTTAGCTGTGAATGGTTCCCTTACAGCTTGACCTACTCAGGCCACTTATGGGGACTCAGAGGCACTAAAGCCTTACAAGCCATACATCTAGATGGACCTGAATTTTTTTAAATTTTGGTAAAAACCCCCACATAACATGAGTTTTACCATCTTCACAATTTTTAAGTGTACGGTTTAGCAACTTAAGTATATTCACATCATCGTGGGACCTGAACTTTTTTTTTTTTAGGATTGAAAGACACCATACTTTTACAAAGTGATTGTCATGCAATTATTCTTACTGTTCACTCCCTAAATACTGAGTACATGGCTTGTCTTAGTGCTGATTCTCTCTCTTAAGAGAACAAAGTTTACAATGAGTCGAACTGGTTAATAAGAGGTTTTGGATTTTGAGGTTATAATGAGGTCATCCCTTAGTAACTAAGCTTAAATCTAATGTCATGCTTCATTTGAAATTTTAGGTTAAATCTGCTTTGGTCAATCAACACTAGGTTTAAAAACTAAGAGAATGTGTGGGATGTTCTTGCTCCATTATGATAAATGCTGTGAAACTCAAGGGTATTGCTGTGGACAATAGGATGTGGAATTCAATCAATCTGGCACAGTGCCCTCTGCTTTCCAGAATGAAGAGAAAGCTGACAGTTGGATGAAGAAAGGCTTTGTGGAGGAAGTGTCATTAGAGCTGACCTTCAGGAACAAGTTCAGTTTTATTGCAGGCAATCCTGGGAAGTTATTACAGAAAGTGTAGAGGAGATCACTGGATCAGAGGTGAAAAGAACATGCAGGCGTCCCTGAGGAAGCCAGCAAGTAAGCTGCCCTGGAAGCCAGGAGTCTTCCAGTCTATTCTGCACTTAGAACCTCATAAACCAAGACAGGTGTGTGAGGGGTAAGGGGGCGGTTCCTCTCAGTCCCATGGCTTTAGTCTTGCTCAGCATTCTGGGATATGCTGGCTCTGGTCAAAGAAGCAGCACATACCAACTTCCTCCCAGCTGCCTGGGCCAGTTAAGCCAATTGCATTGAGTGCTTGATATCAAGGCTCCTCAAACAGGATCCTGTTAGAAGTAAGAAACACAGACAGAGCACACCCCTCGTGTATCTTCCCCTCTGGAAAGACATTTTCATAGATGGTGCTCATCTCTTGGTTGTGGCACTGGTGGGTGGGATACTGATCTGTCTAGGTTGTGGCCTGGTGTTCTCTAGGTCCTGTCTAGTAATTTGCCCCAGGGAGGGGCCAAGGCTTAGTCAAGTAAAGCCTCTTCTCATTACATGGAACACACCCACCCCATTGGCCCAGTTCTACTGCTTTTTATGTCTGTTTGGTCCATTTAAAGTAGACTGAAAAAAAGTCCCTATTTATTTAGTCGGGATAGTGTTTCAACAAAAAACCCTGTAAAGATCCATGCTTCAAAGTTTATTTCTTGCTTTTGCTGTATGTCCATTGTGAGTTGACTGTGGCTCTGTCTCATCTTATCTTTACTCTGGGACCCAGGCTGATGGAGCAGTGGGCCCTGACTGGAATGTTGCTCTTTATCTCCTGGCAGAGAAGACCTCAGTGAACCACCCATTAGCCCTTAAAACTTTTGCTAGGAGGTGATCCAAAGCTCTTCTGCCCCAATTCCATTGGCCAAAGTCAGTCATATAGCTAAGTTTCCTGTAAAGGGCAAGGAAGGGATAATCCTTCCCCTGGGAGCAGCATGGAATATTTGTGAAACATGCTACAGTATTCCACATGTGGTCACTAAAGGAAGTATTCCTCAATTTCATTGTAAAATTATCTTTTTTTTTTTTTTTTTTTTTAATGTTTTTTTATTTATTTCTAGGAGAGAGAGAGAGAGACAGCGTGAACAGGGGAGGGTCAGAGAGAGGGAGTCACAGACTGAAAGAGGCTCCAGGCACCGAGCTGGCAGTCAGCACAGAGCCCAACGCGGGGCTCGAACCCACGAACCGTGAGATCATGACCCAAGCGAAAGTCGGACGCTTAACCGACTAAGCCACCCAGGCGCCCCTCATTGTAAAATTATCTTAACTGACAGGTACTGATGGGGTTTTTATTTACCATCTTATAAAATGGCGGGAGAATCTGAGTGGTAAGCACCAATGTCCAGGTAATTGGTGAAGGTTATTCAGGTTGGATGAAGAGCTGAGCAATAATGGATTCAAAGTATAGTGTGTTGTAGGTTGGAGGAATAGAGAAAGAAGCATGATGGGGCGAGAGAGAGGAGCTTGGAGTGTGGTGAGCCTTAGGCACTAAGGGTTTAGAATCGTTCTTTAGGCAGTGAAGTTTCATGGAAGACTTCAGAGTGTTGGAATGCACAGTCTTCCTGCCAAGATCTCTGAGGGCATTTATAAAGGATGAATTGAAGGCTGAGTACTAGTTAGAAACCATCATTAGGAGAATAATGATGAAAGCCTGATTTTAGAGCTCCTTTGGGAAAAAGGAGATGGGAGTGGTTAAAACTCAGGATTTGACTTCAGTTCCAGACAGATTTAAGTTCAAGATCTGCCTTTGAAATATCACAGTCACATGATTCCAGGGAAGTTTTCTGCCTCTCTCAACCTTGGTTTGCTCCATGTAAGATGGAGATGATAATAGTATTGCCTTCCATGGTTTGCTGTGGGAACTAAGTAAAGTAACATATATAAAGTGTTTAGCAAAACCCACTACACCTAGAAAGCTCTTACATGTGGAAAAACAGAGACGTTGGAGATTTAGAATCAATAGGATTTGGTGATTTTACATGAAGAGTGAAGATCTGGGAGGGTTTGAAAAGAGTTGCCAAGGTTCCCAGACTGGTGAATGGTAATGTCACTTATCTATTCAGGAGCTGGTGATAGCTGGAAAAGGAAAAACACTGAGTCTGGGATCCTAGGGAGACATCTATGAAGAAGGTCTCTAGCAGGTGCTTAGAAATGCGAGCAAGACTCAGTAGATAGAACTTGTACAATGAGTCATTGGCTGATTGTGTGGACAGATGATTTCTTGGGTCTCTTGCAGAAAATTCTTAAGTTTATACATTAGAGCATACTGAGTGGTCCTAAGAGCTGAAGAAAGAGACACTTCTCCAGGCCGAAGATTCTGGAGGTCAGTGATTCTTACACTAGAGTGTATCAGAATTACCTGGAGGGTTTCTTAAAGCCCAGAGTTTCTGATTCAGTAGGTCAAGGGTGTCCAGCTGGGGCTGGAAACTGGGTTTCCTCACTTCTTCCAAGTGCTCTGCTTTTGTGCTCTCTCTGCCTTAACTGAATCTTAGAGTAGACCTGGAAAATGCTGACCCCACAAACAGAAGTGATTGCATTCACACCATTGATCCTCATGTCTAGAACAAGATTTAGGGAAATGGCCTTTTGAGAATACACAGCAGATTGCTGGGAGATCAGCAGCAATTCAACATGACAAGTGTGGCAGATTTTTTGATTTGTAACATCCCTATGTTATAATTCATAGAATAAGTCTTTAGCCTATGAACCTTTTTCAAGAGATATCATCTGTCCTGATGAACTAAAAAATCCACAAAACTACAACAAATGTCTTTTGTGTGCAGATCTTTGTCTCACTCAATATTCTGCCTTTGGCAGAAGCCACTGTCATAGAGGGTATCTTCCTTTAGGCATTAATGGGGGTGAGGGATTGGGATAGAAGAAGTGACAATCTTAAACTCCCTTAAATAATAAAGAATGCATTAATTTACATCCCTGAAGTATTTACAACTTTTGCTTGGGTGTAAAGCATTCTCTTAGTTTACTAACAGTATATAAAATATGGTAATCCTTTCTTTTGTCCAAAGGACCATCTAGTAGAAGCATCTAAAGTTTCCCCTTTTTTTTTTGCAGTATAATTGACATAAAATAAACTGCATATACTCAAAATATACAGTGTGATGAGTTTTGACATATTCACATTCATAAAACCATCACCGCACTTAATATAGTGAACATATCTATTACCCTAAAAGTTTCTTTATGCCCCCTTTGTAATCTAGAGATTACAAAGTCTTGGTGTGCCCCACTCCCTACATGACTCTATTCCTCAGCAATCACTAATCTGCCTTCTATTACTATAGACTGGTTTACATTTTCTAAAATTTTACATAAATGAAATCATATAATATATACTCTTTTGGGGGGTTTGGCTTCTTTCATTTAACTGAAGTATTTTGAGATTCTTCTTGTTGTTGTATGTATCAATGGTTCATTCCTGTTTCTTGCTGAGTAGTATTTCATTGGATAGATATACTTCATTTGTTTACTTATCTGTTAATGGGCATTTAGGTTGTTCTAATTTGGGGCTATTACAAGCACAGATGCTATGAATATTCACGTACAAATTCATGCACATGCAGATGCTTTTGTTTCCTTTGGGCAAATACCTAGGAGTGAAATGTCTTGATCATGTGATAGATGTATGTTTAAAGTTTTGAAGGAATGGCCAACATTTCTGAAGTGTTGGAGCTATTTAAGTTTCCTACCAGTGGTGTATTAAAGTTCCAATTTTTCCACTTTCTACCCCATATTTAGTTGTCTCAGTCTTTTTCATTTTAGCAATTCTAGTGGATATGTAGAGGTATCTCACTGTGGTTTTAATTTGCATTTCCTTGATGGTTAACGATGTTGATTATTTTTTCAAGTGCTATTTGCTATTTGTTTGTGTATATATATAATACATATAAAATATATAGGCACAATTTTTTGATAAGATACTTATTTTTAAATTGATTTGTTTGACTTTTCATTATTGAGTTGTAACAGGTTTTAAAAATATGTTCCAAATACAGTCTTTTGCCCAACATATATTGTTATATTGTTTCAAATATTTTTTTCAATCTGTGGCCTGCCCTTTTCACTTTTATAACTACATCTTTTGAAAAGGAAACATTTTATTTTGATGAAGTCCAGTTTATTGGTTTTTTAAATAGTTTCTATTTGTGTTTCACTTAATCACCCAAAGTTACTAAGATGTTTTATGTTTTCTTCTGGAAATTGTATAGTTTTAGTTCTTATATTTAAGTCTATGATTCATTCTGAGTCAATCTATGTTTATGGTGTGAGGTAAGGATCAAGATTCCTTTTTTTTTTTTTTTTACATAGGCTAACCAGTGGTTTTGGCTCCAGTTATTAAAAAAATTATCCTTTCCTCATTGAGATCTTGGCATCTTTGTTAATCAGTGGACCATATATGTGGGAATTCTCTCTTCTGTTCCATTGATCTACATCTGCCTTTATACTAATATCACACCATCATTATTACTTTTACTTTATATGTATTTCTATCTTAGTTACTTTATAATGTTTATTTTTTAATTTTAACATTTATTTATTATTGACAGACTGTGAATGACAGAGCACGAGCAGGGGAGGAGCAGAGAGAGAGGGAGACATAGAATTTGAAGCAGGCTCCAGGCTCTGAGCTGTCAGCACAGAGCCCGATGCAGAGCTTGAACTCACAAGCCGTGAGATCATGACCTGAGCAGATGTTATGCCCGGATCTCGATCTCCCCAAAATCCCAAGACCACCAAGGAGTCCAAGTCACGTATGCAAAGGCAAAGGGCTTTATTACGGGCTTAAGCTCGGGCTCCCAGACCTCACCAACGCAACGAATCCATGCTGAGAGCCCCGAACAAAGGAGGAGTAGGGTTTTTATTAACTCTAGGGCAGGAAAGGGGTGATGGACAGGGACTACAACGTGATAGGACAAGGTGACGGCAGAAGTTGTTACGGCGCAGAGGGATTGGTGAGTTTAGAGCAAGGTAGGCCAAAATAGTGGCCAGAACGTCCGGTACCTCCCAACCTCCAGTGACTGGTTTGGACACAGGGAAGGGCGGTGGCTCAAGCCTGCTGAGTCAGGCCTCAGAGACTTGGGTCTTCTAATCTCTGGGGCCTTCTGAGGCCTGTCATGGCACTGGTTTGGTTCTTCAATGTTAGATGCTTAACAGACTGAACCACCCAGGCGCTCCACTTCATAATGTTTTAAAGTTAGTTCCTCTAATTATTTTTTTTAAATGAAGCCAACCAAAATCTTTCACAGTTGTACAAACTTTAATCAAATCCTCATATAGCCTTGGTCTCTCTAAACTGAGAAGAATCTTGATTTTCTGATTTTTCTTTATCCAGAAGCTCAATAACAATTATTTTAGTGAAATTTTATCCCATTGCTTCCATCTCTTTTTTTTTTTATCGTTTTTAAAACTTATTAGTATTATTATTTTTTATTTTTTAGAGACAGAGAGAGACAGAGCATGAGCAGGGAAGGGGCAGAGAGGGAGACAGAATTCAAAGCAGGCTCCAGGTTTTGAGCTGTCAGCACAAAGCCATTGTGGGGCTTGAACCCATGAGTGCAAGGTCATAACCTGAGCCAAAGTTGGAGGCTCAACCAGCTGAGCCACCCATGTGCCCCCCATTGTTTCCATTTCTAACCGTGCTTTATTTGGGTCACACACACACACTTGGCACATGAATAAGCACAATAAAGAGTAGCTTCCCTTCTCCCTACTGTTATTATCACAGTTGCTGCTACTGTTATTATCATTATTGTGTTGTGCCCAAATCATGAGTCCCAGAGACCTCCAAGGAGCTGGCACCAATGCACGTACAAAAGGGTCTTTATTACAAGCTCGAGCAGGGGCTCACCAGCCTGCCGGTGTCATGGCAACAAGGTGAAGCGAAGAGCAATAGTGAACAGGGTTTTTAAGGAGTAGGAGATGGGGGTGCTACAGTACATGTAGCATCATCACGTAAGCACCAATTACAATTACAGCTTTGACCATTCAGTATCTGTGAGGTGTTCATTCCTTTTGGTGGGACCCAATCATGACTCTTGAGAATCCTTTGAAAATGACCAATTGTGAAGTGAGTTCAAAGGGCCCATGTGGGGTTCAGGCAAGGGGTGAGAAATTGGCTAGTTTGTATCTGCAGTTCCCAGCCTTGACGCAGACCATAGGAATGTTTCTTTTTACTTTTTGATTAGCTGAACTGAGGGCGGTCTGAGGATGGCTTTAGCCTTGAACAGTCTGAGGCTTTTCCTGGGACTGGGACTGGGGCTACGTGCCGCCCGAGGTTTCTCTTAATGGAGGCCTTAATTTTTGGCTCTTCAATTGCACACACACTTTGGTTTCAAACATCCTTACTAAATATACAAAACCATTCATTTCAGTTTTGTGCCCCAAAATTAAACCAGGTTAATTTCTTTAATAAACTTACATGACTCCTAGGTTCCATTCCATATCAGCCATTCTAGTAGCTGTACTGAGGTATCTCATTGTGGTTTTAATTTGCATTTTCTTATGAGTATTGGTGTTTTACACTTCCTGGAACATAATATAAAACTCAGATATTATTAAGTTTATAAGTATTATTTAAATTCTCTCTTCCTACATATATAACTGAGTACTTTTTTACACTGATTCTTTTTCAAGATTTTGCCTCTTTATCTTTGAGAAATCATTCTGTGGTGTGCCCTGATCAGATTACCATTTAATAGCCTGAAAAGCCTTCTGAAAACTGGAGATCATAATTATCCTTTTTTTTTTCCTGTCTTAAACCAGTGTTCTATTCATGATAAAAATTTCCAATTCCAACCCACCCCATAAAAATACAGTTTTTAAGAGTGCCGTGAGTGTATATGTGTGTGTGATTATGTCAAATGTTTGGAGAAATGGAGATTATAAACTCAGCAATGTCACGTTTACATTCCTGCTTCTCTTCCTTGAAACCAGTTGGATTTTGGTTCAAATTTCAGCAAATTCCACTCTAAGTGCTGATATGACTGTAAGTAGGGGGAAACTCCTTTCAGCTCTTACAGAATTTTGGAAAAAAAAAGAAGGGAGGCTGACAGGCAAAGTTGTTAAATGTTAAATCAAAAGCTGAAAAGTCATTGAATGCAAAATAATTCAAACTCTAAATGAGGAAAGAGTTCAGGAGGGACTCCTCACAATGAAGGGGGGGGAATGTCAAACCAACAGTAATTGAGGGAAAAGTCAAATGGAGGATGGAAGTCTCCTTTTTCAGAAGAAAGGGCTACTCTGTCTTTGTTACCTCCTCCACTTTTCCTTTTTTAAATTTGGGCCGAGGAAGGTGACAAACTGTAGGGAACATCGGTGGAGGGGAGAGCAGAGGAAACTGCTGGCTGAGCAGGAGCTGCAGGGGCGGAGGGGGAGGGGCCCCACTTTGTGCTTAAAAGGATCTGAGAACAGGGTGAAAAGCTGCCAGCAGCCGGAATATGAATTAAGGAAGGTGACCTTACAGAAATAGAAAAAATGACCTCTCTCCAAAATCTAGAGGGAAAAGATGAGGATGTTAACAAGTTAGGGGAAAAAATCATCGCATAGTGGAGTATGAAAGGACCTTAGAGGTCATGGAAACCAAATCTCACATTTTACAGATAGGCCAACAGTTGTGAAGAATGAACGACCAGAGTCCAAACTGGTCTGCCACAACATAGTACGTTTGCATTTCAAGTAATAAAAAATAATGTCCTTCAACATCAAAGAAATTGTTTGCTTTTAGAAGATTCAGTCTTTTCCTCTCGTGGCTTTTTGTCAGTGACACTTAGCACCATCAGAGCCCTTTTGAGAAGCACCAGATTGGCTTGTCTAAGAGCCATAGCTGGTTTCATGAGATCATTTTAAATTTTGTTTTTGAATATTTGGGAAACTATCATCCCCATATTTAGTACTTAATCAATAGTTCTGTACATTTTGATTCTTTAATAAGTAGGTACAATGATTGAGCAGGGCTGCTGTATACCTGGTGGCGCAGTGGGTTGGGGCCGAGGAAGACAAGGCTCTTCATTGCCACCACCTCATACCTTCCATGAGTCTAGCTTTGGCTGTAAGAGCAGCCTTTCATGCATCTTTCTGCGTCCTCTGTTGCCGCCTTCCAAACCACCTTCTGCTCCAGCCCGCAGAGTGACTTTCCTAAAAAGCAAACCCAATCATACCACTTACTTGCTAAAAACTCTTGGTAGCAACTCGAAGACCACAGGTTAGATTCTAAACTCCTTAACCTCCAGGAGGTCATCTCTGCCCTCTCCCCCTCATTTATGGCTCTCCTCTTAACACTTTACACTCCGGCTTTAGTTAGTGATCCTGTGCTACTCAGCAGACCACTCCAGATGGCTATGTCTTTGCTAGCAGTTCTTTATTGCCTAGGATGTCCTTCTCTGCTTCCTCCTTTACCTACTATCTGTCTACTCATCCCCCAAGGCTCAAAGCAACAATTTCCTTGCACTCCCAGTTACAAGTGACTATCCTTCTAATAGTGTCTCACTCCTTCCTGAACGTACATTTCTCATCATACCTGTAACATCTTATTCCACTTATTTGTATATACATCTATGTTAGAGAAATCAGTGTTTTTCAAACTTCAAAGCACATAGTGCACATAGGCACCACCCAAGGAATTTCTTTAAAAGGCAGAAATTTCTTGGCCTCACGAGCAAATCTTCTGTTTCTGATTCTGATTCAGTAGGTCTAGCATCAGAGGGGTTCACGGACATCTCTGAGCCTAAGGAGAACCTACTCAAAATCAGGTAAGTCTTCGGCTGCTGACAGCACCATTTTTCCAAGGGCAGAAGATACTGCTGGTGTGTTCCACCTGCTTCTTCCTGATCACTGACTCACAAGAGTATCAGCTTGAGAGATCCCAACACTCCCTTCCTCCCCTCCCACTCTCTTGGGGGTAAAATATGCAAAACTCATTTATATTCTCACAAGTAGGTGAGAATCACATTCTGGGCCATCACCATTCAATAATGGAAGCTTTGTGGAAAGTAGTGACAGGTGAGAGGAATGATTTCATTTTTCACTTTGACAATTGGGTGAAGCACATTCCTGGCAGTTCTGCAAAGGTTTTATGCCCACATAGTTACCCAAGGGATCTGCTTAGCAACCAAGAGATGCTGCAAGGGGAGGAAAAGCGGATTCTTCTCTCAGTGGCATCTTGTAACTGAGATGCTGCCACACAAAGAGGAGAGAAGGGCAGCTTTGACCTAGGATTCCCGCTTGTTCTACAGTCTCCAGAAAGGCCTGTCCTGAATGCCCTGGTCCCTCTCCCTCCCCAGAGCCCACACAGAACTCACAGAACTCATCATTCCTCAGGGAGGCTTGCCTGTGCTTGGCTAGGTTTCTTCTTTGTGCACCTATTTTTTCTGATTATAACATTCAACCTATTTGTTCGGGGTTTGTTTTGAGAGGATCTAATATAGCACCCCTCTTCCGTGCCTGGGTTTTGAACTGAGAAGTAAGGCAAAAAGTAGGCACTTGGCAAACCAAATAGGACCAATTCATGGAAAAAATGTATATTGGGGGATGGGGCTTGTATCTGCAGACAAGGGGGTTTCCTAATGCTGAATCCTGGAACTGAACTGAACTTCCTAAGTGACAGCCCTCCCATCCTCTGCCCAGGAGCTGGGGCAATGTAGAAAATGTGCTTTGGGCCACAAGGTAGGTTCCCTGGAGAAAGGGGAGTGGCAGGGTCTGGGCAAGTCTGGGTGTCTGTTTTAAACTGATAAGAAAAGATACTACACTTGATCTTAGCCCAAAGGTGAAGACACGATTGGGTGTCTAAACCCACCCATCTGGTGACTCCTTCAGCCTCCTTGGGTGGAGGGAGTCAGGGGCAGGGAGAAACCACAGTGGCAGGAAACATCAGAAACAAGTCCAAGTGTTCCCCCAACCTAATTACGTTTACTGTTAAAGATTGGGAAAATGTAGAAAAATACACAAGGAATAAAATGCAATTCATCAGTAATCCCAGAGATACACTATATATTTTTTTATTCTTAGGCACATATTTCTCACCTTATAACATTTCTTAAATTGGGATGTACTTTATAAATGATATGTGTTTAATGTGGTATTATGACTTTTTCCTGAAAGATTTTTATTAAGCCTCTAGTGCCTCTTTCAGTTGTCAGTATCTTAGAAATGAGGAGATATGGTAAATTTCAGTTGTTTTACAAAATAGGGATTTTGCTGGAGCATTTGTCCATATCAATAGGTAGTGAAAACCTGATGTACAATGACTGCAAAATAGTCCATCATTTAAATGTATCAGAATGTATTTAACTAATCTCCACCTTTTGTCAGTTAAGTTGTGCTTTCCTGTTTGTTTTGGTTTTTAGTATTCTAGATAATGTGGTTGGTACACTTTCTTCTACCTAAGTCTTTGCTCCAAATATGATTTTTCCCCCTTAAGAACTGGTTATTGAATCTCGTATATTAACTTTAAAAAAATGTTTATTTATATTTTTGAGCAGAAGCGTGAGTGAAAGAGGGGTAGAGAGGGAGGTGGATAGAAAATCCAAAGTGGGCTCTGTGCTGACAGCAGCGAGCCTGATGTAGGGCTTGAACTCACTAACTGTGAAATCGTGACCTGAGCTGAGATTGGCTGCTCAACTGACTGAGCCATCCAGGTGCTCCCAAGATATTAACTATTTTGGTTTTATGTGGCCATATTTTTCCTCAGAAAAGTTATCCAGTGGAGCATCCCGCTAATACTGTCTGAGGGTGCTGATCTCAGCACAGGCAGCAACACTGAATATTAGAGGTTACGTTATAAGGTAAGATACCTCCTGGATTTGAAGACTGTCTACCCTTAACGCCTATGCTGCCACTCTTCATCAACCCTCCCATGGTTCCTCCCAATCCAGTCCAGTTTGCTGGGAGAATAAGAATAAGCACAGAGGGCAAGACTCAATGCTGTCATAAACGTTTGCTGCCAAACCCAACATAGTCCCCTGGTTGGTTAGGCTCGCTGATGGAGGAATGCGGCACCCTTAAATGGATACAGTCAAAGCAAGCAGAGGACCATTCACAGCTCCTTTCCTATTGTCCACGCTCACAGCTCCCAGTGGCAAGGTAGCACTATGGCAAAACAATGCTAAGGAAGCTGGCCGGCTGAGCGTTTGTCTTGACACCTAGAACATGCTGGTTGAGGTCCTCCCTGCACCTCCTTCTCTTCTCTCTTTATCCCAGTGCTCAGGATTGGAGGAACCTTGAGCTTCCTGTGGATGCCAGAGAGCATCATTGTTGGGAATGCCATGCTGCATTTGGTCTCCATGTAGCCATCCCAGAGGCAGCAAGGGAAGGCTGTGGTCTGGGTTTGATGCCATGCAACACATTTTAATCAGGATCTGTCGTGTGAAAGTCAGTATTAAGTGCTGTAGGCAAGACAAGGTTTTATTTCTGTCAAGAGCTTTTTATGGCACCCACTCCAACCCATCTGCTTGCTCCTTGGGTATAGGCAGGAGATTTTTCTGGAAAGGAACAGCATGTGCTCACTCCTCAGAACCATAGACAGAAGCAGATTGGACTGTGGCAAATGCAAACCTGGCATGTTTACTGGGGAAAAAGAGTTCTTGGTTGCCCGGAGAATAGTGTATCAAAACAAAGTGCGTTCTACGGACATTTCTCAGGAGGATGATGTCTATTCAGGTTAAGTAGAGAATTCTAAGGCCTAAAGTTGCAGTGATCATACTGTATTCTCTACCTGTTTCTCCCCTGAGAAACAGATTCTCTTATCTGATACTCAAAACCAACTGGGGAATTTAGGTGAAGCTTTTAGGGTAGAATCTGGTTGGGCTTTTCCTAGTACGATGATTTACCATATCTGCTGGGCCAAGTGCCTCCATGCTACAACAGTTTTTGTTTAAACAGTTTCTAGAATTATTGGGGTCATAGGATTTTGAGACAGGTAAGCTGCATAGGGTAGAGCTCACTGAGAATGGAGCCAAAGGAGCCTTCTTAAGGGACACTACCAGGGATGGTGGCTGTGGAACAAACAGAGGAGCAATTTGAACAGCCAGTCTCTCGGTCAGGAAAGGTGTAAGAAGATATCCTGTCCCAAAATAGGTGGGAGTGCAGAGTGCTGGGTTATGTAATAGTGGGACAGACCCATCCTGGGGAAGAGAGTATCCTTGGGGGTTCCTCGAAGGGTGACACCTTCTGAATTCGAGAATTGTCTACCTTAACACCTATGCTGCCACTCTTCATCAAGCTTCCCATGGTTCCTCTCAGTCCAGTCCAGTTTCCTGAGAGAATAATAAGCACAGAGGACAAGACTCAAACGTCACAAACCTTTGCTACCAAACCCACACATAGTCCCCTGATTGGTTAGGCTCACTGATGGAGGAGAGAGGTACCTCTAACGTCCGAAGGGACTTGAAGGCGATTTGAAGGTAGACTGGGTAGGGTTGACATCTCATCAAGCCAGCGGGGCTCTAAGTGTTGACCTAGGAGCCCTGGACACTCTGATCTCCTCAGAATGGTATCCTGTTCCCCTGGCAGAGCAGAGAAGCAGGGAGAAACTTGGAGAAGCTTTGACGCACAGATCTCAGCCAGGTCCCAAAGATCCTCAGAGCATGGAAGGGCAGAAATGCAGCCCCACAGTGTTATTTTTTCTGAGGCTCCATCTGTGCAATGAGATTTATTGCCTGCAGTCGGGGTGGGGATTAACCCTTGGATCTCTCCAGCCCATTGAGGAGAGGGTCTTTGTCAGATGACCCTTCACTCGGTTGGTATCTTACCAAGAGAATAGGGCGGAACCTGTAAGGTTAGCTGGATGGAAGGGGACCTCCAACCTGTCTGTAGTGGTGAGGCTTCCACTATGAACACTGTTGGGGCTATACCTCCTGCTGACCATTTGAAAAACAAAATCCTGGAAAATAAATAATATATAAGAACAGAAAGATAATAAAGAAGATTTAATTTCAATCATAAAAGATGAGAAGATTAAGATGGGCTTAAAACCAGACATTTTAAACATGAAAAGACATTTCAAAATAAGTTTAAAAATAAGCAACTGTGTTTGAAATTCCAGTAAAAATAAAGGAGGAAAAAAATAACCGAAATAAATTAGGTTTAAAAATGAAATTTTCAATTAAGTTCAAAAAATAAAATTTAAGAAATTTTGTATCTGGAAAGTTGGAAGAAAAGTTACAGTTCCAATAAAAGAATATTAAGAGCTTTTTCAAAAGAGAAGCTACAGCTAGATGAGATTTAAAATAAGAGAAATGGCTGAACTCCAGTAAGAGATTAAAAACATAAAAAATGAAGGAATGCGTGATCAAAATAAAACCCAAAAGCCATGAGGTGAGAAGCTAAAAACCTGTTAGTAAATGAAGCTAACAACGATATAGTAAACATTATAAAATAAAAGGAAAAATATGTAGGATAAAAGTGAAAATGGAGTTTTTAAATTTGGAGTCAGTTGTAAGACAAAGGAAGTGAGGAGGAAACAGACCAGGCAATAAGTTCCTGTGGACAGGGTTTCTAAGAACTGCTCCTGCTTCTCCCAGGCAGTGACCTCCACCTCAAGAGGGGCCATTTATTTTGGGGGGTTGAAGAGCCAGGTGGCAGAAAGTCAAGAGCTCCTCTTCCCCTTTGTCCTAGACATCACCCCCACAGACTCTTGGCTTGGTCTAACCCTGATGTTCTTTAATTCACGGTACCTATTTGAGAGGTCCTGAGCAAAGGAATTTTCCAGAGCCACTGCAGCCCTGGGGCAGAGGAAACAGCCCCAAATCCTACTGTGACATTCACCCTCCTATTTTCACAGGAAAAGGAAAAGACATGAAAATAGGTAAAGAGAAAACTAAATGAGGATTGAGGGTAAAATGTCTAGAACTGTACGTCGTTCACTAATACCTGCTTTTGATGTCTTCTGCATCAGAACATAAATACCAATGGCAGGAAGTTTATCTTCTGCGAAGTTGCTAAAACTACCCCATATGTAATTATATATTCTTACTGTATTGGCTTAAAATTGTGCGGAATAAAGTATAACCTAAAGAGAAGCCAAAAATAGTTACTTGGTTTCCGTTGCCAAATTTCCTTGAAAAATGTAAATGCATGAGTGTTTAAAATTAGGTAATCAGCTAACAAGTATTTGTTGAGTATCCTGTGTTTGGAGGCCTGAAAGTCTCCCTGGAAGCGATGAGGATAGACTTCCTGGCCTCACTGTCTGTCCACCAGAAGGGCACAGGGCCCAGCCCAGCCTAATTTTCATTGCTGTGATCTACTTTTCATCAATCTGATAGCCAAAAAAAATGTATTGGGGTATGCTTGCTCTTTCTTTCAGGGTCTTTCTTGTTTCACTACTAAGACCGTCAGGCATTTTCTTCTCTTCAAAAACATATTATTCCCACAAGTGGGTATTTTATAAAGTGCTATGCTATTTTACTTCCTTACCTCACTTTTTTCTGTCTCAGATGCTGCTGCAGGTCTGACCACACTGCCTAAGCAGCAGCACGTAGAATCCTCTAGTAAGAACTTGAATCACATTTAAAAATTGATTACATGTTCCTCTTTATTACTGTATAGCCTGGTTTCTCTAAGCCTCAGCAGCCTGTCAGTAACAGAGAGGTCCTATGAAACCTAATAGCCCAATAATCCCTAATAAATGAACATCCGAGTCATCCAGATTTCGGGGAGTGCCTCTGATAGCTCATGCCATCCCACTTAACTCCTTATGTTCACCCCTGGACTCTCTTTGCTGTCTGTTTGTGAATCCACTGGAGACTGTGTGTCACCATCACCACTGGGCCCCATGTCAGTGGCAGATGGGAACAGGAAGCAGTCTAGACCCCCACCCAGTCCTGAGCCCTCCACAGACTTAGAGAAAAGGAAGGCAAAGGAATTTTGCATGTTTGTGCCTGGATGGTGGACCCCAACCATACTGTTCACCTCAAGTAAATAGCTGCTGGTGCCAAGTGGCAAAGCTAAGAGCTATGGAGCCATTCTTTGTCCCTGGGAAGCCTTACCTGCCAGAGTCCTGATGTACTTCACACAGAGATATAGAGAATACCCACTTCCTGCATGTGGGATCGTACTTCTCACCTGCACTCAGTAGCAGCATGCTGGGCCCTTCCCTGGGTTTTTCCCTGGAGCCCCTTTATCCATAGGAGAACCATGGAGTTGGCTCCAGGGCTACGAGGGACATATACACTACGTTCTCTTCCCAGAAGAATGTGAGCTCTTTTCCTTCTTCTCAGTAAAAATACCCTTTATGCAGATCAACTCCTAGAAGGTCCTCCTACCACTCAATCAGACAGGCTCCTGAATGCTGGTTCCCACCTTGGTCTCAAAATGCTCCAAGCACAAGAGTAACCCGTGCCCATCTGCAAGGCGTTTGTGCCCCCGGGACCTCCATTTCTTCATATGTAAAATGTGACCTGCTCCTTTCATGTCAGTTATGAGTATCAAATGACACCATTGATGACTGAGCACTTTTAAAAAGCCCTATAACAATACTGAGTTGGAGAAAACTAAGAGCCAATTGCTTTGTTTTCTTTAGCCCAGAATGCCAGACTTGTGGGAAAGGTTGGTTTCCTTTCCCTAATTCAATCTCGCTGGCCTAGTTTAGTCTTTTTAAATAACAGATTAACTTTATATGAATTATTTCTATATTTCACTAGAGTTTTTCCAAGAGACTTCAAAAACATCACAGATATTGGGGTTGGGAGTAGGATGGTGGGTTGAACAGGTAGGCAAGCATTAGGGGTGAAAGAAAGAAAACAAGAGCTGTCTCTCATAAAATAAATCAAAGGGCATAGCCCTGCCAGTACCTACATGGAATATACTGGATATGTGGGAGTTAATTAGCTCACTAGTCTGTAAAGCAGAGCCACACCCAGGACTAACTGGCAAACCCAAGAGCCAGAACCATCATTTCCCCTGTGCCCGCAGCCATGGCAGACATTTCTAATGGATTGTGGCACCCTCTCTATCTGGCCGAAAGTTGACCTCACATTTCTTCACAGGGAATGCTTTTTCAATATTTCTTTTTAATTTTTAATTTTTTATGCTAGGAATCTTGAAGAGTATAGTTAGATTAGGATAGCCCACATAATGACAACAGTAGCTTGAAGCTGCAATCATTTAGAAAGAAAGGAAGGAAGGAAGGAAGGAAGGAAGGAAGGAAGGAAGGAAGGAAGGAAGGAAGGAAGGAAGGAAGAAAGAGAGAGAGAAAGAAAGAAGGAGAGAAAGAAAGAAAGAGAGAAAGCAAGCAAGCTAAGGGGCCATATGTTGAAGGAAACTGCTTCATGAGCTATTCAGAAAGTTGTTGGTGGATGTGGGAGGACCACAGACCAAGAGGGGACCAAGAGAGAAAGGAGGGGTCAAACCCGCTGCTGTCGGATCCTTGTGCTGCTGACCTCCATTGTCCCCTCCCCCAACGCACAAACAACTAATCCCCTGAACTGAGTCATATATTGACATGTTTAACTTTAGATTTAGATTTAAATTAATTTCAATGAAATTTACTTAAAAACTCAGTTCCTCAGTTACCCTGGTCACATTTCAACAACTCACTAGACGTATGTGGCCAGTGGCTCTGCCATTGAGCAGTGCAGGTATAGAATATCCCTATCACCACAGACAGGTCTACAGGCAATCTATAGCAAACTGCACCATGTATCCTACTCATAACACTGCTCAATAGCCTGGCATCACAGGGCTCATCCTCACATGGTGGGAGTTAATCACATGCAGTGTTGATAAAAACTCAGTTCTGACCTCCTCCCTTCACTTCACCTATACAGAGAGACTCAGGCTGGGGAAAGAAGGAGAGAAGATATACTATTTCAAGAAATTATTTTTCTTCAACATGAAAGTTACAAAAAGAACAGATGGCACTTTTTGAGAAATGAGAATATGGGATCGAAGAGAAGAAAAGAGCCAAACATGAGTCTCAGGACTGCTGTTGATTTTTCCTGACCACCCCAGCCAACTCAACACCATCGTTGTTGTTGCTGTAAAATACACAAATGTTCTTAGTTTTAAGACTTGACTTGCAGAGAGAATTCTTAATTTTACATTTAATTGAAAAGAAGATGCTTGCTTTTACCTAAATTTCTTAAGATTCTGTGATTTCTAATCCTGCCTGCCTGCTGACTGCTTTGTGTATGAGACAAAACAGATGAGCTTTGACCTTGGAGCTGCTCTGTGGGATTTTCCGCAGATGGTTCTCAATAATAAGGTGTTTGCTCATTTGTTTTTAGGTTCCTTTATTTCAAAATAAAAGTGCAGCCAAATTGACCCATGGGGAGAGAACAGATTAGGCAGAAAATAGCATCTCCTTCGATTTCTTACTCTGACGCGCTCGGATTCCACCCGTGAAATTGTCCCACCAGGATGCTGGCAGTAACAGAACAGGGCACGCCAAAGAGAGGCCGAGAAGAGACCATAGTTCTGGATGGGCACATGTGAGGGCCAGGAAAGTCAGCTGAGGCTGAGAGGGCAGGCAGGGACCTCAGGTTTGGAGCAAGAAGCCAGGATCTAAAGTGCAGGAGGCTGGGGAAAGGGTGAGCCTCATACCATCTGTTGCTGTGGGCAGAAAGGAGACAGAAGTCTGTCACATGAGACCCGAAGGGACCTTTGGTATCTTCTTCTGGAGTCTTCCCAAAGAGCCTGAAGATAAGAAGCACCTTGTATACTTGTTAAGCACAGAGCCCTGGACCTAAACCACACCTCTTGAATCTTGGTCACTTAGGTATCGGATATGCAGCTCAGGTGACTGATCTCAGAAAGTCTGGGAAACTCTCACCTATCCAATGGTTTTCAGACTGCACCCTCCAAAGACCTGAGGGCTCTCAGTGCTTCTTTAGCACTACAGAAGGATGAAGTAAGAATGAGGGGGAAGGACAGAATGTGTGAAACTTGAGGCTTCCCACTCCACTACAATCTGATAATGGTGAATAATAGTACCAAGTGCTTATCAAACCCTTCTATACTAGCTATGCATGTATTATCTCATTAATCCTTAGAATCACTCTATGAAGTAGGCATTATTAGAATACCTATTTTATGCATGAGAAAACCATGGCTTGGCAAATAAGTAGCTTATTCAAGGTCACACAACTAGTAGGTGGCAGGACTGAAATTTGTTATGTTATATTAACCTTGAAGAAGTTCCACTTGTATTTGGTTTATGTCTAATTGGGCACCTTATAGTATTTAAACTATAAAATGGATTTCCCCACTAATAAAGGTATGAAAACACTTGGCTAGTCTGATCTTTACCTTTTCTATAAGAAGAAGCTAAGGCCCAGAGAGGTGACCTTGTAGGCCACAAGGTCACAAAATAGGGATACATAGTTGGGTGATCTAGCCTGAACAAGGCTGGTAGCTTCCCCATGGGGCTGGCTCTGAACTGGGTTCTGCACTCAGCCAGCAGTGTGCACTGGGCCAACCCAGTCTTACGACCTTTCCTAATTTCCAAAGGCTGGCGGACATCATCTGCTGAGAAAGAGTTATGGCCCCCACCGAGGCCTGGATTGGGGACTAAGGACATTTAGCCAAAGGGGAAAACAAAGGTCACAGTTTATGGTGAGTAAATTTCTCATCTTGTTACACAGAACCATGACACCTTTGTTAGCCAGACTCGAGTTTCCACGACTGCAACTGAATCTGATCCTCTTTTATTCCTGTTGTAATTAATGTCCATGTGGCATGGTGCTTCCTGAAAGGGTGAAATATTTTCTAGAGGAGGCTATATTTCAGGTGCCGGTGACTTATTTCTTCTTCCCTGGGACTGGGTTCATCAATCACTTGGAGATGTTTTGCAACCAAAGGGCAAATGCATTTCTCAGAGCTGCGGCCTCCACCCCAATCCCCAAGCCAAAGCCGGGTGATCAGAAAAGAGCTTGGGGAGCAGCCAGCCCTTGTCTTCCAAACCCACCATCTGGTAAGTTCATGTGTTGCTCCCCCTAGAGAACGGACACACAGCTAGATACCTGCAGTTTCTGCTCTTGGAATGTATGGTGTCTGTCACCCTATTGTCCCTGTGAAGAGGGCAAAAAAGGTTTTGAAGCTGCACACTCTTTGCAGTTGGGAAGTCCTGCTGAGCCTTCAGGCTGATTTATTTGATTGAGTGTCCAAGATCTGGTGTTGTTTCCAGGGCTGCTGTCAAAACTATCTTTTCATATTGAGAAATCAATTTTCCTCCCTTGACTGAAATGGTTTTACAAAATGTACATTTGAGAGTGAGCTTTATTCTGGAGGGTACTTCTTGAATGACATGTTTCTTGACACATGCTCTGTCTTGGACGGGCTTGGATGACTCTGTGATGGCCTTCTTGTCCTCCCCACCACCCAGATTTCTTTGTTTTTAATTAAATTTAAAAAAAATTTAATGTTTATTTTCAAGAGACAGAGTGCGAGGGGGAGAGGGGCAGAGAGAGAGAGGGAGACACAGAATCTGAAACAGGCTCCAGGCTCCCAGCTATCAGCACAGAGCCCAATGTGGAGCTCGAACCCACAAGCTGTGAGATCATGACCTGAGCCGAAGTCAGAAGCTTAACTGACTGAGCCACCCAGGCGCACACACCCCCTCCCCACCCCCGCCATAGGTTTCTAAAGAAGGTGGTTGCGTGACTGCACCAGGTAGCCTTTAAACACCTCTCCTCATTACCTAACAGATGGATCGCAGACAAATTCTGCTTACATTTTTTTCCAAGTAGTAATGTCCCTGATGTATCTTAGCAGAAAGTCCCAAGCTAAGCAAATCTGGCTAAGGAAATCTGACCTTTGCAGTGAGAGGCAACACTGCAGTGCCACATGTCTGCAAGAAAGTCTGGGAAGACAGATGGGTAGATAAAATGGAGGTCAAATAACAGGGTGAGTTTGGAAGACAGCCGTTGTGGGGGAGATAGACTTTCACCTTTACTCTCTTAGGGTTCTTTTTAACTGGGCCTAAGAATTAAACTGATACAGATAGATCAATAGGAGAAACATAAGCACATTTATTTAATGCAAGTTTTATGTGACATGGGAGCCTTCACAAGGAATTAAGAACCAAAGAAATGGAGAAGACTACTTGTTTTTCTATCTATTGCTTTGCAATTGTGGAGCTGCAGGGGAAGACTAAAGATAAGATTTGTTTTAAAAAAGTTGTGTTTGTGTAGTAGAATTCTCTCCAACCTAGCTTATCTGTGATCATAACAATGTTGCTTTCCTCCTGGTACAGTGAAGACAACTTTCCTATGGGAATCTCATCTTCTGCTTTTAATAAAAGAAGGAAGGTTAGAATGTGTTTCTTGGATGTGCTCTTTGAAGTGCCTTGACTTCAAAAGAGTCAATATGGCAGAGTGGAATATCTGGGGTGGCTTGTTCTGAACGCCTTCACAATGCAATATGAGGGAAAGCTGCATAGGTGGCCGTTAAGAGCATTAGGCTTCTGGCCAGACTCAGTTTGGATCTTCAGTGAAGATTCAAGTGGCTCTGCCACTTCCCAGCTATGCCTCTGTGAGCAAGTTCTTTATTCTCTTCTTGGTGGCTTCATCTGAAAATAGCACTTACTTCATGGAGTTGTGAGAATTAAGTGAGTTAATGGATATAGAACATTTAGCACCATGCCTGGCACATAGTATGTTCTTAATAAATATTAGCATAATTATTCACCCTTTTCTTGGGAAGTGATAGTGGCTAAGCATGGGGACCTACCTAGTGAAGGTTTCATTCATCCTTGACTGATTTCTCAGCCACATGGGTGGCCATGTTTTCCAGGGAAGTAGGCAAGTGAAGTGAACTACTCTCACCTGCCATGAAATGCTGGGTCAAGATTCTAAAAGCTAGGAGGCTAGAAGATAGATTATTTACTCATAGGTTAGATGCTCCTCGGTCTCCTGACCACTTCATTCTGCCATTTCGGAAGGAATTTTTCAGTTAATTAAAGAGGCAAGACCAATTACATACAGCCCTGCCTTGTAAAGAAAGGACTCGCTGGTATCTTTACAAGCCTTGCCTCATCCCAGCACGCTCCTCCCTACACTCCCGCATCCTCCAAGGCAGAACGTGTGTGTCTCTTTTTCAATCTCCTCAGGAGAAAAATGAATGACTCTCAGATAAATACACAAATGACAAGAATAATTAAATCTGGCAGGGTTTGAAATAAAGCCCTGGCCTATTACTGTCCTGTCTCAGCGGGTCTCTCATTCCTGACCTATGCAGAGTCCTTGAGCAGAAAGAAATCACCGGTGCTGTGTGGCGAGGTGCAGTCAACCATGCTTATGAACTGCAGGGCAAGTTTCCCAGCTCAAGCCTCAAGGGCTGTCCTATGGGTGAGGCAGCTGTCTAATAAAAGACCATTTTCGTAATCAGTGTTCAGTGAAAACGTACCATTTTCATTTATAGAAACAGTGAAGCCACCTGCTATTTAAAGGCCCCCTCCTCCTCTTCTTCCTCACCCCAGGGCTGAATCTTCCAGCTCACTCCCTCAGCCAGCTGTGTCTTGTCAAAGTTCCAATCTCCTCCTTCAGAAACATAAATCTCTCTGACCATCCACCCAGTGTGCAATGCTTTTTATACTCAGTCTGGAGTGTAGGATTATGGTCTCACCCACAAAAATAGCTTCAATGAGAGTGGTCAGCTGAGAAGGAACTAGGTGTACCCTATCAAGAGAAGGGTAGCTAGACATGACTTTCCTTCAGAATCCAGACTCACTGATTCACACAGCACCCATTCCTACACAGCTCTGGCTGAGTCAAGCACTGACAACTGAGAGGGCGGAGAGGAGACAGGGAGAGAAGAAAATGCTGCTGCAGAGAGACAGGAGTGCAGAACCCAGAGTAAAAGAAAGGGGGTTCAGAGCAAACAGAGGGAGGAAAGCAAAACAAAGACAGATGTAGCCAAACCTCAATTAGCCAGCCGGCTTGGGGAATGGGCATTTTGGTTAGTGGAAGTTTCTAGTTAACTGTGAATGGAGCCGAAATCCTTTGTCTTGACCCTTAATTCAGAAAAGCTTTTTACATATTGTTAGTTCCCTTCCCTAAGACCATTGCAGATGGGGACCATGGGATCTTACGGCATCTCAAAGGGCAGCAGTCAGGACGTGAATACCAAGTGCACAGTGGAGAGTATGTGGAGCGAAGTGTCCCAGCCTTGGGGAAATATATGGTGAACCCTCTGTTTATCTTCAAAGATAAATCTCTGATTTAAACTTGCTTTTTTTTTTTTCATGTTTTTGGTTTATCTTAATCACTAATTGCTGTGAATGTTAAATTTTAGTTGCATAGTATGCTTCCATTTTTTCTTCAAATCTCTACTTGAATATCACCTCTCTATGAAGGCTTTCTGATTACTCCTGCTCCTCCCTCAGACCCTCCTGGTCATTTCTATCTTTGCTTAGCATACTGTATTTAAATAATCTGTAAGTATAGGACACAGGGGCAAGTGATTGAGACAGGGCTTCATCTAAGACCTTGCTTGTAAAGAAGCTGAACTCCCAGTCTTTGCATTATGATAGTAATAAACTCCAATTACCTGGTGAAGTCTCAGAAGGTAAAAACAAAACAAAACAAAAAGAAAGAAAAGAAAAACAAGTCCAACTTTACTGTTAGATCCCCAAGCTCAAAATCAGACATTAGGGAGGGAAAGAGAGAGGTGAAAAAGGAAGGAGATATTCTATAAATAGGAGTGAGAGAAACCATTTACAGTCTTGGTGATTTAATCTTAATCCTGAGACCTATTCCTTGTCTGTTTCCCTCTGATCTGTAGAACAAAGTGCCTCCTACAGGGTTTTTGAGTTCTGAAGCAACTCAGGAAGATGATAGTCGTCTTTCCATTAACCACTCCAGTCTCTAAATGTACCTTAGGGGGTAGAAGTAGGGTGGAAGTTTAGGGAAGAAAATCAGTCAACAGTTAGCAAGAGCCAAATAAACACAGTGGCAGATCAGTGGAAGCTGAATCTGAGGATAGACTACCATCAAAGAGCTAGAAAGTCAACTCCACTTAACATTTGCTGTGTCTCTATTCTGGGGACCCTGATGAAAGTCGCCCAAACAGTCCTTGTTGGGCTACAGCCTGTTGTGCAGGATGGAACATCAAGAGTAAGGCAAAAAGAAGTCAGGCAAGGGTACCTGGGTGGCCAGTTAGTTAAGGAGCCGACTTCGGCTCAGGTCATGATCTTGTGATTCATGAGTTTGAGCCCCACATTGGGCTCTGTGCTGACAGCTCTGAGCCTGGACCCTGCTTCAGATTCTGTGTTTCCCTTTCTCTTGCTCCTCCTCTGTCCATACTCTGTCTCTCTCTGTCTCTCAAAAATAAATTAATTTTTTTTAAAAAGGCAAGGCGTTGGCTTGGCATCCAGTCGCACACCTCTGGTCGTGCCAGGTCTCTGGCCCAGGAGGCAGCTGCCTGGACACTGGTCTGGGGACTGCTGGCACTGGAGAGCCGCAGAAGGAGCAGAAGCAGGCAGGGCTGGTATCTGGGGGAGTAGCTCTATCTGTGCTGAGCTTGGTGGAAACCTAGCGCTCTGCCCTGGGCATCCTCTCTAGTGTGTGCCTAGCTCCCAGCAAGCCCTGGCAGCCACATGTCTGTCTGGCCATTGATGTCAAGTCTAACTTAAGCCATGGCCCTGGTGATCCTTTTAACACCCTTCTGAGGGGCACCTGGGAGGCTCTGTTGGTTAACTGTTGGACTGTTGATTTTGGCTCAGGTCATGAGGTCACAGTTCATGAGATTGAGCCCCACATCAGGCTCTGTGCTGGTAGCTCTGTGCTGCTTGGGATTTTCTCTCTCTCTCTCTCTCTCTCTCTTCCCCACCCACACTTCCGCTACTCACTCATGTGTGCACTCTCTCTCTCTCAAAAAAAAAAAAAACCACCTTAAAAACCCCCGCCCTTCTAAGAAGGGCTGCATATTCCTTAAAAACTAATCAATAGCCCTTTTTGAGCTATGGGTTTTGCAGACAGGAGAGTGTGTGGTGAAATCTTATTATAGACGTTGTAACACTGTCCTTCAGGATTCCCAAGGTAGACAACGCTGTGTATGCTAACATGGCGGACAAACTGCCCATCACGTTTATGTGCATTAGTCATGTGTTCCGAGCTATATCCACATGAGGAAACAGGAAGTAACCTGGACATTTCCCTGGTATGTCCCTGTGTTTCCTGGTCTCCTGGAGGAGAGGGCCTCTTTTCATACTATCTGGCACAGAACCTGACAGAGTGTAGGTGCTCCACAGATGCTCCCTGAATGAATATAATAATTCTATTTTCAGAATTCAGTTATGACTGGATAAAGTCTGACCCATCATCTCTTTGCTGCTTTATAAGGATGAGCTCATTGAGTGTCCCCACAGTCCCCAGTAACTCACCTGTTACTCAGCTGCCACCATCTCAGCAGCAAGGCAGGCCAGTCCTCAGGCCAGCAAGCTAGAGCATGCCTTAACCAACTCATAAATATAAGTAAGGATCTTGGCCCAGTTACAAGACAAGTGATTATCTCCATTCCTTTCTGTGGCACCTCAAGCCTTAATTTCTGCCACCTCTAGAACACAAAGCCTGATGAAGCTGGAGTGATGAAGCTGGAGTTAGAGGTCATATGCCTTTTGGCCTAGGATTTCAGAGTCTGAGTTCCACTCTTACATTGGGCAGCTCTTGAGCCAGCTCAGGGCTTCCAATATCTCTTTAACATCTATTCTTGAGATAGTGGGGAAAGGACCTTACATGTTTGGTGTGAGTCTACTGACAGCTTGCTTTTGACTCGTGTTTTCATGCTACTTTTGAAATTGGATGCCTTCTGATCTCTCTGGTTTTTCTGGCTTTAGCAAACTCACTGCCCTGGGAACCTTTGCTGGCCACAGCAATTGCTGAGACCAGGGGATGACAGATGCCTCTGCACCAGAGGCATGTCTTATTCCTTCAGGTTTGTGGTGGACTGGGCTGCCCAGCATGTGTACGCATACCCATAGCACATATGGTAGGCACTCCTGGTAGTTTAGCTCCTTGTTAACTCTGCTGTCCAATGGAAAGTGGCTGGACTGCTTGCTCAGTGATGAGTTCTCTCATTTTCAAATAAGAGTCTGTATTTACTGATAGATCAAGGCCCATTGGATTTCTGTAGTTTGACTGCGTCCATTATTTCTTTCTTTTTTTTTTTTTAATATTTTTATTTATTTCCAGGAGACAGAGAGAGAGAGAGAGAGAGACAGCGTGAGTAGGGGAGGGTCAGAGAGAGAGGGAGTCACAGACTGAAACAGGCTCCAGGCTCCGAGCTGGCAGTCAGCACAGAGCCCGACGCGGGGCCCGAACCCACGAACCGCGAGATCATGACCTAAGCGAAAGTCGGACGCTTAACCGACTAAGCCACCCAGGCGCCCCTGCGTCCATTATTTCTCACCAGCATTAAATTCAGGGGGTAACTGGAACCAATTTAGGGTTTTTATTCTATTCACTTAAAAGTGAATTTAAAAAATTCATCTTGTCCTACATCTGCTCCCCACCTGCACCATAACAACATATTGTCTTATGACTTATGTACTGAAGAGGCTTTGAGATGAACTTAGGGCAGAAATTCTTCATCTGGCTGCCATGAAGGTAGATAGGGTCCCAAGAATCTTCTTCAGAATGCCAGGTGGCCATGTCTCGGCCCCACCATCTTTGACAGCTGCAGTATCTAGGGCCTGGTAAGCTTCCTTAGGAGAGCCTGCATGAGAGGAGGTGGGGGTAGGTCCCATTTTTTTTTTTTTTTTGTAGGCCCAGAAATCCTGAAATCCCCTCAGGAGCTTATTCTTCTCATCTGTACACCTAGATGCTGACTTCTGAGGCAGCCCAGCTTCCCAGGACTTAGGCCACCAAACTAGGAGGTGGAGGGTGCTTTGAACTTGGGTAAGTGCTTCTTTCTAAGTTACTGTGCAAAGGTGCCAGGGAGAAACCAAGAGATAATGAACTCTTACAATGAGTATGTTCTTCCTTCAGTAGAGGATGTTGCTTTCCCTACAGGTGCCTCCCTTTAACTTTTCTCTTCTCTCTGGCTAAGTTCCTTTGCAATTTATGGTAGAACTTCTTCTTGCCACATGTTTCTCCTGGAGTCTACTTCAGTGTCAGTTATCTGTTATTATGGATTCAACAATTCACTAATATTCATATCTGGATTCCTGGTATCTTCATACTAATAGTAGGGTGAGAAAACCTTCTACCAAAAGGGACAGTGCACATAGTTTTTCTCTTTTTGAAACATATTCAGCTATGACTGGAAGTGGAGAGACAAGAAAGGAAAAGAGTGTGGCCACCAGGACTAAACCATAAAAGGATAGAAAGAAGGCTCCCCTCACCCTCCATCTTGTAAGGTGCCACATCAAGACAAAAGTGCCTTTCAATGAAAGTAGCTCAAAGTGGCTTGATGATAATAAGTACAATGACGACATTGATGACAAAGATGAGGAGGAGGAAGGTGCTAATTGTAATGATGTGATTTGAGTATTTCAACACGTGCCATAAATGAATTGATTGATTCCTGAAACCTTCATACAGGGAATGTCCAGTAGTTTCATAGCAATTGGCATCATGGATTGATTAGTAGCAGCTGTTTCAACTGAGTGGCGAAGGATTCTGGGGGTACAGCCAGGGTCATCTGCAGATGATGTGATGACCAATTAGTGATGTCAGCTGTAACCAAGAAAGGCCACGGGGAGCAAGAATTTCATATACTCACCATCTACACAGTGTAAACTATGGTTTGTTTGTACCTCTTCTCATTCCACAGTTGAGTCATCTTAGCTGTTTAGTTTTGCATTGTGTTATTTATGAATGTGCCATAATTTGTTGGTCACCTTTCCCTGCTCTCCCACTATGTGTCGGGCACTCTGCTGCATTTGTTGACTGCCTTGTCTGTAAGATTTCAGGAGGGATAGGAAAGTGGCCTTTTCTTACAGTAACGTTGTGTCCAGGGCCCATCCTTCTCCTTGCTTCCTGTGGGGGCACAGTCAGTTTTTCAGTGACAGGCCTGATGTCATGATGATTTCAAGTGATTTGGCCCAAAGACAACACCTACTCCCTGAACAATATCCATGAAAACTTAACACAGTAACTTGAGTGAGTCACATTTTCCCTGTGGATGCGATTTGCAGATGTCGGGATGGAACTTAACCAGGGCTGCCTTCTGAAATGGAACTTCCAGAGAGCAGCAGACTGCAGAGCAGCCTTCCCAGAAAAAGAAAAGCCTCCTCTGGACAATTAAGAGCTCTGATCACACAAATGCAAGCAAGGTTTCGAAAGAAATTGAAATAAGAGTTGAGAGAATGAGCATGGAAAATTTCTTTGCAGAAAGATTCAAACTCACTGTAGACCCATGAAAAGGAATCATTTTTTTAAAATCAAAATATGTTCACAAATACTGGCTTATTTGATTATCATAATAACCATGAATGTGGGCTGTGGATATGGGCCACGAAAACATTATCCTCCATTTTGTGGTTGGTAGAAGTCAAAGAGAATGTCAGTGGTTTGCGTCTCAGGGCACATGACTAGCAAATGATGGAAGCAGGACACAGGTCTTCTGGTCACTCCTAGAGAGTGTTCTTTCTGCCTCACTCTGCCTTTACTTTGCCTTTACAAACTCGAGGTAGGTCACCTAAGTAGCAATCTATTTTCTTTCAGAGAGAAACATATCTTTTTTAAAAATGAGGATAAAAAATAGTCTTAAATAGGGGCACCTGGGTGGCTCAGTCAGGCAAGCATCATCCAAATCTTCATCTCAGCTCAGGTCGTGGCCACACGGTCATGAGTTCAAGCCCTACACTTGGCTCCATGCTGGGCGTGAAGCCTACTTTTAAAAAGAAAGTCTCAAATAAACATGGAAAAATATTTTAGTTATATTTTATAATACATTCAAAGATTTTCTTAAGATAGAAAAAGTGAGGGACAGGGGAAGGAGGGACAAAAATAAATTGAAAAAGACACACCAGGGTGCCACACATACTGACTTACATGGAGTAACAGCTCCATAGTGTCCCTTTTTACAACACAAAAAAGTGGTTATCTTTTCACAATGATAAGCAGAAATGTGGGCAATACTTCTCCTGGGACCTGGTGATGTTGAGGATAAAATTTGGGCTAGGAACAAGAGTTCTCTTAGCTGTGGCTGAAAATAGGGGAGATCATTTACTTTGATGTTGTAATGTTTAACTTTGAGAACTAAGCTATTGCCCTGGCTTCAGCTCCTTCTTTACAATAATGGGAAAAAATGACTGATGAGCACATAGAATATGAAGAGTAAGAGAAAGCATGGCAAGAGAAAACCATAGTGGTGACTTTTTAACAGCACATTAGAATCACCCGGGAAGCTGTAAACCTATGCTATCTGGCCCAAGCCCCAAACCTCTCGAGCCACCAGGACTGGGACCCTGGCAGCAGATCAAGGCTTAAGAGTCTCCAGGTATGGCCAATGCGTGGCCAGTTTGAGAACCCTGGTTCAAAAGATCTGTCCCAAAAGGCTGACATAGGAAAGGGAAATACACCAAAATAACTGAAATGAAATTGGGGGAGGGCCACACAAAACCTTCTCCTGGAAACTGAGAACAAAAGCTAGAGATGACTCAGGAGGTCAGAATCAGGATGGTGGCAGCTGAAGATGCCGTCTCCCTGATTCAGCTTCCAAGGGCAAAGACAGGGAGAACCCAGGGATTTTGCTGTAAAGTTGAATGTAAAACATCTTCCCCCATTTGCCTTACTTAACCTTTATTCCAACACTTCGAGGGCTAGAAGAAGGGCGCTGAATCTGCAGATCCATTTGGTTCTGGCCTCACACAGCAGCAGTGTGGGAGGGATTCTCACCAGAGGGGGCACTTGCTTTTATGTAGAACTCCTAAGGTTGCCCTCCTCCAAGAAAGACAATGGTTCCGACACGGACAAACCAGCCATACAAGAACAGCCGCCTCACCAGTGGAGGTGACTGGCCGGGCGTGTGGCATGTTGGTGAGGGACTCTGAGATAACGTATGATGAGAATGAGAAAAGAAAAAGTCGGCTTTCAAATTCCTTCTGAGATGGAGTCAGGATGAGGAGTTTCTTCTTTTATAAATGATCTGAAGGGATGAAACTTGCTTTTAGATCAATATTGGTACCAATATCACTTGTTATGGGTACCCCACCCCAGGAATCCTTAGCATCATGACCCCTCCCCCACTCCCAGTGAGAGTAGAAGCTCCCTGAGGGGCTATTTCTTATGCAGCTTTGCAGCCTTTAATGGGTACAGTTTAGCACCTACCCAGGATGTAGTAGAAACTAAGTGAATGTTGATGGAGAAACCAGTGTGTGTGGAGAATATCATTGGCTAAATTAAATGTGTCACCTGAAATGCAGGTGCCTTGTCCTATTGCCAAGGGGCAGACAGGGATGCCCTTTGGGGAACACAAGTCCAAGGCATTTCTATTCTCTAACTTCATTCAGAACGGGGGCAGGGAAGAGGAGAATGGACCAGAAATATACTGGAGGTGACATTTCAGATCATGACACTTGGAGACTCTGTGACAGGAATGCTGAAGGCAGAAGGCAGAGAAATGATCTTCTCATCCCTCAGGTCAGGACCAACATTTTGGGGAAGCAGTTGAGGGACCACAGCAGCAGGTGTCACTGCTTCCCAGAAAACTCAGCTTGTGATGAAGTAGAGTTTATGATGCTTAAGTCCTTTCTGGAGGGCCAGAGTCACTCTGAAATTGGGTGTCCAACTGGGCTTGAGAACCGGATTTTTCTATTGGTGAGAAAGCTCTTGTTTCCTCCAAAGCAGTAGGTCCTGAGTAAGCTCTTGGAATCCCTCTGAAGCTTTGGAAAATTTGTCATCTTCTGAACAAAAGCATCTCGTACATACCCTTAGGAAATAGTTACATGGAAGTTTATGCTCAGTTTCACTTTGTTTTGCCTGCAGCATATAAAGTTTCCAGTGTGCATCTCCCATGCTCTGATGTTGTGGATAATCACATTCTGAGGTAGAGCCTAGAGCCTGGTCCTGCCTGAACTTTCAGTGAGAAGATGCAGATATATTGGTCAGGACAATTACAGAGATAGGTCAGGACATTAGAGGCTTTGGCTGCAAGTACTGGTGATTAGGTTAGAGCCCATTGGACAAATGGATTAGTATTGGCTGAATGAGCTCCCTTAGACAAAGGGAAATAAAAGACTACTTTAATCAAGACTAAGCCACATCTCCCAGCCAGTCAGCCATCGTCAGTGCCTAAGAATGTTCCAGTATGCTAAGGCCTGGCTGGCGTCTGTTAGATGGGACTCTGCACCTGCACCAGTTGGGAATACAGTCAAAAGATGGAAGCCTAGGAGGAAAAAAATCTAGGTCAATTTCTGTTGATTCCCTAAGATTCTAGTTTTGTGACTTAAAATGTACTCCTCATTGGTCCAAATAACTACTGGACCCCAAGTTTATGAATATAAGCACTTTCAGGCAAGTTAAGTGCCTCCCAAGGAATACATATGGTTAGTCCAAAACTTGGACTATATTTGCATTGACCTTGGCTTCTTACTTCTTTAACCAGCTTTTAGGTCTGTCTGATTGGATCTTTCCATCTGTCAATTCTGAGTACAGAAACTTTCTAGATGAGCTCCTGGACTGCATGCAGTGTGTTGACTCTCCCACCAGGGTTTCCTCCTCCTTGTGTCTTCTGGAAAAGAAGACCTGGTCTGACTTTCCTGGATATTTCTTTGATGGAAACACTTGGAACCTTTGAGAACCAATCAATATTTATTCCTTCTGGCTGGGGAAATCAGGGAGGACAAACTGATCTCTGTATTTAAGAAAAGGTAGCATTTAGGCCAAATTCCTCAAGTCTGAGTGGACCTTAGACTTGCATGGGTAAGGGGGATAGCAGGGTTAAAAATTATTAATACCTATGCTCAACTCAGATATTTCTCATTCAGTTGTTTGGTATGAGGCTTGGGCATCAACAGTGTTCCTAAAGTTCCTCAGGTGATACTAATATGTGGCCACCATTGAGATCCCAATTTCAGGTTCTCAGCTGAAAGGAAATTTGTAGATGGGTGTATGTATCCCATCTCTCTGAATAGATTACAAACCCCTAGAGTGTGAGGACAGAGTCCTATGTTTTGGCATCTTCTCCCTCAGCATTTAATAGTGCACAGTACACACTGGGTTCTCAATAGGTATTTAAATATGAATTCTTAGGTGCATGGACAAATATCATTCCCTGAGAAACCTCATCCTCTTGAGGCAGAGGCTACTATTTTAAACACACTGCAATGCAGAGGCCCTTTTAGGGAAGTCTGGGCCAGCTGGACCCGCCACAATCACACTCAGCACCATCCTAACTGCTTAAGAAATGTCTAGACAGAAAAATCCCCCAGACAATGAAAAGTAGAAGGTGTCTAGGGTATTCTTTCTGCTTTGCCTTGTCTTGCTTTGCTTTGCTTTCTACAAGGAGGTGGTGAGGGGGTGATGGTCAAGTATCTGATAAGGCATCTCTGTTTCCCTTTATCTTAAACAGATTGTTTCTGTAACTTGATGGAAACAATTATTTCATTATCAAGTTTTCCTTAGAAAAGTTAGGTGAAAGGCCTCTGGATGCCTCAGTAGGTTATGCAGCTGAGTCTTAACTTCAGCTCAAGTCATGATCCCTGGGTCTTAAGTTCAAGCCTGCATTGGGCTCCAGACTGCATGAAGCCCACTTAAGAAAAAAAGAAATGAAAGAAAAGTTAGACAAGACAATAGTGTCACTTGTCTAAATACATCTGGAAGGAGTCTCTGCAATTATTCCTTGACATGCTGTTTATGATTCAAGTGCCTGTAGGTCTGAGCACTTCATTCTGAAAAAGAAGGAAACTGAGAAAATCATGACAAAATGGAGAGATAAGAAGAGGAAGCCAAGAGAGGGTGAGAATGGAGTTTAGAATGAGCTCCGTCATACCAGCCACCTTTGCTACATAACACAATTGTCTATGGATTCTCTTTCAAAAATTGACCTAAAAGCACAGAAGAACATTTTGGATTTTCAAAAGCAGCATACACAACAAGGAGGCATTATGGATCAATAAGAGACTAGATGGAGCTACACAATTAAATGCTTTATATACCATGAAGAGTAGATTTCTTGTCTTCTGTTCACTTTGTTCCTTTTTCTCTCTCCTTTCCTTCCCACAAATACAAATTGAACTAAGAATAAAAGCTCACAGATTTCACATTCCCTCAAAGAGATCATGACTTCCTAGGGCAGATAGGAAGTGCAACGCTCTGACAAACAGTGGAACGTGAAACGTGCCCAAGCACAGGAGTGTGGGACAGGAGGGGCTATGTTCCCACAAAGCTGTTCTCATTCAAAAATGAGCCCCAAAGGCAACCCAGCTTGGTGAACTCAGCCAAGAGAGAGTGGGCCCGGCCCAGCCCAGCTCTCAGCGCAGGCATAACACCCCAGAGGAAGGTCAGCTCCACTCAGGGATGCTCAAGGAGGAGCCCAAGAAGAGGTCTGCAAGGTTGTCAGGTAAACCTGCTCCTGTAAAAGTGGAAACAAAGCTTAAAAAAGGTGGCAGGAGGGGCTCCTGGGTGACTTGGCCTATTAAGTATCGGACTTTGGCTCAGGTCATTATCTCGTGGTTCGTAGTTCATGGTTCGTAGTTCACAAGTTTGAGCCTGCTTCGGGCTCTGTGTTGACAGCTCAGAGCCTGGAGCCTGCTTCGGATTCTGTCTCCCTCTCTCTCTGCAATGCCCACCCCCCTCCCCCCCGCTCATGCTCCCACTCTTTCTGTCTCTCTCAAATACAAACCTTAAAAAAAACTTTTTTAAAGCAGCTGGAAAGGATAAATCTTCAGACAAAAAAGTGCAAACAAAGGGGAAAAGGGGACAAAGGGAAAATAGGCTGAAGTGGCTAACCAAGAAATGAAAGACTTACCTGCAGAAAACAGAGAAACTAAAAATGAGGTAGTCCAGCCTCATGAACAGGAGAGAAAAAGCCAAGTCTAATTAATACCATGCCTTATCAGCAGTCCCTGTCTCCATTCTTGTACAATCTAGAGGAATATTTTTTATCAACTATTTTATCAACTATTTTATAAGTGCAAATTTTTTGGTAGATCTTGAAACATTTTTAAGAAGGAGGGAGTCCCACCTCATCTCATTGTTTAAGTGTAAATGCTTCTTTTTTTTTTTTTTTAAATATTTTTATTTATTTCTAGGAGAGAGAGAGAGACAGCGTGAGCGAGAGAGGGTCAGAGAGAGAGGGAGACACAGACTCCGAAATAGGCTCCAGTCTCTGAGCTGGCAGTCAGCACAGAGCCCGACGCGGGGCTCAAACCCACGAACTGCGAGATCATGACCTAAGCGAAAGTCGGACGCTTAACCGACTAAGCCACCCAGGCGCCCCTAAATGCTTCTTTTAAAGAGATGAAATCACTTGCTAGTTGTTTATTTTCCAGTACAACCAGAAAATAGTGGGATATTGAATATTGGAGGTTTTGATTGTCTTCGGTGTCAGCCTAACATTCCATAGATGGGACAGTTTTCATAACCTGTAATACCCAGCCAACTAAATGGCAATTTGGAGTCAGTCTTGCATTTCATATGTCTTGAACATTTTAAATTACTTCTATTCCCATGTTGCTGTTGGTAGAATTGCTTCCTAAATGAAACCACCCCTTGATCTTCTCTCTCCCTGTCAGAATTTTGTGTGCTCTGTATAACATCTTGGTCGTGGTAGTCCAGCTTTCCTGGTAACCTTGTTAATGTGCTGTGCAAGATCGAAAATTTGATGACCCAGTATATATGATATTAAATTGTAAATTAATGGGGCTTACCGATGTAACAGCATATCTTCAATAACATTTGAAGATATTGGCACTTGATATACTGTTAAGGGAAATTTCCCTTCAAATTTTAAGTTGCAAGGTCACTGGAATAACTTTTAGAAAAGAATCACAACTACATGATTTTTTAGATTTTTGGTATGTACGTTAAGAATTGTGTACAAATTGAAATGTCTGTATGCCCCTCAGAACAACCAATAAAAACTCAATTATGAAAGAAAAAAAAATGAATCCCCCAAATGAACCCTGGTTCTCAAAGTCTAAAAGGACATCTAAGGCCATCTCATCCAGGTGCGTTGTGGGATCCTTAACCAATCCGTGGTTGTAGGACGTTTGTTAAATGTTTGCTATTTTCCATTGCCAGACACTTCTAGCATCCTTAAGACAAGTAACAAAGTCAGTCACTATCAATCATGACTCTCCTGGTTATTATAGAAAACTGACAACCTGGCGGAAGCAAAACATAAGTTAGTAGCTCATATAACAGCAATGTCCAAGGTGTAGATTTGGCTTCAGACAAGCGTAGGTGTAGGGCTCCATAGGGAGTTTTCTGCTCTTTCCCTCAGATCTGCTTTCCTTAGATTTGTCTTCATTCCCTGGCAGGCAAGAGGGTCACCGGCACTTCAAAGCTCCTATCAGCTTAGCAACCCACAAAGAAGACAGCACCTCTTTACTACCAGTCTTGGAAAACTCTCATTAGCCCAGCTGGAGTAAGGGCCAATCCCTAAACAAAGAAGGAATGATTAAGGATAACTTCAAGGTTTCAGACTAGAAAACTGGAAAATGTTAATATCTTGACCAAAATTAAGACAATTGGAAAGAACACTAGATTTGGAGAAAGAGAAATTGGAAAGGACAAATTTGTTTTTGGACAAGTCAAAGATATTGGTGGGATTCTAATGAAGAATGGCAGGTGGTTAGAAAAGTGACTGTGAGACCAAATGGGAGAAGATATTTCCTAATGATATACCCAATAAGGTGTTAATATCCAAAATATATAAAGAACCTACTCAACTCAGCACCAAAAAACTGTATACCCCAATTAAAAAATGGGCAGAGGACCGAATAAACATTTTTCCGAGGAAGACATCCAGATAGCCAACTGATACATGAAAAGATGCTCAACATCACTCATCATCAGGGAAATACAAGTCAAAACTATAATGAGACATCACCTCACACCTGTCGAATGGCCAAAACCAAAAACACAATAAACAAGTAATAAGGACATAGAGGTAAAGGAACCCTTGTGCACTCATGATGGGAATGCAAACTGGGGCAACCATTGCAGAAAACAGTACAGAAGTTTGTCAAAAAATTAAAATTAGAATTATCTTATGATCCAGTAATCCCACTACTGGGTATTTACCCAAAGAAAACAAAAATGCTAATTTGAAAAGACATATGCATCACTATGTTTATAGCAGTATTATTTATAATAGCCAAGATATGGAAGCAACCCAAGTGTCCATCAATGTGGATAGATAAAGAAGATGTGGTATATATACATATAACGGAATATTACTTAGCCATCAAAAGAATGAAACCTTGCCATTTGCAACAATATGGATGTATCTAGAGGGTATAATGCTAAGTGAAACAAGTCAGAGAAAGACAAATACCATAGGATTTCACTCATATGTGGATTTAAGAAACAAAATAAATAAAGAAAAGAGATGAAAAAGCCCACCCCAGAATCTTAAATACAGAGAACTGATGGTTAACAGAGGGGAGGGAGAAGGTGAGGTGATGGGTCAAATAGGTGATGTGGATTAAGAGTGCACTTATCATGATGAGCACCGAATAATATATAGAATTGTTGAGTCACTGTACACCTTAAAGTAATACAACACTATGTTGATTACACCTGAATTAAAAACAAATCCAAATTTTAAAAGTTAAAAAGGAAAAGTAAGAGTGGGAGTTTTGTGGAGAAGTTGAAATTGGAGGTGAGAATTTCGGTCATTCTATAGAAATGAGAATGAGAGCTACAGAACTGATTGTATTCAGTGAGGAATAGTGTGTAAAAGTGAGGTGTGGGGAGGCTCTGGACAGGTGGCTTGTGAGCTATAAAGCATTCTGTAGGTGGAAATTTCTATTATTAGCATCTATCATTAGCATTAGGATTATATGTATGAGAAAGGAAGAAAACAAGGGGCCAGAGAAGGAGAAAGAGATTATAGGATGGGGCCTGAGATGCTGCAGATCATAATAACCATAATTAGTCAGGATTCTTGATGAGGAAACTCAATTTCTCTAGGTAATTCAATTCAAATTGGCTTTGTAAAAAAAAAAAAAAAAGGGAATATTTGACTTCTATAAAAGGAAGTTCAAGGTAGTCCAGACTGAGATTAATTCAGGGGTTCAATGACTTTGGGACTTGTTCTTACTCTTTATACCTTATTCTGCTTCCCTATGTTGGCTCAGGAACCTTCTTCTTATGGTAAAGAAAGAAAGAAAGAAAGAAAGAAAGAAAGAAAGAAAGAAAGAAAGAAAGAGAGAGAGAGAGGAAGGAAGGAAGGAAGGAAGGAAGGAAGGAAGGAAGGAAGATGCCAGCTCTATTCTATCTTCTCTAGAGCAGTTCTCCTGCAGACAGTTCCAATAAAGGGCTCCAAACTTGTCGCACTAACTGGTTGGCATAGCTGCCATTATACGCCCATTTCTAAGCTCATCTCTGGGGCAAAAGTTTATTATGCTCTGATGTTTAGAATTAAATCAACTTCCGTTTCTGGAGACGTGAATGGAGGCATCCCAACCACATGGGCTTAGAATAAGGGAGGGGTGATTTCCTAGAGGAAAAGTAAGGTTCTGTTCCCAGAAGAAGGTGGAATGGATACTGCAAAAACAAGACTATATCCCACAGAAACCAGGAGAAGAATGTCAAGGAGGGTGATCATCCCAGAGGCTGAAGAATATGAGAAGTGAATGGACACAGTGCACCTTAGGCAAAGGCAGATGTTCTTTAGACAAGTGGCTGAGTCATTTATTTCTTTAAAAGATCAGAAACATGGGAGGAAAACAGATTTTAGTGGGTGAAGGAGTGAGTGGGAGTAGAAACACTGTAAAGGCAGGGATTTGATATTTTAAAGAAGTCTCTGAAGGAAGCAGAGACTCGAGCTCTAACCCAATTCCCACAATTACTGAGCGAGGCACTATGCTAGGCACCAGGAGACCTGAAATGAGTAATTACCTTTCTGTGTCCTCCAGAAGTTCAAAGCGTGGAAAGGAACGAGAATGGTCAATAAATCACATATGCAAAGAAGGAATCCGTGGTATCTCCAAGGCTGCAGAGTGAGAAGGTGACCCAGTGGGAGCCTGATATTAGATCAGAGTTATCCCACAAGAGAGAATGATGAAATCTATCCAAGGGTTTAAAGGAAGGCTTTTCATGGAAGGTGGTGCCTGAACTGGGTTTTCTGGGATGAATGAGAGTTTGCTTTAGGAAGCAAAATGGGGAAAGGTGTGCCAGGCAAAGTTAGATGCTTCCTAAGAGGCTCATGGGTGCATGTTATGAGAGTGAGAAGTATAGAGTGGTGGAAGGTAGGGAGAGAAGGGCCCATGTGATGTAGAGGGGTGCGGGCTTTGTCCAGTGGTGTTGGGCAAGGGGCAGTGAAATGTTTTCAGTCAGGGCAAGACACACCAGACTAACATGTGAGAAGAATCTCTCTGGAGTCCGTCTGGAGAGGGAGCCACATGGGGACGGGCAGGCCAGTTCAGAGGATGGGTTGGTGGTGGTGGGAAGGAGTGACAAAGACCATAGACACAGAAGAGGGGACAGAGTGAAAGGACCATCACGAGCAGGGAAAACTCACGAAACTGGATGATTATTGGATGGATGAGTGAGAAAGAGCAAGCTTTGAAGGCAGGGGACAGAGGTGAGGAAGGACGATGGAGCCCTGGGGAGGGAGATGTCGAAGGTGCAGCGTGGGGGGATCGATAATGGAGGACGGCAGTACCCAGAGAGGCGGGGAAGGTGGGTGCGGCTCCACAGACTGTGCAGGCGCCACAGGCTGAGAGCACTGCGCGGAGGGGAAAGTTAGAGAACATGGCTAAGAACTCAGAGTGTAATTGAGGAGGGCAGGAGAACAGTTGGAGGGCTTTAATTCTCTTAGTTCAGAAAGCAGTGAGATCACCTGTTGGGAGTGAGTGGGCTTCCGAGTCCGCGGTGGGAAACATGGGGATAGTAACAGAACCCATCACTGAGTCATGCCGACTCCACCCCCATCTGGGCCCTCCTCTGCACTTCCGGCCGCTTGCCTGCTCTAGGTCTTCGTTAACTACACCGGCGGTACGTGGAGTGGGAGCGCTTGTCAGACCTAATCACCCCAGGAGCTTCTTCAAATTCTCACCACCCCAGCATCTGATTTGGGAGCTCTGGAGTGAGACCCGGGCACGTGTGTTTTCAGAACACTTCATACAGGAGATTCTGAAATGCATCATACCCCACACTCAGTTGAGAGTCGCTGAGGCACGTAGGACTGAGTCCTGGAATTTGCTATCATGTGGGAGAAGATGGCATGGAATCGTTTGCAAAAACCGGGTGGGTGTCAAGTGACTCAGGAAAGGACAAGGAGAGCAGGTGGCTATGCCAGCAGATTCGGGAAAGCGCGGGGGCTCCCTTTTTTGCATGAGCGGATATGCCTCTCCCAACCACACAGAGTGCCAGAGAGCACATAAGAGACTCAGAAAATCTATAAAAGCTGCGAACAACCGAGGATAACCACATTTTTCTGAAATATCACGGTCATTCCTCTAAAAGAATGAAAATGGGGAGAAAAAAACTATTGATAATGGAAAGGCACTGGGGAATCAGCAAACGTTGCAGCAGTTTGTGTGCAGCACTGCCCTCTGCTGGTTACAGTCGGACCTGCAGCTGTGTGGCAACAACATCGACTTCTTGAGTGCACCGTGGAGAAGACAGGTGAGTGCGGCTTTTGAGCAATTGGAGGTTAAATCACCAACTAGCATTAAGTTCACACATATGACTTTCAGGTAAAGGTTGAGCCTGGCAATCTTCCAGTTAGCTGTGTTAAGAAAAAACGGACTGTCCAGGAAAAAACACTGTGGCCCTGAAAAAGTTTCTTTGGAAAATATTTTCATGTGCATTTAATGGCCACAGTCACCTAGAAATAAGCTACAAAGGTAGAGTTTATTTCCTGGAGTGAATTAATGGAATTTCCAAAAGGTTTGGCAATTCTGTGCTGTTAATAATGGCCAACATTTATGGGGCGCCTGGGTGGCTTAGTCGGTTAAGCGTCTGACTTTCGCTTGGGTCATGATCTCACAGTTCGTGGGTTCGAGCCCCGCGTCGGGCTCTGTGCTGACTGCCAGAGCCTGGAGCCTGTTTCAATCTGTGACTGCCTCTCTCTCTGACCCTCCCCTGCTCACGCTGTCTCTCTCTCTCCTAGAAATAAATAAAACATTTAAAAAAATAATAATGGCCAACATTTATTGAACGTTATTGGCAGCTTGTATGTGTTACATCAATTAGCTTTCACAACAACCCAATGAGACAAGAACTATTATCATCCATACCTGACTGGTGAGGTAAGTGAGGTATAACGAGTATAAGTACCATAGCCAAGGTCACAAATCCTGGGCTAAGCAAGGAATGAAGCCTAGAATCATTATGCAGTCAATTGCTGTATCACATACATGAAAGAATATATAATTGCTCGAACATCAGCGATCTTTATTTTGTGTTCATGTAATGGTGCCACTCAGGTATTTTTCTTCCTCCATGTGCTGGTTCAAGGACTCACCTCTCCTGGCTTGCAGCTCCCTATTAACTGGGTCTGGTCATTTTCATACACATCTCAGCAGCCGGAAGGAGAGAAAGGAGAAAAGAGAAAGCACTTTTTAATACTTGTTAGAAGCTGTGGCTCGTGTTCCAATGACAAGAACTAGACCATTGGCCACACAATGCCAAGGGGGCTGAGAAACGTGGTCTCTGGCTAATCAGCCACATTCCAGCATCAACTCTACACCATGGGAAAGGGAGCAGAGATTGGGTGGTCAGCTGGCTACCTCTGACCTCCTTCCAGTAACTATGATGGCATTGTTCACTGGCTCAGGTCACAGCTTTTCATGGAGGAAGAAGGAAACTGATCGCTACTCATAGCAAGATCCCGAAACTGGGGTCTTTAGCAATAGCTCACTTGTAAGGTACTTTTCCCCCTAATGAAGCATTTTCACACTTATTTTCTCATTTAATCCTCACAACTCCTGGGAGTGGGTTAATTATTTTTATTTCCCAGATAATGAAACCAAGTCTAAGCAGTGAGGTGGTTTGCCCAAATTCTCACAGCTGGGGCTCAGCATATTCTCATTTCCAGATCCTTGAAATAGTGGTAGCTGCTCAGGTGGATGGAGCTCAACCGAAATACTGTATGGTGAGGTGAGGGGCGTAGGCAGAGCAGAAGTAGGTGATGCTGCCCATGGCCCGAATCAACATTGCTTATTAAACAGGGACCTGGTGACTCTGTCCAATCTCTGCCAGGAATTCTGAAGGTGTAAAACGACGACAGTGAGGTAGAAGGGAGGCAGCAAAGGGAGGAGAGGGAAAGAGGCTGTGGGGGGAACAGCAAGGTTCTCAAAATGTGTCCTTATTTCGTACCAAGTGCCAGAGAACGGATCAACCATGGGTACATTTCACAATTTGTCAATTTACATTGCAGATTCTATTTACCTTTGGTAATTCTATTGTGTTGTTAATTGTTACAGATTTCCCTCCTGAGAGTTTAGGAGGGGTCTTCGCTTCCATCTACCCCACTCCTCATTTTAGTTTTATCAGAGTTTCCCATAACAACCTGGCGAAGAGGAGAGGCTATCACTATTTTAATTTTGGCTAAGTTTTCATTTTGTGCTGGTTAAAACTTTTCTTTTAATCTTGTGAAATTATTTCAATATACACAAGGGAGGAAGGCAATATATAAACATATAGACGCTCACGTGAATTAACAATATTAGCATTTTTCAAATATTTTGCTGTTAGTGATTTTTAGATTAATTCCATTCTGTTTGGAGAGTAGAGTCTGCTTTCAGATATTTTACATTTGCTAAGGCTTGCTTATGACACAGAATGTGGTCTATCTTATGAGTGTTCATTGTGTGCATGAAGAGAATACATATTCTGTTCTATGTAAAAGCTATTCAGGTCAAGATTGTTTGTTGGTAGTGTTCAGATCTCCTGTGTCCTTGCTGATTTTCTGTCTATGGTTCTATTGATCACTGAGAGAAGATTGCTGAAATCTCCAACCATAACTGTGGATTTGTCTCTTTGTTCTTTCACTTTTTGCTTCAGATATTTGGAACTTCTGTTTTTAGGTGCATCTAAGATTGTTATATCTTCTTGGCAAATTGAGCCGTTTATTATATGAAGCATCCCTCTTTATTTCTGAAATATTCCTTAATCTGAAAACTACCTTGCTAATAATAAGCCACTTCATAGTGTGTTTGCCTAATTTATATTTGAATTATTTGTGTTCCATCTAAATTTATCTCTTGGCATTTTTTTTTAGTGGTTTTAGTGGTGCTCTGGTAGTTAGAATATATATACCTAAACTTTTACAGTCTACTTAAAGGTAATATTTTACCACTTAAAGTAAAACATAGAAACCTAAATCTACACACATAGAAATGTGAGCCATACATTCTTAGGATTTTTGCTTTCAGTGGTCATACCCGTAAGTAACTGAAGGGGAGAGAAATGTTTTTTGTTTGTTTGTTTTGTTTTGTTTTGTTTTACAAATAGTTTATTGTCAAATTAGTTTCCACATAACACATTTATTATATAACATTTATTATTACAAAACATCTGTTTTACTGGTACAGCCCCTCTGGAAAACAGTGTGGAGGTTCCTCAGGAAACTCACAATAGAACTCCCCTAGGACCCAGCAATAGCACTGCTAGGAATTTACCCAAGGGACACAGAAATGCTGATGCATAGGATCACATGTGCCCCAATGTTCATAGCAGCACTCTCCACAATAGCTAAAACATGGAAAGAGCCTAAGTGTCCATCAACAGATGAATGGATCAAGAAGATGTGGTTTATCTATACCATGGAATACTACATGGCAATGAGAAACAATGAAATCTGGCCATGTGTAGCAACATGGATGGACCTTGAGGGTGTTATGCTGAGCGAAATAAGTCAGGCAGAGAAGGACAAATATCATATGTTTGCACGTATAGGAGGATTAGGAGGAACTTGACGGAGGAACAAGGGGGAGAAGAAGGGGGAAATGGTGGGGGAAAGGGAGAGAGGCAAACCATGAGAGACTCTTGAATGCTGACAAAAACTGAGGACTGATGGATGTGGGGGGGGAGGGGGGATGGGCATGGAGGAGGACACTTATGGGGATGAGCACTGAGTGTTATGTAGAAACTAATTTGACAATAAACTGTAAAAAAAAAAAAAAACGTCTGTTTTATCTTTGATGAGAATCATTGCTTTGAAATCCATTTCGTCTGCAATAAAGACAGCCATTCCAGTTTTCATGATTGTCCTCCTAGTATAGCTTTTCCCATCTTAGATTTTAACTTCTGAGTGGTTTTTAAAGTGGGTTTTCTTGTAGAGATCACTTGTTGAGGTTGTCTAGTTTGGCAACCTCTGCCTTTTATTTCAAATATTTGACAATTTATATTTAATATAATTATTGATATAGTAGGGTTTAAATATAATATTTTACTATTTGCTTTCTATTTGTTCCAATTTATCTCTGTTCCCTCTTCTCTTCCTACCCTCTTTTGGATTTATTGAGGATTTTTAATATTCCATTGTATATCCTCTGCTGGAGGCTGCGCCGGCTCCGACAGGTCCAGGGGTCCCTGAAGGATGGACGGTGTCAGCGAAAGAGAGTGAGAGAGCCCCGAGATTCTTTCTGATCACCAGGCAGGCATCTCTGTCCTGTCGGTTTTGGTGTCTTTATTTATAGGTTAAATGATAACATGACATCAGAAAAAGGAATTTTTACAATGGATAACTTTTTGTGATAAGATGCTTTGGAAAGTGTACAGAAGCAGGTTTTACAGAAATATTCTTGCAGAACTATTGCAATTATAGTGAGGTTAAGTAAATCTTACAACTAGAGAATTAGGGTATTCTTAGTAAAAGACAGGATACATATTTGTTCTAAGTTAATAACCCTAAGGTTAGGTCATAGGTTAAGTGTATAGATGGGCTAAGAGTCATTCTGTCTGACTCTCAAATGTATGTTTTTGAGTTGGTTAATAAGTTGTTTGTGGAAACCGGGGCGCCTGGGTGGCTTAGTCGGTTAAGCGTCCGACTTTCGCTTAGGTCATGATCTCACGGTTCGTGGGTTCGAGCCCCGCGTCGGGCTCTGTGCTGACTGCCAGCTCGGAGCCTGGAGCCTGTTTCAGTCTGTGACTCCCTCTCTCTCTGACCCTCCCCTGCTCACGCTGTCTCTCTCTCTCTCCTAGAAATAAATAAAACATTAAAAAAAAAATAAGTTGTTTGTGGAAACCTATTTGATGCTGAATGTGTGAAACACTATGGAGGCCCTAAAAGTGTCAGCCTTTTGTTTGTGGGTAATGTTTTAGCTACTCTTATCTATCCTCATTCCAGCCACCTGTAAGGGAGGGTGTTTGCAGAAAGTAGGCCTTGGGGAAGGGACTGCCCTACATCACCAATTAAGAGAAGTTGTAAGTATTAACTTAGGTTCTGCCCTTATCTGTACCTTAACTCTAAATTAGGCTCTTTGTCTCGGGGCCAGGCTCAGTTGTAATTCTTGTGTTCTTAACCCCCTAAATCTTGGATCTGCAAGGTCCTCAGGACGAGCCTTTTGACAATCATCCATAGAGCTTTCATCTAAAATCTCTCTTGTAAAGGCAGGAACATGCTTTTCCTTATGAGGTATCTGTGTTCAGAATATGGGTCTGATGTGGAATATTGTGAGGCCTGGTCAATGCCAGCACAACATGAGCCAGTAGTAGCAGGAGATACCGGTTTTCATTTCTCATGGCAGGAGCTGTGCAAACACTGCCATTTCCTTGCTGTGACTGCCGTCCATAGAGTCCGGTGCGGCTCCCGGCAATCCTCTATTGGCATATTAACCATACCTCTTTTATTGACTTTCTAAAGGTTGTTCTAAAGTTCACAATCCATCTTTAACTTATCATAACCCATCTCCAAATAATACATGATTTTGCATCTGTATATTTCTACCTCTCCCTTTTATCCTCTGTATTACAATCGTCATACATTTTACCTCTGCAAATGTTGCAAAGCCCACAATATATTGTTACCAAGTTTGTTTTAAACAATCAAATGTCTTATTAAAGAAGTTTTAAAATGAGAAATAAGTATATTTCTCCCTTTATATTAAATATTTATCTTTTACCTTTAGTTATCTTTTTTGTGCGAATATTTAATTCTATCTAATATTATTTTTTTCAGTTTAAAAAATACCCTCTTTCATTTCTTTTAGTGTAAGCCTGCTGGCAATGAATTAACCTAGTTTTGGTTTCCCTGAAATAAAACATGTTTTTATTTTTGTCCTTACTTTTGAAGAATGTTTTTACTGGATATAGATTCTAGATTAATTGGCTTTTTTTCCCTTTTCAGCACTTTACAAATGTTATTTCATTTTCTTTTGCTTCTTTTACTTCATTTGAGAAGTTAGTAGGATTTTTAAAAATCTTTATTCCTTTTGGGGCACCTGGGTGGCTCAGTCGGTTGAGTGTCCGACTTCGGCTCAGGTCATGATCTCACGGTTTGTGGGTTTGAGCCCTGCGTTGGGCTCTATGCTGACAGCTTGGAGCCTGGAGCCTGCTTCAGATTCTGTGTCTCTCTCTCTCTCTGACCCTTCCCTGTTCACACTGTCTCTCTGCCTCTCAGAGAGATAAATAAAACATTAAAAAAAAAAATCTTTGTTCCTTTATATGTAATGTGTTTGTTTTGTTTGAGCCACCTTTAAGATTTTTGTCTTTGTTACTCATTTCTAGCAATTTTATTATGATGTATTTTTGTGTGGTTTGTCTTTATCTTTGTTTGAGTTTTGCTGAACTTGGATCTTTGGGTATATAGTTTTCATAAAGTTTGAAAACTGGTCATTTCTTCAAATTCTATGCATGAATAGGTTTGTCTTTACGTTCTTTCAAGTTGTCCTTGGTACCTCTAAGTGGCATCTTAAAGTTGTCTTCTTATAGATCTTAAATATTTCTCATATTTATTTCTAGGTATTTATATTTTCGTTGTAGTGGCTGTTATAAATAAGGTCTCATTGTTATTATAGGTTCTAAATGCTTATTGCTATAAGGAAGACCATTATGTATTAATCTCTATATTAATTTTGTCCCAAACACCTTACTGTATTCCATTATTGCTTCCTATTCATTTGCGTATATTTTCTAAGTGTATTTAATATCAGGAAGTGCTGCTGTGATTGTATTTCAAGATAGTTCCTTTCTTCATGACATAAGACATATTTACCATGAGATCATCATGAGTAAATAGCATTTCCTATACAGCCTGATGAGCCTGTGTTATACAGGCATCTGTGTTACTTGGTTCATTGTCCCTTTGTAGGATTCATTTTTGGACACTTTTCATTTATTAATTTATTTTACTGTAACTTCGTTTACTTATGGTTTGGAGAAATTTTGACTAATACCTGCACATGGTACAATTTTGGAAGTTTGATTTTAGAGGTCTACTTTTTTACCACCCACAATATTAGGCAGATGGTCAGCTTCCTGCCACATCCTTAGACCAGTGAGCTGAGTTTTCTTTTTTCTTTTTTTAAATGTTTTATTTATTTCTAGGAGAGAGAGAGAGAGACAGCCTGAGCAGGGGAGGGTCAGAGAGAGAGGGAGTCACAGACTGAAACAGGCTCCAGGCTCTGGGCTGGCAGTCAGCACAGAGACCGATGTGGGGCTCGAACCCACGAACCGCGAGATCATGACCTAAGCGAAAGTCGGACGCTTAACCAACTAAGCCACCCAGGTGCCCCGAGCTGAGTTTTCTAGTCCTTATTTCATGGAAGGAACAGCCTTATCTGGCTTTAGTTTTATTCAAAGAGGTCAGTTTCTGCTTCTAACCACCAACCAGCCAGAGGCTTAATTCTCCTTCTATGTGTCTTAAAACCTATCTTCAATGCCAACACCTATTTCTGGTATCCCGGTAGGCCATTTGCTCATAGCACCTCAACTTTTTGGGTTTGAGTTTCTACTTCTTACCTGGGACCTGGGAATTTTCCTTGCTTAGTTTTGAGTTTGGCTATGAAATCATGATGATAATAGTAATGACAACAACAGCAGCCAAGAGCAACAAATGTTGCTGCTGGTATTGTCATTATATTTTACACAGAATTTATATGGGCTTGGAGCATAATGAGAAACTTCCCAAGTCAGTTCAACCTGTGCTCTTGACCAGTAATCCTGACACATGTCCGTTATGACACAGAGAGCAAGCACTCAGCGGTTTCCCCCACACCCTCCATTCTACTCTTTTATATACAAACAGCTATTGAACATCTATTTTGCGCCAGGAATGAGCCGGCATATAAAACTTAATACAGTGAGATCACTTGCTTGTAAGACACCACTCTATGGCAGAGAGTCAGGGATACTTTTAATGCGCTGTGGTAAGTACCAAACAGGCATCGGGGCAGTGCGGTTTCAGGGAAATATTGCTTAAAGGTTTTGTGTGTGAGGTACAAGACAGAGATGACCATGTGCCTCTTTTTTTTCTTTTACATTCCCGGAATCTTAAGAGACAGTGGGAAAGTAGGCACCAGGAGACAGAGAAGAGAGTGGGAGTCACACTGAGAATCAAGACACTTGGCTTCTGTAACTTGTCCCTAACCAGTCAGAGGCTCTCAGTCCCAGCTGCCCTTCGGAAGCCACCCACCTGAAGTCCTGACTCAGCAGGTCTGGAGTGAGTCCTAAGTATTTGCATATTTAGAAGTTTATGTGATTGAATGTATGACTAAGACTGAACATTGACCTAATGTTATAACCTTGGGTGAGTCATTTTAACCCTTATTTTCTCTGTGCCCTGAACTATGAAATGAAGCAGGTAAGTCCCAGTTAACACATAATATGCGCCCAAGAAGACTGTGACCATTGTTGTTGTTTTTGGTAATAATACTATTGTGTAATCTCACTGCTTTTAGTAGCTTAGTTGGTATTTTTCCTGAGAAAAGTGCCAATAACCTCAAATGAAAAGCAGACTAGATTTCCTATCATCCAGTGCTTTAATTTGGCTTCCAAAAATTAAGTAATGGTGCTTGCTGTAACAGCTTTGCCAGTCATAGGACCTGCCTTTGCACACAGTATTACAGAGTAATGAGACTGAGTCTTAGGATTTGTGGAATCTGCCTTCTTGCCTTTCACCTCAGGGGTGTGTATGTGTGGGTAGGCACGAGAGTATGAACGGTAATTGGTAGTGAACCCAGCTGGAGGACTACAGCGAGGTGCCCAGAGGTTAAGGTTCCAAATGTTTCTCATTAATTATCTTCAAAACAACCTCTCATCCTAAAAAAGCCCCAATTAGGAGGCAACACATGGCTTTGAAAGCCATGGTGGTAAGTTTCCTGGTGTACTGGTTTTCATTTGGGGAATTAGTGAAGCTCAATAGGAAAAATGTGGACTCCGGAGCCAGCCAGGCTGGGTTCAAACGCTAGTGCTACCATTTAACAATTTGATGACACCGGGTGAATTACTCTGTCACTTGTGCCTCAGTTTCCTCACTGGAACTAAGGAGATGAGGAAGTCATGTGAACATTCAAGAAGTCCTAGCTTTAATTATTTACTCCAAGACAAAAATTTATAGGGACAAAAGGCAAAGTGGAGGCACACATCAGGCTTGGGGGGAAGACATCTGGGGGGAATGGGTCAGCCTTGACTGAAGTTCTTACATGGCATTTCCTGGCCCTTCTAAGGCAAGGCCAGCCTTGCCTGGAGCGCACGCCCACCTCTGGCTGGCCAGGTTGACAAGGACTGGACTGGGAATCCCGAAGACAGTGCATGAGGCCTGACCACGAGACACTGGGCCAGGCAGTGAAGAGCTCTTTCCCTCCATCAGCCCCAGCACTACTTCCCCTCAGCCTCTCCCTCACTCCCTTTAGCTCTCTTCCCTCCTTCCCCCAAAGCCTGGCCTCCACGTCCTCTGCCTCAGCCCTAGGCATCTCCCCATCTAGAGATCACCCTCAGGGCTGGCAGCCTTGTGTCAAGTCTGATGAGTTCCTGGCCTGCTGTCTGGCCTCTTGACTGCACCTTACCCACCTAGAGCAACAGGGTCTTGGACGCAGCCTCCTCTGCCTCCAAGGATACTAGGACTTGCTTGGAAGGGAGCTTCCAGGATCCCATGCAGAAAAGAGCCATCCTGGCTAGGAAGGGGTGGCTTGTTTTTGCCACTCCTCTGGCAGAGTGTTCTCACACACACATTTTGCTCAGGGCAGTTTTCAGAACACACTCTTACCAAGCTGGCTTCACCTCTTATTAACTGGGACTGAGCAGTCGAGTCAATTTTGGTTTTAATTAAGAGAACACAAGGATTGGGGCAAACTGTGCGGAAGTAAGAAACAGGAGCAAAGGAAAGATTAAAGCCATGCTTTGTTCTCATTGGAACATTCGATGTTTTGAGAATACAGAGTTGTTACCGAGTCTTCCTCATTATCTCTAAGAGGGGAGAGAACAAACCAACTCATGGAGGGCAAACTGACTAATGTGTATCCTTTAATGAATTCTTCTTAGCAACTGGTTTCCATGAAGTTGAGAAGCAGTGTGAGAGAGCATAAAGGGCATTTTTCATTTCAACAAACTGTGTGCACCTCGGAAAATGCAAACTTCTCTACAGTCGTATATCCCTCCTTCAGTGTACACGTTTCCACACGCAGAGCTGTGTGTACCAGATTGCTGGAGAAATCTGTAGGTGATGAGAAACTACCATGGCCACTTGATTAGTTTCCCAGGGTTGCCATGGTAAAATGCTACTAACTGGGGGACTTAAAACAAATTTATCGCCTCTGAGTTCTAGAGGTTAGAAAACCAAAATCAAGGTGTCAGAAGGAAAAGACTTCCTCTGAAAGCATTAGGGAAGGATGTGGCTCAGGTCTCTGTCCTAGCTTCCAGTGTTCCCTGGCTTGTGGCAGTGACTCTAGTCTACATGTGGCATGCTCCGTGTGTGTGTGTGTGTGTGTGTGTGTGTGTGTGTGTGTGTGTTTACATCCAAATTTCTCCTTGTTATAAGAATACTGGTCATCTTGGAGGCCCACCCTACTCCAGTATGACTTCATCTTAACTAATTACATCTGCAGCATCCCTATTTCCAAATAAAGTCACATTCAGGGGTATCAGAAGTTAGGATTTCAGCATGTGAATTGGGGGAGGGCACAGTTCAAAGTGCAATAGCCACAGCTATGTCCTATAAATTTGATTCCACAAAACTGTGGGACTCTGCTTTGCACAGCCCATCCCACAGCTCAACACTTCCCTGCTCCTTGACCACACATTTGCTAGAACTACTCTGGTACTAGCTCTGCATATGCTGGAAATGAGGCCGGACATGTGGGCTGGGCTGAGTGTCCAGAGTCTTACGGGCTGGGTTAGAACCCTGTGCTTTATCCTAAGGGCAATGGGGATCCCTGAACATTTATCAACAGAGAGATGGTCAACCTCTACAAAGACTCACCCAACTGCAGTGTTGGGAGGAGGAGTGGAGACAGAGCAGGGCTGTCTCTGTGTTCCAGGCAAGAGACAGAGCTGGTTTGAGCCCCACTAGTGGCAGTGGGGCGGCAGGAAGAGGCTTGGAGAGAGGGCTGTGATTTCTCTATCAGTGGCTAGAAAAGAGGAACTTAAAGTATGTATTATTGTAGTAAGGGCACTGCCATTTGGGTTTCTGGAGATGGACGCTTTAATTTTGGAACAGATTCTCTTGTTTTCAAGGAAATCACCAGGATGAAATCTTTACTCACACCAAATAAATCAGGGTGTTCTTGGAACAAGTGGTAAAGATATCATAAATCTGACTCTGGCTGTTGTAGAGTGAGATGATAAGTGGTAAGAAATTAGAGAAAAAATTTCCTGAAGTAAGGATTTAGACCAAATTATTTGTATCCCTCATGTATTGGCTTCCTGTCTGCTCTCACTACAAACCACCACAAACTTAGTGGCTTAAAACAACGCAAATTTATTATCTTACAGTATCCTATCCCTAGGTCAGGATCTGACATGGTTCTCCCAGGGTGAACATCAAGGGGTTGGCTGCGCTGTATTTCTTTCTAGAGGCTGTGAGACTCTTTCCTGTATTTCTTTTTTTTTTTTTAATGTTAATTTTTTTGAGAATGAGTGGAAGAGAGAGGGGTAGACACAGAATCCAAAGCAGGCTTCAGACTCTGAGCTGTCAGCACAGAACCTGGCATAGGGCTCGAACTCATGAACCGTGAAATCATGACCTAGCCAAAGTCAGATGCTTAGCCTACTGAGCCACCCAGGTGCCCCTCTTAGCTCTACTTCTAAGGCACCCACATTCCTTGGTACATGGCCCCCAGGCTCCCCTCTTGGCTCTACTTCTAAGGCACCCACATTCCTTGGCATATGGCCCCTTCCTCCATCTTCAGACCCAGTACTGTGGATAATCCACGGTAATCTATCTCAAGGTCAGCCAGCTAGCAAGCTTAATTCCATCTGAAACCTGAATTCACTTTTGCCATGTAATCAAATGCATTCACAGGTTCTGGTATTAGGATGTGTATGTCTTGGAGGCAGAGGTGCATTATTCTGCCTACCACAACCCCCATGGTGAGTAAATTAGTATAGTGCAGCCAGTGCAAGGCTAAATAGTGCACTTGTCTTATCTGAGCTCTGGAGAACTTCTCAAGGGGTTTCTTTTGAAGGAAATGGAGATTCCAGGGGCGTCTGGGTGGCTTAGTCGGTTAAGCGTCCGACTTTCGCTTAGGTCATGATCTCGTGGTTCATGGGTTCGAGCTCCGCGTCGGACTCTGTGCTGACTGCCAACTCAGAGCCTGGAGCCTGTTTCAGTCTGTGACTCCCTCTCTCTCTGACCCTCCCCTGCTCACACTGTGTGTGTGTCTCTCTCTCTCCTAGAAATAAATAAAACATTTAAAAAAAAAAAAAAAAGACTTTGAAGGAAATGGAGATTCCAAGGGCCAGGTGGGCTGAGGCAGCATGAATAGGCCACATGCCAGGAGAAGGGGACAACACTCCCTGTTCTCTGGGGAGAGAGGTTGTGGGGGGCCCTGCACTCGGCATTGGCATGATCTATTCTAAATAATCTTATTGAGATATAGGAGCCTGATAGGAGGTAAACTTGGCCTTAAGGTTGGGGTTTCAGGGCCTGCGACCCTCCCAGGAACATAACAATCCCCTTGTCTTATTCCCCAGACATTCAGGAACTACTGCCACCTGTCCTAGACTAGGGAGTTAATAATGGGGGGGGGGAGGGAGGCGTGGAGTGAGGCACCAAGTTACCACTTGAAGTGAGTCCCTTAGTAAAAGAGCACATCCCGGTTAGCCAAGTTCTGGGAGGCAGCATGAGGTGAGCTGGGGGGCTCGGGCTGAGCAATGGAGCCTCAAGTGGTGAATGAAGTGAGACATGCTCACCCTGACTGCATCTTCAGGGATTCCTGGAAATGAGGAGGGAGTCCCTTGGGGGGGTGGGGGGAGCAAAGGGTAGCTGTTGTTCTGCTAATCCCAGACAGATGCGGGTTTAACTGCAAAAAGAGGTGAGACTTTATTTTGGGCCCCTGAAGCAGACATCTGGGTTTTAGGAATTAGACATGGAGAGGTTGTGGGAGATGATGGAGGACAAGGTGTCTGACTGACTCTCAAATGGTTCTTTGTGGAGCAGAGAGGATTCTTGGTCCCTGGAAGATGCATTCTGAGGAGGCCTGAGGCAACAGGATGCAGTCATTTGCCTTGTGTGCCTGGCACTGGGGCAGCACCCATAGCCCTAGGTTAGGGGTTGAAGCTTCCTGTGGTAGCACAAGCTGAGGGGCATTACTATTTATGCTAAACAGTGAGGGCAGGGAGCACCCTAAAAGCCTATAAGTCTTTGGGAAGAAGGGCCTCCCCTCCTCTCCAAGTACCTATTGCGAAGGTCAGCTATAGGTGGAGGGCGGTTTCCTCTTTTGATTCCATCTTCCAAAGGGACGAATAGTTCCCCTGTAAGAGGTCAGGAAAGATGCCTTTTTAATGAGAGGCCTTGGTGCTTGGGGTCTTCTCACTCTCGCTCCTCACCACCTTGGCCTTCCCCTCATACTTGCTGTCTTTTTCCTTATTTAGAAGAAAGTTCGGCTAAGACCATTTGCTTCTAAGATAGTTTCTGTTTAGTCTTTTTTTTTTTTAATTTAAAAAAATTGTCAGAGTCTGAACCTCAGACACCAAGTCCACAATTGTCCATAGGATTACACGTTTCTATATCTGAATGCATTCCCTGGAAGAGAACCAACAGATCTTCTGGCTGCAACGGAAGAGAGCCCAGTAATGTTCCAATGACAAGCAGCTTCTCACTACTACCAACTCCACCTGGTTCTGGGAGCAGCAATAACCTAACCCAGATACTTGTTCTGGGTTCCAAAGGACATTTTGTCTTCGCCAGGCCCTTGTCCTTCAGACTTGTCTAGTTGTGGCTTTGTCTCTAACTCTTTGATTCAGTTATGTGCTGTGAGGGATCCAAGAAACCAATGTATTGCCAGTCTATGCTTAAGAAACTGGTGAGAGACAAGGGTTACTCCCAGGAGGCAAATGGTTATGCTATAAGGTTACACTATGAGGTATTTTGTGAGTAGGTCCCAACTGTAGTAAGAGCAATGGGAAATTCTTTGAGGGTTCAGAGCAGGTAGAAGGGACTGCTGAGGGCTTGATGAACTGGGAAAAGACTTTAAAATCATCCCTTGAAAGATTGCCTCTGCAGAGAGGAAGGGCGAGGGCATTGTACGTGGAGTAGGGAGAGAACATAAGGGATATGATATGAGTGCACACATATATATGCAATATGGAATATGTGTGCTTGTTTGCATGTACAGGCACATAATTACTATACATGTAAACAGTGCAGAATTCAAAAGGATAAAAATCTATATGAAGTCTCCCTGTTTCCTAGTCCCTTAGTCACCCACTTCTCCCTACAGGCAGAGTTTATATTTAAAAACATCTAATAAATATAGAGAACCCCTCTGTACACACACACACACACACATACACCCATGGCTGGATGGCTGAGCCATCTTCTAAGAATGGAAGTCTCAAACATGCATGTTTAAAAAAAATTTTTTTTTTAATGCTTTATTTATTTCTGAGAGAGAGAGAGAGAGACAGCGTGAGCATGGGAGGGTCAGAGACAGAGGGAGATACAGAATCTAAAACAGGCTTCAGGCTCTGAGCTAGCTGTCAGTACAGGGCCGGATGTGGGGCTCAAACCCACGAACTATGAGATCATGACCTGAGCCGACGGCAGACGCTTAACCAACTGAGCCACCCAGGTACCCCTCACACATGCTTGTTGACTTTGTTTCCTCCATAGTATTATGTGGCCATTCTTTACAACCACTAAATCCTGATAAAGACTACTTCATACACTGTTTTGGGGGCCATGCTTCTAGAACAGATGCAGAAAGCTAGAGAAACCAAATGCAATTATATAATGTTAGCCATCCCTACCACCATCTCCCCCTGCCCCCAGGAATCCACAAAAATCCCAGGACGACTTGGCTCCACCAGGTCATGGGCTGTGAGTACCTGGATGACACACAGACTAGTGGCCTTAGCTGACACATGGACTACGCCTAACGGACAAAGATTTGGTCCCATTCGGAGACCAGGGGAGAGGTAGGGCTACCCCTACCTCTTTCCAAGTGAGTGGGCAAAGGAGGTGCACAGGGGGCCCACAGAGGCACCCCTCAGGAAGGGCACTGCCAGGCTCCAAGACCAGGGAGGAAAACAGAACCTGCAGCTCTTTCCAGATGGGCTTCCTGACCAGAGGAGGACTCCCACATTGAAAGGTTATGTGGGAAGGATTTTGGTTTTTCTTCTCCTGCTGTGAAATCAGTTAAAAACAGGATGGATATCAAATGGTTTTATAACCTCCTCCCCCTCCTGGCTTCCTTCCCTCTTGGGGATAGGCCAGCCCCGACTGGAGAGAGACGGGAGTCTCATGGTCTGAAAATTCTGTGGCAGCTTAAATAACGGTGACCTATCGCTCCAGCTCTCCTCAGGGGACCTGCGGCTGGAGAAGCAAATGTCTCCTGGAAAATGGACAGATGAAGGAGGACCCCATAGGGGAGGGGCTGACCCTTCTAGGAGCTGGGCCAGGCGCTGCTTCCCGCAGATTCAGAGCTGGTCTAACCTGGGGAAGTAAGCCACCTGTTTTAGAAGACAATGTATTTCTCACAGAATAATTCAAATTGTATTGTTCTGCTTATACATTCTTGCTCTGTACAAACCAACATCAAGAATTTTTATTCTGTTTTTTGATCTACAAATTATCCTAACATAACTTTTACTGCCTATGACTGTGTGCCAGGAACCTGATTAGGTGCCTTTGCTAAATTAATTCTTCCAATTCAACAACCACTGAAGGTTAAGTAGTGTTTTACCCAATTTACAAAGAAGGAAAATGAGCCTCAAAAAGCTACTAAGTGGCAGAACTAGGGTCCCAATCTGGGTCTGCTTTGCACGACTCACTAAAGTAAATAATAATAACGGTTCATTTAGTGAGCCTTTGCTGTGTGCCAGAGACATGACACATGTTATCTGGAATCCTCACAGTGAACCTGTGAGGAGGCAGCAGCTCCACTTATAGACAAAAAAGTGGCTTAAAGGAAATAGCCTGAGGTCATAGAACCGACTTGGTGAAGTCAAGGCTTGAAGCCAGCTCTCCCTGTGTTCAGCAATTCATTATGTCATGCAATTTCAGAGACTGAGGAAGGTGCTCATGTCCTGAGGCGCCCCCACTGGGTATTCTGGGAGCAGAGAAGGGCCCCCGAGGGTCATCACCAGTGGGCTGAGGTTGAACTGGTCTGTGCACAGAGCATGAGTGCAGCCGCCGCCAACACACATGGTTCTCGGCAGCATGTAATGTTTCCTGGAACCGTGGCCAACTTGGCTGAGGCATTGTAGACATCTTGAGGGACGCAGTTCTGAGCATCATAAACGAATAGACAGAATAGACTTCTGTCAGGAAGTGCCGCTTCATACCACAGAACTACCCCCATTTTTCCCATTGAGAGTCTTAGTTGGAAACAAGTGATCATTTTAGGGTCTTATTTTTTTCTTAAGATTTTTAACATTTATTTATTATTTTTGAGAGACAAAGAGAGACAGAGAATGAGTGGGGGCTGAGTAAAGAGAGAGGGAGACCCAATACAAAGCGGGCTCCAGGCTCTGAGCTGTCAGCACGGAGCCTGATGTGGGGTTTGAACCCATGAATCCGTGAGACCATGACCTGAACTGAAGATGGAATCTTAACTGACCCAGCCACCTACACACCCCTTAGGGTCCTATTTTTTTACCTGATGCAAAATCACGTGTATGGGCCCCTGTGGCTTATACATCCCTCCTTACATATTGGACAGTTCTTATCTCCTTTTAGGAACTGTATCTTCTCTGAACCACTGTGCTGTTTTCTAAGACACAACCTACCCTCACAACATCTTGGAGTATCTTAACATCCTAATCGACATCTTCCCTTCACTCACCCTTCCCCTTATGGTCCTCATCCTGAAACATGTAGTCCGTAAATAATAGCAATATAATACAATCCAGGTTTAGGTTAGCATCAGAACTTGCTGACACATCCCCATGTCGATTATGTATTTTAGGGCTCTTTTTAACCCAAGGAGGCAAAGTGGTACAAACACAGGTTTCAGGGAGGAAATGCAAGACAGTGATCAAAGCAGGACTGGAGCCTACGTTTCCACTGGATTCCTTTTTCTCAGTCTCTCTTGCTCCAGACTGGATTCCCAGGCACAGTCAGGGAAAATAGCCCTGTGGCACAGGAACATTGTTCTAATCCAAAATATTTCCCTCAAGGGCTTTCTTCAACTGCTCTGAAAACTCAACCTGAAAATGAAAACACCCCATAAAGGTGAAGCTTAGATCTAGAACAATGTGCATTTCAGAAGAAGCATATTTCTGAAACCAAGATTGTCACACAATTTGAGCTGTCTCACCTGCACCAGTGAATAGTCAGTCATTCACTCAATAAACACTGTCTTCCAGGCACCAGGACTGTCAAGTACTGTGGATTAGGTTGGTAACAATTGAGGCATAGTCCTCATCCTCCTCAGAGTGCATTCAGAGAGTCACGTAATGCACTGGGACTGACAGTACAGTTATATGTTACAACAGCAGGGAAGCCGGGTCGGTCCCAAGGTTTGGGACAGCTTCTTTGAGGATATGACATTCAAATTTGAAGAATAAGTTTCAGAAGCTGGCCAGGTAGAGATGAGGTGGCAAGGACTTCAGACATGACAAGCCACAAGCATGGGCCTCACAGACCTCTAAGTTCAGGGAATTTAATTGCCCAAGGCCCAGATGCTGCTCTCTGAAATCCATCCCCATGCGTTGAGGCCATGCTTCCCATGGGCACTCCCAGACAATGACTGATCATGGCAGCCTGTTCCTTGGAGGCCAGGACTCCTCTGATGATACCTTGGCTTGAGGATACCCCCACAGCCGTATCAAACTCCCTTACATTGCTGGGTGGTCTAAGCTGTATCCACCCACCTTCCTTGCCCCTCTCCTTCTCTTGGAGAAGGTCAGACTTGCCTCTGTGCTCTTTATTCAGCCTCCCCATTCTGCTTCCTGCCAGGGGAGTGGGTGACATTGCTCTGGGGAACTCAGCCAAGAAGAAAGGAGAAACAAAGAGGAAGGGGTCCAGAGCACATCCAGGCAAGTTCTGTTCTCTTATCAGCAGGAGGAACATCAAACATGAGGTAATGACAGTTTACTCTAGGCATTGTTCAAGACTAGATTTCTCTGTCCCTTCATTTGAAAATTCCAGAATGACTCTGGCTAAAAGCACCCTGTTTTACAACAGGGTCCCAGAGGTCCCATCGGGGGCAGGATGGAAATTGTTCTGAAAGACATCTTTTATTGCACCTATAAGAACTTGTCCTTTTCTGTAACAACTGTATCTTTATGGGATCAGAAGCAGGTGACCCTCCAGAGTCTCACCTTTGCAAGGCCCATCCCAGGCCTCACTGGGGGAGAGCCCAGGCAGGCCTCAGACAGGGCCAGTCTAGTACAGGTGCCAGGTGTGTTCTTAGTGTGGAAATGGACACTGCAGGCTCTCTGTACCTGGCACCATTCAATATCTAGATCCTTACTAGCCAGCAGCCCAGCCTCAGATGCTTCCTGGCTGCATGGGGAGAATGTCCTGTTCTGGCTACCATGAGTCACTTAGCAGATTTAGTTCTCCTTGCATATTAATAAATTGATTTTCTGGTTTTATATTGAAAACAAAAGAACAACATTAACATCAAGGGAGGTCATCGGAGAGGAAAAGAGTTACAAAAAAGCAACATGCAGCCTGTGGGTGTAAGGTGGAAGTAAGGGGGTTAGATTTTGGCTTTTAGGTGGGCATAGTTACCCCAGCCAGGATTTCAATGGTGCCTTTCAAATTCATTCTTTATCTATGTGATGCCTGGGGATTAGGTAGGAGTACCAAAATGCTATAATTATCAAGAGGGGAAAATGTCCCTGCTGGTGATCATTTAAGGAAGTATTTTAGGACAAATAAAAGGAAGTACATCTTTACACAGCCTATCGCATGTAAGTGGAACTCATTGCCCCCTAAGGTGTTAAAGATGAAAATAATAAAAAACAGGGCCAAGAAAAGGCTAGATAAATTCATGGATATTAGATGTAATGGTTGTTAAGGTCAGCCTATGAAGACCAAGTCACCATGTTCCCACAGAAATGTTCTTAGTTCCCCTCTAGAGCCACCTGGGTTCGAGGCACATCAGGTTCCTACATGTTGGGAACATGGTGTGCTCTTTCTCAACACTATCCCTTTGCCACACTGGTGTCTTGAGAGTCCTTTGCCACTTTCTTCTAAGGCTGGTAAACTACCATGAATTCTTCAAGACCCAATTTAATTGGAGTCTCTTCTAGGAAGTACCCCCTCCCTGATTCCTCCAGGTCAAGGCTGATCACTCCTTTCGCCAGTGGAACACCTGCCTCAACACACTGTAATGGTTTATCTGCCCAACTGGACAGAGATTGTATATAATTCTTGTGGGATTAGTGCAGAGCCTGGTTCATAGCCCCTAGATAGGAAATGTGTTGAATGAATGAATGAATGAATGTTGAGCTATATCAATGAATAGTTTGAACACATACAGCGTTTATATATTCTTAATGTTATTATTAGAAGCTTCTAATATCGGATAGATGATACTCTTCTTCCAGGACATATGCCTGTTTATGTCAGCTAATACATATGCTAGTCTCAAAAGAAGCCATTTTTGTAGTTGAAGTAGAGTAGCCAAGAGTCTTATTGAGATTTTAGTGTCTTTAACTTAACTGTGTCTCTTAGGCAAGTGAGCCAGTTCCCCAGAAATCTAGTCTAGAAATATTGCCAATGCACATTCCAGTGACTTTGAGATGTTAGAAAAACAGACATATCACCTTTCAGGCTGAAATCACTGGGAACTGCATTTTAAAGTTGGGTTTCTTTCCAAATCCTTAGGTTATGAATGACACACAGTCTGTGGAAACTTTATGAAATCACCAACAAGCTGAGGTCTTTAAAGTGTTTAATCACAGATCAACCAAATACAATATTTGCAGGTTTAAAAGAAACAAAGGTCTGGTGATCAAAATGCTGCCCCAGTCAAACCAACACAAGGGGCCTGCCCAGGCTTAAATATGGAGATTCTGAAGATGATGAGTTGTAGCCAGAGGGAAGAGAACAGCACTCCTGGACAATAAGGGAAAATCTAAGAATAATTCCTTCTCTGTCAACTAAACAGTCAGACATAGAAAAAGGCTCTTGGCAAGACTCTTAGCAAAAACCTGGAGTTTCAGTCCGAATTTTAATCCCCTCAAAAAACCATTTGAGTTTAACTTTTGTAAAGTTTTAGTAGTCAATTTAAAAATAATAACTATAGGGGCGCCTGAGTAGCTTGCTTGGTTGAGCGTCTGACTCTTGATTTTGGCTCAAGTCATGATCCCAAGGTCATGGGATTGAGCCCTGAGTCAGACTGTGCTGAGCATAGAGCCTGATTAAGATTCTCTCTCTGTCTCTATCTCAAAATAAAAATTTAAAAATCTATATATTCTACTAACTTAAAGGTAAATACAGAGTGCTTTCAGAGTCCACATCCAGATGTCCATTCAATAGATAGCTGTTGAGCAACTCTTTCATTTAGGGGCATGTGCTTGGACCCTAGAGATGGAGCAGGAAGCATGGCTAAGGTCATCCTGCCATCTTTGGGCTTATAGCATCACAAGAAGGACAGGCCAGAATAAGTGATAATGGTAATGGCTGGTGAGGTTTCCTGGGAGAAGTTCAGGGAGTTCCGCTATTGTGTAATTAATTACAGGACTTTATCCCAGAGGTCTGAGAAGATCTCCCTGAGGAAGTGATTCTTAAACTGTTGCTCAGAATTGAGGTTGTAGGGAGAAGGTTTCAAGAAGAAAGGAGAACTCTGAGGAACTGAAGCTTTCAGCATTGCGGGAGGCCTGAGAGATGGGTGGGGCGGGGCTGTGCAGGCCTTGTGCAGGAGTGAGGTGGATGTATTTAACCACTGAGATGTGAATACAACTTAGTCATCACATTCACCCAAGGTGCATTCCATTTTATTCTCTCACTAGGCTAAATTGTAGATATTATTCAACCTCTCGCTTGCTTAGAGGTTTAAATAATAGTACGATTTGTTCATAGATGTGGGGTTTTTTTGTTTGCTGTACCTACCACTAGATGAATGATGAACCACAGTCATGATAAAACTTTTCCAAATATGTTTCCCATTAAGTTTCTGGACAGTAAGTAACAGGGCGAGCTCAGTATAAGAGGATAATTAACTTCAATGATATTTTTTAAGATGCAGAATTTTTCTCAGCATTTGCTGAACTAGCAGCAATTACATTAACAAAATTTCTTAGCCTTTATAATACTGTCTTAGAATTTTATCTATTCAATATCTCTGTATTGACTAACTCATGAAAATTATATACTAGAATAACATACTCAATCTAACCTAATCCTCCAGTGTAGATGAGAGGCTCAAGTTGGCAGTTACATACTGAGCTGTGATTTTAGAATCCTGGCTCAGCCACTTGGGTGTTAGATAGCCTCTCCATTCTTGAGTTTTCTCACCCATAAAATGGAGATTATGAGATCTATAGTCCTCAACTGAGCTAACATACATGTAGCATCAGCAGTCACTTTCAGTAATAAAATCATTATAAATTCTCAAGGCAGGTGGGCATCAGGTGGGTTTTAACTAAGGCCTTACATAAATGGAGGAGGACTTCAACAGAGATGAATTCCACACTGGTCTCCAAACCATCCCTAAGGGAGCCCATATATCTCAGGAGTGCCTGGCACTCCTGACAAAACCCTGCCTGGAACCTGACTGCAACCTGTGGGGACCTTTTGCCATCCACCCATTTGTTCTTCCACTTACCACCCCATAATCTGGGAACCCAATTCCAGTGAAGGCTGAATTTCCCACATCTGCCTGGTGAGGGTTACTCTGAGGGAGCACTGCCCTGTGGTAGTTGGCCATTGCCTCAGAGGGCTGTGGGGTGCCGGTTTATTACCCCCTGCCACAGAGCTTGGGAACACTCTGGGTGGAGGACTTGACCAGCATGAGGACTACCACTTGGGAAGCATATTGGGCTCGTATGCTGAAGAATACCAGAATGATCTCTAAGCAACACCCACCTGGGCTTGAGGGGAAAGGGAGCACCAAGATACAGGCATTGAGCCAACCATGGTGGAAGCTAATGGCAGTGCCCAGTGGTATGTACTTTTGAGAAGACTGTCATAAATACCAACTGGTCAGACCAGATTCACCATTAACTATTTAGTTGATAGCTAGTGAAGAGGTAGGGAATCTATTTCCAAACTCTGGGGGAATTTTGGTATTTAAACAGCCAGTATAACTAGCAGTATAGGGAAATACAAGCTGAATATTAATCTGGGGATCTTGGAAACCATATTAATGGCTCTGGGCTCCATCATAAGGATATGGAGATCTGATGTATTTTTTTGACCAAGGCTTGCGGAATACAGTAGGGAGGAAGGATTGAAGAAAAAGAATACAGGAAACAAGGAGAGCAGTTCAGATGCCCTTTTAGGACTTCAGATTGGAGGTAATATCAGGAATGGGTGGATATGAGAGATATTTAAAGAGTACCCTTCTCAAGACTTGGTGATTAACTAGACATGGGAAATAGGAAGAAGGAGGAGTCCAGAATGACTTCTAGGTTCTTTGCTTGAGAAGTAAGACAGATTATGTCACCATTTAGTGAGGGAAATTAGGAGACAGAGCAGCTTTGATGAGAAGATATGACCAGTTTGTTTTCAAATATGTTGAGCTTTAGGTGCCTATTACATATTTACACAGAGAACCAGTAGGTAATTAGATATATGGGTACTGTGTGTGAAAGTAGCCTGGGTTTGGAATTTTTATATACTGAGTACATGAAAGTGCCCTGAAAGAAAATATGGAGTGAGAAAAAGTAGGTATGAGTCCTTGACAGAAACATGTCATAAACAGGTAGAAGATGAGATTGTGAAGTTAGAGACTGTGAAGGTGGTGAGCTGTGGGTAGAGAGAGGAGAGTAGCAACCCTGGATAATAAAAATCTGAGAATAACAGAAGGCAAGAGAAAGGTGTGTTGGGTATGGCAGATAAGCAGTTAGCATCCATCCCTACCTTCTGTTCTGTTTATCTTCCTGGGTAGCCAGAGATTACTTTATGAGATTCCCTTGCAACCAGAGGTCTGGATGCAAATTATGTCCCACCAATTACATATACAACTCAAGATTTAGAAGATGAAACTGAAGCAGAGGCTGATGCTTTTCGCTGTTTTCCACTGAAGTTGTGGAGCTTTTCTGAAGCAGCATTCCAGCATTTAGTTGCTTCCTTCGTGGTTCTTCAGTTGTCATGGTGGTAGCAGCATCTTCCTAACATCAAGATTGTAGCCATAATAGTGTGTTCTAATTCCCTACCTTCCTAATTTTGGTAAAGGTACCATCTTCCCTGGAAGGCCAGTTTGTGATGTCATTCTTAGAGATTCACCTACATCTCAAGCCTTTCCAATTTTAATAAACACCTAATTTCTTTATTTATCTTTATTTTTAGAGAGAGTGTACATGAGCAGGGAAGAAGGGCGCAAAGAGAGAGATTCTTTTTTAAAAAATGTTCCAATGTTAATTTTTGAGAGAGAGAGAGACAGAACGTGATCAGGAGACAGGCAGAGACACACAAACACTCACTCACTCACTCACTCACTCACTCACTCACTCACTCACTCCCAAGCAGGCTCCAGGCTCTGAGCTGTCAGCGCCGAGTGTAATGCAGGGCTCAAACTCATGAACCATGAGATCGTGACCCGAGCCAAAGTTAGACTCTTAACTGACTGAGCCATCCAGGTGCCGAGAGAGAGAGAGAGAGAGAGAGAGAGAAAGAGAGAGCGAGCGAGAGCGAGCATCCCAAGCAGGCTCCATGCTCCCCAACTGAGCTACTCAGGTGCCCCAATAAACACCTAATTTATATATTAAATCGTTTTCTGCTTAAAATATCTATAGTGGTTTCTTTTTCTTTTTGTATTCTGAGTGATATGGAAAAATATTTCAGAGAAAGATTCATCATGTATGCCTTTGCCCACACCATTGAGCAGTTAACTCAAATCAGTTCTGACACTATCTATGCAGAGAAAGTATCAAATCCTGCAGGCAAAGGGCTCAGTTCTATAAGACCGTTGCCGACCTCAGATGCCAGTGAGAAGTTCAGATTGTCATTGGGCTCTTAACTGATGGGCTGTAGATTGGTGAGTTCTACAATTCCCTCCTCAGGTTTGACTAAGTTACTACAGTGGCTCACCAAACTCTGAGAGATATTTACTTATGTTTAACAGTTTATTATAAAAGAATATTAGAAACAGCCAAAAGGAAGTGATGAATAGGGCAAGGAATGGAAAAAGATCAGGAGCTTCCATGCCCCCTCTGAGTGTACCATTCATTGTCTTAACATTTCCATGTATTCATGAACCTGGAGGTTCTCAATCTCATCCTTTTTTGGGCTTTTATGGAGTCTTCATTACACAGACAGCAATTGGTTAAACCACTGATGATTTGTCATTGATTTAGCCTTTAGCCCTTCTCCGCTCCCAGGGGGTTGGGGATGGCACTGAAAGTTCCAACTGTCTGATCACTTGATTGGTTCCTCTGACAATCAGCCCCCATCCTCTGTCCTTTCCAAAAATCACTTCATTAATATAAACTCAAGTGTGATTGAAAAGGCTTTGTTATGGGTATGTAGACAACTCATTCACTCTTATTACTTAGGAAATTCCAAGGGTTTTAGGAGCTCTGTGCCAGAAATGGGGACAAAGACCAAATATGTATTTCTTACTGTAAAGCACAATATCAAAGGCCTTCACTGCACTTCATTTCTTCACAGGGTATTCTGTGCCACTCTAAAGAGTTTCTGCTTAATCTGTGAGAAAAAGGAAACCCATAACTAGTTTTAAACAAAATAATTACAAAAGCATATTTGCACACATCAGAAATGTCATTGAATACAGGATATGGTTGGGAAGGTAGCAGGCTGCCCAGAGGTTACTCTTTAGGGTTTGTTGGTCAGTCCTCTGGGCAATTATGATGAGGTCTAAACTCAGGTAGTGACAGTGGAGATGGTGAGAAAGAGGATAGAAAAAAGAATTTTAGGAAATACTGCCTTAAACTTTGATTAATCTTAGGTAAAATTAAAAAGTTCAGGTCACCATAGTATTTTTTAGAAGCCCTGTAAAGAGAAGTGCTACAGGGGCACCTGGGTGGCTTAGTCGGTTAAGCGTCCGACTTTCGCTTAGGTCATGATCTCGTGGTTCGTGGGTTCGAGCCCCGCGTCGGGCTCTGTGCTGACTGCCAGCTCAGAGCCTGGAGCCTATTTCAGAGTCTGTGTCTCCCTCTCTCTCTGACCCTCCCCTGCTCACGCTGTCTCTCTCTCTCTCCTAGAAATAAATAAAAATATTTAAAAAGAAAAAAAGAGAGAGAAGTGCTACAGACAGAATATTTGTATACCCCCAAAATTCATATGTCGAAAGCTAATCTCCAAGACGTTGCATTTGGAGATGAATCGCATTTGTGAGTTTGAGTTGCATTTGTGAGCTTGAATTTGGGAAGTGATTAGATCATGAGGGTGGAGCCCTCATGAATGAGATTAGTGCCCTTATAAAAGAGACCCCAGAGAGCTCCCTTATACCTTCCACAAGGTATTCCCTTATACATGCTTTGTGAGGCTCTCTAGGGACAGGTGTGTCCCATCCCAGAAGCCTCTGAGCTTCTGACTCTTTATTTTGGCTCAGGTCATTATCTCAAAGTTTATGAGATCGAGCGCTAAGTGGGGCTCTGTGCTGACAGCATGAAGCCTGCTTGGGATTCTTTCTCCTTCTCTTTCTGTCTCTCCTCACTCAAAATAAATAGATAAACATTAAAAATACATACATACATACATACATACATATACACATACAAACATACATACATACATAAATACATAAATAAATAAAGCATGCCTTTGGCCAATTTTGATCCAGATACATGAAAAATCTTGTTTTTCTTTAGGTGGTAAAATAGTCAGGACTTGGTGATTGGTTTGAAAGATTAAGCAAGGAATAATCTTCAGGAATGATGCTTGGCCTGTTGGCTATTGTAAAGAATTAGGTGGAGAAGCTGTTCAATGCTACATGGGACACAGGAAGAGGAGGAGCAAGTTTCCAAGGAAGACAGTGAGCTTGACTCTGAACATGTGGAATTTGAGGTGCCCATAGGACATCTGAATAGAGCTGATGAGTAAGCAAGTGGAGGAATGCATATGAAACTCAGGAAAGAGATCTAGAAATTTACATTTGGAGTGGTCAATATTGCCTTTAAGTTATCTAGGAGGAAACCTGCCATAGCATTGATGTTGAAAGACTGAAGGGATGACTGGGTGGCTCAGTTGGTTAAGCATCAGACTTCGACTTAGGTCATGATATCTCACAGTTCATGGGTTTGAGCCCCGCATCAGGTTCTATGCTGGCAGCTCAGAGCCTGGAGCCTGTTTCAGATTCTCTGTATCCCTCTCTCTCTGCCCCTCCCCTGCTCATGCTCTGTCTCAATAATAAATAAACTATATATAAAAAAAGACTCATAAAGGACCCTCCATCCTGTCCCTATCAGAGTCCAGACTGTAATAGGTACTCAGAAATTCATTAAATGAACAAATGGTTAAATATCTTTGGTCTCCATAGCCTGTTAAATCATGTTCCCATCATCTAATAAAACTAAAAAGACAAAGGCTACAAGTACCTTTTTTTAAATTAAAAGATTGCCCCTGAGTTCTACTGGAGAGGTCGTGCAGCAGCCACCATCACTCACACAATTCCCCAATGGAATAATTTTCGGGGAGAAGAGGAACAAGCATGGAGGAAAGTGGGATCCACAAAGGTCTGGCTGGTTCCTCCACATCTTTTCCTGGGGTTGGTCTGACTTGGAAACCTGAGGCCCTATATCCAGGACGCTCCTAAGTATATCAAACAGTTCCTCTCATCTTTTCCATTACTTCCTTTTAAATGTTCTTCTGAGACCCCCTGGGAATATCAACATAGTCTGAAGGCTAGCCTACCACCTCCACATATTTTTTTTTCCATCTCTTCACAGCATTGATCTTTGTAACTTAGCAACTCAAAAAGCCAAGCAACAGCATGCCTCTTCCAACAGTAATTTTGAAACCTCTCAGGGGACTGTCAAGATCCCAGGGTTTATAAGAGGTTCCACATATTTGAAGGGTGGGGAATATGGGCATGGGGTAATTGTGGGGAGAGGAAAGTTTTGTTGAAGCTAGAGAGATAATAGTTGGAGTGAAAGGAGTTAAGAAACCTGGGTGGGAAGACTGCCCGACCCTCTACTCTGATTTTGACCATTGCTTATTATGTTTTAGCTTCTTCTTTCCTTAAGTCACTGTTGGCTTCTGTCTTGATAAGCAGCAACTCAGAAAGCATAAACCTGTCCCTGGAATGTCTTTCTTTAGAAACATAAATGGAATATTTCTGGTATAACCTTTCCCCTTGTATCTGTACACAGTCTCAGGAGTAGCACTACTGCAATAGGGTTGTGGAGTGAGGCAATTACCCATATCATGGAATTCTCCAAAAGGCTTTTCCCTGATGAAAGTAGGAAATTTATACAAACATACTTGGGAGAGTTCTGAAGTATCAGGTTATAAACCTCAGGTTGAAACCTTTTCTTCACCAGCTTCATTCCTCTAGCTTCCTTCCCTAGATAGCAGAAGCTCAGTACACATTTGCACAAGGTACTGGGGGTTCAGTAAAACTAACATGGCTGATATGAAATACCAGTCAACCTGTCTCTTAACTAATTTGTTCTAAGAGCTCCAAGAAGAGCTCTGCCTTTAACAACACCTAGGAAAAAGACTCTACCAGGTTTCCTCTCCTCATCTTCCAAAAATTCAGTGAATTCATCTCCTGAGGTAAAATTATCCTCTTGCAAAGCAGACTCCAGAGACATGGGCCATTCTAACTCCAGCTGTTCTTTACCGTCAAAGCAATCTGACTTAATTTAAACAAACGAGTGAGTATTGGTGGCGAAAATCAATCACTCCAAGAATGACCAAAGAAGCAGACTCTAAAATTCCCCAAAGCTCTAAATTCTTCTGAGGCCTCTCCCCAGAATGTCAGGTGTGAGGGAATCTTAAGTACACCCAACCTGAGCAACACCTGTTGTTGTTTGGGAGCCAAGACTTTATTTGTTGAATTATATCTGAGAAGTCTGATTTGGTGTTCCTGTTTTAATTTTGGGCTGTGGTGCTTGGTTTTGCTTTGTGAAGCTCTCTAGGGACAGGTGCATCCCATCTGCTGACATCTTGTTGGCTCTGAGTTGACACATTCTCATTAAGACAGCTCCTATTTAATGTTGTGTCTTCAGTTGTTTTGGTCTCTGCAACTTTCTCCTTTTCAGTCGTCCCCCCACCCCACCCCCCCACTGATCCCAGTGGACCCAAATGAACCACTTGATATTTTCCTGCTTTTAATCCTCCACCTGTATTCTATCAGTATGGAAAATGGTAATTACTTGATTCATCTTTCAATTCACTGGACTATAAACAGGAGCCAGGGAAAGCCAACAACTCCATTTTCCACTGGAAAATGCCCAGGGGCTGGTTAACAAGAGGGGGTTCACAGGAAGAAAATTAACAGTTTGATGAGATTTCAGAGTATGTGCTGGGGAGGATCAACCAGCAGGAAGCCTCTTACATAAAGCTAAGGCTATGAATCTATTATATACCAAAGCTCGATTGGAAGTACAGACCCACACTCAGGTTTTCCCATAAGACATTCTTCTTAAGCATTCTTTTCAAAGGTGTTCAACTGAGTTAGGGCATTTTGTTTCTGAAATGAGTAGTAAACTACACTAAAAACTAAGTTATTGTTGTATACTAACAAAGGTGGCTGGTCTTTCTCTCTAGTTAGTGAGAGGCAACCTCTAAATCTTTGGAATTTCCCAAAGGGTAGAAATGTGTTTATTATTCAGGGTTAGTGCCTTAGACTATAACTGAATTTACACTAACAAGATGACTCCAAATGGAGGCTGCCTATGCCAGAAAGACTAATCATGTGACTAGAAGGTAGGGCTTTGAGCACAGGTGAGGAATAGAAATTTTTTTTTCCTGATAATTATAAAACTGGAAGTTGTTCTCTTTTCACCAAGAAGTCTAAGTCCATAAATTCCTTCTCATTATTGAGGAGCACCTCAGGATGTAAGCAACATAAAGATGTAGAACACGACACTATACACCTAAAGAAAATACGTGCAGGGTAAAAAGCAACAGGTATTTTACAGAACATGCATTGAATGTGCCAGAATTGTACAAATCTAGTAGGAAGCAGTAAATTAAAGTTATAGGCCAACTTCATGAAAACTATATTTAAATGAGATCATTTTGCATTACATATACAAAATTTTCTAATGAGTCAATAAGAAAAGACTAACATCCTTAGGAAAAAATGGCAAAGCAGAGAATATAGTCAAGAAAATTGAAAAGTAGGTAACACAGAGGGAACAGGAAAATGGCAGAAGAGTAGGGGGACCCTAGGCTCACTTTGTCCCATAAACACAACTAGATAACCATCAGATCATCCTAAATACCCCAGAAATCAACCTGAAGACTGACAGAAAAAAACTTTGTGATTAAAGGGAGAGAAGAAGCCACATTAAAGAAGGTAGGAAGTGCAGAGAATGGTTTAGGACAGAAGCAGATCACAGCTGCTGTGGAAGGGCAGGAGCCATGGTTGTGGAGAGGGTGAGACAGAGAGGAGCACATAAGTGGATGCACAAGGAGAATGTCTTCCCAAAGCTATTGGCTTGGAAAATGAGAGGGGCTGAATTTCATGAGTTCTTGAAACCAGCAGAGCTTAAAGCCTGGAGTTGTAAAGTTCAATGGACTTGGCTGGGTTAGAGCCCTGAAACACTGCCCTGCTTCTGAAGAGAAGGCAGGCAAACAGCCTGGACACTGTATAGAAACAGTATAGAGGACATACAGTATAGAAACAGTGATCTGAAGTGTACTTAGGGCACAGATTGGGGAGACTATTTACTCTTTCCAGAGTGTGTCTCTAAGAGGTAGCATTCATGAAGACACTTCTCCAAGAACGAAGGAGCTGGCCTACTCCATTTCCCTCCCCTGGCCCTCAGCATAAACACAGAGCCACCTTCATAAAGCAGTGTAGCACTGACACTGGATCCGTATCTTGTTTAGACCACAGCCCTGACTCTCCCCACCCCCACACTCCAGTGGAACTTCCCTTCTCAGTCACACTTACCTCAGTCCCAGTATGGTGGTCTTGCAGGGTCTCAATTCTGGTGGAGATGGTGGCAGGTCTCATTTCACAAGCAGACCAAAGCACACCTAGCTAAAACACAGGCCAGGGAACAAACACTGCCTACAGCAGGAGAGGGGAGCCTCTGCAAATGACTGACCTGAAGGATGGAACAGCCAGAACACAGTAGCAGAGCACACGCAGCACACACTGGAAACACTCCCTTAAAGTGCCAGGGCCTGGCCATTATATGACCTGTTCTTCATAATGTCATTACTTTCAAGACCAGGAAACATAACTCATTTTTCTAATACTGAGAAGAAGACCAAGACTTAGACAAAATGCAAAGACAGAGGATTTTATCCCAAATGAAAGAACTGGATAAGGCCATGGCCATGTATCTAAGCAAAACATATATAAGTAACATGCCTGATGAACAATGTAAAGCAATAATCATAAGGATACTCACTGTGCTTAAGAAAAGAAGACATCAGTGAGACGCTTAACACAGAGATAAAAGACTTAAAAAAGAATCAGAGTGAAAGAATGCAGTACATGAGATTAGAAACACACTTGATGCAATGAACAGCAGGTTGGAGAAAGCAGAGGAATGAATTAACAACTTAGAATACAAAGTAATTCACAGCAATGAAGTTGAACAAAAGAGAAAAAGAATTACGCAATAGAAGAATAAACTTAGAGAACTCAGTGACTCCATCAAATGTAATAACATTTGTATCATAGGAGTTCCACAAGAAGAGAAAGAAAAGGAGGCAGAAAATTTATCTGAAGAAAGAATAGCTTAAAACTTCCATAATCTGAGGATGGAAGCAGACATCCCGATCCAAGAGGCACAGAGAACTCCCATCAAAATCAACAAAAACAGGTCCACACCAAGACATATTGTGATTAAATTTGCAAAATATGCTGGTCAAGAAAAAAAATCTTAAAAGCAGCAAGACAAAAGAAGTGATCTAACTTACAAGGGAAAACCCATAAGGCTAGCTGGATATTTTTCAATAGAAACTTGGCAATCTAGAAGGAAGTGGCATGATATATTTAAAGTGCTGAACAGGAAAACTCTGCAGCCAGCAATATTCTATCTAGTAAAGCTATCATTTAGAACAGGAGAGATAAAGAGTTCCCAGACAAATGAAAACTAAATGAGTTTGTGGCCACTGAACAGGCACTGCAAGAAATATGAAAGGGAACTCTTTGAGTGGAACGGAGAGACCAAAAGTGACAGTATAACGACAAGAAGCATAAAAACAGTAACAATATTTCTGTAAAAATCATTAAAAAAACCCACCACACACACAAAAGGATATGGAATATAATAACATATACCTAAAATGTGGGGAGGAGAGGAGAAAATAATGGGTTCAAACTTGAATGACCATCAACTTAATATAGACTGCTGTTTGCCAAAGAGGTTATGTATAAACCTAATGGTAACCATATATCAAAAATCATTAATAAACATGCAAAGAATAATGAAAAATCCAAATCTACTGCTAAAAAAAATCAGCAAAACATGAAAGACAAGAAACAATTAGAGAATATCTCCAGAAATAACCACAAGTAATAAAATGTCAATAAATACATATCTATCAATAATTACTTTGAATATAAATGGACTCAGTGCTCCAATCAAAAGACATAGGGTGACAGAGTGGATTAAAAAAACAAGAATCATCTGTATGATTCTCTATATGCATACTAGAAACTCATTTCAGACCTAAAGATGGAAAGTGAGGGGATGAAGAAATATTTATCATGCAAATGGATGTCAAAAGAAAGCCAGAGTAGCAATACTTATATCAGACAAACTAGACTTTACAACAAAGACTGTAACAGGAGACAAAGAAGGTACTATATAATAATAAAGGGGACAGTCCAACAAGAAGATGTAACAATAGTAAATAATTATGTACCCAAAATCTATAAAACAGTAATACAAATGAATTAACCAATATGACACAATAATAGTAGGTGTCTTTAATACCTCAGTGAAATCAATGGGCAGATCGTCTAAACAGAAAATAAGCAAGGAAACAGTGGCTTTGAATGACACACTGGACCAGATGGAACATTCCATTCTAAAACAGAATATACATTCTTTGAAGTGTGCATGAAACATTCTCCAGAATAGAGCACATATTAGGCCACAAAACAGACCTCAATAAATACACAGTGATTGAAGTCATACCATGCACCTTTTCTGATCACATTATGAAAATGAAACTAGAAGTCAGCCACATGAAAAAATCTGGAAAGACCACAAATACCTAGAGATTAAGCAATGTGCTATTAAACAATAAATGGGTCAATCAGAAAATCAAAAGTTTTTTAAAATACATGTAAACAAATAAGAATGAAAATACAACAGTCAAAATATTTGAGGTGCAGCAAAAGTGATCCTAAAAGGGAAGTATATACCAATACAGGCCAATCTTAAGAAGCAAGAAACATCTCAAACCTAACCTTACACTTAAAGGAGCTAGAAAAAGAACAACAAATGAATCTAAAACCCAGAGAAGGAAGGAAATAACAAAGATTATAAACATTAAAGCAGAAATAAATGATACAGAAATTTATTTTTTCAATTTTTTAAAATGTATTTTAAAAAATATTTTGAATGTTTTTTTATTATTTATTTTTGAGAGAGAGAGAGAGAGACAGCATGAGCAGGGGAGGGTCAGAGAGAGAGGGAGTTACAGAATCCAAAGACAGGCTCCAGGCTCTGAGCTAGTTGCCAGCACAGAGCCCGTCATGGGGCTCAAACCCACGAACCGTGAGATCATGACCTGAGCCGAAGTCGGATGCTTAACCGACTGAGTCACCCAGGTGCCCTGATGATACAGAATTTTAAGAAAACAAAAGAAAGAAAGAACTAGAAGCAGTCAATGAAACCAGTAGCTGGTTCTTTGAAAATATTAACAGAACTGATAAACTTCTAGCCAGACTATCAAAAAGAAAAGAGAAAGGACCCAAATTAAGAAAATCACACAAGAGGAGAAATGACAACCAACACCACAGAAATGAAAGCAATTATAAGGGAATATTATGAAAAATTACATGCCAAAAAACTGGACAACCTAAAATAAATGGATAAACTTCTAGAAACATATAAATTACCAAATTGGAAACAGGAAGAAATATAAAACTTGAACAGACCAATAACCAGCAATGAAATTGAATTAGTAATCAGAAAACTACCAACATAGGGATGAGCACTGGGTGTTATATAGAAACCAACTCAACAATAAACTATCAAAGAAAAAGAAAAACTCCCAACATAAAGAATTACTAAATTCTATTCCTGAAATTATTATTACACTATATGTTAACTAGCTTGGACTTAATTTTTTTTTAAGTAGTAAAAAAAAAAAGCAAACGCAATAGTTTTCTGATGCCCATGCAATACTTATAACTAGTAGTTTTGAGCACCTGACATGTAATCCTTATCAATACTGTGCAAGGGAAATGTTATCCCTATTTTACAGATGAAAAAACTCAAGCTTGAAGATTTTTCATGACTTGCAAATGTAATACGTTAGATAAGGGATATCTCCAGGAAACAAAACCCATTTAACTGGTTTTAAAGCGCATACTTGGCCCTCTTCACCATAATGTCTGCTTAATAATTACTGTGTTTAAGTCTTTCAGGCTAGCCTCACCATGATGATTTTCTAAACCACATATTTTTTCTTGTTTAGAATCTCTTAAGACACTACTCGTTCAACACATAATAGAATCACCAGATATATGCTGGGCACTGTGCTAAACCTGTTCTTCTGGCCTGGAAAATACGTTCTCTTTTTAATTCTCCATAAGAAAATACTAAACTTTTGTAGGTCACAAATTCCTGTGCTTTCAATATTTTTCTGAAATATGGCAGTACAAGATGATGAACATTATCTGAAAATACTCTGAATATTTATGACAAAGACTGAGGAGTACATTTTACATTCCTGGTACATTGAGATGCCATGAATCACAATTATATCAAATATTTTAGCCATAAAAATGGGTATATTTTTGTCCATAAAAAGGTGGATTGTTTCTTCTAATAAAATGATTCTAACAGTTTTATTATAAGCTTAGTTTTATAAATGACTCCCTCCCCTTTTCTGCTAATGATGTACGTTTAGAAATAAATTACTTAAAAACAAAACAAGAACAACAAAAACTTCCAACAAACAAAAGTCCAGGACCAGATCACTTCACAGGTGAATTCTATCAAATAATTAAAGGAGAGTTAATCCCTATTTTTCTCAAACTATTTCAAAAAATATAAAAGGAAGGAAAACTTCCAAAATCTTTCTATGAGGCCATCATTACCCTGATACCAAAACCAGACAGAGACACCACTAAAAAGGAAAACTATTCAAAAAGATATTGAATAGGCCAATATCCTTAATGAACATAGATGTAAAAATTCTTAATAAAATACTAGCAAGAAGAATCTAGCAGTATATTAAAAGAATCATTCATCATGATTAAGTGGGATATATTCCTGGATTGTAAGGGTGGTTCAATATTCACAAATCAATCAATGTGATACATCATATTAATAAAAGAAAGGATAAAAACCACATGATCCTTTAAATAGATACAGGAGAAGCATTTGACAAAGTACAATATCCATTCATGATAAATACCCTTAACAAAGTAGGTTTACAGGGAAATACTTCACTATAATAAAGGCCAGCTATGAAAAGCCCACAGCTAATATCATCCTGTGTGGGGAAAACCTGAGAGCTTTTCCTCCACAGTCAGGAACAAGACAGGGATGTCCATTCTCGCCGCTTTCATTCAATGTAGTACTGGAAGTCCTAGACACAGCAATTAGACAACAAAAAGAAATAAAAGGCATCCAAATCAGGAAGGAATCTCTATTCTCTATTTGCAGATGACATGACAGTATATATGGAAAACAAAGACTCCACTAAAAACCTGCTAGAACTGATAAACAAATTCAGTAAAGTTGCAGGATACAAAACGACCATACAGAAATCTGTGGTATTTCTATACACCAATAATGAAGCAGCAGAAAGAGAAGTTAAGAAAACAGTCCCATTTACAATTGCCCCAAAACAATAAGACATCTAGGAATAAACCTAACCAAAGATGTGAAAGACCTGAAAACTATAAAACACTGATGAAAGAAACTGAAGATGACAAAAAGAAATGGAAAGACATTCCTTGCTCATAGATTGGAAGAAAAAAATATGGCTAAGTTGTCCATACTACCCAGAGCAATCTACCCTTCTAATGCAATCCTTATCAAAATGCCAAAGGCATTTTTCACAGAACTAGAACAAATACTCCTTAAATCCGTGTAGAACCATAAAAGGCCCTGAAGAACCTAAGTAACCTTAAAAAAGAAAAAGCCGGAGGCATCACGATTCTGGACTCAAGTTATATTACAAAGCTGTAGTGATCAAAACCGTATGGTACTGGCAAAAAACACACACAGATCAATAGAATAGAAAACCCAGAAATAAACCCACAATGATATGATAACTTAATTTTTGACAAAGTAGGAAAGAATATCCAATGGGAAAAAGAATGCCTTTTCAACAAATGGTATTGGGAGAACTGAACAGCAAGATGCAAAAAAATGAAATGGAAGCCCTTTCTTATACCATACACAAAAATAAATTCACATTGGATTAATTTCTCACTAAATGTGAGACCTGAAACCATAAAAGTCCTAGAAGAAAACATAGGCAGTAACTTTCACATGGGCTGTAGCAAGTTCTTACTAGTTATGTCCCCTGAGGTAAGGGAAACAAAAGTGAAAATAAACTATTGTGACTTTATCAAAATAAAAAGCTTCTGAGGGCACCTGGGTGGCTCAGTCAGTTAAGCATCTGACTTTGGCTCAGGTCATGATCTCATGGTTCATTGATTTGAGCCCCACGTCAGGCTCTTTGCTAACAACTCAGAGCCTGGAGCCTGCCTAGGATTCTGTGTCTCCCTCTCTCTCTCTGTCCCTCCACCACTTGCACTCTGTCTCTCTCGGTCTCTCTCTCAAAAATAAATATTAAAAATAAAATAAAAATAAAAACTTCAGCACAGCAAAGGAAACCATGAACACAACTAAAAAGCAACCTATAGATTGGGAGAAGCTGTTTGCAAATGGTATATCTGATACAAAGTTAGTATCCAAAGTATATAAAGAACTTACACAACTCAACACCAAAGAAAACAAATAATGCAGTTAAAAACAGGCAAAAAACATGACACACATTTCTCCAAAGAAGACCACAGTTGGCCAACAGTCACATGAAAAGGTGCTCAACATCATTCACCATCAGAGAAATGCAAGTCAAAACCACAATGTGGTATCACCGCACATCTGTCAGAATGACTAAAATCAACAACACAAGAACAAGTGTTGTTGAGGATGTAGAGAAAAAGGAACACTTGCACTGTTGGTGGGAATGCAAACTGGTACAGCCACTCTGGAAACAGTATGGAGGTTCCTCAAAAAGTTAAAAATAGAGGAGTGCCTGCCTGGCTGGCTCAGCTGAAGTAATGTGTGACACAATCTTAGAGTTGGAAGTTCTAGCTTCATGTTGGGTGTAGCAATTACTAAAAAATAAATTTAAAACTTAAAAAAAAAATAAAAATAGAAGTACCATAAAGCCCAGTAATTCCACCACCCAGTATTCACCCAAAGAAAACCAAAACACTAATCCAAAATATACCACTATGTTTACTACAACTCTATTTACAATAACCAATATATAGCAGTCCAAGTGTCCAATGATAGATGAATGGATAAAGTATGGCACATATATACAATAGAATGTTACCCATAAAAAAGAATTAACTCTTGCCATTTGTAACAACATGGGTATATCTAGAGAGTATAATGCTAAGTTAAATAAGTAAAAAAAAAAAAAAAAAAAGACCAATACCATATGATTTCACTCATATGGCAGTTTAATAGACCAAATAAGCAAAGAAAAAAAGAGACAAAAATCTAGACTCTTAACTACTGAGAATGAAATGGTGGTTACCAGAGGGGAGGTAGGGTGGAGAATGGGTGAAATAGGTGATGGGGATTAAGAGTACGCTTATAATGGGGTTCCTAAGTGGCTCAGTTTGTTAAGCATCAGACTTCAGCTCAAGTCATGATCTCATGGTTCAGGAGTTCAAGCCCCGCATTGGGCTGTGTGCTGATAGCTCAGATCCTGGAGCCTGCTTCGGATTCTGTGTCTCCCTCTCTGTCTGCCCTTCACCTGCTCGCGCTCTGTCTCTCTCTCTCTCTCAAAAATAAATAAACATTAAAAAAATTATTCTAATTCTGCATCTCCCTCTCTCTGCCCCTTCCCTGCTCACGCTCTGTTTCTCAAAAATAAATAAATATTATCATGATGAACACTGAGTAATGTATAGGATTGTTGAATCACTGTATTGACACCTGAAACTAATATAACGCTATATGTTAATTATATTAGAATTAAAAATAATAAACAAGCATTCTTTGAAAAAGAAAGAGATATCTTTTCTTTTCCTAAAAGATTGGCAAAGATTAAAAGATTGACACTGTCTACAGTTGGAAAAATGAATACTCTTATTAAAAGTGTTAGATGTATAAATTGGTATAACCTTTCTGGTGGAAAATTTGGCACTATGCCTCAAAGTTGTACATAGACATGGCCTTTCACCCATTAACCTCATTTCTAGAAATTTATAATATAATCAGACAAATATACACATATGCATACTGATATACATATATACATGGATGCAGTATATCTATTAGTAGATGATTAAAACAGATTATGGTAAATTCCCACATATGGAATAATATGCAATTATTAAAAACTAATATAGAGATTCATATTATTTGAGACTACAATATGTTTTGTATAAAAAGCAAGTAGTGAAAAACTATGCATAACACATTCCCATTTTAATTGTGTGTGTGTGTATGTATATATTTATATTTATATACATTCACATGTGTGTGTGTATACATACGGAAAAGAAAGTCTGATGAATTACCTAGCAAATGTTGCCAGTTGTTCTGCTTGTGAGGTGGAATTACAAGTGATTTTCACTTTCGTGTTGTTTGAGTTTTTAACGATTATTTCATTTACTGAAGTTTTAACTTCATAGCAGAATTAAAAGGAAACTGCAGAAATTTCCCATATATCCCCTGCCTCCACATAGCCTCACATTTTCATTATGACCATCTCCCACAATACTAGAACATTTTTTAAAATTAATAAACCAACTGGGGCGCCTGGGTGGCTTAGTCGGTTAAGCGTCCGACTTTCGCTTAGGTCATGATCTCGCGGTTCGTGGGTTCGGCCCCGCGTCGGGCTCTGTGCTGACTGCCAGCTCAGAGCCTGGAGCCTGTTTCAGCCTGTAACTCCCTCTCTCTCTGACCCTCCCCTGCTCACGCTGTCTCTCTCTCTCCTAGAAATAAATAAAAATATTTAAAAAAATTAATTAACCTACATTGACACATTGTAATTTCAGATTTTGTCAAATGTTTTTTTCCTTTTTTTAAAAAAAAATATTTTTATTTCTAAGAGAGAGAGAGAGAGAGAGAGAGAGAGAGACAGCGTGAGCAGGGGAGGGTCAGAGAGAGAGTCACACAGACTGAAACAGGCTCCAGGCTCTGAGCTGGCAGTCAGCACAGAGCCCGCGGGCTCAAACCCACGAACTGTGAGATCATGACCTAAGCGAAAGTCGGACGCTTAACCGACTAAGCCACCCAGGCGCCCCTTGTCAAATGTTTTTTATGCATCTACTGTTACGATCAAATTTTTCTTCTTTAGCTTATTGATGCGATGTATCATTTAATTAATTTTGAATGTTGAACCAGTCTTGTATACCTGGAATAAATCCTAACTGGTTATGGTGTATAATTCTTTTTATACATTGTTGAATTTGACTTGTTATTGTTTTGTTGAGGACTTTTGCATCTATGTTTATGAGAAGTATTAGTCTGTAGTTCTCTCTTATTATAATGTGCTTGTCTGGTTTTGGTATTAGGGTGGTGCTTGCATCACTGACTTGAATTAGGAAGTATTCCCTCTGCTTCTTTCCTCTGACTGAGATTGTAGAGAATGGGCATAATTCTTCCTAAACTGGTTGAGTTCCCTAGTGAACCTTCTGGACCTCCTTCTTTCTGGATTGGTAGGTCATTATTTTTTATTACATTTCTTTAATAGATACCAACCTATTCATAGTGTTTATTTTTGTGTATGTGTGAGTTTTGGAAATTTGTGTCTCTGAAGAAAATGGTCCATTTTATCTAGGCTATCAAAATTGAAGGCATAGAGTTGTAAAAGGTATTATTTTTATCTTTTAAGTCTCTGTGGGGTTTGTAGTGATGTCCCCTCTTTCATTTCTGATATTAGTAGTTTGTGTCCTCTCTCTCTTAGTCTGGGTAGAGCTTACCAGTTTTCATGATTTTTTTTCAGAGAACTATTTTGGGCTTTATTGATTTTCTCTATTGATCTCCTGCTTTTTATTTTATTGGTGTCTGCTCTAATTTTTATTTTCTTCATTTACTTTGGATTTAATTTGCTCTTCCTTTTTAACTTCATAAGGTGGAAATTTGATTATTGATTTACTTTTTCATTTAAAAAGTTATTTTTGAGATAGAGCATGAGCATGAGTGGGGGAGGAGCAAAGAGAGAGAGAGGGAGAGAGGATCTGAAGCAGGCTTCACACTAACAGCAGTGAGCATGATGCAGGACTCTAACTCTTGAACTGCAAGATCATGGCCTGATCCAAAGTTGGATGGCCACCAGCTGAGCCACCCTGGTGCCCCTACATTTTTCTTTCTTTTAATATATACATTCAGTGCTATCAACTTCTCCCTAAGCACTGCTTTTGCTGCAGCCCACAAAATTTAATGTTGTTTTTATTTTCATTTAGTTCAAAACAATGTAAAATTTGAAATTTCTTCTTTGACCCATATGTTGTTTAGAAGTTTGCTGTTTACTGTCTACTAATGTTGTTTTGATTCCTAGTTTATCTTTCTGTTATTTCCAGTTTAATTCCATTGTGGTCTCAGAGCAGATATTGTTATTATTTCTATTCTTTTAAGTTTATTAAAATGCTTTTATGGCCCATAATATAGTCTCTTTTGGTGGATGTTCCATGTGAGCTTAAGGCGAATGTGTTTCCGGCTGTTATTGGATGGACTAGTTCATAGATGTCAATTATATACAGTTGTTGGTGGTGGTGTTGAGTTCAGTATGTCCTTACTGATGCTCTACCTGCTCTGTCTGTCCCTTTTTGCTACAAGAGTGTTGAAATCTTCAGTTATGATGATGAATTCATCCTGTTTGCCTTTGCAGTTCTATCAGCTTTGAAGCTTTGTTATTAGACACATACATGTTAAAGGTTATTAAATGTGCTTAAAGAATTTATTCCTGTATCATTATGTAATGCCCTTCTTTATCCCTAATAATTTGGCTTGCTTTGAAGACTTCTCTGTCTGAAACTAATATACCTACTCCTGCCTTCTTTTGACGTTTTGAAATGTTAGTACGGTATGTTTTCTCCATCTATTTGCTTTTAACTTATATTTGTTGTTGTATTTTTTTCTTCCACGTTTTTATTTAAATTCCAGTTGCTTAACATACCATGTAATATTAGTTTCAGGTGTACAATCTGGTGACTCATCACTTACATACAATACCCAGTGCTTATCACAAGTGCCCTCCTTCATACCCACCATCCATTTAACCCATATCCTCCACCTCCCTTCCAGCAACCCTCAATTTGTTCTTAGTAGTTAAGAGGGTGCTTTATGGTTTCTCTGTCTCTCTTTTAATATTTAAAGTGGGTATAACATATAGTTGGGTCCTGTTTTTGATGCACTCTGACAAGTCTCTGTCTTTTAATTGGCACATTTAGACCACTGACATTCAAAGTGATTACTCATATAGTTGGATTGATATCTACCACATTGGTTGCTGTTTTCTATTTGTTGCCCATGTTCTTTGTTACTATTTTTGTCTTCCAGTTTTTTTCTCCCTCTTGCGTTTTTAATTGAGTGTTTTATATGATTCCATTTTCTCTTCTCTCTTAGCATATTATACTTGTTTTTGTTTTTACTTTTCAAGTGACTGTTCTAAAGTTTGTAATATATATTTACGACTAATTCAAGTTCACTTTTAAATAAACTTTACTGTTTTGTGGGTAGTATAAACAACTTACAATGACAAAATCATCTTCATTTCTCCCTCCTATCCCTTGTATTATTGCTGTCATTTATTTCACTTATATATAAATATATATAAGCATGCACATATGTATGTACATAAGACATCTACATAAGCATACATAATTGAATATGTTGTTACCATTATTTTAAACAAACTGTTACCTATTAGATTATTTAAGAATAAGAATATCAAAGTTTTGTTTTATGTTCACTTATTCCTTCTTCAGTGCTCTTCCTTTCTTTATGTAGATTTGAGTTTCTGACATATCACTTCTTCACTCTAAAAAACAACATTTCTTGTAAGGCAGGTTTACTGGCAACAGATTCTCTAAATTTTTGTTTGTCCAGAAAATCTTTATTTCTTCTCCACTTTTGAAGGATAACTTTGCAAGGTACAAAATTCTAGGTTGGTGGTTTTGTTTTTTTCTCTTAATATTTTAAATACTTCACTCTCTTCTTGTTTGCCTGAAGTCCTCTGTAAGTAAGGTATTTTTTAACCTCTAACTTCTTGCATGATTTTTTTCTTTATCTTTGATTTTCTGCAGTTTGAAAATGATATGCATTGGTGTAGTTTTGTTTGTTTGTTTTTGGCTTGATTTCGGTTTTGTTTTGTTTTGTTTTCCTTATATTTATGCTGCCTGGTATTCCCTGAGCTTCCAGAATCTGTGGTTTGGTGTCTGCCATTAATTTGGGGAACATTCTCAATTATTTTTGTTTCAAATGTTTTTTCTGTTCCTTCTCTCTTCCTTCTCCCTCTGGTATTCCCATTATGCGTATGCTATATTGTTTTTAGTTGTTTTTGGGTATTCTGTTCAATTTAATTCAGTTTTTGTTCTCTTCACTTTTCAGTTTTGCAGTCTTCTGAAACTACTCAGACATACCCAAGCTCATAATTTCTGTCCTCAGGCTTGCCCCATCTACTATTCTAATCAGCCCATCAGAACCATTCTTCATTTCTGTTACAGCGTGTTTTCTCTTTTACATTCCTTTTGCTTCTTTCTTAAGATTTCTGTCTTTCTATTTACATTGCCCATCTGTTCTTGCATGCTCCCTGCTCTGTCCCTTGGAAATTTTAGCCTATTAATCATAGTTATTTTGAATTCCTGATCTGATCATTATAACATCTCCACCATGTCTGCTTCTGATAGTTGCTTTGTCTCTTCAAATTGTGCGTTTTGCTATGAATTTTTCTTGATAACTGGACATGAAGCACTAGGTAAGAGCAAGTACTCTAAATAGGCTTAAGTAATGCAGTGAGATGTGGGAAAGGGGAGGCATTATATATTCCTTGTGTTAGGTCTCAGTCTTTTAGTGAAGCTATGCCTCTGGACTGGGAACTTCACCTGTGTTTCTTAGGGTTTTTTTCTCCCCACTTAGGTGAGACATACTGGCTAGAGGGAGCTGAAGTTGGGCATTTCCCTTCCCCAGGTCAGCTAGCTAGGCTCTGGTTATATCCCAGCAGCTTAGGCTCTGCTTAATTATTTTCTCCTGAGGGTAGATCTTATGAAAAGAATACTCTGGTGTATTTCCCAACAATTCCGTTTCCCCTCCCCACCTAGAAGCACAAGGAAATTTTTTTTCTCCAGGATTTACTGTGAGAACCTGGTGAGGCCACCCAGAGGTAAATCCCACAAAATTGTTGAGGCCCCCCATGACTAGGTCCCCCGGAGTTTTTAATTCTTAGAATTATCCACACTGATCTTCCTGTAACATGTCAATAGTAGTTCAAGTTTTTCTAGCCTGGCACACTTTTCTCAGTGGTTTCTATTTATGAGATTCTGCTTGTGTAAGATGTGACTTTCTATATTTGCCTGTCTCTCTGATCTTAGGGACAGCAGTTTGCCCTGTGCCCTCTCCTCCCTTATAGATCCTAGAAGAGTTACTGATTTTTCAGTCTGTTGTCCTTTTTATTTGTTAGGACAGTGGTGACTTCCAGGCTCCTTACATGCAGAAATGGAAAGCGAAGTCTTGAATTTTTTGTTAAACTGTGAACACAGACTTATTTCATAATGAGAAAAAACAGCTAATTTCATTTTGGAAATTAGAAATTTCAGACAGATAAGAGATAGTTCTCCATAATTATTATTAAAGATTCTGACGTTTTAAACAGCTGTCATTTTGGAGTGCCTGGATGGTTCAGTTGGTTAAGCCTATGACTCTTAGTTTTGGTTGAGGTCATGATCTAACAGTTTTTATGACTTTGAGCCCCATGTCTGCACTGTTAGTGAAGAGCTTGCTTGAGATTCTCTCTTTCTCTTTCTCTTCCTCTCTCTCTGCCACTCCCCCACTCAGACTGTCTCTGTCTCTCTCAAATAAATAAACTTAAAAACAAAACTTTTAAAAAAGTGGTCATTTCAATTCCATTTAGTATTGCACGATTGTGCGCGCGCTCGCGCACACACACACACACACACACACACACACACAAAACAATGAAAAGGATCAGGCAATGATACAGAATAGTGAAAGCCTAAGTAAGAATAGTTCATATTTCCTTAAGCACATAGCTAAGAATTTTATCATATCTTCATAAGGAGAGTCTAACTTCAAAAATCACACTGTACTCTTAAAACCTAGTAATAAAACACAAATAATCCAATTTAAACATGGAAAATGGGGGCACCTGGGTGGCTCAGTCAGTTGAGTGAATGACTTCAGCTCAAGTCATGATCTCTCAGTTCATGAGTTCAAGCCCTGCGTTGGACTCTGTGCTGACAGTTCAGAACCTCGAGCCTGCTTCGGATTCTGTGTTTCCCTCTCTCTCTCTGCCCCTTCCCTCCTCTCAAAAATAACATAAACATTAAAAAATTATAAAAATGGAAAGTGATTTGAATAGACATATCTCCAAGGATATATACATATGGCCAATAACCCCATAAAAAGATGCTCAACATCATTAGTTTTTAGGAAATTGCAACTCAGAAGCCAATTAAATACTTCTCATCCACTAGGATGGCTATAATTAAAAAGGTAGACAATAACAAGTGTAGGCAAGAATGTGGAGAAAATGGAACCCTCAAACATTGCTGGTGGGATTGTAAAATAATACAGCTACTTTGGAAAACAGTTTGGCAGTTCTTTCAAAAGTGAAACATAGAGGTCCATATGGTCTAGCAAATTTGCTAGATATTTATCCAAGAGAACTGAAAAACATATGTCCATAGAAAAACTTTTATACAAATGTTTATAGCAGCATTATTCATGATAGGTAGAAACAACCCAAATATCCATTAAGTGATGAATTGATAAACAAAATACGGTATATCCAGGCAGTGGAATATTACTCATTAAAAAAATGAAGTGCCAGTGCTTGCTGATGGATGAAAAAGGATGAATTTTGAAAACATTATGCTAAGTGAAAGAAGTCAGACACAAAAGGCCATATGTGTACAATTTCATTGATAGGAAATATCCAGAATAGAAAAATTTATAGAGACAGAAAGTGGATTAATAGTTTCCAAGCACTGAGGGCAGGAGTCAGGAGTTACTACCAGTGGATAAGGGTTTTTTTCTGGAGAGATGTAAATGTCTTTTTTATTGCATAAACACCTTATATCCCCCTCCCAAACCCAGAAAATATACATTGGCAAAGACGGTAGTTATCAATTACTTTGCCACTCAAAGATACACACGGTTAATACTTTTATTTTACATCCTTCCAGTTTTTTTAATTCCCTTTTATTTTATTAAAATAAGAGTTTTAAATGTCAAATATTTCTCTTTGGGCCACTACTCAGATGTCCTCTTGAACTTCCCTCTGTTACCAAATTCCTTTTGCTTTTCTCATGATTCTGTTCTCTGCTTCCTCAGTCGCCTGTCTTCCTGCTTGCTATAGTCTCTTGTTTTGAGGATGTGACAGGGTGGTGTGGACAATAGTCACAGCAGCCTGGCTGGTCCCTGAGACACACTGCTACACTCCGGGCTGGTGGTACTCAGCCTGTGACATGTAGGTGTCATCTTGGGATCTCCCTTTGCCACCATCCTGGAGACTCCCTGTTTCTCTCTGGTGTTGGATCTCCAATCTCCTTTATCTTCTTATTTTCCTTTAATCTCCCCCTTTCTGAGTTTAGTCTCTTCTTTTTGGTATAGCATATTGTCCAGTAGATTCTGGAAAAAAGATGCATGGAAAGAAAATTTTTTGAGACCTTGACAGTTTAAAAATGCCTTTAGTCTGTGCCCACAGTTGATGATAGTGTAGATAGACTGAAAATTCCAGGTTCAGAATTCTAAAAGTGTTGCTTATTACCTTCTGGCTTCTAGTGCTAGCACATGCAAGACCCTTCCAATCTGGAAAACCTTGTACTTCGCCTTGGAAATTTTCTTGAATTATTTCATTGGCAATTTCCTCCTCCCATTTTCTCTGTGTTCTCTTTCTGGAATTTTTGCTATTTGGCTTTTGGACCTGCTATTTGAATTCTTGCTGTTTGTCTCTTAGATAAATGCTCTTAATTTTATATTTTCTTTGTATTCTTGCTTTACTTTCTAAGGGCAAGAGTTCAACTCTATCTTCTATTCCTTCTTCATTTTGCTATCACAGTCTTAATTCCAGGAGGCCTTTTGTTCACTGAATATTTCTTTGTGTATGAGAGAGGAAGAAGCACATAATGTTCCATTCTTTTTTCATGTATACAGCATCTTTTCCCAGCTCTCTGATATATTACCTGTAATTGGTCTCTTTTTCTAAAAGTGTTATTCTTTGTCTTTCCTCCAAGTTGCTCTTCTTTGTTTGCATCTCTCTCTTCCCAAGTAGAGACTTTCCTCAGATGTCTGGTATTCTTTAACTACCCATGATTAAGGGTTGGGGGCTAAAAGGCTGTTTGAAAGCTCTGAATATGTAGGTTGGGCTTGACAGTCCTAAACTTTACTGTAGGGTGATATGAGTAAGCCATTTGTTGGCAAAGACCCATCTTTGGACTAGCCAATAAACCAGAGTTGTCTTCTTCCTATCTCCTTCCAAGAGAGGGCAAAGGACTGAGTGTCATCATTCTGGGACTGAGAGAGGAAAGAGCTAGAAATGTCTACATTCAGCATTCAGAAAATAAACAGTCACTTAATTCCTCTGTTTTAAGTGTTCACTGTGCCTGTCAACCCATTAATAGCTCCAGTTCCAGAAGAAGTTAGTACTGCTTGTTCCTGAGACTTTGGGTTGGGTTCTTAGCTCCCCTCAGCAACAGTTTAAGATTGTTCCTTCCTATATCTAGGAAGGAAGAGCTATGATGGCAGAAAAGCTGAGAAGAAGACTCAAATCTTAGTTTTAACATTTCTAAAGTTTAAACCCCAAAGGACCCAGTTTATGTCATTGTGCAGCAAAAACTAAAACTTGGAAATAAGACAAAAATGATGATGGTGTGACCTTTCTAAAAAGTCTGTGAAGGGTTATTTGACTCACTCAGGGAATGTCTCTTTGGTTGTGGCCCAGACATTGTACAACCCTGGTAAGTCAAAGATTTACCTGTAGAAAAATGATAAGGTGTGATGATATATTAAAGGGCTGGGGAGGAGGCTGGAAAATAAAGAAGATAAACCTAACACTTACATGTAGAGCATTAGCTTTTATCGTATCTGTTTAATAATCTTATTTCAGTATTCCTTTTATCCCTATATAATCTTTGTTTCTCAAACTTTCAAGCTTTTGTCTTGCTGCCAGTTCCTTCATTAAGGAGCTAAGAAAATTTTGGTTTGAATTTGCCCTCTATATGTAAGGGAGATAGGATTTTTAAAAAGAATTTAAGAATGGTGCTTATACACTATGAATGTAATATCTGTGAGACTAACGCTCAGTGATAATAAGTTGTCTTTCCTGACTTTCCTACCCAGATTAAATGAAGGGCTCCCAGGCTGGGCGAGAAAAGAGTCAGGGAAGCAAAGAGTTAAGAAACCAGAAGGTGCTAAGAAGAGGTCTGAGCCACTAGAATGTAAGTAATTTACTTTTTATACAATGGATCATTCTGTACTTCTGTTGTATATTATACTCAACAATATAGCATATACATCTTTATAGATCAACAGATAACTCTTCTAAAATATAATTCTTCATTGCTACGTAACATTTCACCACATTAGCTATTTTCATGGTTTAGAAAATGTCTGAACATTTCTCTTTCCAACTGGTAGGCAAACTCCATTTCAACTACTTTAGTTATTAACTCCTGAGTCAAAAGACCATCTCCTTATTGGACTAAAAAACCTAGACTGGGTAGAAGTACACTTGGGAGTAGAAGTCTCAGAGTTGCTCAGTTACCTTTCCCTGAGATACTGGTTTGAATCATTGCCTATTTGGCACAAGGGGTGGGGGGAGGGGGGCGTTGGGGAGCATAGTTTTACCACAAATCAAAACTCTTCCAATTGAGATCTATGTGGGACTGGGGATTTTGTTATTAGTGTGTGTGCAGGCATCTATAGCTTTGAAAAACACAGTGTGTTTGGATCAAACAGCAGCATTTGGATAAAAATGGTTTGGTTAAAACATTTCTATTTGTTCTTGCTGTTTTGTACATTTTATTCCCCAAATCACAGACTCTTATAAGCTATTCAACAGGGTCACAAGAAAGTTTTTAAAAGCTCATTCCAGTGATAGAAACAAAATACAAATTCCCAGTTTCTTTAAGAGAAAAGAAAATGTCAGTTTTTTTCCTTCAAGTGTTGAGAGAAAAAAGAATATTTATAATATAAATTCTGATACCAAATTATAGGCAAAAATGTGACCCATGGATGACATTTTATTGCTCTGTAGTGTTGTGTTATATCCAGGGTATATTATCTTCGTTAGTCGGAAAAGCAAAATTAGAATCATATGCAGATTTTCTTGGTAATTCATTTAATTTCCTGTTTTCTACTTTTTTGGTGACTTCTGTAGAAGGACTATTTAAAAAGCTTCCCTTTGAGAATGGCCCAAGGAGTAAGGGAAACTTCTATTTTAATGCTTTATGAGTTGGAGAGAGGAATGCATCTCACAAAGCCTAAGTACCATTCCAAACAGTGACAGGACAAAGTTGAGCTGAGTGAGAGAACATACGGGGGACAAAGTCGTGGGTTGGGGAATGGAGGTTAGTGCTCATCTGCTTCATAAAAGTGAGTGATGATGTGTTTTCCACGTGTTAAATGGTAGAATGAGTGATGTGAAGTCCAGTTGTCTTAACATCAGATAAATAACATCGGCTTCAGAAACTAATACATAATATTATATGTAACTTGTACACATCAAGAAATAAGAATGATCATACCATTAATGGTTCTCAAAGTTTGCTTTTTCCCCTGCTTGAGAAAGAAACCCTGAGCCAATGAAAGGAATAGATTTCAATGCTGTGATCCATGCCACCCAGCCCCTAAGTTTCCCCACACAGATCCTATAGATTGGAGCAGTTGGCATTGGTCATAAAGGCAGTTGACATGAATAAAACAGCTTTGTCCTGGATTCTAGGATACCTGTGCAATGCTTTCCCAGAAGACTCTGAGCTTTCCTGGCTATGGGAATCAACCCCTTTCCCCTTACTTTCCTCCAGGAGGATGGAGGAATCCATAGACTGTCAGGAATATCGGGTCTCCCCTAACAAAGCTGAAAGCCTTGGAGAGGTGATACTTCCAAGATCATATTGTCAAGTGTGCTTGCTCTACCTTGTGAGGGACAATGGTCTTAAACTTTTTGAAGTACAAAAGTTGTTAATTCCAAGGGGACTATCCTTTGGTTAAGAATAGGAAAGAGGTCTATCTGCCCTCATCCTTAACCTCCTCCCCTCCCTAAAAAAGAACTGGATTAAAGGGCACATGTCAGAAAATCTGATTTGGAGAACATGCGATGAAGTTTTATCCTTCATGAAAAGAAAATGTTCTGTTTTTCCCATTATAAATGCCTTGGTTCCTGCCAAACCTCTTTTTATCCCAAATGTCAGAATATCCTGGTTTAACACAGCAGAGATAGGGCAGCACAAACACTGAGTTATAATTTAATTCAATGTATACTCATTGAGAACTGTTATACTAAGAATACCTTCCTTAAATCTCTTCCCCTGTCACTAGTAAAATAGTTTTTGATACTAAGAATTTCATTATTTTAAAAAATTCTCCCGCTAAATAAGACAATGATGTTTCCATCTGGACTTTGCCATGGGCACCCTGGGCTGGAAGTAGAAAGTACAGTCTTTGTCACGATGAAGGAGATTCTCATGACCCAGTACAGGCAGCACCACTTTGGGCTTCTAGCCAGTATTAGGGACCACACAGAGGGGCCAGCCTGGCCACGTTGCCTCCCAAGGCTAGATAGTCATGAGAGACTTGCGGGCAGGGACTATCATGAAGTAGGCGGTCAATAAATCTTGAGATGTGAAATCTCAAGATTGGAATGATCAATATGCACTTTATTGGCTATAAAAATAGATTCATCTCTTCTTGTACTGGCTTAGAGAAGTGTGAGTATTCATGTAGTAGAGGAGGTTGTTTAAGGCAAGCAAAGCTCTGTTCTTTTTCAAACATGCCTGTTTCAAACACACTGTTCTTTTTTTTTTTTTTTTAATGGTTTCTATTTCTTCTTGCATTGCCTTAATCATTTGAACAGAAGGGCTCCTCTTTGAGTCTCTTTAAGATGGAACAGAAGGCTACCTCTAGCTCCCCTGTTTTTCACAGGCCCCCAGCCTTGTCTCCTACCCCTAAATCTATGTCTACATCCAAAACTCCCTTGGGCTCCCTCCATACCAGCTCTCATACATGGCACTAGTTTTTCCTTTATTTCTGGCACCCAAGAAGGGAATTATACTTGCATGTGTTGTAGGAAGGGTCACTTTTACAGCAGCTCAGATTATCCTTATTGTGGGATATTCCTCCCATTTGCTTTCCATCATGGAAAAAGTATTCTTTTAAGTTTAGACCCCTTGTAAAGGTAATGCATGACCTTTAAGAAATGAACACAACAAAATTAATACAGCTTAAAGTATAACAGAATGAGTTTATATAGGTCATATAAATTCTGTTTCTTCATTCTCAAATATAAAAGCTGTTGCTTCCCTCTCCCACCATCACCCATTGAATATCATCATTTATGAGAAGAATTCCGTTTCCTAGAATCAGTATATTTTTGTCAGTAGAAGGGGAACTCAGCTACCTTCAAGGCCAGGGAAGTAACACAGATAAGTGACTCTGACCAAGTGTAAACCACCAGGGAGGGATGTAGGCTGAAGTAAAATGAAGACACCTCTCTCCCTCCCTTCCTCCCTCCCCCTCTCTCTCTCTAAAAAAAGGAAGAAGAAGAAGAAAACCCACTTACATGTTGTTATTAAATTAAATGTGGCAAATTTTCTTGTCCCCATCTTTCCTTTAACAACAAATTCTGAATAGCATGGAGGGGAAGGGGGGTATGGGCATGGAGGAGGGCACTTGTGGGGATGAGCACTGGGTGTTATATGGAAACCAACTTGACAATAAACTATTTAAAAATAAATAAATAAGGGGTGCCTGGGTGGCTTAGTCGGTTGAGCGTCCGACTTTCACTTCGGTCATGATCTCGCGGTTCGTGGGTTCGAGCCCCGCGTCGGGCTCTGTGCTGACAGCCAGCTCAGAGCCTGGAGCCTATTTCAGAGTCTGTCACTCCCTCTCTCTCTCTGACCCTCCCCTGCTCACGCTGTCTCTCTCTCTCTCCTAGAAATAAATAAAAAACATTAAAAAATTTTTTAATAAATAAATAAAAACAAACCAAAAAACCCCAGAATATATAGATAAGTTGGTCAGAGCCTAAGCAGACATGCAGGCCTGGGTCTGATTTATGAGAAGGTTTGAGAACTGTTGTATAAGTGTGGAGTTCAGGGTTTCCCCATCTAAACCTAAGCAACCATAGAAAGCCTTCTGAATCACTGAGCAAGTCAGAATCTTGCACCTGTTTCACTCAGAGAGGTCTCCAGAAGCCCTGACCCCATCACTTCCCTGTCACAAGGGGCTGGTGGCCAGATTTTCACCTGTGAGGCATCCTGAGAAATTCTTTTCACCCAGTAAACAAAGCCTGGCTGATACCACTTCTGTTAGATAGACCTGGCTGCTACTCTATGTGACCTTGTGCAGGGCCAAGAATTGCTTCGGGTCTCTCCGTGGCATTACATATCTTACATGAGTTTGATTATGCAGGAAAGGTGGGATGTGGTGTGGCAGCAAGAACAGGCTTTTGGAACAAGATCGACCCACTTCTGAATGCCAGTGTTCATGAACAGTGCATCACTGTTCAGTCAGCAACACTTTCTTAGTGTCCACTATGTGGCAGGCACTATTCTAGACCCCAAGGAGACAACGGTGAACAAAGCAGAAAAGTCCCTGCTTTCAGAAAGTTTACATTTAGGTGAGGGGAGACTGGCAATAAATAAAAAAAATAATTAAATGACAGTATGTTAGAAGGTGATGGGTACTGAGGATAAGATCAAGTAGAGACCGCAGTGGAGAGTGCAATTTAGTGTGTTCAGGGAAGCTTCTCTGAGTAGATGACCTCTGGGCAAAAACTTGAAGGGAATGAAGGAGAGAGCTATAAAGATGTGTGGGGAGTAGGGTTCCATGGGAAGACCCTGAGGTCGGCTCAAGGAACGACAGGGCAGTCAGCCTATCTGGATGGAACAGGTGGGTGGGAGGGGTAGGAAGTAAGTTGCTAGAGGCGATAAGAGGCGATCAGGACATTGTGAGCACTTACTGTGAGCAAAATGGGGGGTATATTTTGAAGGATTTCCTGATGGATTGAAGGAAGGCTCAGAGAAAAAGAATAGTCAAGAAGGAACCCAAGGCTTTTTGGCTTGAGCAACTGGAAGAGTGGAGGTGCCATTAACTGAGACAGGAAGGATGTGGGAGAAACTGATGGCAGGGAAGGGCAGAATCGGGAGTTCACTTTTGGAATTGTCCCGTGAAGATGATGAATATGGTGGCACATGAGTTTGAAGCACATAAGAGCCCCCTAAACTCAGAATATAAATGTGGGATCATGTAAATAGTATTTACAATTGTGGGAATCAATGATATCACTGAAGAGTGATGGTAGACAGGGAAGAGAAGAGGTTCTAGGACTGAGCCCTGGGACACATCAACAGAGTAGCACAGCTACTGTGGAGGAGCTGGGTGGCTGCAGGGGTGCCAGGGTTAGGACCAAGCTGCTAGCAGTGAACAAAACAATCTACCCCCCTACCTCCAGGAACTGCCCTCCAATGAAGGAGGCTACCACAGGCCCCATTACTCTCTCATCCCAGGGGCAGCGTGGGTCCAATTACTGGCCAGTTTAGGGGTTCAAAGCCCACCTCCTATCTCATTTCAGAACTCTCGGGGGCCCTTCCAGCCCCAGAGTATTTGTGGTATCAGTCAAGGCTATTGTTGCACTTGTGTTGCTCTTAACCCTCTCCCTCCATCTAACCCCTTTGCCTTCACACCCTTGCACATGGTGTTTCCAGGAGCACCCCTGTGTGCAGAGCTCCACTTTGGTTGATTTCTTAGGGAACCTGTCCTAAAACAATAGCTTTGGGCATAGTGCTCACTTTTACAGTTTCCACATTTGTAACCTGGTAAGACTATTGTAGGAAGAAAAGACGTTATATGTAAAGTGCCTAGAATAACACTTGGTTAATAGCAGGCACTCAGAACATTTGTTTTTTTTTTTTTTTTTTTTTTTTTTTTACAAATAGTTTATTGTCAAATTAGTTTCCACATAACACCCAGTGCTCATCCCCACAAGTGCCCTCCTCCATGCCCCCTCCCTCCCCACATCCACCAGTCCTCAGTTTTTGTCAGCATTCAAGAGTCTCTCATGGTTTGCCTCTCCCCCTTTCCCCCACCATTTCTGCCCTTCTTCTCCCCCTTGGTCCTCTGTTAAGCTCCTCCTAATCCTCCTATACGTGCACAAATATGATATTTGTCTTTCTCTGCCTGACTTATTTCGCTCAGCATAACACCCTCAAGGTCCATCCATGTTGCTACACATGGCCAGATTTCATTGTTTCTCATTGCCATGTAGTATTCCATGGTATAGATAAACCACATCTTCTTGATCCATTCATCTGTTGATGGACACTTAGGCTCTTTCCGTGTTTTAGCTATTGTGAGAGTGCTGCTATGAACATTGGGGTACATGTGCTCCTATGCATCAACATTTCTGTATCCCTTGGGTAAATTCCTAGCAGTGCTATTGCTGGGTCATAGGGGAGTTCTATTGTTAGTTTCCTTAGGAACCTCCACACTGTTTTCCAGAGGGGCTGTACCAGTTTACATTCCCACCAACAGTGTAGGAGGGTGCCCGTTTCTCCACATCCTCGCCAGCATCTAGAGTTCTCTGATTTGCTCATTTTAGCCACTCTGACTGGCGTGAGGTGGTATCTCAGTGTGGTTTTGATTTGTATTTCCCTGATGAGGAGGGATGCTGAGCATCGTTTCATGTGTCTGTTGGCCATCTGGATGTCCTCTTTGGAGAAGTGTCTGTTCATATCTTCTGCCCATTTCTTCACTGGGTTGTTTGTTTTTCGGGCGTGTAGTTTGGTGAGTTCTTGTAGATTCTGGATATCAACCCTTTATCTGATATGTCATTTGCAACTATCTTTTCCCATTCCGTTGGTTGCCTATTAATTTTCTGGGTTGTTTCCTTGGCTGTGCAGAAGCTTTTAATCTTGAGGAGGTCCCAACAGTTTATTTTTGCTCTTGATTCCCTTGCTTTTGGGGATGTGTCAAGTAAGAAGTTGCTGCGGTGGAGGTCAAGGAGGTTGTTTCCTGCTTTCTCCTCTAGGGTGTTGATAGTTTCCTGTCTCACGTTCAGGTCCTTTATCCATTTTGAGTTTATTTTTGTGCATGGTGTGAGAAAATGATCTAGTTTCATTCTTCTGCATGTTGCTGTCCAGTTCTCCCAACACCATCTGTTAAAAAGGCTGTCTTTTTTCCATCGGATATTCTTTCCTGCTTTGTCAAAGATTAGTTGGCTGTATACTTTTGGGTCCACTTCTGAGTTCTCAATTCTGTTCCATTGGTCTATGTGTCTGTTTTTGTGCCAATACCATACTGTCTTGATGATGACAGCTTTGTAGTAGAGGCTGAAGTCTGGGATGGTGATACCCTCCCGTTTTGGTTTTATTTTTCAGTATTACTTTGGCTATTCGGGGTCTTTTGTGGTTCCATACAAATTTTTGGATAGTTTGTTCTAGTTTTGAGAAGTATGCTGGTGCAATTTTGATTGGAATTGCATTGAATGTGTAGAGTGCCTTAGGTAGTAATGACATCTTAACTATATTTATTCTTCCTATCCATGAGCATGGAATGTTTTTCCATTTCTTTGTGTCTTCTTCAATTTCCTTCATAAGTTTTCTATAGTTTTCATCATACAGATCTCTTGTATCCTTGGTTAGGTTTATTCCGAGGTATTTTATGGTTTTTTGTGCAATTGTGAATGGGATCAGTTTCTTGATTTCTCTTTCTGTTGCTTCATTGTTGGTGTATAAAAATGCAACCGATTTCTGTACGTTGATTTTGTACCCTGCACTTGGCTGAATTCTTGGATCAGTTCTAGTAGGCTTCTGGTGGAGTCTGTCGGGTTTTCGATGTAGAGTATCATGTCATCTGCGAAGAGTGAAAGTTTGACTTCCTCTTTGCCAATTCTGATGCCTTTGATTTCCTTTTGGTGTCTGATGGCTGATGCTAGGACTTCCAGCACTATGTTAAACAGCAGTGGTGAGAGTGGGCATCCCTGTCGTGTTCCTGATCTCAGGGGGAAAGCTCTGAGTTTTTCCCCGTTGAGGATGATGTTAGCTGAAGGCTTCTCATAGATGGCTTTGATGATGTTTAAGTAGGTTCCTTCTATCCCAACTTTCTCGAGAGTCTTTATTAAGAAGGGATGCTGTATTTTGTCAAATGCTTTTTCTGCATCTATTGACAGGATCATATGGTTTTTATCTTTTCTTTTATTGATATGATGTATCACATTGATTGATTTGCGAATGTTGAACCAGCCCTGTAACCCAGGAATGAATCCCACTTGATCTTGGTGGATGATTCTTTTTATATGCTGCTGGATTCGATTTGCAAGGATCTTGTTGAGAATTTTTGCATCCGTATTCATCAAGGATATTGGCCTGTAGTTCTCTTTTTTTGCTGGATCTCTGTCTGGCTTGGGAATCAGTGATGCTGGCTTCATAAAATGAGTCCGGGAGTTTTCCTTCGATTTCTATTTTTTGGAATAGCTTGAGAAGAATTGGGATTAATTCTGTTTTAAATGTCTGGTAGAATTCCCCAGGGAAGCCATCAGGTCCAGGGCTCTTATTTGTTGGGAGATTTTTGATCACTGATTCAATTTCTTCACTCGTTATGGGTCTGTTCAGGTTTTCTATTTCTTCCCGTGTGAATTTTGGTAGTGAGTGTGTGTTTAGGAATTTGTCCATTTCTTCTAAGTTGTCCAATTTATTGGCATATAATTTTTCATAGTATTCCCTGATAATTGCTTGTATTTCTGAGGGGTTGGTTGTAATAAGTCCATTTTCATTCATAATTTTGTGTATTTGGGTGCTGTCTCTTTTCTTTTGGATAAGTCTGGCTAGAGGTTTGTCAATTTTGTTTACTTTTTCAAAAAACCAACTCTTGGTTTCATTGATCTGTTCAATTGTTTCTTTGGTCTCGATGTTGTTTATTTCTGCTCTAATTTTTACTATTTCTCTTCTTCTACTGGGTTTAGGCGTTCTTGTTGCTCTGCCTCTAGTTCCTTTAGGTGAGCTGTTAGATTTTGGACTTGCGCTTTTTCTAATCTCTTGAAATAGGCCTGGAGAGCAATGTACTTTCCTCTTAGGACTGCCTTTGCCGCATCCCATAGATTTTGAATTGTTGTGTTTTCATTTTCATTTGTTTCCATATATTTTTTTAATTTCATCTCTAATTGCCTGATTGGCCCATTCATTCTTTAGTAGGGTGTTCTTTAACCTCCATGTTTTTGGAGGTATTCCAGACTTCTTCCTGTAATTGATTTCAAGTTTCAAAGCATTGTGATCTGACAGTGTGCATGGTATGATCTGTATTCTTTTATATTTATTGAGGGCTGCTTTATGTCCCAGTATGTGATCTATCTTTGGAGAATGTGCCATGTGCACTTGAGAAGAAAGTAAATTCCCTGGCCTCAGGATGTAAAGTTCTAAATATATCCGCCAGGTCCATCTGGTCCAATGTGTCTTTCAAGTCCATTATTTCTTTAGTGATTTTCTGTCTGGTTGACCTATCCATTGCTGTAAGCAGAGTTTTAAAGTCCCCTGCTATTAGCACATTCTTATCTATAAGCTTGTTTCTGTTTGTGATTAATTGTTTTAGATATTTAGGTGCTCCCATATTCGGTGTGTAGACATTTATGATTGTTAGTTCTTCCTGATGGATGGACCCTATAATTATTATGTAGAGCCCTTCTTCATCTCTTGTTATTGTCTGTAATTTAAAGTCCAGTTTGTCTGATATAAGTATCGCTACTCCGGCTTTCTTTGATTTCCTGTAGCATGATATATATTTCTCCATCCCCTTACTTTTAATCTGAAGGTATCTTCCCGTCTAAAATGAGTTTCTTGTAGACAGCATATAGATGGATTTTGTTTTTTAATCCATTCTGCTACCCTATGTCTTTTGATCGGAGCATTCAGCCTATTTACATTCAGGGTTATTATTGAAATATATGGGTTTAGAGTCTTTGTATCTTTTGTAGGGTTCATGTTTGTGGTGGTGTCTCTGGAATCTTTGTTCCTTGCAACCTTTCCCTCAGAGCATCCCCCTCTGGATTTCTTGTAGGGTTGGCTTCGTGGTGACAAATTCTTTCAATTTCTGTTTATTTGGAAAGGTTTTTATCTCTCCTTCTATTTTGAATGACAGGCTTGTTGGATAGAGGATTCTTGGCTGCATATTTTTACTGTTCATCACATTGAAGATCTCTTGCCATTCCTTTCTGGCCTGCCACGTTTCAGTAGATAGGTCTGTCACCACTCTGATGGGTTTCCCTTTGTATGTGAGGGCCCTTTTCTCCCTAGCTGCTTTCAAAAGAATTCTCTCTTTGTCCTTGTATTTTGCCATTTTTACGATGATATGTCGTGCAGAAGATCGATTCAAGTTACGTCTGAGAGGAGTCCTCTGAGCCTCTTGTATTTCCACATTGACTTCCTTCCCCAGGTCGGGGAAGTTCTCTGCTATAATTTGTTCCAGGACTCCTTCAGCACCTTTCCCTCTCTCTTCCTCTTCTGGGATTCCTATGATACGGATATTGTTGCGTTTGACTGTGTCGCTGAGCTCTCGAATTCTTCTTTCCTGTTCCTGGATCAGTTTGTCTCTTTTTTTGTCAGCTTCTTGTTTTTCTAGAATGGTGTCTTCTAAATCACTTATTCTCCTTTCTGCCTCTTCAAGCCGTGCATTGGAGGCCTCTAATTTATTATGGATCTCATTTATCGCATTTTTTAATTCTTCATGCCTATTTTTATTTTCCATTCTGTCTGTAGCCATAGTTTCTTTGATGTCGCCTATGTTTTTTTCAAGCCCTGCTATTAATTTCACCATTATTATTCTAAAATCTTGTTCACTTATGCTGCTGATATCTGTTTTGAGCAGTTCATTAGCTGTCATTTCTTCTTGGAGTTTCTTTGGAGGAGAGTTCTTTCGTTTCGTCATTTTAGTTAGCTTTCCGGCTCTTGTTGGTTTTAAAGACCTGTTATGCTCTCTGTTTCTATGAGCACTGCTATATCCAAGAAACTCTTTGACTTTCCAGGGCCTATCCTTTCAGAGATTGTTTTTTGAATGGTATCCCTCGGTCACTCTTGTTGGGACCTTAGTTATTTTATTTTCCTATTCGTAGTGATATTTGGGACTCTTCACCTTGTGTACTCTAGCTTGTTTCTTGAGGTAGCCCTGGAAAAGAAAACAGACAGAAAAACACACAGGGAGCAGGAGCACACAAACGCACAGGCTGATTCAACTAACATGCAAAGTGAGAGGGAAAACGAAAAAGTTAATAGAAAAGACGGAGGAGGGAGGGCGAATAGGGAGCATAAAATACATAAAAGGGTCAAAAAGGGGAAAAGAAAAGGAAAAAAGAAGAAAACCGATGGACAAAGAACGGTTTAAAGCATATACCTGGATTTCCCAGCTACAGTTAAATAGCCGTGTGTATGCAGTGCTGGTTGAAGAGCATAGAGAAAAAGAGAGAAGGCAGGGCGAGACAAGGCAGATTTGGAAATAGAATGAACAGGCAGAAGGGATAAGAAACTTTTTTCAAAGAGGTAAAGGGTAGAATGTGGTTGGATAGGTGAGAGAAGGATGCTGGAATTATCCAGAGAAACTATATAGTCTAATTACTCCTGAGAGAAATAGCTGAAAAAGTCGGTAGGTGTAGAATTTACATTTACAGAATGGACTTGTGATTGTTTAAGCAAGCTGGCGACCAGAGTTAATCAGGTCAGTGTTTTGGGGAAAAAAGCGAGAAAAGAGAAAAAAGAAGAAAAAAAAAGAGAAAAGAAAGGGGAAAAAAAAAGAAAGAAGAAAAAAAAAAGGAAAAAGAAAAAAAAAAAAAAATAAAAAAGGGGAGGAGGGCACCTCTCTGGCAGGGATGGGCGTGGCGTGATCCGATGCCTCAGGCGGGGGTTCTGCCTTGGCGATTGTGGGAAGGAGAGTGACGGTGCTCCAGTCCCTTCTTGAACCCCGCGCTGCAGCTCGGTTGTTTTTTTTTTTTTGGCGTGTCAACTCCCCGTTCCGGGGACGCAGCCGAAGTTGGTTGCACTCTTCAACCCAGGCCAGTTCCAATCTCCAAATCCCAGCCCGCGCCTCGCTGAAGTTGCCTTAGACACAGCTTCCCAGACAACCCCCTCGGGCTATTCCAGGCTCCCTGCTGAGCTCTGGGGGCGGAGTCAGGATCGCTGCTTTCTTCTCTGGTCGGCTCTGGTGCGCATGCGCGGGGGCTTGCCTGCAGCGTCCGCGCAGCCTGAGCCCGCTGGAGTGAGGAAAACCGGGTCTCTCTATGGCTCGTCACCCGAAACACGAACTCACAGGCAAATTTCCCAGTTTTTAGCTCTTTGCCTTCCCTCTCGAGTTCCAGCCAGCCAGGAGCGCGGACGCCTGGTGTCTGCGCGTCTCCTTCAGGGGTCCCAGCCGCCCTGGAGCTACAATGGCGGCAGGCGCGCCGCCGCTGGAGTGAGGAAAACCGGGTCTCTCTATGGCTCGTCACCCGAAACACGAACTCACAGGCAAATTTCCCAGTTTTTAGCTTTTTGCCTTCCCTCTCGAGTTCCAGCCAGCCAGGAGCGCGGACGCCTGGTGTCTGCGCGTCTCCTTCAGGGGTCCCAGCCGCCCTGGAGCTACAATGGCGGCAGGCGCGCCGCCGCTGGAGTGAGGAAAACCGGGTCTCTCTATGGCTCGTCACCCGAAACACGAACTCACAGGCAAATTTCCAGTTTTTAGCTTTTTGCCTTCCCTCTCGAGTTCCAGCCAGCCAGGAGCGCGGATGCCCGGTGTCTGCGCGTCTCCTTCAGGGATCCCAGCCGCCCTGGAGCTACAATGGCGGCAGGCGCACCCGCTCCGCTTTAAAACCCCACCTCCAGGAGCGGCACAAAGAAGCAGTTTGTGTGCTCAGCCTCCCCCAGGACCAGTTGTCGCGAGGGGACCTGGTGTGCAGATATTTGGCAAGTACGGTCTTTCTATGCACCGAGCGGAGATTTTTCTGTCTCGGACTCTCTCCTTTTCCCCTCTCACTCCCCGTAGAGGGTAGAGGGGGATCGCCTCCCACCCTGGAGGCTCCGATCCCGGGCTGATTTTACCTTCCCCGGTTCGCACTCACGTTAGAAGGCTTTCTCAGTGGATTCTGCGTCCTTTTTTCTCCCAGTCTCTCAGGTTTTGTATGGTTTCCAATGGCTTCAGATCTTTTCTGTGTGATGTATGGGCGCGAGTGCAAGTACGGAGCTCCTTACTTCTCCGCCATCTTGCCTCCCCCCTAATGCTGTCATTTTAACTTAACCGTCTTTTTAAAAAGATTCTGTCTCCAAATATGGCTACATTCTGAGGTACCGGAGGATTAGGGTATGAATTTGGAAAGAATTAAACCCATAATAGTCCTTGTGGGGATTAGTCTGTTTCAAAGAATAGGAACCATTGATCTAAAAGCCTTGGATTTATAAAGTGTTGCACTGATTGGGCCACTAAGGTGCCTCAGTCACTTAAGCATCCAACTCTCGATAGCAACTCAGGTCACAGTCTCAGAGTCATAGGATTAAGCCCCACCTCAGGCTCCTCGCTGAATGTGGAGCCTGCTTGGAATTCTCTCTTTCTTTCTCTCTCTCTCTCTCTCTCTCTCTCTCTTTCAACTAAAAAAAGAAAAGGAAGAACAACATCTAAAAAAAATAAAATATTGAACTGGTTTATTATTTTAAATAAAACTATCTGGCTCAGAGTTTCCCACTTGCTTGATCCTCACCATAAGTCCATGAGAAGCCTTCTAGCCATCCTCAAAGTCATGCTTAGATTTGAGTGAGAAGATTGAAGAGGGTTACATAGTTAAAAAGTTTCAGAGGGGATTGTAGCCTTTAGTCCATTATAGTTGCTGCTGTTCCCTATCCATCTCATGTGATCCACATGAAGGCAAGTATTTTCTCTTACTCTGTGCCAAGAAAAGACAACAGAGGTGTTTTTCATTCTTCTTTGGCTCCTGATTTCACAAACTCTTGGTATCCTGTTGCTATCAAAACTTATATTCTGCCTCATCAGCACTCTTGTCTCTTCCTGATAAGGGAAGATAAACCTCCCTATCTTTCAGAGAAACTAGTCTTTGATTTAGTGAATTTTAAAGGTGTTCATTATTCTCTGTTAGCCCCTCTACATCAGCTCTCCAACTTGGTTGGTGCCCCAGAAGGTACCTGGCTCCCTTGATTCTAGATGATAGTGAAGGTACTGGCGGGTGCCTAGAAGACAAGATGCCTCGTCCTCCTCCCACTTGGCTTTGAACAAGGGCTACATTCTTCTACCTAACCTTACAGTTTCTATCACATGCCTTTTCATTCCCCACAGCTACATATCTCTTACTTCTTTTCATTGCCCCTCATACCTAAAGGTTGAAGTGACTTTCCATTGTTTCAGATGTTGTTTTTGCTTCAGTAAAAAGTCCATTTATTAAACTCTCTTTCCACAGTGTTTAAGGTGCTATCTGTTTCCTACTGAAACCCTAAATAATGTTCCTGGGGATGCAGTTATGAGAATAAAAAGATTAACTCACTGGCCTTTGGAACTTACTTTTTGGGAGTGATGATAGTGTGGGAGTAAGACAGCAACAAATAAAAATGAATAATGCTGGTGGCAATAAGGGTAAAAGGAAAATCAAAGTGATTTGACAGAGAGTGGCATGATGGCTACTTTAGATTTAAGATTATTCCTTCCCTCTTTATGAAACCACATCTGGGATTAGGCCAGTTTCACTTTAACCCAGGCTCCAGTCTCCATTTTCCTCACCTTCAGTGATGATCTATATATCAAATGGTCTTAATAGGGCTGGACTTCTAAACAAAAGTCCTGTGGAGATTGTTGTACCTGGAAGTTTCTTTTTGCCCTTGAACTGCAAAAGTCACCAATACCCTCTGAAGACTGAAGAACTTTACACTCAGAACCCGAAAGTCTCCTATTTTCATGTGAATAGAAGAAAATGTGGGTATGTGGTGTGTTACTGGGAGGATGAGGGGTTGGAAAGGGGTTTTATTTTCCTGAAATAAAGAGGCACTCGTTAATATCTCAATAGATTGCTTTTCCATATACATATGCAAGAAAATTTAAAGTAATAAAAAACAGAATAACTGAGCTTTACTGATTCTTAACTTTCATCATCTATATTTGGATTTATTCCACTGCTAAAATCCCATGAATTTATCATTTTTGTGTGATAAATGATTGACAGAAGGAAGTGCTTTAGGTTTTCAGGTGATCACTTCAAATCTAGGTGGTCAGAGATAGGACAGGTTTGTGAAGAAATGACATTCAAGAGACTCCCTGTGCTGTTTGAAAACTCCCCTTACTGTGATGTTTGTCCTTTTCAGCACAAAGATCTCCTTTATATTTGGCAGAATAACCGCAAAATCTCTGCCTTTTCTTTCTCTGTAAGTTGCTTAGTATATTCTCTGCCTTCTGAGCTTTTATTCTCCCTTTCACTGGCCAAATTTTACTGATCCTTGAGCTCCAGCATAAAATATCCTCTCCTTAAAGAGCCTCCTGATTTCCCAGCCAGAATTACTGACTCCTGTTAACTCCTAGTGATGCTCTTGGAATCTCTTCTCTTGCTCATTCCTTTATCTCTGTACTTTTATAATCTATGACCTTGCCTTATGTCTCTTACTGGCTTGCAGGCACTTAGGATAGCATCTTAGAGTAGGTGGACACACACTAAGGCTACCTTGTCTTTTACAAGCTAGCTAACATGTATTCAAAACTCCTTTCCATGGGCTTTGGAAAGCCCATTTTTTTCTCCAATATTATGAAATATTTAGCATTGAGATGATGAAAATGGTGGGATATTTATAGTTTAATGGATGTCTTAAAGTTTTAAAGGTCTGGAAAGCTCTAACATGAATTGGTGAATACCAGAACTTTTATCCTAAAGATGAGAACATTTGGGTATAAATCTGGGGAAATAGAGAACATAGGATAGCAGGAAGATCTTTTTCTTCTCTTCATATCAGGAGCATCCTCACATGAAAATAAAACAATGCCATGTGCATTACATAGCTTAGAAACTGCAAGCAGATGCTATGAAAACAAGATCTAATAAAACCCACAGTATCCCAGAGGTGTAGAAGCCATCTTGCAGAATATAATATCATTCAGAACATAGAAAGGTGAATTTTTTTCCTCAGAATTTTGTTTGAGTCAAAAAACAATGAGTTTAACCTAGAGGTGAGGAAGGAGGTTCTCACAAAAGTCCTAGACTACTTTCATTTGGAAAGCATTTCTTAGGTAAAGTAGATAATGCCCAGATTAACTGTATATTAAAAACATTAGTCACTATGTGAGGGATAATAGGAATTTTTATAGTAGAAATTTTAAATTATTTAATTCTTAAGTGATGAAGTTTTGTCTAAAAAGATTGTTAAAGAAGGAGGATATCATAAGGTGTTATGATGCATATTAAGATTACATCATTCATGTTATTACCATTTGAGTCATACTGCCAATTTAAGAATTCCCTGCAGATTTCATGATGTCATATTATTTGACAAGCAAAATTTGACTACAGTGGGCCTTACCACAACCTCAAAAAGCAAAGTAGAATCCAGCAATGATATCATTATGTCCCATCCTTATGAGAAAGGCCATAGATCTTTGGAGCCATAGCTAGGTAATTCCTTGGGGAAGGATGGACCAATGATCCTCAGTGATATAGAATCTGTAATCCTGTAAAGAAACCAAAATATATCAATGGCAACATGCTTACATATGAGGTACTCCTATAGTTTACCTTACTCTTGGTAACATAGCAACATAGTGCTTAGAATAGTACTATCTTCACTGTAGGCTCATTTTCAGCATCATTCAGATCCAGAAGTACTTTGAAAGTGAGAGTTAAAAGTGACTTGTATGGAATTAGTTCTAATCAAATGTATACCTATAGTATATGTCATAGTATATTTTACTATGTACACATAATATGTATACTTAGTATACTTTAGATAATCTTACAATACTGTTTTCATGATAATGTATTTTATTCTAAAAGAAAAGACATAATTTTTATAAAGGTTTTTTTTCCTATATGTTAAGAAGCATTATTAAAAAAAACTTTAAATGGGGCCTCTTTTGAGATGTTGGGTAGAATAGTTGGTACTTCAAAAATGTATGTGCATTCTTTAAAAAGCTTTGTATTCTAGAAGTAAGCATAATATAAAAGCTAAGAGCCACATCAGTTACATAGATTCTAAATAGTCAGAGCTCAATAATTTTCCAGTGAATATGTAGATACAAACTTTAGAATTAAATATATTTAGAACCAGCACAATAGCTGAGTGATCGTGGGGAAGTTATTTTCCTTTCTATTTTCAGTTTTCTCATCTATGAAATTGGATATCAAAACCTGTATTCTTAGGTTGTTATAAGAAGTAAGTGAGATTATGTTTTAAAACTTTTTGAAAGTTACAAAAGTATCCAGTAAGTGAAAGTACTATTATTATGGGGCTTTCTTCTTTATCAATGGATTCTTTTAAAACTCTTAAAAATGTGTTACATGTGAAATTAACATTTTTTTTTTGGAAAAGCAGTCTAATTCTGTGTTTCTCAACTCAAGGTGACTTTGCATTCCAGAGTATATTTGGCACTGTCTGACAGCATTGCAGTTGTCACAGCTGGATGGTGCTAGAAGCATCTGGTGGGGAGAACTAAGGGATATTGCTAAATCTAATAGAAGACATAGGACAGTTCCCTATAACAAAGCATTAACTGATCAAAAATGTTGATCATGTGGAGTTTGAGAAATATTGGTCTGATTAAAAAAATTTTTAGTTGTATATGACATTACTTTCAATGATTTTAATAAAAACTAGAGTAATTCTCTTTTTAGAATTTAGGATGAGACAGATTTGTGTTGAACCTAGGTAGGTCTGAGATTTAGGTCTTACGGTTTTATTTAGGACATCTTCATGCTCCTTAAAAATTCTATCCCCGATAGATGTACTTAGGTGATATGTTTAGATTAATGTTCTCACCATGCACTATAAATAATACTAATCTTAAATACTAGACAACTACCTAAAGAGGAGTTTTAAGTGAAAAAGTTGTAGTTGGTTGTAGCACATACAAATGAATATTTTCTTTGCTTAAAAATTTTCTATTCCTCTTTTGGGCATTGAGGGGAATCTAGCATTCTTGAGAGCTAGACCAAAGGCTATCAGCAGTTATATAAACAATACAGTCTTTTCAACACATGGTTAATTTTCATGGTCAGACTTTCTCCAGTTCTTATCCAAATCTTTTCCACATCCCTTCTGGAGGAAAAGATCTTAATTTTCTGTGTCTAAAATCTGTTTGTATTCAAGACAGTCACTCATATCAGAATAATAAAATTCAAACTACTTGACATATAAATGTTTTTCATTTGTAGATAGAGGCCATTGTCAAAGTAGAATGGAGGGAGCTTGGCAACCCATCTTATGATTATTTAATACTTAAGGGATTAGGCTACTTGACGTACTTGGTACCTCCCTTCTAGACACTTACAGTCCAAGATTCTAAGGTAATGACATAGAAGTACACACTTTACTCCCCGCTCTTTCTTTATGTTTCACTTGGACCACATCATGCTACTCCTGTGCCAGAAAATAGGAGGAACCTTATACCAACCTTCCTAATTACTACTGACATCAAGAGTATGCAAGCTTTCATTAAAGCTTTAAAAGATGGTTCAATAGATGTGAAAGTACAATTTTCTAGGCAGAAGAAAAATTAAAATTCTAGAAGCTGGGAATGTGAAAAGATCAATACGCTGATTAATAGTGAAGGGATTAAAGAGTAGTAGGCAGTATTAAGGAGGTATGAGGAGTTTCCAGCTGTAGGCAGGTCACAGATTCCAGTTCTCCCCTTGAATCCTACGCAAAAAGTAAGACCAACAAAAATAAATTCCAGCTTCCTATTGTTAAATGAAATATGTAGCTTAAAATACAAAGTGATCATTGTAAATCATAAATTAGTTATTTTGAATAATTCAGGTATAGAGAACAATTAATGGTGTGCAGGTACATGTTTAAAAACTAGTTCTCAAAACAAAAACGGGCCTGTGCTATAATACTCTCACCTGGCCAATTTCAACTACCAATGTGAAGTCACTTTCACACATTGAGAAGAGATGTACAATAGCAAAGTATCACGCCGTATTTTCACCATATCAGTACAATACGTGCAAATAACCCCAGGAGCATAAACAGTAGCAGAAGTACTAAATAATTAGGAAGTGATAAGTTTTGTGTGTTAGTACCTTTGTTTTTAATGTACTTTTTTATTGTAATATTACATATATGAATACTGAATAATAGCTGTGCTTACACCTGACTTACAAAGTTTCAAAAATTTAGCAATTAGTTCTCACAGGTCAGTATGAGCTGACCTCTGATGAGGATGGTTCTTTCAACTTTCCATATCACTTTGGTGTATGAAATTGGAATTTGAAATAAAACATGACGAGTACTTATTGAAGGTGTACTGAAGGTCAATACATTGGATAAAAACCAGGATTCTTGAAATTCTAACCATTAAGATTGTAACAGAGAAGAAACCTTGAGGGGTGCCTGGTGGCTCAGTCAGTTAAGTGTCTGACTTCGGCTCAAGTCATGATCTCATGGTTCCTGGGTTTGAGCCCCGCATCAGGCTCTGTGCTGACAGCTCAGAGCCTGGAGCCTGCTTTGGATTCTGTGTCTCCCAGTCTCTCTGCCCCTCCCCTACTCATGCTCTGTTGCTCTCAAAAATAAACATTAAAAAAATTAAGAGGAAAAAAAAGAGAAGAAACCTTGAGTAGAAGTTTTTTATAAAAGTGGAAGGAGGTAGAATAAAACATTGCAGTATTTGGACAGAATATAAATATTGTAAGAAAACATATAAAATGAGGAAAATTATTTTAGGTACTAAGAATCTTTTAGCCTATTCATATTTTTGTATTTAAAGGGGCTGTTGGATTATAAAATTCCATAATTTGTTCAAATATATATATATATGACCAGTGAATGATAACATGAAATCAGTGTGTGTGTGTGTGTGTGTGTGTGTGTGTGTGTGTTTAAATGTGATATCTATCAGACCAAATTTGAAGTACAGTTTTTATTCAGGATCCTTGAAATCTTTGGTAAAGACTGTTGTTATTAGAGCATGAAAACAGAGTAGACATTTTCTTTGGACTGACCAAAAATTTAAGGTACATTTTTGTCTTTATGCCAAGAGAATTGGGTATTTTAAGAGCTAAGCCCTATATTGCTATGGCTTTTATCAAAAAGGTTCCATTTAATATATTGCTCTGAATTTTCCAGTTCCTTTCTTGTCTTCAGAAAACCACAATAAACTATTTTTTAGTTGATTAAAATAAAAGTAGAATGCTTCATTTTGTAGAGGAAAAGTACAGCTGAAGCTTGAGCTTAGCCAGAAAAAAATTACAAAAAGGTATGCGCCACAATGAAGCTTTGAAAATGAAGTCTTGAAATAATGAAATAATGACAATTTGTAAATCAGAAGTCCAGAAGTTCTGTTTCATGATTATGTTGCAGTTTAATTTCTTTATATCTCTCTGCCATTGTTAAGAAAAGCAGCCCAAACTTCAAAGGGACCTCGCATGTGTTCCGAATCAGGGCTTCAGAGCTGATGTCTGACAGCCCAGAAATTAAAACGAAATAAATGTGCTGTTTAAACTCCCATTTTTTCCCAGCAACAACAACAACAAAATCACTTTTTCTTTTTCTATATTAGGTTTTTTATTCTTGTTAACTAAAATTCTCCTCCTTTGGATATTTCTTCATTTACCTGTGGTAAGCCTGGACCTTTGGAGTACAGAATCCCCATGGACTTCAGAGGGAATGTCAGAAAACCAGAGGAGATGTCAGGACTGTGGGATCAGCCTTTGTGACTTTTTCTATACATTAAAACAGATCCCCCTCAAAAAAAAAAAAAAAAAAAAGACAAAGAGCCATAGTTGTTATGCCATGCCCAAACACCTGCATTTGGCTGTTCTTGCATTTTCTTGGGATGACGGAAACAGACATCTCTGAAGAACAAAGAAAGACTTGGGATGGTTTGTGTTTGAAAGTGCACTAGCGTGGATATGAAGTGTCAGTCACTAGCCAGAAATTTGGCAGCCATTTCTGTGAGTGCCAAAGAGAGTAATTAGAGTTTGACCTGAAGAGCTCTGTTGTTTGGGGAGGAAAGATTAGTCTTTCACTAAGGTAGAATTGTAGGTGCCAAGGAACTTCAGAATCATCTATAACAATTTCTTAGTTTTACAGATGAAGTAGTGAGTACACAGCATCTTGGAGTGGCAACATGGTTTGCTCAAGATAGTAAAGTGGTGTAGGATTTTGCTGAATTCTATCATGTGGCTAATGAAGTGGATATAGAAGCTGTTGGGCCTCAGAGAGAAACCAGCGCATAAACGCTCTGGGTTTAGGGATTGCTTTCTACCTACTTATTACAGCCATTACTCTCACACCTGCCCCTGTCTTTCTCTTTTAATCTATATGAATAAACATCCAGGAAGTGAGAACAAACAGCAGCCAGGAACAAAGGGCTCCCCATTCCATGTTTTTGCAAAGAAAAGTAAGCCATCCTGGGAGTATGCTAGATTTAACGGGTTTAGGTTATTTTTCTCCTTTGCCATATGCCATCTTGTAGTCTGCACATCTGGCCTGCAGAGTATCCCAGAATGTTTATTTCCGGACCTTGAGAGGCTTTCCTGATCATTGCTTGGGTAGAGTCCACACTCTGTTCATGTTGTTACGTTTGGAGAGTATATAGTGCCCAAATGAAGAAGATGATGCATTTCAGTTTTCACATTCCCTTAGAAGTTCTTTGAGTACATGGGCCAGACAGAAAAGAGATAGTAAAGATGAGTAAATACTTACAACTTTCACAAATATGTAATCTTACTATAGTCCTGAGGAAAGAGCAAAGAGAATGCCAAAGCACTGATCTCCCTGGCTCAAACATGACAATATTTGCAGTCAATAATGACTGAAATGTCAGATTCAAGCATAAATACTCCTCATTCTAAAGGCCGCTTGGACTTTGGTATGAAGAACAATGGCATTTTATTCATTTAGTAAATACTACTGTTTTGGCTTACTGGCTGATGTGCCAAAATTTGGGCTCTTTCAGAGTCTTACAATTAAGTGGAAAATAAAATAAGGCATGCATACAAGAAAAGACAGTATCTGATTCAGTGTATTCTGCAGGCAAACTATGTAGTGCGCAGAGATATTTCTCTAAATATAGTGATAGGAGGCAGCAGAGCTGGCTCTTGAATAATGAGTTAGACATACATGAGAGGAGGAGAGAAAGCATATGGAAAGGACACAAGCAAATGTATCACATTTGTCCTTCACAATCATTTGTTGAGCTCTCCTTTGTCCTCACATTGTGCTTAAGTAGATGTGTGCATTCTTCCATGTATTTACCATAACTTCAAGTGTTATTATCCCCTGTTCACAGAAGAAGAAATGGAGACTCAGGGACATTAAAGAACATGTCTGAGATGACACTGGTGACAGAGAAAGAAATAGAATTCAAATTCCCAAATCTGTTATCCAGTGCACTGTCCAGAAGGAAAGCCTATACATATACAGGGACAGCAATTTGACAGAAAGGCATATTGGGACCTGGATTACCAGCCAGGTAGTTTAAGCATTATCATTTGCAGATATTAAGAAGATTTTAGAAGGAAAAGTTCTAGAAGATGAATAATGAATAATATTTAGACCTGTTTAATTAGATTGGGATATACAAAGAAATGCCCTATTGGCAATTTTTTATTGGGAATTAGTAAGAGCAGTGGGAAAAGGAGAGCAGTGATGGAGATTTCAGTCTTTAACTTAATGATAATGGATATAACTGACAGTGAAAAGATTCACTGGTGGACAATGTTTGCAGAGGAGGGTTGAGTATGAAGGCAGAATGTTGGGAGAACCCATATTTCTCGGGTGAAGAAGGTACAGGAGCCGGAAGTAGATTCAGAGGAGGAGACAACAGAGGAGAACCTGAGAGTGTAATGTCACAAGGCCAGATGAGAAGAGTTTCATAGAGCAGGAGAGAAAGAAAAGGTTAATGATACAGAAATTACCCTATCACTCAAGAGATATTCTAGAGGTTAATGTATTTAAATGAGATATTTGATTATAATTTTCTCCCATTTATTTATGCTAAGAATAGACATAGGAATTATATCCTTTTATCATATGATCATTAAAAATTGCCCCTAAGTTAAGGCACTAAAATAACCATGTTCTTATTACTTTTTATTACTTATTATCCATCGCTTCCCCACTATAAAGTTAGTATATTCTTACAAAATGTCATACATAACCATTTGGACCACTTATCCCCACGGATGCTGCTATCTCAGTTTTTTTCAACCAGAAACAAAAACTTAAGTAAACCCACTTATTTGACTCAATCAATCAATTGAAATGAAGAAGTGTTCTAAGACCCTACTTTTCCTTACATGTTCAGTGATGATACCAGTTGGAATTCACCACGTTTCTCCTATTAATAAGCTTTGTTTTAACCCCAGGAGCTGAAAAGTTGTTTTCCACTGAGAATCATGGTCTCCTAAATCTAGTTCTCTGGGTGTGTGAACATAGCCCAAGTCTTTTTGTTTAATAATATTATATGTCTCAGATCTTCTATTCAAAGCAAGCCATGCACTTTGAAGTAGTAGGTAATAACGAGGCAAGTACTATACAAAAAACTTTCCTCAATAAATACTTGACTTAATAATAATAAGTCATGATTAATTTAAAGACCTAATTATAAAGAAAATTTAATGTGCTAGGGAAAATTTCATTGTCTTTAGAAACATAAGTCAAAACGGTACTTATGTGTCACTTTGCAAATTATTATTTCAAAAAAGCTGCCTATTATCACTATAACCTAAACTTTATTTATTATTAGTAGAAAGTTTTCTTCATGTTGGCATTTTACTCTTTATAATTTATCAGAAGAGTAACCAAAATCATAGTTAACAAGGTTTGATCTTAAATATGAGTAAAATAAAAATAAAATATGAGTTACATATGAGTAAAAAAAATATTTCCTTTTAATACTATAGTTTGGGAGAGCCAGGACACAGTTTCAAGTGAAAAATCTTCCTAATAGAGGAAAAAGACTTTTATCATTCCAGAAGTAACAGTTATATAACTCATTGTAATGGGTATGGCACTTTTATATGACCTTTACAAATATTAATATTGAAATGAGGCCCCCATGTCTAAAGCTTCCTGATAAAAAGAACCCACTGACATAAATTCATTTGTGAAAGCCCCACTTTAAACTGTATTTCATGGCAACTGGTGAGAAAAGGAGGATAGCACTTAAAAAGGGAGATTGGAGGACATCTAGGTGGCTCAGTTGGTTGAGCATCTGACTTGATTTTGGCTCAGGTCTTGATCCCAGATTCGTGGGAATGAGCCCTGTGTTGGGCTCCTCACTGAGCTTGGAACCTGATTAAGATTCTTATTCTCTCCCTCTGCCCCTCTCCCCCAGTCATGCTCACTCTCTCTAAAATAAAATTTAAAAAAAAATAACTTAAAAAGGGGGATGGGGTAAAGTTAGGATACATCCCAGAGCAGGGAAGAGCTGAAAACGTAGGTTGAAGTGCTACCTCCTATACTATTTCATGAAAGTCGAAACTTGGAGTAACAAAGCACTCCATTATTTTTATACCTATTTGTTTTATTGATAAACAAAATAAACTATTTTGCTTGTTTTTTTGTAGGCTTAAGTCATTGACTACTACACAGTTATAAAAGATATCAAATGATCAACCCAATTGGCAGAGCTGGAAAGAACCTTAAAGATTTTGTGGTCAGACAGCAAGCACTCAGACTTCAGTTAAGGGACTTGTTTTAAATGCAGAGTGTGAGTCTCACCACAGGGATTTGGATTGCATCTTGGTTGAGAATGAGGCTCAGGAATCTGCATTTTAGTAAGTACCCATATGATTATGTTTAGCCAGAAGTTAACCTCACTTTAAGAGATACTGACTTAGTCCAACCCCTTTATTTGAAATAAAAACTGAGATGGGAATTGGCTTTACCAAGTAGGTCAGAGAACTTGAACTACAACTTAGTTGATAATATCCATTGTAATTGTTGATTAAGTTTGTCCACATTCAAAATCAGTGGTGCCACGTTGGTACTGTCACTGATGCTTCACAGGACTGACTAGGTAATCTTTTCTAGAAACTAACATTCTCCAGACAATAAGAATCAACAAATGTCCTGGGAGGTTTTGAGCAGCTGGCAGAGAACATCTGGATATCTCTTCAGAAAAATAGTATCTCTTTAATGAATTTAAGGTTGAAAGTTAGTATGAGAGTTACACAACTCTTTTGAGACACAATGGTTATCATAAAAGCCATATTCCTTTAATAGTCACTTTAAATTTCTTTTGTCATCTATTATTAATTTGATAATTGGGGGAACCCAGTTGCTTTTTTTTCCTGAAGCTATAATACTTATGACTAGAATAAGAAAAATGCCAATGATTACATTGTAATAAAATTCCCACATTTTTTAGCTCTAGGCTTGGCTGTTAACATCTAGATCCTGAAATTTTAATTATTTTTGGTAAATTTGAACTGAACTTTAAGGGAGGGGCAATAGACTCAACAGCTGCATATCCCAAGTGTATTCCAATTTAACTCCCAGCCTGGTGCATCTGTGATTATCTTTAGTCTGAAAATCAGTTGCCTAATCTCATTACAGACTCTTGTTGAAAGACAGCCATGACCTCTCAGTTCTAATAATTCTAGAATTACCAGCAGATTATGCTCCTTCATTTATTCTTATACATACCCAGCTAATCCCAAAAGTCCTGGCAACTCCTCTTTATCTTTGATCTGCCCATACTGAATCTAGCCTCTGCTTACTTCACTCTCTCAATATTCCAGTCTTTTCATCTTTCAGATCCCTTAAGTGCCTTGAAGTGTTTGACCTAAAATGCCACCACCCTCCCTGAAATACTTTGTCTTTGCAATGCTGAAATTTTTATAGTATTTTATATAAGTTGAATAGTGTGGTCCTCATTAACAAAGAAACTACCTTAAGATTCAAGACCTCTAGCATGATCAAAGGAAGGCTCTTTTTTCATTTCCCATAACTCCAACTTCGAAAAGCAGGGGGGAAATGCAAGATAAAAGCCATGATGCGACGTGCTCTGGAATAATTTTTTTCTCCAAAGGATGATAGTTATATTCAAGTGTCTGATGGATATATGAGGTACTTCCTATTTTCATCTCCCTTTAGTTCATCCAATGATTTTTTTAATGTCAGGTGAGACCTGTAGCCTATAGAACAAAACCACTTTGATAATAGATATTTAAAATCCTTTTTTTACCAAATATTGGCAAATTTAATCATGGCATTTGTAAAGATTGTATAGGATGCTGGCCATGTTTATACTGCAGACATTCTGCCACACTGTTGGAGAAGGGGCACTTTGTTAAGAGCTACTCTGTGGGAATTAGATTCTTATGGATTTTGCTAAATGCTATGCTTTCCTTTGTAAATATTCTTTAAGTATTTCAATTAAATGGTGATTTCTTTTAAAAATCAGCAATAACAAATGTGTAACAGAAGCCAAGTATTACAGAATTCATAATCTTTAACAAATACTTTCAAAGCCTTTTCATATTTATTTAATATATAATTGCTATTTAATTTAATCTAGATTAAATGGTTGCTTGAAACCTATAATTTAGTAGGTTCTTGAATCTCTTTTTACAGTAGGAAAAATGAGAAAGCCTCAGTTTTGCCCAGAGGGTAGATCCTTATCTTTTAAAATCAGGTATTTTTGTCTTGAAATTAAAAACCTCGGTCATTTGGGAAATGGAATTCCAAGGATTGTTTTTAGCAATGAATCACATGTCCTCATATTCCTTAGAGAATTATTTGATTTCCTACCATTTAACAAACCTTTAAAATTTCGCTGAAACTTATGATGAATTATCATCTGTCTTGTTTACAGGCATCTGTTTGTAAAAATATGTACAGTGAGACTCAGTAGTGGGGGTTTTGTTGTTGTTTGTTTTTGAAGAAAAGACCAGATTACTTTTGGTACTGCGTGTTCGGTACTGTGCTGGTTGAAAACATCAATATAAAAAAAAATAGGCCTGAAATAACTGCAAGGACAAGTAGGACAAACTACTGGATCAACTTTTTGGCAATAGTCCGTCGCTCTAAGTGTTGCCACGTCTGTCATCCGAGCAGAATTTCGGGGATGCCGCCATGAATTAAGGCTACACTAAAGTCGAATGGAAAGCTTAGTTCCACAGGTTGGTTTGAAAGACAGTTATGTGTTTTTTGGCAGGGACAGCAGGGGACAAGTTAGTGGTGGTAAAATATTTCTTTTTAAATTGACGATATCAGAAAATCAAATGGACTTTTTTCCTGAAAATTAGCCTTTATGAATATACGTAAAAGCTTGAGTAAGAAGAAGGGGTTATTAAAATTTGATGATTGATAGACACAATTGGTGCTATGACTATAGCACTATCACATTGAACTAGCACTTCAGTATTATTTGGATTTCAACACAAGCAAGTGGTATGAAGGATAAGTCCCAGATTCACCAAACCAGTTTCTTATTACAGCTTTGCCATTGATTGTGTTGCTTGGGCAAATTAATTTCTTTATAACTTATTCTCCCTTTGGGGCAGTTGTGTGATGAACAAATGATATAATACTGCATTTGAAATATATAACATGGTGCCTCATGATGTTAGCTGTCACTAACATTAGCTTATAGGTGATCTAAGGGTAAGGACTGTGTTTTTTGTGCTCAAAACTATATCCTCATTAGCATGGTTCCTGTAACATAGCAGCTTCTCAACAAATATTTCTGAAATGAATTTATCAGCTCCAGTTATTTTATTGAATCTTCTTGAAGGCATACATTCTAGTTTCACTTTGTATAAAAGTAAATTAATGAAAATCCTTATAAATATTTTACTGTATAAAAAGCAGTCTATGACAGGAAAGACTTTTCTCTTTGTTCTCTTGTATTTGTTTGAACCTGATCTTCTTCCACAGACTCCTCCTCACCAGTCTTTGAAAATGACTTTCTATTTATACTGGTCATACTATTTTTAAAAAAACATTCTTAGAGAAAGGAAAATAGATAATCTATAGTACATATATCTTAAGAGCATAACATTTTTCAATCCCTTGCTTTTCTTTACTTTTCTACAAAAAAATATGCCCTCCAATACAAGCATGCCTCATTTAGTTGTGCTTCTCTTTATTATACTTAGGAGATAATGTGAAATTTCAGACTGAGGATTTGTGACAACCAGGGGCAAGCAAGTCTACTGACATTATTTTTTCAACAGTGTTTGTTTCATGTCTCTGTGTCACATTTAAGTAATTTTTGTAGTATTTCAAGCTTTTCATTATTATTTTATTATGTATTTCCATGGTAAGAGGTCTTTGGGGTTACTGTTGTAATTGTTGTGGGGTACCATGAACTGAGCCTATATAAAATGGTGGCTAACTTAATCAGTAAATGTGGAGTGTGCTCTAGCCACGGCCATTACCCCATCTTTCTCCATCTCCTCAAATCTCCCTTTTCCTTGAAATACAAAAACTATTGAAATTAGACCAGTTAATAACACTACAATGGCCTCTGAGTTTTCAAGTGAAAGGAAGTTACCCATCTTTCACTTTAAATAAAAAACTAGATATGATTAAGCATAATGAGGAAGGCATGTTGAAAGCCAAGATAACCAAAAGTTAGGCTCTTGCACCAAACTGTTGTCCAAGTTGTGAATGCAGAGGACAAGTTCTTGAAGGAAGTTAAAAGTGCTACTCCACTGAGCACATGAATGATGAGAAAGTGAAACAGGCTTATTGCTGATACGGAGAATGATTCGGTGATCTGGATAGAAGATCACACCAGCCACAACACTCCCTTAAGCCAAAGCCTAACCCACAGCAAAGCTCTAACTCTCTTCAATACTGTGAAGGCTAAGGGAAGTGAAGAAGCTACAGAAAAAAAGTTTGAAGCTAGCATAGGTTGGTTCCTGAGGTTTAAGGAAAGAAGCCATCTCTGTAACACAAAAGTACAAGGTAAAGCAGCAGGTGCTGATGTGGAAGCTGCAGCAACTCATCCAGATGATGTAGTTCAGATAATTAATGAAGGTGGCCATCCTAAGTAATAGGTTTCCATGTACACAAAACAGCCTTCCATTGGAGGACGATGCCACCTAGGACTTTCATAGCTGAAGAGGAGAAATCAGTGCCTGGCTTCTAATCTTCAAAGGACAGGCTGACCCTCTGGTTAGGGGATCATGCAGCTGCTGACTTTAAGTTGGAGCCAGGGCCCATTTACCATTCTGAAAATCCTGGGACCCTTAAGAATTATGCTAAATCTACTTTGCCTGGGCTCTATAAATGGAATAACAAAGCCTGGCTGACAGCACATCTGTCTACAACATGGTTTACTGAATGTCGTAAGCCCACTGTTGAGACCTAGTGTTCAGAAGATGAGATTCCTTTCAAAATATATGACTGCTCATTGACAGTGCACCTGGTCACCCCAGAGTTCTGATGGGAACGTACAATGAGAGGAATGTTGTTTTCGTGGCTGCTAACACAGCATCCATTCTGCAGTCCGTGGATCAAGGAGTCATTTCCACTTTCAAGTCTACTTATTTAAGAAATTCCTTTCATAAGGCAGTGGCCGCTGCAGATAGTGATTCCTCTTATGGGTCTGGCCAGAGTCCATTGAAAGCCTTCTGGAAAAGATGCACCACTCTAGATGCCATTAAGAACATTGTGAGTCATGGGAGGAGGTTAAAGTATCAATGTGCATAGGAGTTGGGAAGATGTGGATTCCAGCCCTCATGGATGACTTGGAGGGGTTCACAACGTCACTGAAGAAAGTACCTGCGGATGTGGTGGAAATAGTAAGAGAACTAGTATTAGAAGTGGAACCTGAGATGTGACCAGATTGCTGCAACCTCATGTAAAACTTGAATGGATGAGGAATTCCTTTTCACGGATGAGCAAAGAAAGTTGTTTCTTGAGAAGGAATTGACTCCTGGGGAGGATGCTGTGAAGATCATTGAAATCATTGTATTGCATAAACGTAATTGGTAAAATAGCAGCAGAGTTTGAGAGGCTTGACTCCAGTTATGAAAGAACCCGGTTCTTTAGGTAACATGCTATCAGATACCACATGCTACAGAGAAATCCATTTAGAAAAGTAAAAGTCCACTGATGGGGCAAATTTTACTGTTGTCTAAAACCTTTGGCAGCCACCACCCTAGTCAGTCAGCAGCCATCAGTGTCCAGGCAGGACTCTCCACCAGCAAAAAAGGAATGCCTTACTGAAAGCCCAGATGGTCATTAATATTTTTTGGTGATGAAATATTTTTAATTAGGGTACGTACATTGTCTTTTATACATAATACTATTGCACACTTAATTAACTAGTTATAATGTAAACACCACTTTTATATGTTCTGGTAAACCAAGAAATTCTATTTGACTAGTTTCATTGAGATATTCACTTTATTGTAGTGTTCTGGAACCAAACCCACAATATCTCTGAGGTATGCCTGTTTCATTGTGAGCTCTGAATCCACAACATTGGGTATTATGTTCTAAGAGCAGGGATTTCAGAGTTCTAACAGCAGAGGATTCAAATTTAACTCTGCTGTTCTACCTTGGACAGTGTACCTGATCTCTCTGTTTTCTCATCTACAGTGACACTAATGGTAATAACTTATTTGTGTGTGTGTGTGTGTGTTGTGTGTGTGTGTGTGTGTGTGTGTGTGTGTGTGTGTGTGTGTGTTTGGTTTGTCGGGGGTGGGGGGCCTATGGTAGGGGTTGAACATTAATTAAGTTTTAAAGTGTTGGGATGCCTGGATGCCTCAGTCAGTTAAGCGACTAACTTTGGCCCATGTTATGATTTCACAGCTCATGAGTTTGAGCCCCACATGGGGCTCTGTGCTGACAGCTCAGAGCCTGGAGCCTGCTTCAGATTCTGTATCTCCCTCTGTCTCTGACCCTCCCCTGCTCACGCTGCCTCTCTCTCAGAAATAAATAAAAACATTAAAAAAAATTTAAAGTGTTTAGCACAGAGACTGTACTGCCGTAAGTTTTATGTAAATTAGCTATTATCACACATTCAGCCAATGTGCTTTATGTCTCTCTACTATTTATGTATCAGTTATTTAATTAACCTAATGACAATGCCCAACACTCTACCGCACAATGGTTATAGCAACCCACGGTCCCTGTTTATACCCTGGTAGGGTGAACTCACAAATTAAGGAGTATATAGAAAGAAATAAATATGAGAAGGCACATAGGAATAATTCTTCATTGCACAGTGGTTTTAGGATGTTGCTTATGTTGTATTTAAAGGATGAGTAGGAATTGACTTAATAAGGACAGCATATTTCATCAGCAGAAGGTTATATTTGTGGACACTGTTTGATTCATCAAACTGTGTAGATAGTAATCTCTAAGTCAAGGGAAGACTAAATATGGGTGAGTGGTAGAAGTTGGAACTGGAGAAATCATGTCTTGAAGGCTTTGAATTTAATCCTGAAAGGTGTAAAAAGTCAATGACAGGTGGTTAGGTGGCTGGTGTTTTGAGCTCACTGCTGTATGTGAGTGAGGCTACAGTTTTCTGCTGGCATGCTTGCTTATTTCTATGCTCAGAGTCTTCTCGCAACTTGTATACTCTTTCAGCCATATAAGACCTCCCAAAGTTCCTTGAATATAAGATACTAATTAGAAAAGCCTTGCAATGTCCAACCAGATATGGCCAATGATCACGTTTCTTTAACAGAGCCCTTGATTCTATAGAAGAGTTTACAATTCTACAAATCTCCCTACTTGAGTAAGTTATGTCAGTTACATAAACTCAGGCTTATCCGGGAGTGAGACTTCCTGTGTTTTAAACAGAGTGACCTACAGATTTGGGCTTTGGTTCAGGGTAATAGGACAACCGGCAGCATTGACTTTATTTGACTTTATTTGAAGTCAAAACTGAAAATTTCTCACAGCCTTATTGTTTCTCAATAACCCACCTTCCCCAGATACGATGAACAGTTTGCTCAGGCATTGCCAAGGTACTTTTTTTATACCTCAGTGTAGTGGCACATGGTACTTAATGGAAAAAATGAGTGGGAAATAGTGATGACAGTTGAATACTTTGAGTGCATGGTAACATCCATTGGTTACTTAATCTTCTAAGTGAAAAGTAAACATTTTTTTAGTTGTTTAGGGTTTTTTTTCACTTATTTTAAATAGGCAGCGATATCAGTAGATAAGGCTTCAGACTCTAAAGCCTGAATTGAGTCCTAACATTACAATATTGTAGTTGTGTGGCCTTGGGAAAGTTATTCAACTTCTCTTTGTTTGCTCCTCTATAGAAAGTTTGATATTCTCTGTAGCTACCTAATGAGGTTGGTATGAAGATTGAATGAAATATGTCTACAAAGTCCAAGGACCTGGCATAGAATAAATGTTTTAGAATTTCTAATTGTGGTAATTTCCCTATAGTTTCATCTTTCCTTATACTCTCAATTTACCTCATAAATTAGAATTACATTAGTTTTTCTTAGACCTGCAGTATATTCAGGGATATGTGAAAACTTAGTAGCTTAAAACACCATCTATTTATTGCCTCATGGTTCTGTAGGTCACAAGTCTGGGGAGACTCACTTGAGTCCTCTGCTTCAGGTCTCACAAAACTGATATATTAGCCAAGCTGACTCCTTATTCTGAAAGTTCTAAGGAACAATCCTCTTCTGAGTTCATTCAGGTTGCTGGCTGAAATTCAGTCCCCTACAGTTATAGGACCGAGGTTCTCATTTCCTTTCTGGCTACAAGTTACCAACATTCCTTCTTACATGACCCCAGCCATTTTCAATCAATTAATGGTACATCAAGTCCTTCTTATGCTTCACATATCTCCAGGGTCCTCTTATGGGACCAGCTGAAGAAAACTATTTGCTTTTAAAGGGTTCATATGATTAGGTTATATACGTCCACCCTCTTTCTGCTCAACACTGTCCCAAATTTCCCTTTTGGTTTATTTATTCAAATTAAAAATTCTTTTTGCCATACTACAGGAGTACATAATATGCATAGGTTCTACCCACGCTTAAGGAGAAGGGAATTATACAAGGGCAAGACTTATTAGAGTCATTGAGGATCATTCTGAGTATTCTGACTACCTTACGAATTTAAATACAATCAAGTAAACTTGAATATGTTCATTCAAACTTCACTCATTGTATCCATAAACACTTACTGAACACCTACCATGTACCAAGATGTATGTTATATTTGAAAGTATTAATCAGTTCTTGGCAATATACTATTTCAAAATAGATTTTTTAAAAAGCAGGATTATCTGAAAATATTGGTTCCTGTTCACCAAACTTACTTTTCCACTCTCCATTTTGGTTTCTGAAACTACAGTGTATATGATCCTGTGTCAACATAATTGGGTATTCTAGAACTAGGTTTACTAATTGAATAACTACATAAATGAAAAGAATGATACCGTCTATAATATATTACCTATTTATCTAATAGACCTTTTAAATCATTAAGAGGGCTGATGACCTGAGGGGAGGAAGACATAGTTACTGATACTGCCTGTGTGTCAAGTACTGGATAAATGCATTTTACAGACATTATTTTATAGAAACTAACCAATGTTACTATTCCTGTGCCAGAAATGGGAAGCTGAAGCAAAGATATACAAATGTCTAAGACTTTATGTGTTTGAGTATGTCCTCTATTATCCTGAGTTTCCTCTAAGCAGATGTGTATCTTCCATCTATTACACTTTATAAAAAATGTGTTTACTTTATAACAATCCTCTTTCTCGATAATAAATTTTATTTATCTCTGTAAGTGTCCCTTATATTCTAGTTCCTTGGAGGCAGGAACTATGTCTTATTCATCTATGTATTTCCCTAGCTATTATTAAAGTATGTGCTCAGTAAATACTGGTTGAATATGAGTAGTGCAAACTACTATAATGGGATCATCATTGGTTAGCATGAGTCTGTTCTGCTCTTACTCCGTCCCACTTAGCCAATTATGCATGAGCATCCATGAGAGAATAGATCCCATGTGTTTGATGCATTATTGAAAACAGAAGTAAAAACTAGTGATTGGCAAATCAAATTGCACTTGGGACTTGGCAAAAAAAATGTTGAGGGGTAGAAAGGAATGGTCTTATAATGTCTAAAAGCATTTTCTAGGACTTTTTTTTTTCCTCGCTCGTTTTATATTTGTGTATGTTAAGGGAAATTTAATTCACATGTTTCTGGTTTGTTTACACTTAACACACCAAATCAATGATTTGTAAAAGCAATTTGGTGTCTAGGAACTCTTTCTAAAGTTCCTTTTGAACTGGAAATCATGTCTGAAAAAATATGAGCAGTATTAATATCTCTTTAGTTGGCTGGATGGTAAGAAATGCACTCACTGAGAGCTTTGGGTTCTCACCCCAACTATATTGATAACTGTTTGCCTTTATAATTCACCTTCTTGGATACTAGTTCCCTCATCCTTAAAATGAAAAGATTGGAATATATAATCTTAAAATTCACTTCTAGATCTAAAATGCCATAAATAAATCTTTTATTAAAATATACAGGGGCGCCTGAGTGGCTCAGTCGGTTAAGCATCCGACTTCGCTCAGGTCATGATCTCACGGTTCGTGGGTTTGAGACCCGCGTCGGGCTCTGTGCTGACAGCCAGCTCAGAGCCTGGAGGCTGCTTCGGATTCTGTGTCTCCCTCTCTCTCTGACCCTCCCCTGTTCACGCTGTCTCTCTCTCTTTCTCTCAGAAATAAATAAAACATTAAAAAATTTTAAAAAAATACATTAAAACTGCTATATGCCAGGCTCTGTTGATATACCATGCTTTTTTTTTGAGGTTCCTTTTTATGATTTAGATATTCATTTCAAATATGTAAGGCAGAATACTTAATCCTTAGTTATATTTACAAGTGAAAAAACTCAGAATCACATATCTATTTGAAGTATCAGATTTACATATAAAACTGTGGAACATATTAGGAATTTAGTAAATAATTGTTGATTTGTAAGTGGATCAGAGAGATGGATGGATGGATAGATGGATACAAGGGAGGGAGGGAGGAAGGAGAGAGGGAGGGAGGAAGGAGAGAGGGAGGGAGGAAAGAAGGGAGGAAGGAAGGAAGGGAGGGAAGGAGAGAAGGAAGGAAGGAACGAAGGAACGAAGGAGGGAAGAAGGGAAAGAAGGAAGGATAGTCAAAATACCAGTCATCTTTCTTGCAATCTTACTTTCAGGAATTCTTCAGGGTAAATATAAATTTAATTTTTCAGGAATAATGGCACCGAATTCTGTTGTCTAAGACTTTAAGATACAAACCAAGTATTCATTTGTTTCCAAAAGAGGCCGAGAATGAAGTTCACCTCCTGGAGCATCACTGAAGGGAACACTAAAGAGATTTTTACTGTAGTTGAAAGTACCTTCTTTAAAACATATGCAGTATTTATAGGGCTGTTTAGAATAAGCCAACTGAAAGATTTAATGATAATAATCTCCATATTCCTTCTAAAATTGATTTCCGGTTTCAGTGAACTTGGAAAGAGGCCTAGGACATCAAATAAATAAAGATACTAATATGAAATGAATCTTCAGAATATGTTCATAAATTTACATTTTAAGCATGACCAAAATATATATATATTTGCCCATTATTAAGGTGATACTTCAATGAAAAATTTTCATTTGCATGAAATAAACCTTTTTGGCTACAGATGAAAGGATTTTATGGTAGCGACAATGGTTTTGTGAGTTAAATGATCCCAACATCATCAGGAACGAATCACAAGTGCCTACCATATGAATTACAGCACCATGAGTCTTAAAAAGGTATTTCTGTGGAAAGCATTCTTCCCATCTGTAACAATCAGATTCTGCTTTGAAGTTCTGCTAGAGAGTCTTACAATACATGAGACAGCCACATGCTACCCAAACTTCTCTCTCAACTTGAGTTTGACTGCATTTTCCCAAGGAATAACACGGCAACTTAATGCTGAAGGGGTTTAGAGAGAAAAATGGCTACAGCTTTTGTAATTATACTTCACTGTATGTGCATTCTCCAGTGATCCTTTCTGAATACAACTATAGAAATTATTCCAGTGGATGCGCAAAATTAAATTTCACATTAAAATGAGACAAAAATGTGTATTCTTTGATCTCTCCTATATTGAATCTACAGTGAAGTCTTCACAAATATTTCTGGCGCAAATGAAACCAACCTGTTAAAAATGAGTAAATTACTATTGAGACTTTTTAACTATATCAGAAGAGTTACAAAAATGATATAAATCAATAACATATTAGGTGTCAGTATTTAGACAGTGTCACACTGCTGATTTTCACTCCACTACCTCTCCTGAATGGGTTTGGGAATGAGGATTGCCTCTGTCATCCTGTTTCCTTTTCTTTTCTTTTCTTTTCTTTTTTCTTTTCTTTTCTTTTCTTTTCTTTTCTTTTCTTTTCTTTTCTTTTCGTTTACTTTGTTTTTCTTTTCTTTTACTTTATTTTTCTTTTCTTTTGCTTTTGCTTGAAGCTTTCCTCAACAGACAGAAAATAATAGTGAAGAAACACTTGTAATGAAAGAAAGACTGACATAAGCAAAGTCAAGAAATTAATGTGAGTGGAAGTAAAATAACTTGTTTAATCACTTTGTGTCTATTTCTGTATTAACCAAATTAATCATGACTCAGGTACCTTCTCTGGCAGTTGGTTGCTGATTCTTAAATCTATAATCTATTACAGGATGGCCAAATAGCAATAGTAACTAAATTGTAGATTAGAGAGAAGTCCCTCTTCAATGTACAATAGAATTTTCTTAGTCCTAGCTTGCCTAAAGAATTCTAATTCCACCATTTTTGTAATTTCATAATAGGAACAGGATACCTGGGAATGTCTCTCATTTCCCTGGGCGTCTATAATAATGTTTCAGTTATCCACAATAGGCATTGCTGAATATACCTAGGTTCTAAAAGAATGAAGTTTTTAGAGTTTGGGAATGTTGTTCCCATTTTGCCTTTAGATGTTTTACTACTTATGTTCTATCTCATCTCTGATAAAAAAGAAAACATAGCAATAAAAAAAAAAACAGGCCTCTTTCCATCATAAAAAAATACATTATAACACTAGCATCAAATAAGTGCTAATATGTGGTGGTCATTTTAACCACACAAGAGGATACTATTTGCAAAAAACTGAAAACCTAGTAACAACTTAAATATCTAAAAACAGAATTGGTTGGTATAGTAATACATTTAAAATAACATTGTAGAGGACTGCAGAAATGTTTCTCACTACTGATATTTGCAAATGTAAGTTAAAAAATTATAACATGATCCTGTTTTTTTGTAAAATACACAAAACAACATACATGAGATAAATTGGTATCTTTGATAGAACTATGGATTATTATATAAATTATAGTTATTTTACTACTGTTAATTTTAATTTTTATTAAATACTAGACAATACATTTGTATAATATATAACTACACATATCTTTATTATATATTATACAATTTATTTTATTTACTCTATTCATTATTTTCTATTATTTTCTGAATTTTCTACAATGAATATGTGTTTGCTTTTCAAAACGGGTTTTTTAATGAAAATTAAAATAAAACTAGTTAGTGTTGTTTCCTTTCACAGCCACTATTCTCTGGTAACTATTTGGGGAACATCAGAGCAAGTGTTAGAGACCTACCATTTAGAAGGATGAAATTCCTTTTTGTCCTGTGACTTGGTTATTAAGTACCTATCTAAAGTTTAATTGTTGAACCTTATTTGAGCAACTTTTCATTGCAAACAACTTTTCTGAACTAGGAAAACTACTGACACAATACGATTTTGACTATAAGTAACACCCCATAGAATATCAAGAAATCAAATAGAAACTGATCATTTGAACCACTAACATATTTACAGCTTGCTTAATAATTCTTTTCAAAAGCAAAAATTAAATTTGCTTCTACTAAATCAATAGAACTAAACAGAAGGTTTCTAACTGAAAATGCCCTTCTAGTTCTCTTGCTCAGTGGTGTCTCAGTCTTGGTAGTCACAACACAGTCAGCTGTGTTTGGTCAGGAAAAGAAATGACAAGTTACAATGTAGCTTCCTTCTCATGCTTTTAATTTAATGCTGATTCAATTAAATTAATTTGATACTCTTTAAAATAACCAGGCTGCACACAGGATTCTTTAGTGTAGTAGTAGTTGCAGCAGGAGTATATTAGTGTTAGTATCTTATTAATGCTTCATTCTGGAATTTCTTCTCAAAAGAGTTTAAGGTGCCAAATTTCACTTTGAAAAAAAGTATTTCTTAGAGAATTCCATCCTAGTCAATGCAATAAAGTAGTAGGGAGGACTGCCAAGTCTGATTTTCAAGGAATATATACCAATTTCAGTGACTAACCTGAGCCTGCTCATCTTGCTAGCCACAGGTTCCTAAGGTCTATTCACACCCTCCCCCCCAAAAAAAAAAATCCAGAAGCTAAAGACATATATGGACCCTAAGAATCCACTTCCATCACCATATCTGGTGATTGCTTGAGCCCAAGATGCACCATGTTATAGAGATGTGTTTTTCCACTTGATCACTTTTTTGCCACAAGGCCTCACACTCAGGACATTTTAACCACCTTGAAAAAAATTTGTGGGCTATGGTTTCTGCTATAATTTTTCAACTACTCAGGCTAAGTTTGTTGTAACAAGCAGGATGAGCTTTTGTGCCTTTTGTGAAGATATGAGTGAAAACTATTAAATGCAGCTTGCAATTATGCCTATTAAAAATGTTAAACACAATACACACACACACACACGTGCGCACACGCACATGTGTGCCATTGAAACTTTCATCTCACTTGTCCTAAAAAATAGCACCTTGACATTAACAGCCATCCTTGGTTTCTTAAATACCTCATATATATGTACAGCAGTAATGGACACAGTAGAACTCAGGCTAACAAAGCTAAACAGTTCTACTTAATTCTTTACTTTGATTGAAAGAGAGGCCACAGGCCTTGTAGAAATTCATTTCTTTATTTATCTTGAATATTTTGTGCATGCTTAACTCAAAAGTTCAGCTGCTTCAATATGTGGTTCAAAATCACATGGGTAACATGTGAATGGAAATAAAGCCTGTAGGTAAAAGAAAAAGGAATTTGGATAGAGATCAAAGATTAGCTTCATTCCATTCTTTCCTTCCACTTTTTACTATCCCATCTAAAGTTGGTATTTTATGGGACTTTTTTTTTTATTTCCAGGAGAAAAAGTGAACTTAAATCAGATTTGAGATTTTCTCTCCTTCTCTCTCTTTTTTCCAAATCCATGTGATTTTATCTGCTCAGTAATGACTTTAGATAATTCTCAATTGTTAGGAACCTTTAGTATGAAAGATAGGGCATATTGGCTTGATTTATTATTATGTGTTTTTATGCTCTCACTATAGCCCTAGGTTAGGTTATAGGAAAAGCTGTTCTGAATACTTAACAATATCATTAGCAGAAATATTTGCCTATTTGCCTGTATATATTATGAGTATCCCTTGCTTTTTTATTTTCTTTTTTTTTGCATTATATGTGTTCTTTATTCTGACTTAATTTGAAACTCTTTTTTTAAAGTGTGCAAAATATCAGTTTATTCTTTCATTCTCCAATGTGAAATTCTTTTTTTTTACAAATAGTTTATTGACAAGTTGGTTTCCATATAACTCCCAGTGCTCATCCCCACAAGTGCCCCCCTCCGTGCCCATCCCCCCTGCATCCCCACATCCATCAGTCCTCAGTTTTTGTCAGCATTCAAGAGTCTCTCATGGTTTGCCTCTCCCCTTTCCCCCACCATTTCCGCCCTTCTTCTCCCCCTTGTTCCTCCGTCAAGTTCCTCCTAATCCTCCTATACGTGCAAACATATGATATTTGTCCTTCTCTGCCTTATTTCGCTCAGCCTAACAGCCTCAAGGTCCATCCATGTTGCTACACAAGGCCAGATTTCATTCTTTCTCATTGTCATGTAGTATTTCATTGTATAGATAAACCACATCTTCTTGATCCATTCATCTGTTGATGGACACTTAGGCTCTTTCCATGTTTTGGCTATTGTTGAGAGTGCTGCTATGAACATTGGGGCCCATGTGCCCCTATGCATCAGCATTTCTATATCCCTTGGGTAAATTCCTAGCAGTGCTATTGCTGGGTCATAGGAGAGTTCTATTGTTAATTTTTTGAGGAACCTCCATACTGTTTTCCAGAGGGGCTGCACCAGTTTACATTCCCACCAACAGTGTAGGAGGGTGCCCATTTCTCCACATCCTCACCAGCATCTAGAGTTCTTTGATCTGCTCATTTTAGCCACTCTGACTGGCGTGAGGTGGTATCTCAGCGTGGTTTTGATTTGTATTTCCCTGATAAGGAGGGATGCTGAGCATCGTTTCATGTTTGTTGGCCATCTGGATGTCCTCTTTGGAGAAGTGTCTGTTCATATCTTCTGCCCATGTCTTCACTGGGTTGTTTGTTTTTCGGGTGTGGAGTTCAGTGAGTTCCTTATATATTTTGGATATTAACCCTTTATCTGATATGTCATTTGCAACTATCTTTTCCCATTCCGTTGGTTGCCTATTAGTTTTGTATGTTGTTTCCTTTGCTGTCCTTGCTTTTTTATTTTCTAGAGTGGCACTGGTTACTATGTGCTGTTAACTTTGAACATTGTTAAGTCTTAGGGATCAGAACTTTGTATCACATTTTCTGAAAGCTTAGCATTCTTTTATAGTAGTCAGGTAAGAAGGTAGAGTTTAATGTGGCCATCCTCATATCTAAGTGACCTGTGGAAAGACTCTTATTGGTATCATAATGAGATCCATAGGAAGTGAGAAATATTGCAATTCTTGAAAAGTTTTTATTTAATTTTAAAATACTTTTTAAAATAATTTTTGCCAACTATTTAGAAACATATAGTAATAATAAAATGACTATATTGACTTCTGTCAGAATAGTAGCTAAGTGAATAAAATCAACAATGTAGGAGCAGCTGGTTGGCTCAGTCCGTTAAGCATCCCACTTTGGCCCAGGTCATGGTCTTGCAGTTTGTCAGTTTGAGCCCCGCATTGGGCTCTGTGCTGACAGCTCAGATACTGGAGCCTGCTTTGGATTCTGGGCTTCCCTCTCTCTACCTCTCCCCCACTCACACTCTTTTTCTCTGTCTCAAAAATAAATAAACATTAATTTTTTTTTTAAAGAATCAACAATGAAGTGATTCAAGGTAGTGGGGAAGTGAACTCATCTTATTCTGGCTAACCTCAAGTGCTAGCCCAGAACTGAAATTCTAGACACTTATGGTTTGTTGGGTGGATATCTCAGTGCATTCCAAGTATTAAGATATTTTTCTACTGTTCCAAAATGGAAGTAACATACTTTGGTTTGGGGTCTCATTGTTTCACAACTTGATAGGCTTTCATGTAGTTCTACCAGCTTTATTCTGAGAATTCCCTTTCTTTTCAAGCAATACCCCACAATGCTTAAGAATAGAAGTCAGGCGTAACAGACACATGAAACGATGCTCAGCATCCCTCCTCATCAGGGAAATACAAATCAAAACCACACTGAGATACTACCTCACGCCGTTCAGAGTGGCTAAAATGAGCAAATCAAAGGACTCTAGATGCTGGCGAGGATGTGGAGAAACGGGCACCCTTCTACACTGTTGGTGGGAATGTAAACTGGTGCAGCCCCTCTGGAAAACAGTATGGAGGTTCCTCAAAAAATTAACAATCAAACCCCCCTATGACCCAGCAATAGCACTGCTAGGAACTTACCCAAGGGATACAGGAGTGCTGATGCATAGGGACACATGTACCCCAATGTTTATTGCAGCAATCTCAACAACAGCCAAAACATGGAAAGAGCCTAAGTGTCTATCACCTGACGTATGTATCAAGAAGATGTGGTTTATCTATACAATGGAATACTACATGGCAATGAGAAAGAATGAAATCTGGCCTTGTATAGCAACATGGATGGAACTTGAGGGTGTTATGCTGAGCCAAGTAAGTCAGGCACAGAAGGACAGCTACCATATGTTTGCACGTATAGGAGGATTAGGAGGAACTTAACGGAGGACCGTGGGGGAAAAGAAGGGAGGAAAACTAGCTGGGGAGAGGGAGGGAGGCAAACCATGAGAGACTCTTGAATGCTGAGAGCAAACTGAGGACTGATGGGGATGGGAGGAGGGGAAGGGGGGTGATGGGCATGGAGGAGGGCACTTGTGGGGATGAGCACTGGGTGTTATATGGAAACCAACTTGACAATACTGTTTAAAAAAAAAAAGAATATAAGTCAAGCTTAAAAGTAGCCCAGGCAGACTTGCAGACTATGCACTTTCATATTCAAAATTATTCTTTCAAGTTTTTATGGATGTAGAAATACTCTAAATATTATAAGTACTATATGAATGAGGAAAAATGAAATAATCTCCTTTGTACTTTACAATGGATAATACAAGAAGCTAAAAATTGAGTGAATGTAAAGATTGAAAAAATGACAAAACTATAGAGACAAAAAAGATCACTGGTTTGCAGGTGTTGAGGGTTGAATAGGAAGGATAAATAGGTGACAACAGGGATTTTTTAGGGCAGTGAAACTATCCTAAATGATATCCTAAATGATCCTAAATGATAAATGACATGTAATGGTAGATACATGTCATTATGCATTTGTCACAACCCACAGAACCGTACAGCACAAAGAGTGAATCCTAACCATTGACTTTTGTTGACAATAATATATCAATACTGGCTTATCAATTATAGCAAATATACCACACTACTATTGCAAGATGTTAGTAATAGAGGAAATGATAGCAAGGAGGTAGGATGGTATAGGTGAACACTCTGTACTTTCTGCTCAACTTTTCTTTAAACCCAAACTGCTTTAAAGAAATAAAGTCTGTTAATTATTAAAAATATAATTGATTTAAAACTAAAATTTTAGGGACACTTGGGTGGTTCAGTCGATTGAACATTCGACTTCAGCTCAGGTCATGATCTCACAGTTTGTGGGTTCGAGCCCCACATTGGGCTTTGTGCTGACAGCTTACTCAGAGCCTAGAGCCTGCTCCAGATTCTTTGTCTCCTTCTCCCTCTGCCCCTCCCCTATTTGTATTCTCCTGTCTCTAAAAAATAAACAAAAACAAAAAAAAAATTTTAAACTAAAATTTTATTCCTTACAAGTCCTTAAAGCAAATTTTAAAGATGAAATGCCATAGTGAACATATGGTTTTATTTCTTTTCACTTATCTTATTTTTTTTTTTTTGCAATTGTCCTTGAAATTGGACAGGTTGGATACAATGTTACAGTTTTTTAATGTTGAATGAGAGACAGATTTGACATTATGAGAGTCTACACATCCCGAAACACTTCATGTAAATATCAAAACTACTTTTTAAAATTATGAATGATTTCCAAAAAGATGAAGGAAGGTGAGCAAATCCTGTAGCTATTGGCTATCCCAAATTCTCCAGCTGGATAGAGTTTGAACATTAATAGACTACTACATACTGGAAAAGGGAGTCAAAGTCTTGGGCCCATGAAGGGAGAGGTTTTTATTGGAAAGGTATCATAAAGGAAGGTATGAGAAAGGGCAAACTCTAAGAAAAAGGGTAAATAGAAGAGGAAATTCTGATGAATAAAACTATAAGTCTATCTTAGTTAGGACTATAATGGAGGAAGTTTCAAAAGAAATAAAGAGGGGTAAGAAAACTAATTTTTCCATGAGAACTTGCAGTCACGTTTTGGGGTCCACATCTACAATAGCTATGCATTAAAAACAGAAGCCCTGCAATCTAAGAATTTAAAACTGATCCTAGCAGGTAGTACCCCAGCCATCCAGTAGAAGCAAAATCACACTCAACCCGGGTTTCAAAAATAAATATCAAATTCAATTCAGGCTTCAAAAACTTCTCACATAGGAAGTTCCAATGTATATGGATTTAAAAAAAATACTCAAAAAACAGAAGAGAAAGAGAATTAAGATATCGTGAAGATGAATCAGCAGAAACAATAAGTAGTAAGACTAGGCCTTAAAGACTTTGAATAACACATGCAGAATATATAATAATGATAATAATAATGGGTAAAGTAATGGAAGAAATGAGGAAAGAGTAGGAAACTATAAAAATAACTAAGAGGTTATGAAATCTAACCAAACAGAACATTTGAAATTGAACAGCAAAATCACTGAAATGAAAATACCAATATAAATGTTAAACAGGATTAGACACCTCTGGAGAAAGAAAGGCTATAAGGTATATCTAAAATTAAAATACATATAATGCAGGACAGAAAGAGATATAAAATATATGAAAGAAACCTTATGACAGTGATCACATATATCTAATTGTAATTCCAAAATAGGGGTAATAAATAAACAACATTTTTTAAATAAATTTGAACACTTAAACTTTTTAGAAAAATAACTTATGAAGACATAGAAAGCATGAGTAGCCCTATAATCAGTAAAGAAGTTTCTCCAGTAGTTAAAAATCTTCCTCAAAGAAAACACAAAACTCAAATGGTTCTACAGAAGATTTCTACCCAATTTATTAGAATGAGATCATGGACAAGGGGGGTCCCAACCACATCAAAATTCATCATGGTCATTACAGGAATGGAAAATTGCCTATTAACCCCATTCATGAACATAGGTGAGAAAATCTTAGACAAATCATTAGCAAAACAAGTCCAGCTATGTACAAAAAAGATAAAATTACATCATAACCAAGTTTATTTTGCTTTATAAATTTAGTGGTGGCTTAATATTAATAGTATTAATGTTATAACACTACAAAATCATAGGAGAAAAAACATCTCATTATGGTGTAAATAATTACACTTAACATCTATTTATAATAAAAACTTAAATTCAAAGTAGATATAGAAAGGTCCTTGCTAAAACTGAATGAAACCACAATAAGATGTGATGATTCATTTACTTACTTGGCACATTATACCAAATGTTGGCAAAGATGTGACTGAACTGGAATTCTTACATACACTGGTTCTCAGAGTGGGGGTTGAGTATATAATTTTACAAATAATCTGGTTATTCTTTAGCAGATTTTAAGCCATAGAGATTTTACTCCACTCTTGTATACATGAACCACAAGAGTGATATAAGAACATTCATGGAGATATTGTTTGTAATAATAAATCACTGGGGTGCTGTAATAACAAAATTCAAATATCTGTCATCAGGAGATTGGGTAAATGAATTCTTATATACCCATAATCTTACCTACTGAACAATAAAGAACTGTAGCTATATTTATCTACAGAGATGAGCTAACAGGATATTGTATGAAAAGACCAAGTTGTGAAAATAGAAAAACACTTTTATAAAGTAAAAAAAAATTTTTTTAAACATACACACAATTCGTGGTTCTGATTTCCCAGAGGAGGAGGCATGTTAATAGAAGTACACAAGAAGCTTCAAAAGTATTACTAACATTATTTTCCGTAAACTGGAAAGTGAGTGAACAGATGTTTCACACATAATTATACTTTATAATATATAGAAATGCTATTTATTCTTTTATATTTATTAACTATTTCATAATCGAAGGAATGTCTATAAAATTTAATGTGATAGTTAATTTGAAGTGATATGTAAGAAATTTCCTTTTATAATAAAGTAAAAGCAGATGATGGAACAATAAACAAAAGTCCAGAAAATAAGATTGTTGACCTTATTTACACTTGCCAAATGCTATTCAAGGTTTTTATTCAGATACATATGGAATGTGTTGTGAAAGCAGTACTGTGCACTGGTGAGGAACCAGACTGATTGAGGTAAATTTTAGTTGTCGTACTTTCTAGCTGTGGGATCTTGGATTTTGATTCCCTCATATGTAAAATATAGATAATAATAACACCTAATTTATCAAATTATTATAAGTAGTAAATGAGTTAGCCCATGGAAAGTGCTGCGAAACGACATACACAGAATAAATGCTCAGTCAATATTAGATTCTAGTAATATTCTTTTTTGAGTTAATACTTTGAAATGTTTGTGTTATGGTAGGCTTTGGTCATTTGACGAAGCAATTGATGACGTTGGCTGATGGACATGTGGTGTTGGCTCTAGAAGGAGGACATGATCTCACAGCCATCTGCGATGCATCTGAAGCCTGTGTAAATGCTCTTCTAGGAAATGAGGTAAAAATAATTAAAAGTATCCTAGGGTAGGGGTAAAGGACTAGGAATGCATGCAGACATATTTTTAATTTTTTTAATCTCAGGTAATCAGAAAGTACAATGTTGCTCTTACAGTTTTAAGAAGGTAAACTTTCAAAAGTTTATATGTACTCCTGTTATATGGTATAACTTCTGTCCAGTTAATTCACATGGCTCTTCCATCAATCAGATTCCATCAATCAGTTATTTGCAAGCTCAATAAATAAGTAAAAATAGGGGCACCTGAGTGGCTCAGTTGGCTGAGCATCCAACTTTAGCTCAGGTCGTGATCTCATGGTTTGTGGGTTTGAGCCTCACTTTGGGCTCTATGCTGACAGCTCAGAGCCTGGAGATGTTTTGGATTCTACATTTTTCTCTCTCTCTACCCCTTCCTCACTCATGGTCTGACTCTCTCTCTCTGTCTCTCTCTCTCTTTTTCTGTCTCAAAAACACTTAAACATTTAAAAAAATTAAAGTAAAAATAACCCTTGGGTAGGGAAATGCTTTATATACTGACCCAGTTAATATTTACTGAAAAACAAATAATCAAAGAAAATTTCTCTTGAAGTTTTCCATAGGATTATGTTAGTTCAAGTGAGAAAATAAAGCTTTTAAAGCTTTTTCAGCTTTATTTAGCTGAAAATTGTCAAATAAAATTGTAATGCATTTTAAGTATACAACGTGATGACTCGATATATGTATACGTTGTGAAGCGAATCCCTCCGTGAAATTAATTTAACACATGCATTACCTCACATACTTACTTTTTGTTTTTGTTTTCTTGGTGAGAACACTGAAGTTCTACTTTCTTAGCAAATTTTAATTATATAATTACTATGAACTGTAATCATCATGTAATACAGTAGATCCTCAGTCCTTTCTCATCTCGTAACTGAAAGTTTAAAACCTTTTACTAACCTCTTCCTGTTCTCTCCACCCCTCCAGCCCCTGGCAACCACTGTTCTACACCGACCCTGTGGGCTCAACTACTTTTTTGGGGTGGGGGGAGATCTATGTAAGTGATACCATACAAGGTTTTTTTCTCTATCCAACTTATTTCACCTAGTGTAATGCCCTCCAGTTTTATCCATGTTGTAAAAAATGACAAAAAATTGTCTTCTTTTTAAAAAATTAAATAATAATCTATTGTATATAGAACATACATAATAAATGCCACTAATCTGTTTTCTTTTTCCACTAATCTGTTTATGGACATTAAGGTTGTTTTTATGCCTTGACTATTGTTAAATAATTCCACATTAAACATTGGAGTAGTGATTTTATTTCTTTTGGATATATACTCAGCAGTGAGTTTGCTGGATCCTGTGGTAGTTTTAGTTTCTTGAAGAATCTCCTCCTACTGTTTCCCATAGTGGCTGTACATCTTACCTTCCCAACAACAGTGCACAGAGGTTCTCTGTTCTTTACATCCTCATCAGCATTAACTCTTTTCTTTTTGTTAATTCATGAGGTAATATCTCATTGTGGTTTTGATTTGCATTTTCCTGATGATTACTATTGAGCACCTCTTCATGTATATGTTGGCCATTTATTTATATGCCTTCTTTGGAAAAACCATCTACTAGGATCCTTTCCCCATTTTAGATGATTTATTTGGGGTTTTGACTTTGTTTTTGGTTTTTTTTTTGATATTGACTTGTATAAGTTCTTTGTTTATTTTATATATTAACCTTTTATTCGGCACCATGGACACATGGTGTGCAAATATTTTCTCGCATTCCATAGGTTACCTTTTCATTTTATTCACCCTTACTGAGCAGAAGCTTTTCAACTTTTACTTCCTTCTGTTGCCTTTACTTTTGATGTCACATCCAAAAAAGCCATTACCAAGCCCACCGTCAAGGAGATTACCCCATGTTTTCTCCTGAGAGTTTTATCGTTTCACGTCTTATGTTTAAGTTTTTAATTGATTTTAAATTGACTTTATGTATGATATAAGATAGGGGTCCTGTTTTATTCTTTTGTGTATGGCCATTCAGTTTTACCAACACCATATATTGAAAAGACTATTCCTTTCCCACTATATATTCCTAGATCTTTTGTTAAAGATCAATTTACCATGTGCATGACTTTACTTTGGGCCCTCTTTTCTGTTCCATTAATCTGTGTGTCTGTTTCTAATGCTAGTAGCATTGATTACTTACAGTATACTTGAAATTAAGAAGTGTAATGACTCCAGCATTATTATTCTTTCTCAAGATTTCTTCATCTGTTTGGGGTCTTTGTGACTTCATATGAGTTTTAGGACTTTTTTTTTCTATTACTGTAAAGAATGCCTTTCTATAAGGATTTCGTGGAATCTATAGATTGCTTTGGGCAATATGAACATTTTAATAATATTAACTCTTCTCATCCATGAGCATGGGATATCTTTCCATTTATTTGTGTTTTCTTCAATTTCTTTCATCAGTATCTTACAGTTTTTGATGTATAGACCTTTAACTTCCTTGGATACATTTATCTCTGTTTTATTATTTATGATACCATCATAAATGGGACTGTTGTATGTCTTCTTCAGATAGTTCATTGTTAATATATAAAATCTGATTTTTAATATTGATTTGCATCCTGACACTTTACTGAATTTGTTTATTAATTCTGATAGTTTTGTGGTAGAATGTTTAGGGTTTTCCATATATATTATGTCATCTGTGAGTAGAGACAGTTTTACTTATTCTTTTCCAATTCGGATGCCTTTTATTTCTTTTTCTTGCTTATTTGCTCTAGCTCATAGTTACAATATTATGTTGAATAAAAGTAGCAAAAGTGGGCAACCTTGTCTTTTCTTGATCTTAGAGTGTGATGTTAGCTGTGGGCTTGTTATATATAGCATTTATTATGTTGAGGTATGTTCCTTCTATACTGAATTTATTGAGCATTTTTAATCATGAAAGGATGTTGAATTTTGTTAAATGCTTTCCCTGCATGTATTGAAATGATCATATGACTTTTATCTTTCATTTTGTTACAGTAATATATGACATTAGTTGATTTATGTATGTTAAGCAATTCTCAGATCCTGGAGTAAATCCCACCTGATCCTGATGTATGCTCCTTCTAATGTAATGTTGAATTCAGTTTGCTAATATTTTGTTGAGAGTTTTTGCATCTATGTTCATTGAAAATATTGGCCTGTAATTTCTTTCTCTATAGTGTTTTTTTTTTATTTTTATTTTTATTTTTTAATGTTTTACTTATTTCTAGGAGAGAGAGAGAGAGCGTGAGCAGGGGAGGGTCAGAGAGAGAGGGAGTCACAGACTGAAACAGGCTCCAGCCTCTGAGCTGGCAGTCAGCACAGAGCCCGACACGGGGCTCCAACCCATGAACCGCGAGATCATGACCTAAGCGAAAGTCGGACGCTTAACCGACTAAGCCACCCAGGCGCCCCTCTCTGTAGTGTTCTTTACTGGCTTTGGTATCAGGGAAATGCTGGCCTCCTGAAATGAGTTTAGGCATGTTCTCTCTGAATCAGTTTTTGGATGAGTTTGAGAAGGATTGATATTAGTTCTCTAATATCTGGTATAATGACCTCTTTGTTATCAATGAAGCCAGTCTAATTCTGGATTTTCTTTGTTAGGAGGTTTTTGATTGCTGATTCACTCTCCTTACTAATTATTGGTCTGTTCATATTTTCTGTTTGTTCAGATATCTGTCTTCATGTGTTTTATGTTTCTAGCAATTTATGTATTTCTTCTAGTTATCTAAGTCACTGATGTATAATTGTTCATAGTAGTTTTTATGATCCTTTGGATTTCTGTGTTATCAGTTGTCAAGTCTTGCTTTTCAAATCTGATTTTATTAATTGACACTTTTTTCTTTTTTTCTTATTCTAGTTAAAGATTTATCAATTTTTTGTCTTCTCCTAAAACCAGCTTTTAGTTTCATTGACTTATTTCTATTATTTTTTATTCATTTATTTCTACTTTAATCTTTATTATTTCTTTCCTTCTATTAATGAACTTAGTTTATTCTCTTTTTTCTAGTTCCTTGAAGTATAAAGATAGGTTATCTGTTGAGATCTCTCTTTTTTTACTGATGTAATCTTTAGTCATTATAAATATCCCTCTTAGAACTACTTTTGCTATATCCCCTAAGTTTTGGTATATTGTATTTCCATTTTCTTTTGTCTCAAGATTTTTTTCTTAATTTCTCTCTTGACTTATTTGACCCATTTGTTGTTCAGGAGCGTGTGGTTAAATTACCACATATTTTTGAGTTTTCCATTTTTCTTCTCATCGATTTCTAGTTTTATGCCATTGTGGTCAGGAAAGATACTTGGGATGATTTCAGTCTTTTAAAATTTGCTAAGACCTGTTTTATGGCCTAATATGTGATTTGTCCTAGAGAATGTTCCATATGTGCTTGAGAAGAATGTATTTGGTGCTGTTTTTGGATAAAATGTTTGTATATGGCTCTTGGGTCCACATGGTCTAAAGTGTAATTTAAGTCCATTGTTTCCTTATTGATTTTCTGTTTGGCTGATCTGTCCATTATTGAGAGTGGGGTATTAAAGTCCCCTAATATCATTGTATTTTCTCCCATTTCTTTCTTTCCATCTGTTAATATGTTCTTTATAAACTTAGTGCTTCTATGTGACATGAATAAATATTTACAGTTGTTATATACTCTTGATGAATGACCTTTGTCATCATATAATGACCTTGTCTCTTATTACAGTTTTTAGTTTGCAGTTTATTTTTTTCTGATACAAGCAAACTACCCCCGCTTTCTTCTCATTTTCACTGGCATGCAATATCTTCTCTCTCTCTTCATCTTCAATCTCTGTGTACTTAAAACCAAAGTGATTGTCTCGTAGGCAGCATATAGTTAGGTCTTATTTTGTGTTTATTCAACCACTCTGTGCTTTTTGATTAAAGAATTTGGTCCAATAAATTTAAAGTAGTAATTGATATATACAGGCTTATTGTTGCCATCTGTTGTTTTCTGGCAGTTTTGTAGTTCCTTTCTTCTTTTCCTACTGTTTCTTTGTGAATTGATGACTTCCCATACTGGTATGTTTTAATTTCTCACTCTTTGTCTTTTGCATACTTCAGTAGGCTTTTGCTTTGTGGTTACCATGAGGCTTGCAAAACTCTTATACATATAATAGTGTATTTTAAGCTGGTAACATCCTAACTCTAATGTATACAGAAACTCAACATTTTTACACTTCCCTCCCATGATTATGTTTCTGATGTCATAATTTATACCTTTTTATACTGTGTATTATTTCAAAGTATTGTAGTTATAGCTATTTTAATACTTTTTCTTTTAACCTTTACCCTAGAGTTTTAAGTTATATCCCACTATCATTATAATATTTGAGTATTTTGAATTTAATTATGTGTTTGCCTATATCAGTGAGGTTTATACTTTCATATGTTTTTATGTTACTGATTAGCATTCGTTCATTTCAGCTTTGAAGAACTCCCTTTAACCTATCTTGTAAGGACAATCTAGTGGTGATGAATACTCTAGTTTTTGTTTGTCTATAAATTTGTATACTTCAGTTCTTAATGACAGTTGTGTTGGGTAGAATATACTTGGTCAGCAGTTTTTTCTTACTGCACTTTGAATATATCACCAAACTCCTTTCTGGTCATTGAGTTTTGTGCTGAAAAATCCACTAATAATCATAATGAGACTCCCTGTGTTGACAAGTTGCTTTTCTCTTGCTGTTTTTAAGATTCTCTCTTTGTTTTTAACTTTTGACAACTTCGTATGACTTAGTAGTGGTCTCTTTAGTACCATCTAATTTGATACTCTTTGGGATATCTGTATTTAAATGTCTTTTTCTCTCCCCACGTAAGGACAGTTTTTAACCACTATTTCTTCAAATAAGCTTTCTGACCCTTTCTCTTCTCCTTATGGAACTCCTATAATGTGTTTGTTGATTTGCTTGATGGTGTTCCATAAGTACTTTAAGCTATCTTTACTGTTTTCATTCTTTTTTTCTTTTTGCTGTTTTGACTGGATGAGTTTCACTGACCTATCTTTGAGTTCACTGATCTTTTCTTCCATTTGAGCTGGTCTCCTCTTGAACAGTTCTTTGAATTTTTTACTTCTGTGATCACTTTGTTCATGTGTTGCTCTCCTGACCTCAATTACCATCTTCACAGCTGTTATTTTGAATACTCTGTGGAGTAAATCTTATGTCCATTTCATTAGGATCAGTTTCTAGAGATTTGTCTTCCTTTGTTTAGAATATATCCCATTGTTTCTTCATTTTCCTTAACTCTGTTGGTTTTTGCACATTAGGTAAAACATCCACCTCTCCTAGTCATGGCAGACTGGTCTCTTAATAGGAGATGAATTTCATCAATCAGCTCAGTCCAAGCTCCTGGTTACTTCTTAAGCCTTTGTGATTGTTGAATCCACAGTCTTTGTTGTTAGTGGTTCCCAGCAGTTGAGGGTATGCCAAGATCTGTCAGTGTCCCTAAGGTGAGAATCATAGTCAGCACCTACATTTAGGCTAAATAGAAGCTGGATCCATAGGTAGAAGTTGGGAAATTGTGTAGTCAAACCCCCTCCAGGGAGACACTGTGAAATGTACATTTTTGCTTGCTCCTTCTGTGCAGAGTCATGGGGGTGGAGATGGGCAGTGCTCCTGTGCCTGTTTGACAACTGCTTCCTTGTTTGCTCTAGTCCTGAGAGACTCGTGAACACATGTCCTCTTGGCTATCAGAGCTATGTGATTTAGGGGCCCATTATTTGGGTGAGAGCCATAAAAGTTAGGGTGCTACATGTGTGAATAGTCTCCTTCCAGAGAGATACTGGTTACTTGGTTTTGTTGCCGGAGGGAACCAGAGAGAGAAGTCAGGAAAAATGCCTAACCAGCATTTTTAGGCTCTACAGAGAATCACAGTCAGCACATTGATGCATGCTAATTAGAAGTCACATTCCTCAGGTAGCAACTTATTAAGTGTGTGGTCACAATATTTCCAAGGAAAACTGGGAGATGGAGAATTTCTTGCCTGCTCCCTTTGTGCTGAGCCTTGGGGTATAGCTGTTCTCCCACACCTGAGAAATGTTATATGTTTGTCATAATCCTATGGGACTCATAAACACAAGCCCTAATGTTAGAATTCAGAGCTATGTGTTTGGAGACCCCATTCTGTAGGTGGGAACCTTAAAAGTTGGAGTTCTGGATGCATGGTCCAAACAACTCACTTCTCAGGAAGAGCTGGGAGTTGGAGTTCCCTCCCAATTGTATGGTGCTGTGTTGCACAGAGTTTATGGTGAAGGTGTAGCTCAGTCTTTCCTAACCATTTTTACAGGGTATTTTGTCATTTGGTTAATGTATAGGAGTCACTAAGCTAGTGTCTGGATTTCTCTCAGAGGGAATTGTTTCATGTATAGATGTATATTTGATGCATCCATGGAATGATGGGAAATTTAGAAGTCTCCTCTGTCACCGTTTGATCTAGAGTTTTAAAAATTTTGACAAAGTTTTTATGTTACCATTTATGAATTCTCTAGGCTAAGAGATAGATATTATTTCCATCATACAGATGGTGATAATGAGTCAAACAGGTTGGAGAAATCCTTTCAAAGTCATGTAGCCAGAATGCATTAAATCCAAAATTTGAACTTGAATTTGCATTCCCAAACATGATTGTTTTCTTTCACATTATGTGACTAAATTGCAACATGTTTTTCTAATTAGTCTGTAGACATCAGATCACATTACCATTAGGTTCACTTGCAGATTATGGCAAACTTTTGAAGTAATTCATTGCAAGTCAACAAATACTTCAAAGTTTGTATGTATTCCTTAATGTTACCAATTCTTTTTATTTACAGTGAATGTTTGCAAGTGTTAAGACTGTTTTAGCTTTTACTTTCTTCCCTGATCTTGCAAAATGACTACTTAAGAAATAAACATATACAAGATCATTTTTTAATCTGTCATGTATATTATTTTTAACAGTAATTTATGCTTCTGCCTGTAGTATTTATGAAGGGAAAAAACTATTTTCTCACCTGCATAATGAACATGTAAGTTTTTTTGTCATCAGTATCATACAAGTCTGCAGTGCTTCAGCTCAATCATTGTGACATATTTATTCTGACATATTTATTGAGATAAATAGGTACTTTTTTATTTTAAGGAAAATATAGAAAGAAAGGTTGAGCACTCTGTAAGTCTTTTCTCCGTTGTATAATTTTAGATAGGACAATAACCCAAGAGATGTAGCTGTCTAATGATTAGTATTTTTATTAGTGCATGCTATTTCAGATCACATATATTTCAGAGTATCTAAAATTTTCTAAATATTAGAATCTTTCTGAGCTTTCTATGAGCAAATAATGTCAAAAATAATGTCGGGTGTTTTGGTGTATATATGGCACTAAAGGAGTTTATCAGTTAATGTTGAGCTGCCCTATGCCTACCAGAAAACATAGTTTGCATATTCACCTATAGTCACAACTTACTTGTTTGATTTTAAATATGGAAACATTTTAGAGAAGCAGACTGGTTTTAATATTTACATTATAAAGGCTTATGCCAGATGTGCAGAAAATCACAGTAGGTTGTGGATTGTGGCTCCATGGATGATTGACCTGCCCAGAAAGAAATGTTACCCAGTTGCAAAAGCCAACTATTTTTCCAACTATGTGAAAGGAAATTATGGATTTCACTGGCTCTCTTTGAGCACATCCATTCAAATGAGATTCTATTTCTATGTGCTGGTAATCACTATACTTGGCCTACTTTATTCTTCCAAGGGAGGATTACCAATGAGAATGAAATATTTTTTTTTATCTCTTTCTTTAAGAGAGGACTCTTTCAGAACATATTGAAGTCAGTTGTGTGGAGTTCCATGGTTTTCTTAATATGTCTGAATTTACTGAAAAGCTGAATGGTATGTTCCGTACCTTCCTTCCACTGCCAGACCTTTTGACAGGGATGTCTATGGTCATTTTATCATATGAGCTATCCCTAGAGATCGAGTAGATTGTTTTCATAGAGCAATTAGTGACACTAGAACAATGTACCCTAATTTAAAGTTTGAGACCTGTTCTCAAACCTTTTCTATACCCTTTTCCTGCCTTTTTAGAAAGACCAGGCTTGAGATAGAGGAAAGGGTAAAAATGTCATTGGCCAATCTTAAACATGACCATATGGATGTATAGGGACTAAAACTTCCAGTAAATGATGACTGAAATTATTATTTTTTGCTATATTAATTCTTTAATCAACTGTAATATCTGGATGTCTTATAATAAATTTGATTTAGTTATTATAATACCCCTAAATATCAGCTTGTCTTTTTCCGTTGCCTATTTTTAATTGCATAAGCCCAATCTAAATTTTGTGTATAATAAGCTAAGGGAAAACAAATTTAAGTATATCTGGATTTCTGTATTTTTTCCTTATTGAGAATTCTTCAGAATATAAATGAGATTATAAATTTCCCACAAAATTCTCTAAGGGAAACAGATGGATTTGGTATATTGAACTTTGAAAGGTAAATTTTGGTGTGTCACGTCTATCAGTATGCAGAGGAACAAAGCTTGGGAAAAGAAGGATTTTTTTAAATGAAAAATGGAAGAAAAATACATGTGTGTTGTGCATTATAATTCATTTGAAAAAAGGAAATGAAAACGTAATACTTGAAACAACTTAAGAAACAAAGAATTCTTCTCACTTTCATTGACAATATAATTTATAATCCAAGGTCTGGCTTTCTATATATTTTTTCAGTTCAGAGGTCATCATGACTAACAGCATGACTGCATTGAAGTTTTAAATTTCATTCTTTTAGAAAAAGTAATATATAATAAGGCATATTGCATGTACCTCACCATTTTGAAAAGTGCATACATGTAGTTTTCACAGTGGTTTTACATGGTAAAGTCAAGGTAAAAAATTTTTTTAAAAAAATCTTTCAGTTACCAATTATTACAATTTCAAATCCCAGTTTCCCTCCAAACTCCCTTTTCAAGTGATTAATAGGGCAATTATAACTTATTATCTGGGATTTTACTTTTACAAATCGCAAAATGTAGTAAAGCTTGAGCTTAAAACATTGGCAGAACCTACTTTGGCTTCTCAACACTGAACATGCAGTTGAACTCAAATTAGGAAGGTCAAGAAGGGCCTTTTTGAGGGACTCTGCACTTTGTCAGATGTATTTATTCATGTGCAGAGGATTAGAATTCATAAACATTTTGCCAGTTTTTTGAATGCAATTTCTTTTCCTTGTTGTTCTTGGCCAGGCCAAGTCAATACAGCAAAATGCTGCTTCATATGACTTATTATCACCAGAATAATATGTATTACATAACCCAAAGGAATTATAAAATCAGCAAGAACTCTTGGCTCTGCATCTTAGTGTAAATATATAGATGGGTACCAAAAAACTTAACTTTTTTAAATTAAGTTATCTGAGTGACATGACCAAAATAGGTAATTTTCTTTTTAAATATTTTTTATAATGAAAGTGATCTAGTTAGCAAAACATCTTTTAGCTATTATCTAAAGAAATATGCACAAGGTCAATCAAAATAACATACTGTTGTATTGAAACTAATTTGAGCATGGTACAGAAAATTCCTTGAGACAACTGATTTTGAAGACATACCAGAAGTCCATTTTTTTCTTGTTCTTGGCAAAGTTCAGAATTTAGATTTATCAATCCAATCACACTATGATGAATATTTTTTAACTTCTTCAGTGAAGCACTTAAAAACACTAGCTTGGGGTTTGCAAGAAACAGAAGTGACTATCTAAATGAGAAGAACCCAGTTGTTTGAAATGACATCAATGATACTTATGTAAATAGTTACATCATTTTTAGAATTAGTAATAGAAACATCTGGGAGGTTCTCAGAGAAAATGATTTTGGTACTCTGCATTTGTGCTGGCCAGCAAACAATGGCACAGTTACTTTAAGGCCAGATTTGCCTACTGTTATGCAAAGCCAATTAACAGCACCCTGGGTTGCTTCCCCTGAAAGAAATATTCCCAAAAGGTGAGAAAAGCTTAAGCCTTGGCATTCCTATGGAAACTAAAACAAAAACAGTGAAAAACTTCAGGCAGGTAAAAGACAGAAGAGGACATATAGGAGGAAGAGCCTTAGGTAGTAAGTTGAAAACATGGCCATTAAAAGCCCACCTGTCAAAACAGAATAAATGACAGTTTTAAGCTTGTTAGATAAAAAACACAAATGCTGTAGACATGGAAGCTACAGCCTCTGGTACTAAATGATGCTACAGCCTCTGGTACTAAAGGTTCACCGTTTATATTTGAGTCTATGGCAAGTTTTTTTTTTTTTCTTCTTTAAAAATGTTTTCTTATTTGAGTACAGTTGACAAACTATGTTAACATTAGTTGCAGGGGTGTAACATAGTGATTCAGCTTCTCTATATGTTATACTATGCTCATCACAAGTGTAGCTACCATCTGTCACCATACAATGCTATAAAAATATCAATTATAGCTTTTTAAAAATATCTCATTAACTCTTACTAGGGTTTGGCTTTTACTCCTTCCTTCCTCCCTTTATTTTCCTTCCTTGTTCCTTCCTCGTCCCTCTCTCCTCTTCCCGCCCTCATTTCTTTTCTTTCTCTTTTCTTCCTTCATTCCTTCCTTCCTTCCCTCTTTCTTTCTTTCTCTCTCTCTCTCTCTCTCTCTCTCTCTCTCTGTCCCTCTCTCTCTGTCTCTGTCTCTCTCTCCTCCTTCCTGTCTTCCTTTCTTTCTCCTTTTCTCCTTTCCTTTTTCTCCTTTCTCTTCTTTGTAATAACTACTGTCTCCTGTTGAGTAGTCTCAGCTGCTTTCATCTGACTTGGATTTCAGCAACAGTGATTACACTTAGTGGTTGTGTGTATTCATAATCTTCCCAAGGTGACTTTTTGCTCTGAAGATGCTGAAAATTTAACTTGAACTGACTGTAGTAGGTGTTGACAACCACCCCTGAGGTGAACTTTTGAGATGGTATTGTCCAAGTTGGTCATCAGGGGTTTGTTTGCTTTAGATTTTGAATAAAGAAGTAGTTTTGCCATCTCTTCATCTGTCATTATGTATGACTGACTCCATTGGGGAATTGGTGTGAATCTGGCAAAGCTTGCAAGCTCTTCAATTTTTGGAATTCATGAGTAGAGAGAAAGGGAGAATTGAATACAGGGTTACTGTATTATAATACAGAACAATGTTTTTCCATGGTTTTCTCTTAGATTTTGAAACCTATCCACACTCTGAAAGGGAATGTATGAATAATCTAAAGAGAGTAAAAATGTTTTGGAAAATAATATTTGAAGATACTTTCCATTGTACTTATGTTGCATTTCTTATATTTACAAGGCTTATGAGAAGCAGAACCAAAATGATATTGGATTTTTTTTTTTTGCTTGTTTTTCTGTTTTAACAAATGACAAAGAAGAAGTTGTCTGGATGATTCAAAACTTTATCATGTACAGCTCACATACTGTTTGTCTTTAGGCTTTTCAGAGGTGTTAAAAGGAATGTTAGCTAGAGGGTTGTGTTTACCAATAAAAGAGAGAAAGCATTTCTCTTACATGGTGAAACAAATGTTATGACATTCATTTATCTGCCCTTTCATTCAATAGTCTTTTATTGGACATATATTTTATTTCCAAAAGTTCTAATACAAATAAAAGTAAAAGCAATATAAACAAAGCACTTTGGGAATATAATATAGGACCCTTTGTTTTTAACTATGAGAATGGGGGACTATTTTAATAGAGATAACATTTAACCTTTCTTGGTCTTGAATAAAAATGAGATTTTGACAAGCTAAAACCAAAGGAAAGGATTTATCTCTTGTCACAAAAATACATAGATAAAGACATTAAGACTTCTTAGAATTGTGGGTGGCTGTGTTTTGGATTTGTTTTGTTTTGGGCACAGGAGAGGCTACTTTGAGTAGAATAAAAGTAAATAATGAGGATGGATCAGTGGAATGGAATATGGTAAGGAATTGGAATTTCTGTGGAAAACATGGAAGACATGAACAAACAAGCCCTGTGCTGGGGTTAAAATAATAACAAAACAGTGTATGACTTTTGAAGAAAGCAGACTCTCATACAAGAAAAAAAATCATTTAGGAGATAATCATTAAGAATTTTCCCCTGATAATCAATAAACAAAATAATAGTCTATCAATGATATGTTGGAGTTGGCTTTCAATGGCTTGTGAGAGCTAAGTGTGTGTGTGTGTGTGTGCGCGCGCGCGCGCATATCTACTCACATCTGAGTTCAGTGACATCTCACTGGCTTGAAATAGGCCTTAGTGGGAATATTTTCACCATGGAATTCAGCAAATGCTACAAATTACAGCTATTTCTGTTAAACATTTGCCAGCACACCACTTGTTACATGACATGAAACAGGTCATCTTAACAGAAAAATCGACATTTGGAAAAGAGTATAGTATAAATCTCTTTACTACACAACAACAAAAAACTTCAAGAAAAAGCAGTTTAAAAACATGTAAATTAGATTAAAGGAGAGAAAATTTAAAAACACAGGAAGGGGAAGAAAACAAAGGATCAAAGACAAAACGGAAGGACTTACCAAGTATAACTATCAAAATTAAACTTATTTGAAAAACAGGGACAAGGAAACAAGATTTTTGGCATATAGAATAAACTAAGCCTTCTTAATAAAAATTAATATCTAAGTAATGGACATTGTGTTAGGAAACTACACATAAAGCACTGAGAAAATTTGCTTTCAAAATTATTGAAACTTCATCTTAACATGTATCTTCATATATATATGTAATTTCCCTAATAAATTATATATATAATTTTCCTAAATCAACTGTGGTTTGAAATGTTTTCTCATTGTTTCTGTAAACTTATCTCAAGGCTTAAAATATTGATAGTATAAATTATCCAACTACTTGCATTCATTATTCTCTTTCCAGTAAACCACTATGCCTCCTTTTTACCTTTAAGTTCATTTTTAACTATTTAGCTAGTTCTTGTTATCGGTGTTTACGTATACCATTAAGTCAATATTTGCCATGGTTAAATGTCATAGAAACTATGAGATACTATTTGGATATGATAGTGAATAGAGGCGTTTGTTCATAGTCTTTCTTCTTCCATTCATTAGCTGATATATTGTATCATGGTGGCTTTGAATGAAGTTCAGTAAATAGTACAATAACCTCAGGAATAATCTCCAAATCTAGCCCACTTGTGTCTTTTATTTTATTGAAGGAGTCCTATAATATTTTAAGTGGGCTCCATGGCCATGACTGTATCCTTTGTTTCTTGGTTCTCCTGATACTCTCAGAAGACTCATTAGATTTATAGAACTCCTCTTGGCCAGAGATGTTTCTTTATTGCTATGTGACGTCATCCACATGTAGCTAAGATGCAGGCAGACTCAATCTGAATAATCTCAATAGTCTGTCAGTGTAGTGACTTGACTATGAATGGAATCCATCCTGATTGACTTTTTTTTCAATCTGCTTGCTCAAAGATTTTAATGACTTCAAATGAATAAAGGGGATTATTTTGAGAATGACTCATGAATCACAATATGGATAAAATTATAACCAGATTTACTTAAGCAATCAAATTAAACATATACAACTAATTGCAGACATCTCCAAGACAATTATTTAAATGAAAGTTGAGTTTTAACCACCATTCCCTCCTCAGTAGGGAATTGATAATAGTTCATCAGCATGGGAAGTCAGGACTATATGGCAAACTGCTTCCCTTATCCTCTTGGTCTTGATGGTCATCCAAAGTTTCACAATATCTTTCATCCTGACAACTGAACCCTTTCTGAATTTTTTCTGTGTTGCTTTGCATGTTAGAGTGGGTCTTTTAGTCCTTTTGTAGGTGAATTTGTAGCCTTTATCTAAGAATATAACTTGTTATTTTGCTGAAATACCTACATTTTTACTTTTTACCTAAATGCACCATTATTATATAGAAAAAATAAGAACTCAAGAACCAGGTTGACTTCCCTTTTCTTTGTGTCAGAAAACATAATGTCTTTTTAAAATTCTTTTTAGTTGTAAAATATAATATTCAGAAAACTGTATAAGGTATGAATGCACAACTCATTGAAATAGCACACATCAGGCACATAAATCACCACCAACCAAGTCAAGAAATAAAATAATGTCAACACTTCAATGAACCCCATATTTCCTTTTCCAATTAGTAGCCCCTTTCTCAACATAAGATTTTTAATTTACCAGTTTTTTAACTTTATATACGTGAAATCATGTATCTCTTTGTATACAACTTCTTTTACTCAATATTATGTTTATGAGATTCATCCATGTTATTGCAGCTAGCTATAATTCATTCATTTGCATTATTATGTAGTATTATTACACTTTATAAAAAGAATATCTAGGAAAATGCCACACTTTATTTATTTTGCTTTTAATGATTATGGAGAATTTTTCCAGTTTGGGATCCATTATGTTCAATGCTATAATGGACTTTTTATATATGTTTCTTGGTGCATTTGTATACACATTTCTGTTGACTATATACCTAAAAGTGGTACTGCTGGATTGTTGGATTTGCATGTGTTTAGTCTTTGTAGATAATAAACTTTTCCAGAGTGCTTGTTGCAATTCATATACCTACCAACAGCATATGATTGTTTCCATTGTTTTATATACTTCCAACACTTGATATTGTCAATCCTTTTAAAATTGTAGACATGGATGTCTACATCCAACAGAATGTCTGTTGGAGTTTATCATCATGGTTTTGGAGTCTGGAGTTTGAGGTCCGGAGTCATGGTTTTTGGATGTCTGGAGTTTATCATCATGATTTTATCTTGCCTAACTACTAATGAAGTAAAGCAGATCTTCATCTACTTTTTAATTATGTGTGTACCCCATTTTTGAAGTACCTATAAAGTCTTCTGTCCACTTTCAGATTGTTATTTTTCTTACTGATTTGAGCAGTTGTTTATGGATTCTATTGTTGGTTTCATGTGGTGACATACCTGGTCTATTTACCCTTTTCATTGTCTCTTTTGATAAATAAAAGTAATTTTTAATGTAGTATAATCTATATTTCCTTTATGATTAACTCTTTTGTATTCTTTCAAAGACTTCTTTGTGTATTGTCAAAGTTACAAAAATATTCTCTTTATTCTTTCCTTAAAGCTTTATTTTTACCTCACCAGTTAGCAGTAAAGTCCATTAGGAATTGAATGTGTGTATAGCATGAAGTAGAGTAAAGTTTTTGTGTGTTGTTTTTTTTCATGTGAATTAAGTTGATCCTACACCATTTATTGAAAATACCATCTATTCCTTATGGCTGAGTATGAGTATCATTGTCTGTATACTCATAGAGATGCTCTTCTTTTCCACAGGTCTCTTTGTCTGTCATTTTGATAGTATTATACTGCCTTAACTACTGTAGTTTTATAAGAAATCTTGATATCTCGTAGAACAAAACTCATATTTATTTTTTTGTCGTCAGGATAGTCTTGGCCACATTTGTCCCTTCTGTGTTTTTATATACAACTTTAGAATCAGCTTGTGCAGTTCCACAAATGGATTTAGTTCACCAATACGAACAAAAGATTATCACATTGTAATAAAAAAAGTGATATTTAAAGGAACACTTTCTATAATATAATGATAAGGTTTGAATATAAAAAGAAAAATTAAACTACAGAAATTAACTGAAGGAAAACTTTTGTGTCTCTATTAATATCAGGTAAAGTGGACTTTAAGACCAAAAAAAGGAACTAGAGATAGAGATGCTTCATAGTAGTAAAATATTCTGTTAAGTGAGAAGGTGAAACAATTAAAAAGTAACGTATCTAATCATACGGTTCAAAATATATCAGGTAAAGATTGAAAAAAGCAAATAGAAATATAATCAAAACCAGAATCACAGTGACAGATTTTAACATACCTCTCTCAGAAACTTGATTGAGAAAGAAGATAGTAAAAGGGGTGGGAGGTATGTAGATTTAAATACCTTTATAAACTCACCCTAATTGAAATATATAATAAGCCATACCCAGAAACTGCAGAAAATCATTCTTTTCAAGGACAGTTGTAATGTTTCCAAGAATAAACCATATTTGGGGACATAAAGCAAATTTCAATAAATTTCAACTAATTGAATTCATATACAGTATAACCTCTTACCACGTGAAATTAAACCAGAATCAATATTATGTAATACAGACAAATGGAAACATAATCCACGGTTATGGATTAGAAGACCTGATAATGTTAAAATGCCCATACTTCCCAAAGTGTCCAACATATTCAGAGCAATCCATACCAAAATCCCAATGGCATATTTTATAGGAATAAAAAAAATTTAATTCATATGAAACCACATAAGACCATTGATAAACAAATCAATCTTACAAAAGAAGAACAAAGCTGGAGTCTTCATGCCTCCTGATTTCAAAATAGATGACACAGGTTAATAATTAAAACAGTATGGCAATGCCATAAAGATAGACTTTGAAACCAAGAGAACAGAATAGAGAGCACATAAATAAATCCACATATATATTGTCCCAATAATATGTATTGTAGAAAGAGTAATCTCTTAAACAAATGGTGGGTAAACTGGTATCTATTACAAAAGAACGAAACTGGACTCTTATCTTACCTTATACATAAAAATAAACTCAGAGTGTATTAAGATTTAAATGTAAAACCCAAAACTGTAAAACTCCTAAAAGAAACCAGGGAAAGTTTCATGATCCTTGGTCTTGGCAACAATTTCCTGGATATGACACCAAAATCACTGGCAACAAAACCAAGAATAAACAAATAGGACTGTATCAAATTAAAAAAGCTGTATAGCAAAAGAAACAATCAACAGAGTGTAAAGACAATCTATGGAATTGGAGAAAATAATTGCAAACCATATATCTGATAAGGTATCTAAAAATACAAGAACTCTTAATAGCTCAGTAGTAAAAAAAAAAAATGGTAATAACCTAATTTATGGACTAAGGACTTGAACAGAAATTTCTACAAAGATGACATATACTGGCCACAAAGTATATGAAGAAATGTTTAATGTCACTAATCATCAAGAAATGGAAGTCAAAACCACATGGAGATGTCACCTCACATCTGTCAGTATGACTTTTATCAAAAATGGCAAAGAGGAGTATTGCCAAGGATGTGGAGAAATTGGAACCCTTGCATGCTCTTGGTGGGAATGCAAAATGGTATAACTGCTCTGGAAAACAGTATGCAGGGCCCTCAAAAAATTAAATATAAAACTGCCGTATGATAGAGTAGATATTAGCACTCCCGTGATCATTGCAGCACTACTTACCAAGAACAAGATGTGCGCCCAAGCTAAGTGTTTACTGAAAGATGAATGAATAACAAAATCTGGTATAAACACATGATGGAATACTATACAGCCTTTAAAAGAAAAGATTTTGCTATATGTGAAACATGAATGAGCCTTGAAGACATTACCTAAGTGAAATAGTCCAGTTTCAGAAAGACACATACTGGATGATTCCACATACATGAGGTATCTAGAATAATCAAATTCTTAGAATGAGAAAGTGAATGTTGGTTGTCAGGGGCTGAAGGGAAAGAGAAATGAGAAGTTACTAATCAATGAGTATAAAGTTTATGTCAAGCAAGATCAATAAGCTCTGGTGATCTCTGTGTCATAATGCCTGGAGTCAACAATTAACAGACACTTAATTTTTTAAGTGTTTGGATCTCATGTTAAGTGTTCTTACTACAGTAAAATAAAATAAAAGTAAGATACCAATGATGTAAAATAAAATGAAGTATAAAAACAAAATTAAAAAAGTAGTTACATAATTTGAAATAAAAAACTAATTGGAAAATCTCATTTAAATTTGGAGATTTCAAAGTACAGTATCTCATGTGCCAAACAAATCACAATGAAAATTAGAAAATATTTTGAGTTCAATGATTATGAAAATATGAAATATTAAAATTTGTGTCATGTATATAAAGGTGAATTTGGGGAAATGAAGCTTTTAAATGTTTATATTAGAATAGAAAAAAGTTTAAAAATAGAAGTATATAACTCAATAAATTAGAAAATCAAAGCAATAAAGTAAACATGAAGTAAGCAAAAGATGTATGTAGAGAAGAAATAATGAAATACAAAACAAACATAATATATAAGATATTTAAAATTCAAAGTTTAGGGGGCACCTGGGTGGCTCATTTGGTTAAGCATCCGACTTTGGCTCAAGTCATGATCTCACGGTTCATAAGTTTGAGCCCTATGTCTGGCTCTGTGCTGACATGTCATAGCCTGGAGCCTGCTTCAGATTCTGTGTCTCCTTCTCTCACTGCCCCCTATCACATTCTGTCTGTCTGTCTGTCTTTCTCAAAAATAAATATTAAACAGATTTTTTAAAAGGAAAAAGAGTCAGAGTTTAGTTATTTGAAATAAGAAAATTTATAGAAATCTAGCAAGACTTATTGACAAAGAAAACTTACACATTACCAGTAGTTGAAATGAAAAAAGTGAATTTACCACAAATTTTAATGTATGGGTTATAAAAGAGTATTTTAAAAATATGTAAAAAAAATTGAAATTTTATTTGAAATGGGAAGTTTCTTATAAAAATGTAACCTTGAAGAAACTGAATCAAGATTGAAAATTTGGATGAACACTATAATAATTTACAAAATTGATACTTTTAGTGTTTTTATTTATTTTTGAAAGAGAGAGAGAGAGCATGCCAGCCCAAGCAGGAAAGGGACAGAAAAAGAGGGAGACAGATCCAAAACAGGCTCTAGGTTCTGAGTTATCAGTGCAGAGCCCAATGCAAGCCAGGGGTCGGGGGGGGGGAAGGGTGATGAACTTGTGAACGAGGAAATCATGACATGAGCCAAAGTCAGATGCTTAATCAACTGAGCCACCCAGGTGTCCCCAAAATTGAATCTTTAATGCCAAATTTACCAAGAGAAAATACCATGGTGAACCCATATGGCTTCATTTTCTTACTACATAGCTTACGACAATGATGTGTAGAGTAAACAAGAATATTTGTGTGGAAACAAAGAACAGAGGTGGAAGCAATTTGCCCTATTAGAGAGTTTTAGAAAAGATTTCACAGAGCAGATAATGTTTATATTGGTCCTCAGATGATTTAGTAAGATTTCAGCAATTCGAATAAGGATAGAGAAAATAGAATTTAGAAGAAACGGAATAAATAAGGGCATAAAAGTGTGAAAATACTTGGCATATTTGGGAAACATAAAAGCTAACAAGAGTAGTTGGTAGATCTTTGCTTGATTGATATATCCATCAGTCTTCATGTACCTATTTGCAAAAATCTCTGTTTAGCTTTTTCTCTGTTAAGCTTTTTCCCTGTTCATTTCTAAATCATGAAAAAAATAACGTTGATTTTCATGTCTCATGAATATAGAGTGAATATTAAAGCTACTACTCAGTAGCTTCTCCAAGAATACCTTTGCCTATTTCTATAAATCTATGTTAGCCAACTAAAATGATTTTTATTAAATGATCTTAGATTCAGATCTAAGAATATGAAAATTACTTATTTACAACATGATAATAGCCACAATTTTATGGTGTTTTAAAATGGCTGTACTACTTAGAAATTACGTGATATGAGAAACTTAGTAAACATTTGAATTACATCAATATGGTATTGCCACTTTCTATAAAAAATATAGAAAAACAAATTTCTCTGTCACTGAATCATAAAATTTGTATAAAGCAGTTCTGTAAGTAATGGTTGCTTTTAAGCTTTAGATATGATAAAGCTGGATGAGAACTTCATGTGTCAAGAGTTTGTGTTAAAATTATCTGGTGTATCTTATTACTCCAATGATAATTATCATCACTTGATGAAAATTGCTCAACAAAGATAGCATGATGGGTGTGTGACATTTCCTTCATCTGCATCTGCTTTATCTTACTGTAAGTTTTGCATACAAAAGTACTCTGTTTTACACAAGTTACTTCCTTATTTATCTTTTAATATCTCTTACTAACATTGATGAGCTTCAACAGCCAGTGTTTTTGCTACATTTTATCAGCCAAACTAAATACATAACAGAATTTTACTGCATATTCTTAGTTTTTGTCCAAATTTTTAAAAAATGACTATTCATTTAGTATTATTTCATTATAGTTACTTATTAGATTACTAATAATGACTAATACTTATAAATATTTGTTAAATATATGCTTCAATCAGATATTTTTAGAGCTTATAATTTTGAATGATTAAATCAACAAATACTCTAGAAAACTCAATTCTGTGGTCCCTCTCTACAAGGTTTAATTATATGAAAACAGACCCTACATGCTGCTTGCCTTCTTACCAACTCAGAGTATTACCCATTACCTTCTCTGCAAAGCTACCAAGGAAAACACGCAGAACTTTCTGGATTTATCTCTGTCTGTGTTTATACCCTCAAAATGAAGCAAATTGTGGCAATTTATTGAAGATTAAGTCCTCCAAAGGGCATTCACCTAAAAGCATGCAGGCAAATGGTTTGGGGGGTTTAAATTATCAGTGTAATTGTTTTAATTCTCTAGGTTGCTTTTATAAGTAGACACAACTTCATCGTATTTAACTGACCATTCCAAATTGGAGGTTTAGTGTTGTTTGCATTTTTACTTTCAACACCCTAAATCACATTTACATTCTGCATAACCCAGATCTTAAAAATAGCCCACAAACCTTAATTCAAGAGAAATCCAGAAATGAGGTTTTTGTATTAATGATCTAGCTGTAGTTTTCTTTCCAGTAGCCTGCACCTTTCAATTTGTCAGTATTTTTTCTCTAATGTCACAGGAGAGCTTTTTGAAGAACTAAACATGCTGAAATCACCTTATTGTTTTGTTCTTAGATATTTGGACATAGAGTGATGTTTCAAAAAAAATTGTTAGTAAATTCTACCTGGTTTCTATTAAAAATGTTCTTTAAGCTCTGAGACATAAGTGAAAGGAAAGAGCATTTATAAGCAAGGTTGTTCAACCCTATCTAATTCTTGAGTAAGTTTTCCAATTAACCTACTGCCTATGATCAATTAGTTCCTCTGAGTTAAGAGGGTGTTACTAGGGTAACATATTCCTAAAGATAGTGTATGAAATACCAGATTTAAAAAGTAATTTTAACAAATTTAAAGAATTTGAGATTACAGAACCTTTTCACTGACACTTTTTTTCTCTCTCTCACTAAACTATATTGCAAATATCCTTTTGATGTTTTAAAGGTTTTTCTTTGGCAGCTAAAAAATAACTTCTTAAAAGTTGTATTTAGTGAATTTACCCATGTATAAATATCCCTGAGCTAGTCAGTTATCCTATGGCATCTGGAAGAAAGGTGCTATTGTTTTAGATTCCATGATTGAAGTATAGAATAATCAATTGAGAGAGACCCTGGGGGAAAGATTCATTCACATATGCTGTGGAAACTTGGAATTCCTGAGTTTTAGGTTTTTTCTACAGAAAAAGAAACATAGATGAGTTTATGTTTCAGTACAATGTCTGGTGACATCGATTCCTTTTCAAGCCATATTATAATTTGTCCATATTATAATTTGAATTTGAGACTACTAACTTCAAGTTCTCTACGAAAACTCCTTTTTAGTTAATACCTTTGTTACTATTACTTTCCTTGTTTTCTGGGTTACAATAGCTAGACAGCTATTTTGTTTGCAAGATTCAGGGTATAGGGTTTCTGCTGCTACACACCAAGCAACATCACCAAGGTATTCCCAGGATGCATCATCAGATTTAGTTCTGCCAGAACAATCCATAAATTATTTAAAATTCCTCTTCATTCCTCACAAAGCAGTGTTTGCTAAGCTTGTCCATGAAAAATCAATGTAATTCCAGAAAATCATGATAGATTTCCAAGACAAGAATTTGTCCCATGCTTCCACATGGACATCTGCCTAGTTATGAATGTAGTAGAAGTTAAATGAAAATGCACAGTTATTTTCCTTTAAAAATGCAGTTATTTTAGCTTTGGTTTTATTTGAACATTTTCTCTACCATTTCTTTAATATCAATTGAATAAGAGCAGCTGTGTTTTAGAGCTTTCTACTGTGAAGTGTCTAAAAGTGTAATGTGGCTGGATGTAAAAATACTGCAGAAGTATGGATAATAGACTGCCCACTTTCTGTCTACTGCAACTTCCCTGAGGTTTTGTTTGCAGGGCCCAGCTGTATATACAGACATGATGGAATTTGGTTTGTGAAGAACCCACAAAAATTACACAAATAACTCAAATTTTTAATGAATAATACACAGACATGCACCTGCTTCAGGGACTTCATAGATTAGTTTTGTGACCAATAGAAAAGCCCTTTGGAATTCAATTACATGGCTGCAAAACAGAATAAAACTGGCTACACTTTTAGAACTGCTATCAGCAAAATGAAAATGTTAACTAGCTCTTAGAGCAGGCTTTTTTTTTTTAGGTTGTTTCAATTTGCTTTGCTTCTGTCAGACTTACTGTAGAGTCGTAATATTCTGCTCATTATTATCTACTGTTCTTGCAGCTGGAGCCGCTTGCAGAAGATATTCTCCACCAAACTCCAAATATGAATGCTGTTATTTCTTTACAGAAGATCATTGAAATTCAAAGTATGTCTTTAACTTTCTTTTATTTGTAATAAGGTACAATTAATTAAATATATTGAGAATGAGAGCACATGAAAAACATATTTGACTTTGTCAAATATGAGAAACGTGTTTAGAATTATAATTCACACACATTATGTATTCATACTTAAATGTGTTACTACCTTGCTCTTAATATGGTGAGCTAACCTGACACTGATAACTCAGAGGCTCTAGATTTAGAACCTTGTTTTTCTCATATTTTCCAAGTACTTGGGTTCTTTTTTCATTACTGCCACTAAGTATCCATCCAAAAAAATGAAACTAATATAGAAATTTTACCTATATTGTCTAATCTTAGCTGAGGGTAATTATCTCCTAATGATGTTAGAATTCAGAAATCATTTACTGGTTTTAAGTTTGTCAAGAGAGGGAAAAGTTAGTGAAAAAGCCTCACTATTAGAAAATTTAAACAAAGCAGTGAAAGTCAGAAACTTTACTCTCCATTTCCCTTCATGTTGTTATTACTTTGTTAACATTTATTCTTTTTAGAATACAAACACACACACACACACACACATTGAAATCAAGCATGAATTAACATGAAAGTTCTCATGAAGGAAAAAACCAAATGTCAAAATTACATGAGAAGAATAATCAGGAAAACCCTTAGCTTTGCTACTTGTCCTATAGAAGCATTTTTTTAAAGACACTAAAGAAACCACCTTCCAGCTTTCTGAGTCCTTGTCTTTGCTAGATCAGTAGCAATTTGGAAATATGGGTGTATTTGGGGTGCTGTGACTATTTACAAATCGTGCCATACGGGAGCTCAAAGCAATCTCGACTTTACTTAATTTCACTCATACTTGGATTGAGGATCATAGGTTTATGTTTATTAATTATATCATAACTGGCATAAAGCCCAAATTTTAAGGATTTTTAAGAGGGTAGAAATGGAAACGTTCAAATATTGGGAACCAAAAGCTCTGAAAAAAGACTAAGATAAAGGAACTGAAGGGGAGGCTGGAGAAGATTCCATAAGCTTGAGTACAAAATCCTGTCATTATACTGTCTTGTTTCTATTGAGAATAAATTAAGAGACTCTATTATATATTATTCTAGAGCTTAAGGAAAGGGATCTTAAAATGATCTTTGACAGCCTCCTTAAATTCATCTACATCTAATCTAATACCCCCTTCAAGTCATCAATAGTATAAAAATACCTAGTTTTATACATATTATTATCATTTATTCTGAGCATTCTTTTGCAGTTATACACATAGATTATTAAAAGTTATTGTTTTTATGTATATTCTCATTGTATTAAACATTCTTGAATACTTATGATATGTTGATAGAAGATAATTCTGTCAGTCAACAAGGTACAGAAGTTATGAAGAATAGGTAGAATTTCTTGCATCAAAGAGTTAGAGTCCAGTGAGAGACATTTCAATAGATCCTCCCAATATGGGATCATGAGGTACACTGAGCTAGTGGAGAAGGAGCATTTGCTTTCTTAAGTCCCTTTCAGCTGGATTGAGAGATACTAGAGAGTGAGGAAGGTTCAAGGAAGGTTCAAGGAAGGCTTCTTGGCAGTGATAGGGCCTGAGCTTGGTCTTAAGGACTGAACAGGATTCAGGCCAGATAGAGTGAATATTTGGGAGAGTAACAATAGCAAAAAAAAAAAAAAAAAAAATCACAGTTCATGTACATCTTTAAAAACTGTACTGTTGACTTTTGTATTGGATCTGATTTCCTGGTAATAACTTTCTACTGCATGACTTTACCACTGATGTTTTCAAGTGATTTGTTCAGTCTGCTCTAGCCAAACAGACCTGTTTGTCTCTTGAAAAAAAACTCATTCTACTATCAAAACTTGCTGTATGAGAATTCTCCCACTGTGGACTGTGAATTAGTCTTCTGTTCCAAAATACATTCCACAGCAGCCAACACTGACAATTATCCCCATTTAAAATTCCCCTTCCTTCTAAACTACTACTGAGGATTCCACCCAGCACTTGTAAATACAGTACTTCCATTAACTCTCAAAACTAACATGTGAATTTTAGTTAGTAATATATTTTTTCATTTATTCTATTATTTGAGGGGATTTTTTTGTGTATTTTATGGTCTGTTAGTCTTGGTTCCTTATTTTGATGATAATCAGGAGTATGGGAATCCCATCTTTTTCACCCCTGAACGTACTTGTAGAAAGGTTGGCAACAGGGGAGAGGTTTAAAGTGCATGGGAGCCTGGGAATGGAGAGTAGGCAGATTTAAGTTGGTAGGATTTGATCTTCAAATCAAGGAAACCTAGGAAACTAGGACTTGCATCTAAGGGAGTTTCTGAAGAAGACCTCCTCTTTCTTAGTCGTGGACACATGACGTAATGGGTACTGTTGTTGGCTACTCAGCAACAATGGCTTCCTAACTTCTACTCAAAAGAAGCAAGCCTGGTTTTAGTCATGAATCCTTGCTCCCAGATACCATGCAGCTCAGGAAAGAGGAACTTATGCCCAGCTCCAGAGAAGCTGTTCTTAGTCTAAGCCTAAACTATTCAACCCTCTTAACAGTGATTGGTTAAGGAATGAGGTACATGATCCAATTTGGGCCACTGAGAATCAAAGCAGCCTTCATGGATGTTCAGCCTGTGCACTCAGATAGGCTCCACACTTAGAAAGATGCAGGGCATAGTTTCATGCTCTTCTTATTGCTGCCTTTAAATTCTTACCAAGTTTTAAACAAGGGGCCCACACTTTTATTTTGCACTAGGCCTTGCAAATTATGCAGCCAGTCCTGATAAACATCAAGGTGTTAGTGACGTGAAAAGATATTTGCCAGGAAAGACTGATAGTAACATTACCACAGGGAGAACTCAAGTTGTGGTTGAGAAGGAACTGAATGGTGAGTAAAGGTTGTAAATGGAAAGACAAATACAAGATGAGAATGATCTCTTGTCATTTGGGACATGAAGTAGAAAGCAGTACAGAGAAAGTTGTTTGAGACTGTGGCTTTGACACGATATGGTACATTTTTATGTGGTTCTTTTAAATGTGTGTCATTTGGGACCATTTCAATTGTATGTCTTTGGGGACACACTTCCAAACTAAAGAACCAGAAAGGGGCCAAATAACGCATAAGGTCCATTAAGCAATAAAATAAGGTGGGTGTTTTGAGTAACAAACTTCATAATGGCTTGAAAAATTAAAATTATGGGCTTCTGCCTTAGCAAACAATGCTAGATTTCCTTACAAACCATAAAATTGTATTCTTACTTTTACTTTTCTCTGTTTTATAACCCAATCTTCCATTTCAAGTCCTCTTATAGTGCTACAGGCCATTGATGAGGCTTCCCATTTCCCCTTTGGTGAGGAAACTAGTCAGGACCCACTACAGAATTTGTGGATCTCTGTGCAAAATGAAGATGTGTGAATGCTTCCTTGTTAAAAAATTACCATAATTTCATGAAGATGACAGCAGACCACTGAACCAAACATGGGGGCCCTTCTGTATAGGGGGGGTCCTTTGCAACTGCACAGGTTGCCTTTAAGGTGGCCTTTGTTTGAAGAACCTCCTCTTCACATATGTCTCTGAGCATCACACAGGTGCCTCCTTTTAACTTTGGGAGGTGTTTGAATTTTCAGTATAGGTTGTGAAGGATTCTTTTGTGCTATGATTTGGGACTACAGTATCAGAAAACTATGTAAATGTTTAGAAGCAGGATTTGTAGCATGTGGGAAACATTCAGGCAAGTTCCTAGATAGCCTTGTCCCAAGGCATACAGCAAGGTGCTGACAGGCCTTATGTGAATTTCTTTTTGAGAACCGAGCCCCCCAGCTGAGGGTATGCAGGTGCTGGAGGCTGTGATTAGCATTGGCCCTTTGCCTGGCCACATGTATGAGTATATTTGGCAGCAAGATCATCCCTGTTGTCCTGTCCTTGTTTATGTTACTCATTTAGCTCAGAAGAAAAGGCCTTGAGAGGCAACAGCAGGGCAATCATTCCTCCTGACAGGTAATAAAGTCCGCTCCTGACAGGTTAGGGTCTGGTTTCATCTCAAGATGGTGGAAGTATACAAAGATAAACTATGTTTGAGATGACAAAAGAGATGGTCAAGAAGCTTCCTGTGTGCATATGCTGTTCACTTTGGTAACAAGTGTTCTGTCTCATCCCTATTAAGTTTTCTAGACTTAGCTCAGATGTTATCTCTTTTGAGAAGCCATGTATGAGTCTCCCTTTATTGTTTTTCTAGATTAGGTACATTTCCTGTGTGTTTTCATGGCAGAGATTGTTTTTGCTGGTGTTTGTTTTTAATTGCTATATTCTTTTCATGGTGTCTGTCCAAAGCAGGCATTGTGCAAATGTTTATTGAATGGACGAATCAGTTGATCTGTCCATATTTGCCACATTTTTCTTCTTAGCCCTGGTTAATTTTTTTAGCTAATTAATGTAACTCCTTGGCTAACCCATGCAGACAAGAGATTAAGAACAGGCAAAATATATATGAGCTATTTTCTTCTGTCTTCCTTAACCCGTAATGATGAATCACTTCTAAGTTAGAAAGAACATGAAATCACTTGTGAGCTATCAGTTTCATCACTAATCTTCAAGGTGGCAACTCTCAGAACTGAAACTAACAGTTGGCTGGTGGCTGTAATCACCAACGAGTGATGCCAGGTAAGAGTCAGCCCAGAGAAGGATAACGCTCATCTGTATGTTTCCTTTTCCAAAACCCATCCTAACAAGTTATAGAGTCCATTGACTCTTCTTCCCTTCTTTTGCATTGTAAGGTGAGAAGCAAGGTTCCCAAATGCCATTTTTCACACCAGTCCTGGCCCATGATAACATTTTACTGATTTTGAAGGGAGGAATCCTGCAGTGAGTTTTACATAAAACTAAATTCATGTTGTTTGAAAGACTGTAATTTTAAGCTCTAAAACACATAATGAATGATATTGATATTGATCTGTGAAGCCCCAAAATATGAAAACCACAAGTATAGAGCCATGGTTTCCTTTTACTTATTCAATTTTTAGTAAGAAGAGTACTCTTTTTAAGTGTCAACCAATTTTGTAGACCTCCTGCATGATAATAGTGATAATCATAGTATCTTTTGATTTGTGGATCAAGAAAAATATATATGTACACAGGGATTTGAGGATTCTTTAAAACTTTTGCTGCAATCCTCCAGCGGTTTGCAGCTAAAAAGTTGAAAAACACTAGTGTAGAGGATTTTAAAATGACAGGAACTCCAATATGATCCTCTCCACCACTCACAAGCATGATGAAGAGCAAGTCACTTAACTTCTCTGAGAAATTTCAGTAGGAATGGCTTAACATACCGCCACACTACTTTTCTAAGTTGAAGCTACTGTGGCAACAAAATGGTAAATAAGAAGCAAGATCATTAAAAAAAATGATTGGAAGTTTCTCCCTCAATCCCCACTTTTATCTTTTCCCCACTCTAGTGATTCTTCCCTGTGAATTGGAATCTTCTTATAATTTTGTATAATGCCAATCACAGCAAAATAGTTATATAGGCTAGAATAAGGAAGGGACCATATCTGTCACATATGTTCTTGTCAAACAACATCCATGTTCCCTGCATATAAAATTTGTCAGTATGGCTAATTCTCTGTTTCTTAAAATACACATACACACACACACACACACACACACACACGTATTTAGGGCAATGACAAGTGAATTTGTGGTCCTCTTAATCTATTCAACTTTTAAGGCCAATATACAAAAGAATACAATTTTCTCATTGCGGGAGAATATACCAGGTAACTACGTAATTGACTATAAGGTAGTCACTTATCCACTGGTTCAGGCACCACAATGAAATAAGAAGTAACAACTGATGTGACAAGCAAACAAAGGCAAGCTAATTTTGTTGATTTCATTAGTCCTCTGTTTCCAAAGAAGATAACTAGTTGGTAAAATAAAATATAAACATTATCGATATACCCAATAAGAAGATCACCAGAGTAGTACTAATTAGATCTCTTGGCAATTAAGAAATCTATGTAGTAATTAAAGAAACAAAACTATTAAAGTAAGGTAAGACTTGTTCTAAAGAGACAACCATTGTTTCTTTTAAGTGAAATGCCATTCTCAGCCTTCTCCTCCCATCTTCAGACCTCTAGATAATATCCTTTATCTACCCCCTTATCAAGAAGAAGGGGCATTTACATGAGACAGTTAAGGAGAAAATCCAGATTGTTTCTGAACTGAAAGGAATTTGCATGTATCTTTTGTTGTGAGAAAACTGTCCAATATCTTGACCTCATGGGGCTATGCACATGGATTAAAGGATTGTTCCCCATATTGCAACATGCACTGCATAAATCATCTTGCAACCTTTACTAGCTTTTAGACTGCACACCCAAAGCCTCAACCACATTCAGTTTTCTTCTTTTTATTCCTTTTGATTGTATTTTGATTTTCTACCTTTTTTCTGTCTCTTTCTCTTTTCCTCTCTCCTCTATCTCCATTATTGAGATCCAGGAAAGAAGAGATACCCACAGTGTTGGAAACGAGGTTTTAACTCATAAGTATTTGAGGATTCATTTCGGTCAGGGAAGGAAGATGCTCAAATCTGCACTTCAGGAGATTATTGTGCCTCTAATAAGGACAGGAGATTTAGTGTGGCTTATTGTCAGATGTGAGCAGTTCAACTCCAAAGTAGAATTGACTTGGAATGATAATTAATTGGAATGGAGAGGATTAATAATTTCCAGGTATCAGGCTTGAACAACTGAGTAATTGGTGGTGTCACCTCCCGTGTGGAGGAAGAAAAGGTTTGGAGAGAAGGATGAATAATATTAGATTTAAGAAGAAATTTGGGGTACCTGACTGGCTTAGTCAAAAGAGTGTGTGACCCTTGATCTTAGGATTGATAGTGAGTGTGAGGCCCATGTCAGGTGTAGAGTTTACTTTATTTTTAAAATGTTTTAATGTTTACTTATTTTTGAGAGACAAAGCACAAGTAGGGGAGGGGCAGAGAGAGAGGGAGACACAGAATCAGAAGCAGACTCCAGGCTCTGATCTGTCAGCACAGAACCTGATGCAAGGCTCAGACCCACAGACCATGAGATCATGACCTAAGCCAACGTCAGATGCTTAACCAACTGAGCCACCCAGGTGCCCCCTAGAGTTTACTTTAAAGAAGTTTTGTTGATTGAAATGCTTGAAATTAGGAGGAAGGCATCATCATTCTAAATATCAGTTTTTCACTACAGTGAAGTCATGGAAGGACATTATTTTAAATTATTTATACAATGTAAACCCTGTAAGCTGCTAGCAAATAATAAAGTAATAATTATTAAGTGCTTTCAGTGTGCTAGGTATTGCTCTAAGCACCCTTATTAATATAAATTAACTCATTTAATCTTCCTAACAACCCTATGAGGTAGGTACTATTTTCATTTCCATTTTACAGCCAAGTAAATTGTGGCACATCTAGGTTAATCAACTTCTCCAAGGTCACACAGTTAATAAGTGGATACAAGCAACATGGTAAATCAAGCAGTCTAGCTACAGAGTCTATAGTCTTAGCCATTATGTTATTCTATCTCACAAATAAATTCATTATTTTTGCACTTTTTGTGAATACGTTTTCCATTTCTTTGAAAAATGACGTGTTCAGAAAAAAATCAATTTAACTGAAGATTTGGAGTTTTGTAAGTTCTGGTTAATTGAGGGTTAGTCAGTCTATTCCAGAAGGACAGTGCCAAATTATAAGAAGCCATGGAGCTATGAATCCACCTTGGAGTCCTTTGTAAACTTGCAAAATACATCTAATCACAGAAAAATGCAAGGATTGGCAGAATTTCAAAGCCCTGCCCTGTTGAGTTTAAAACCCTGACTGTTGTCAGGTGTGAGCTGCTATTTGTCATAGATTTTTTGGTTTAGACAGAGGCCTTGACGTTGCAGCCCTGGGCCAGGCAGACCTTCATTGAAGAAAAGCAGCATTAGACATTTTCCCACTATTAACCCCACCAACCCTTGCTTGTATCAGAGCCAGGTCAAACTTGCACATGTGGCTCTTTGAATGTTGATTTTAAACTTCTAATTAACCATTCTCTTGAAATGTTAAGATTCTGAGTATTGTTTGGTGGAGCACTAATACTAGAATGTACCTGAATCAAAAGGAAAATCTGCTATCTGCTTAAAGACTTGACTTGTCTGGAATTTTTAAAAATTTCAGCTGCATCATGTGGGGCGCCCGGGTGGCATAGTTGGTTAAGCGTCCGACTTTCGCTCGGGTCATGATCTCGCGGTTCGTGGGTTCGAGCCCCGCGTCGGGCTCTGTGCTGACTGCCGGCTCAGAGCCTGGGGCCTGTTTCAGTCTGTGACTCCCTCTCTCTCTGACCCTCCCCTGCTCACGCTCTCTCTCTCTCTCCTAGAAATAAATAAAAAACATTAAAAAAAAAAAATCTCAGCTGCATCTATAATTATGAGTTCTTTCAGTCAAGTTCTACTAAGGCAAAACTAATCAAACCTCAAGAATAAATAAAACTATGCATGTTTCTAGGACTGAACACTGTTTAAGAATAGGAATGCATTGTAATTATATACTCAGCTATTAGCACCCAGATGTGCTTTACACACACATTTGATACCATCCACTGAGATAAGGCATGTTAGAAGGTCAAGTTTGGGAGAAAATAATTTGCTAGATATTTATATATATTATGTCTAGCCCTCAAGCAGCTCTTCAATAAATATTTAGTTTCCTCATCTTGTTCATTAATAAATTGAGGCTTAGCAAGTTTAGTTTGCTTGTTGAAGGTCTTTTCACAAGTAAGCAGTCAACCAAGATTTGAATTCAGGATTTGGACTCTGGTCTGACTGTGCTGTCAAAGCCCTCTTTCCTTCTGTTAAAGTTCTATGACCTAGAATTACAAGACAAATCAATTAACAGACACTGATTCAGAAATTCAGCGGGGAGGAGTTAAGATGGTGGACAAGTAGGGGGACCCTGGACTTTCCTCATCCCTCAAACACAACTATATTAAGGTCAGATCATTTGAAACACCCAGGAAATTGATCTGAGGACTGACAGAATGATTTCCACGGTTGTCAGGACTCAGCATGGCAGATGTGAGGTGGTGCGTGGAAGTGAATTGAGGGAGAGAAAAACAGTGGTGCTTCAGAGGGGAAGGGAACCCTTTCCATGAGGAGAGAAAAGGGAGACAGAAAGAGGTTAAGAGGGCGTGGTGTCGTGTTTGCACAAGACAAAAACTTCTCTGGACCACAGACTGGGGACCGAGCGATACTGAGTGTCACAATTTTTTGCAAACAGCATGTGGACCTCAAACTCTGAGGTTTGGGAAGTGCAGGAGTTTCTCCACAGCGGAGCTGTGTAGTGTACTCCTGAGGAGAAGGAGAGCGCTGGCCCCAGAGTACATAGCATAGCGTAGGGATCTCCTGAGTCTCGCTGGAAAGAACATTCCCCTTCATGGAGTACATTTGGAAGAGGGTATATTGCCTCTCCAAGTACAAAAGACCCTGCAGGCACCAGCAAAAGGCCTTTCATCAGCAGGGGACAAAGTGCAGAGGGCAGATGACTTCCTTGTTGCTTTCTGAGGTGCTACATCATAGAGTTCGTGGCCCGTGCAGATATGGAACTGTTTTTTTCTGGGACAAAGGACATCAGACAGAGCAGACCAGAGAGGCTCTTGGGACAAAGGACATCAGACACAGCTCAGAGAGGCCCTACTCCAGGGGCGGGGCATGGGTATGTGCTAGGTCCTTCACGACTTTATGTTTTGATTCCCAGCCGTACACCAAAGATAAAATGCAGGAGAGCTCTGGCACAGGGCATGCTGACTGCCCTCACTATTCTGTGATGGCTTCCTGAATAGCAGGGTGTGTGAGATCCTTTGTCCAGAGACAGGAGAGTCACGCGATGCCATTTTACCCTTCACCACCAACACAGTGGGACTTCAGAGAGCAATGCAGAAGCCGCCAGAAGAAGCTGGACCCACTTATACCAAACCCTGCCCCAGTGTACCTGGAAACTACATTTGTAATGGGACATGTCTGCCTCTGAGCCAGCTCACTGGGCCTCTACTCTAGAAGACCAGCATAGGCAGCACCCCACATATACCAACTGTACTAATCATAGAGTGCTTCAAAGCATTATCTGCAGTTCTGGTGGAAATAGGACCAAGCTTACTTTTTTCCTCCCTCCTCCCTCTTCCCTCCTCCCTCCTTCCTCCTTCCTCCTCCCTCCTCCCACCTCCCACCTCCAGTCTTCTCTTCCTCTTCTTCCTGTGTCTTCTATACATCACATACTGGGTCACAAATCGGTCCTTAACAAGTACAAAAAGATTGAGATCAGACCATGCATATTTCCAGATCATGATGCTATGGAAGGTGATGTCAACCACAAGAAAAAATTTGGAAAGCCCTCAAATACATGAAGGTTAAAGAACATCCTACTAGGTTAACCAGAAAATTAAAGAAGAAATTTTAAAAAAACATGGAAGCAAATGGAAATGAAAACACGACAGTTCAAAACCTTTGGATGCAGCAAAGCAGTCCTAAGAGGGAAGGAATTATGTTACAATTCAGGCCTATCTCAAGTAGCAGGAAAGGTTCCAAATACAAAGCCTAAGCGTACATCTAAGGAAGCTAGAAAAGGAACAGCAAATAAAGGCAAAAAGCCAGCAAAATAAGGGAAATAATAAAGATTAGAGCAGAAATAAATGATATAGAAACAAAAACAAACAAACAAAAAAAAACCTCTGGAACAGATCAGTGAAACTAAGAGCTGGTTCTTTGAAAGAATTAACAAAATTGATAACCCCCTTCTCAGACTTATCAAAAAGAAAAGAGAAAGAACCCAAATAGATAAATGACTGAAAGAGAGATCACAACTAACACCACAGAAATACAAACAGTTATGGGAATATGAAAAATTATATGCCAACAAACTGGACAATCTGGAAGAAATGGGCAAATTCCTAGAAACCACAAACTGCCAAAACTGAAATAGGAAGAAATAGAAAAAAGACCCGTAACCAGCAAAGAAATGAAATCAATAATCAAAAATTTCCCAAGAAGCAAGAGTCCTGAGCATGATGAGTTCCCAGGGGAATCGTACCAGACATTTAAAGAAGAATTAATTGGGGTGCCTGCATGGCTCAGTCGGTTAAGTGTCTGACTCTTGGTTTTGGCTCAGGTCATGATATCAAGATTTGAGCCCTACATCGGGCTCTGCACTGAAAGCACACAGCCTGCTTGGGAATTTTCTCTCCCTCTCTCTCTGCCCTACCTGGCTTGTTTGCTTGCTCTGCCTAAATAAACAAACATAAAAAAAAAAGAAGAATTAATACCTATCCTTCTCTAACTATTCCAAAAAATGGAAATGGAAGAAAAACTTCCAAACTCATTCTGTGAAACCAGCATTATCTTGATTCCAAAGCCAGACAAAGACTCCACTAAAAAGGAGAATTACAGGCCAGTATTCCTGATAAACATGAATGGAAAAATTCTCAGTAAAATACTAGCAAATCAAATTCAACAGTACATTAAAAGAATTATTCACAAAGATCAAATGGGACTTATTCTGAGGCTACAGGACTGGTTCAATATTCTCAAATCAATCAACATGATATACCACATTAATAAAAGTAAGGATAAGAACCATATGATCCTGTGAATAGATTCAGAAAAAGCATTTGACAAAATACAGCATCCCTTCTTGATAAAAACTCTCAACAAAGTAAGGATAGATGGAACATACCTCAACATCATAAAGGCCCACAGCTAACATCATCATTAATGGGGAAAACTGAAAGCTTTTCTCATCCGGACAGAAACAAGACAGGGATGTCCATTCTCACCATTACTACTTAACATAGTACTGGAAGTCTTAGCCTCAGCAATCAGAGAACAAAAAGAAATAAAAGGCATCCAGATCAGCAAGGAAGAGATCAAAGTTTCACTTTTTGCAGACAATGTGATTCTTTATGCAGAAAACCCAAAAGACTCCACCAAAAAATTTCTAGAGCTAATACATGAATTCAGCAATGTCACAGAATATAAAATCAAGATGCAGATATCTGTTTCATTTCTTTACACCAGTAACAAAACATGGAAAGAAATCACAGAATCAGTCCCATTTGCAGTTGTACCAAAAACAATAAGATACCTAGGAATAAACCCAACTTAAGAAGTAAAAGATTTTTACTCTGAAAACTATGAAACACTTATGAAAAATTGAAAATGACAAAAAGAAATGGAAAAGCATTTTGTCCTCTTGGATTGGAAGTAAAACATTGCTAATATGTCTATACTACCCAAAGAAATCTATACATTTAATGCAGTCCCTATCAAAATACCATAAGCATTTTTCCCAGAGATAGAATAAGCAATCCTAAAATTTGTATGGAACCAGAAAAGACACTGAATAGCCAAAGCATTGTGAAGAAGAAAAGCAAAACTGGATGCGTCACAATTCTGGATTTTAAGCTATATTAATACAAAGCTGTAGTGATAAGGATAGTATGGTACTGACCCAAAAACAGACACATAGATCAATGGAACAGAACAGAAAACCCAGAAATTAATCCACAGTTATATGGTCAGCTAGTCTTTGACAAAGCAAACAAGAGTATCCAATGGAAAAAAGACAGTCACTTGAAATGGTGTTGGGAAAACTGGATGGCAGCATGCAGAAGAATGAGACTTGGAACACTTTCTTACAACATTCACAAAAGTAAATTTGAAATGAATGAAAGACCTAAATGTGAGACAGGAAACTATCAAAATCCTAGAGGAGAACACAGACAGCAACCTCTTTGACCTCAGCTAGAGCAGCTTCTTACTAGACATGTCACCAAAGACAAGGGAAACCAAAGCAAACATGAACTACTGGGAGTTCATCAAGATAAAAATATTCTGCACAGTTCAGGGAACAGTCCACAGAACTAAAAGGTAGCCCACACAATGGAAGAAGATATTTGCAACTGACATATTGGATAAAGGGTTAGTATCCAAAATCTATAAAGAACTTACCAAACTCAATACCCCAAAAAACAAATTAGATCTATTGAAGAAATGGGCAAAAGACATGAATAGACACACTTTTCCAAAGAAGACATCCAGGTGGCTAACAGACACATGGAACAATGCTCAACATCACTCATCAACAGGGTAATACAAATCAAAACCATGATAAGTTACCTATCACCACACACCTGTCAGAATGGCTAAAATTAACAACCCAAGAAACAACAGGTGTTGGCAAAGACGGGGATAGAGGGGAAGCCTCCTGCACTATTGGTGGGAACGCAAACTGGTGCAACTATTCTGGAAACAATATGAAGGTTCCTCAGAAATCTAAAATAGGATTACCCTATGATTCAGGAAGTGCACTATTAGGTACTTACCCAAACAAAACAAAAATACAGATTTGAAGGAGTACATGCACCCATGTTTATAGCAGCATAATCAACAATAACCAAACCATGGGGAGAGCCCAAATGTCCATTGATTGATGAGTGGATAAAGAATATGTGATATATATGTTATATATATATACACACATATAATGGAATAATTCTCAACCATCAAAAAATGAAATCTTGCCATTTGCAATAACCTGGATGGAGCTAGACTATATTATGCTAAACAAAATAAGTTAATCAGAGACAAGTATCATATATCTGAAGCCCTCAGAATGATGAGGGAAGGGTAAGGTTTCAGGTGTCAGGAGGTTTTCAAAGGTTTCGGTTGGGAAAGCTTTTGGCAAATGGGTTGCTTTTAACACAGATCTTCATATGTCAGCAAATACCTGGTTTTCCATAATGCTCATTACCAAGAACAACATTGTTTGTACTGAAGTCTGATTACATAGTATCTGCAGGATGTCCTCTCTTGATTCCTACCTGATGCAGTGACACCCCACCTATGGCCTCCCCTCTAACTCTTGACTGTTTGTATCCATTACCTAGTTCTTACCTTTATTTTAGAATCATTCTTTGCCTTTACCAGACAAAACAGAAATGTAGAATAATGAAGGTTAAATAGTCAAAACGAAGAAGGGGGGAGGAGTTAAGAAAAGAAAAGGAAAGGAAAGGTGCTGAAAAGTGGGGAGATTTACATAGTGGGCAAAATGAATAAGGATAGAGAATATGACCAAAGAGCGAGTGTGCATATACAGTTTTAATGGAAAACTCTTCTCTTTTGACAGTTTTATTGCTTTAGGAGACTAACCCAGTGGTGGCTAGCTACTAATATTTTGCTTTATAAATAGCAGCTTCTGAAAACTCTAGTAATAAACCTTGGTTCATTTCTGTTGTGTACTAATAGGGGTGTTATTCTCATGCCAACAGATATGATATCCTGGCACATATGGTGGTGAAAGGAAAAAAAACCCTACTCATCATGTGAAAATGTAACCCATAAATTTGGAATTGAATTGGCTGCATATTGCACAGTCTGGGCTATACTCACTTCCATTTTAATTATTCTCCTTTACAAAAAGAGATAGTAGTCTATGATTGCATTATTAATATAGAATATTTCCTTTGTTTTTATAAGCTTTGCCAGAGGCCATATTGAATTCAAAGTTTTGGGTTATTTCTGAGTCAGAAACCTCATACATTTGGATAAAAACCAAACTTCCAACATTTAATTTTAACTTAGCACGGTATTTTATACACATTACATTTTATTCAAAAAGGCCTTACCTATTTAAAATCTTTCTTACTACTCACATATCTAAATGCTAAATGTTGAAGGATCATTGTCAGTCATTCTACTGAAAAATTATGATTAATGATTCATACCTTCTGTCCTGATTTTGTTTGGGGAGTAAAGATGTTTGTTTTGTCTATGGCCAAGAACTCTCTTCTTGAGGAAAAAGTACAGTGCTTAAAAGTTAAAGCCCTTTGGTTATTCTAGATGTACTATATTTTCTAACAGTGTTTACTGATCTCTTCAAGGGTTTACAGACTCACAGAAATGTAAGATTTTCTTCCATAACAAATTTATTCTAACATCCTAGTGTAATACATAACATGACATCAGAAAAATCACAGTCATTGAGGACTACAGCAGGGAGAGCCCTTTCATTATCAAGTCTACCACTATCGTGTTATAAATGTGGAAATTGTGCACCAGAGTGATCCAAATAACTTCTCTGGGACTAGTGTATAGTCTCCAATCTATAAATCTTGACTTTTCAAGTCAGTCCTCCATTGTCAATGGATTTCTTACTCATGGTCTTCAATGAGCACTTGTGTCCAGTTTTATGATAGCTTTGTCAGTGTCTTACCCAGTAAACAGGTGTTTGCAATAGTATAAGGTTATGAGAAATGGAGAATAAAAAGAATAAGTCTCAACAAGGTTGTCTCACTTGGTGCAAAAACTCATGCCACAGAGTCAATAAAAAGTGCATCAGCTGGGGGCACCTGGGTGGCTTAGTCGGTTAAGCGTCCGACTTTCGCTTAGGTCATGATCTCGCAGTTCGTGGGTTCGAGCCCCGCATCGGGCTCTGTGCTGACTGCCAGCTCGGAGCCTGGAGCCTATTTTCAGAGTCTGTGTCTCCCTATCTCTCTGACCCTCCCCTGTTCACACCGTCTCTCACTCTTTCTCTCTCCCAGAAATAAATAAAAATATTTTTGTAAAAAAAGTGCATCAGTTGAGTACATATCTGAGGAACAAGGGTAACCTGTTATTACCAAATATGATTTCTTTGGTAAAGCAAAGAATATATATATATTTTGTGTAATGTATATAATTCTTTCAAGTTGGGATTTTTATATATTGAGCCTGTTTTTGTATTTTTATATATAATGGAAAGAGGGTAGAGGAGGACTAAATAATGGAGGACAACAGAGTACAGAGCAAGAGATATTTTTGAGTCATTCAATCCTGAATGAGAATTTCAACTTTTCTGCTTCCTAGCCAATGAACTTTAGAAAGATTATGCAATAGGGGTGCCTGGGTGGCTCAGTTAAGCATCATACCTTGGTTCTGGTCATGATCTGAAGGGTTCTTGGGTTCAAGCCCCACATCAGAGTCTGGAGCCTGCTTCAGCTTCTGTGTCTCCCTCTCTCTCTGCCCCTCCCCTGCTCATGCTCTGTTTGTCTCTGTCTCTCAAAAATAAATAAATGTTAAAAATATTTTAGAAAAAGATTAGCCAGTATTGCATACATATTTGTCATGAGCATTAAATGAAATTATAACTTATGAATGTGAAGACATCTAACATACTCCTTGGCACATATTAGTAGTTAATTAATACTAGGTTCTCTTTCCTATAGAGTATAAAACATAATTTAACACATAAACCACCAACCACTTGTTGTTTTGTGCTGGGGCACTTGGGTGGCTCAGTCAGTTAAGAGTCTGACTCTACTCAAGTCATGATCTCACTGTTCATGAGTTTGAGCTCTGTGTCGGACCCTGTGTCAACAGCTTAGAGCCTGGAACCTGCTTACGATTCTGTGTCTCCCTTTCTTTCTCTGCTCCTTCTTCACTTTCTCTCTCTCTCTCTCTCTCCCTCCCTCCCTCCCTCCCTCTCTCCCTCCCTCCCTCCCTCTCCCTCTTTCTCCCTCTCTTTTCCCCTTTCTCTCTCTTTTAAATAAACATTTAAAAAATTTTAATAAATAAAAATATTTTGTGAAACTCATTACAACTGAATGCACTTATAGATGGAATACAGTATTTCCAACTTGAATAAGATTATAATAACACTGTGATCTAGAAAACTTAGGGTCTTGGAATGGAATTGTCAAATCAGCGTCATATTTCAAATTTGAGAGAAGTAGGGGTGCCCTAAAGAATAAGCCAAGATATGGGGCGCCTGGGTGGCTTAGTCGGTTAAGCGTCCGACTTTCGCTTAGGTCATGATCTCGCGGTTCGTGGGTTCGAGCCCCGCGTCGGGCTCTGTGCTGACTGCCAGCTCAGAGCCTGGAGCCTGTTTCAGTCTGTGACTCCCTCTCTCTCTGACCCTCCCCTGCTCACGCTGTCTCTCTCTCTCTCCTAGAAATAAATAAAAAACGTTTAAAAAATAAATAAATAAATAAATAAAAAGAATAAGCCAAGATACATTCTCATTACCTTCCTCCTCAACTTCTCTATACTCCACCACCTCATTTCTATTCTGTCACTTCCTTTTAGTTTTAGACACCATCAGTTCCCACCTGGATTTTTGCCGAGATGTGAATTGGTTTTCCTGCCACCACTCTCCTCACCTTCCAATTCATCATCCAAGATCTGTCCAGAGGAATCTTTTTAAAAACTTAAACCTGATTCTCTGCCTCTTCTGCTTAAAATGGCCCCCTTTCACCTAGGTTGAAGTCCAACATCATTCACATGTTATTCAAGACAGTGTGTTAATTATCCCCATGTCTACAACAGTCTCCTTCATCACACTCAAGATTTTTTCCAAATGCTCCAGTTGTGCCTAAAAGTGGACTTTGTAACCACCTCCACCGCCGCCGCCACTACCACCACCACCACCAACAACAACAACAACAACAACAACAGACACATGAGATTCATGTCTCTGGACATTTGTGTGCACTATTTGCTCTTCTAGGCTTACCTGCCTCTATTTCAGGTTGACTAACTTCTGATGGCTTTTCAAATACTCCATCACGTGTTATTTTATCTAGCAAGTCTTCTCTCACTTTCCCATCATCTTAAGTATATATTCCACTTAGTTCCTCTGGGGATCGCATGGGGCATTTCCACACAGAATTGTCATTTAGACCATGAATTTCTTGGTGTGAGGTAAGTATCTCAACATCTGGCACAGTCTTAACTTTAAAAAAAAATGTAAGTTTGTGGGTTCATTCACAGTTAGAATTGCTGTCATTTGGTCCCAGTTGAAAGCTTTATGATTCTCAAACTTTGGTAAGAATAGGTGATCACAACAAGTAATGTTGTAGTAGACAACTGCATGGGAAGTGAGTGGGGAGATTGGGTCTTCTCCCGTAACATGATATCCATTCCTTTGTGAAGCACTAAGATAGGGAGAGGTGGATTACAAAATGTGAGAGATAAAGGGAAATGAGATCATTCCTCTGTTTTGAGAAGCAGAAATGAGGTGTCAGAGAATCTTGCCAGTATGATAGGATGGTCAGTGGCAGAGCTTGGTCCAGGACCCAGATATCTTCCTTCCCAATCCAGCATTCATCCATTTGCCTTTACATTTTTTTTTAATATTTTATTTATTTTTTTAATTTTATTTTTAGAAAGAGAGAGAGAGAGTACTCATAGAGTGGCAGAGGGAGAGAGAGAGAATCTTAGGCAGGTTCCATACTCGGTACAGAGCCTGATACAAGCTCGATCCATGACCCTAAAATCATGACCTGAGATGAAATCAGGAGTTGAACATTCAACTGACTGAGGAAGCAAGGTGCTCCATCCATTTGACTGTTCTATTCTAGTGTAACTTTTTTTTTTTTAAGTGAGCAAACTCTGCATGCCAAATTCTTTCCTATTTCATCAGGCTGCAAAGATAGTTCTAACCTGGTAAGTCATGTCAGCACCTAGGAAGATTGTCCTGCTTTGATTTGGGATAACTCAACACTTCACAAAAAAAAAAAATAGCTTAGGAACTGCAAGAAGGCCATTGACTCTGCTCTTTCATATTTATCCCACTGGCATGTTCTCATGCAATGACCTCGTCTTTTCCTCCTTCACCTTCCCTGCCTCAAAAAAATGAAACTTCCGTATGACATGTGGAAGGGTGCCAACATCAGCCAGTGCATATATTAAAGTTTTAAATCAGTTATTGTTCTAGTACACACCCTAGTGTTAAGAAAGAAAGAACATCCAGGACTAACAAACCTGATTGTTCTGGCAAAGTTGCCATTCAGTTCATGCTGGCATTTGGGGCTTTTCTTTTTCTTTAATATTCTAACCTCATTTTTTTTTATAAAAAGGTAATGGCTCAATAGCAATTTTTAACATTACTATTTCATTCAGTTTCTCCATGAGACTTCTACCTCCCAGTCTTTTGAGGATTTCCCAGGGGGCACTATGCCCAGGGTTTGCTTACTTAATTGTAGAGAGAACTGCCAAGCTGATAGTGAGTTCAACAGACCATGGATTGTTCCTCACTTTATTACCCTCTAAGCAAGGGAGAGATTCAGGCTTGGGACTATGAGCCCTTCACAACTTGGCATTCTTAGGCTGAGAAAAAGACTTAATCATAATATTTAAGAAACCAGATTACAACTATGTATAACAGAGGATTTTAACTTAACTGCTCTGAGTTGGACCTATATAAGTATTCTGGTTAATACTGCTTTCAAATTCCTATTAAAGTATGATGCATTTTTTTTTCTAGGCAAGTACTGGAAGTCAGTTAGGATGGTGGCTGTGCCAAGGGGCTGTGCTGTGGCTGGAGCACAGTTGCAAGAGGAGACGGAGACCGTTTCTGCCCTAGCCTCCCTGACGGTCGATGTAGAACAGCCCTTTGCTTCAGAAGACAGCAGGTATGGATCCAAGATGGGGGAGTCATTAAGGTCAGTAACATCCAGGATCATTGTTAGCATTTGTGAACCTCTCTCCAGGCTTTCCTTCACCTGTCTCCTCCACTTCACCACCTGTGTTCTCCAAAGCCGCAGATGCCGCAGCGCACACTATAGGCCACCAAGAATTCCATTCTTCATGGGAAACAGAGCTGGGGCATGTGGTTGCAGTTCACATAGAAATAAAGGGAGTGAGATACATGGTGAGAAAAATCACTTCTTATTGAATAATTTAATGCAGATCATTATGGATAGTGCTGCTTGTGGGCTTTACTTCTTAATTACCTGTAGTTTTCCAGATATTCACTTTCTGTCATTAATTTGAAATTACTGATACAACAAAGTGAAAAACGGAGAGCAGAATCTGGAAGTAATACTAGTCAATTAGGTAACCTAAATACGTACAAGGTCCTTATATGACTGTTCTTCTGGTACAAAGACTGGATAAAGATACAAGTGGCCTACGAAAGAGACCAGAGTGTGTGAAAAGGAATGTGTGGACTCTCAAGTCTGATTTTATTCTACATTATGATAAAAAGAAGTTCAATCCATCTAGTCTTCCTATGAATATAGGTTTCTGGAAAAGAAAAACAAGGTTAACCTAAGGTTGAATTCGCTTGTTCTCCTTCTGAGAAATGTTTGTAGGTTTGTGCATTTTGGTGTTCATCATCCTATCATACAGACAGTGCTACATTCAAGATTTCTTTTAAGTCTGCCCCAACCAAAGCCATCACAAAGGTGCATATATTTACCCTGGTGCTTTCTGTGGCTGGCTGGAAAGCCACATTTTCTCAGTTTAAAAATGTATCAGGTGAGGCTTTACTAAAGCTCTGCCAGCTTGCACTTTTAAATTGCTTCTGAGAAGGAAATCATATTCCCTCTGTCAATAACATCACCATTAATTACACAGATCCTGCTACCTAGTACCTAGTTGGCAGTTTTCCCAAGAATGCACAAATTTGAACCGTTTTTAGCTTTCTTGCTTTTACTGGATATTCAGAGTTTAATGGATTTAACATCTTGCTTTGGTCAAGAGCAAGCGATGCATTGAATAAGATATTTCATTTTTATGCAAGTATTTTTTTTCTTACTATAACCACTTAAAGACCAGATTACCTGTAGAAAAAAAAAAGTTGTATAATACTGTATTAGAAGGCATCTTCATATGGGCATCTGGAGCATTAAGGAAAACTTATTTAACTTCTTTGATAATATGAACTAACCCCCTGTGGTTCCCAGCTAAGAACCAAACCAAGTTCATAATCCAAAGGTGTTGCAATTACTCCCAGGGCCAAATGCAGTTAGTTGTCTGTCATCTGAGGACTATAAAACTGAGCAAACTAACATCTGTTAGTGTTGGATATAAAAGGAATACATCTATTCTTTAGAATTCATTTAATATGGAGAAATGAAGCTAAATTCCAACTTGAGTGAAATGAACTATCAATAATTTTGCTTAGAATAATTAAGAATAATAAGTCATGTTATAAGCCCAATAGTATAAAAATCTCAGAACTTTGGCATGAATTGGCTCTGTAAGTATGCTTGCTTATCCTCAGGCAAATAGTGTGTTTGACTTCTAATAACCTACCGGGATTTAACCCTGACTTCAGCTCAGTGATTTTTTTTTTTAACTCACAGTGATTTTTAAGCTCCCTCTGATGGCAGAGAGAGAATGAGAATAGAAATGTTCCGGTGTATAGGTAAAACAGAGTTTAAGCTTCTGACCTGGATTCATGTTTGTTTATCAGTATGAAACACACTATATCTACGTTAATTGATTTTTCTTATGGAAAGAAAAGTAGTTTTGCTTGAAATATTTTCTGTGGCTTTGCACTCACTTTTTCAGCAAAGGAAAAGATAAAATTCTTCTAGGATTGGATTTTGCATTTCTATTGAACCATGCATGAACTTCATCAGAGAGAGTCAGAGACAGAGAACCCTTGAAAGCCACAGCACATTTGTTCTTTTCAGGGGTATGCTATTAGAATTGTCTCCCTACTCAATACAGGAAAGAAGACTTTCAGAATGAGATAAAAAGATGGAAATGTTCTTGGGCCTTGTTATGAATGTAATATTATAAGTACACAGGAAATTTTTAAAAATTAGAAAAATCAGAAAGCTAAATGAATGGAAAAGAGTGAAGGCAAGATTCTTTTTATAGGAAATTCTTGCCAGTTATTTTGGAGGATATATTGGTGTTTGGAGTGAGATGACTCACTTTGTACTAAGATTTTGGGTAAAGCAGCTCTTTTCCTGGCCAACTCATATCTGACTCATTTACCACTAGTGAATAAGGGATAAAATGCTCCTGGCTAAGAACCATTATAAGTATTTTTTGTTCATTTTTCTTGGATGGGGGGTGGGGGGCAAGAGGGAGATGACAACACATTAACAGTCATTTCATTTTTACAACTTATTGATGGACCACGAAGGGTAAATTATTAGAAAAAGGATGATATGTGGGGATTCATTCTAAGGATTATTAACTGAAATACAGTTTTCAAAACATAGTTTTCAGGTGGCAAAGGACTTGAGCGAGAAAGAAATCAATAGCAGACCAGAGAAAGGAAGGAAGGGAGGGAGGGGGAGAGAGAGAGAGAGAGAGAGAAAGAGAGAAAGGAAAGGAAAAGGAAAAGGAAGGAAGGAAGCAAGGAAGGAAGGAAGGAAGGAAAGAAAGAAGGAAGGAAGGAAGAAAAAGATGAAATGGGGCCCAGTTATATGTTCAAAGAAGATTTAAATAGATGGACTTGATCATTTAGAAGAGAGAACTAAGATTTTAGGTTTCTTTTATTTGCTAGGAGACTGCACCTTTAAAAGATTATAGTTTGCATTGGTTAGATATCTGTTTCAAATGCTTCTGCTTTGAAAAGGTCAGTGCAGTATTCAGGTTTATTCTTGGATACCAGTTCGGGCTCTGATGAAAATCAAGAGAAAGCTCTTTCTGGCAATCAAAACTTCAGGATGATAAACTATTAAGTTATTGGGAACACATTTATAATCCAGAATTTCTGAGTGTCTCTTTTTTAAACCAAAACAGAAACTGAAAGTTACATTTTTCCTTTTTTTTTTTAATGTTTGTTTATTTTTAGAGATAGCATGCAAGCATGCGTGGGGGAGGGGAAGAGAGAAGGGGAGAGAGAATCATGGGCAGGCCCCATGTTATCCACACAGAGCTGGATGCAGGTCATGATCTCACAACTTCATGATCTCAACAATTTTAAGACCTGAGCCAAAATCAAGAGTCAGACGCTTAACCAACTTAGACACCGCAGCACCCCAAAAGTTATATTTTTCAAATGTAATTTGTCCTGTTGATTATAGTGTGAACCATGTTAGATTTTCTTACTACAGTATGATCTGGTTGTTTATTTAATTATTTAATCTTCAAATTTTGGCAACTTTTCTCATAAGATGGTTTCAAATCATTATATCATACAGAAGTATGAGAAAATATTTGATACCAAGTGTAGCCATTTTGTTTTTTTAATAACTTACTCGTGAGTATAAAAAAATGTATAACAAAGGTTGGAAAATCCCAAGTATCATCTACCTTAGCTTTGAATGGCCTAACACTAGTGCCAGGGACATTTTAAACCACATTTTTCTGTATGTGAATATTTATATAGAAATATAGACCACTATCATATTTCACATTCATGTCTAATATTCCTAGAAGCAGAATTTTGTTTTCTCTTCTTTAGGATTGTATCTCCAAGGCTTCTAAAAGCTCAGTATTGCACAAATTATGCTTGTTTCTGATTTTTCTCTGTGATACCATAATTTTGAACACTTGTTTATCTAACCAAGCAAACATTCCGATATAAACTTTATTCTGAATTTTCATCCAGTGTCAGCAAAATCGTAGTTGAAAAGTGGGCTAAGTGGGCTAACAATTTGAAAGCTCCTGGTAAAAAGAAGGATTATCTGTCCCTTCTTCTCATCTTTATCCTCCTGTTTCTGGAACCATCTTTTTATCTCTGTTTTCGGAGCCTATCATGTGATCATGGGGCATGTTTGAAGTCTGACTTAGCATGTTAGGATTCAATCCAGTGCCCCTTTATATATATTTCGGATTCCATTCTGAATTATTTTTAATTTTTAAGTTTGTTTATTTTTTTGTAAATAGTTTCTTGTCAAGTTGCTTTCCATATAACACCCAGTGCTCATCCCAACAAGTGCCCTCCTCCATGCCCATCACCCCCTATTTATTTATTATTGAGAGAGAAACAGAGAGAGCAATGGGGGAGGGGAAGAGAGAGAGAATCCCAAATAGGCTCTGCACTGTCAGCACGGAGCCTGATGTGGGGCTCAGACTCATGAACCTTGAGATCATGACCCGAGCCAAAACCTAGAGTCGGACACTTAACCGACTGAGCCACCTAGGTGCCCCATACATTCTGAATTCTTTAAAGCTTTTTTTAATGTTTTTTATTTATTTCTGAGAGAGAAAGAAAAAGACAGCGTGAGCAGGGGAGGCTCAGAGAGAGAGGGAGATATAGAATCCAAAACAGGCTTCAGGCTCTGAGCTGGCTGTCAGCACAGAGCCTGGCTCGAATCCATGAACTGTGAGATCATGACCTGAGCTGAAGTCGTACGCTTAACCAACTGAGCCACCCAGATGCCCCATTTTTTAAAAATTTTTAATGTTTTTCATTTATTCATTCTGAATTCTTAAAAGAATTATTCTCTAAGGTAAAAGAAGCATATTTGAATGGAACTATAAGTAAAATAAGATCACATGATAATTTTAACTTCCCATCATTTCATCTACTCCTTCATTCTTTTCTTCTTACCACTACAAAGGAAAAATAGATTATGAATCAGCTTGCATAGATTCAAATCCCAGCTTCAACCTAATAATTATGTGGTGTCACGGAAGTTATTTATCACCCTGGGCTTTATTTTCCTTCTCTTTAAAATGAAGGGAAAATTTCATAGGGTTTGAGGATAAAATGAAACAGTATATCTTAACATAATACCTGATACATAGTAAGTACTCACTAAACATTAGTTTTATTATTTTTCCATCATTTTTCTTCTTTCACAATTTATTTTTCCCTACTTTAATACAAAGGTCAGCATCCAGTGATCTATATTAGAATATAGAGGCTGTACAAGGGCATCTATGTCTAACTGTTCATAGGTTAAATCAATAGTACAGTCATTAAAAACAAGAGATTGACAAATAATTTCTAAGCAATAAGTTGATTGAGTTAATTAATCTGTAATTAGCTGACTTAACTCAAGACTTTCACAATGCCTAGTACATTGTAGGTAATGAGTAAATAATGAATGAATCCAAAGAGAGAAGACAAAATATGTTAAAATGATAACATAACATTTTGTGATGATACTGAGAAATTCTTGTCTCTCTCAAATTACTATGTTTTTTGAGAGATTAGTGTTTTTATATTTTTACAAGAATTTTTTAAATGTTTATATTATATTAATTTTTATAAGACTAATTGACAATGTCAGTTTTCAGATAATTAGAATCCATAGTACTCATATCATAAAGATGGATTGAGTGAATAAATGTAATAAAGGAGGGAGGAGGAGGCAAAGTATCTGAATGGAGAAAGAAATTATATTTAGGGAGGGAGAAAAACATGGGAGTGATGCTGACAGGATTATCCTCCAACCTACATAATGAGGAAAGAGAATATCCAGTCCATTCTTTCTTTAAACTCATCCGATTATTCTGTATGTGTCAGGCAAAGAATTGAGAGTCAGGGTCGCAAAGCTTCCTTGCAGTCCCCAAAATGTTCATATACTTGGGGATTATATTACTTTTCTATTGCTATCTTTAAAAGTTACTGTAAAATTTGTGGCTTTAAATGACAGAAAGGTCAGAAGGCTGACAGGTCTCCCTAGGCTAAAATCAAGAGGTTAGCAGGGCTTGGGTCCTTTCCTAGAGGATCTAAGGGAGAATCTCCATCCTTGACTTTTCCAGTTTCTAGAGGCTGCCTGTATTTCTTGGTTCATGACCCCCTTCTGTATCTTCAAAGTCAGCAACTATACATCCTGCTGACCTTTCTTCACTTATCACATCCTTTTCTGACTGAAAGGAGAAAGCTGGGAAAGTTGCCTTATAAACTGGGAAAGATTCCCTGCTTTTGAAGACTTGTGATTAGATTAGCTCCATTAGGATAATTAAGATAATTTCTTCGTCTCGAGGTACTTGATTTAATCACATCTTCAAAGTCAGTTTCACCATGCAAGGTGACTATATTCACAGCTTCTGGGGAGTAGAACATAGATACCATTGGGGGTTATTACTCTTCCTACCATAGGATTAGTCATGAACAACCAAATAAAATAAGTGACAAGTGATTTGCTATATTGAGCTGTAGAAAAAAAAGAAGACCTAACAAAGGCCAAGAAATGGGGAACAAATCACAGAACAGGCAACTGAGCCAGAGTGGGAAAATACATAGGATTTCACCTACTAAGTAAGAAGAAAGATATCCAAGATAGAGTCAATAGCTCGAGCAAATATCTGTTTTTTTAAACTTCTACTGCCAACACTCAGTCCAAAGTACCTTCATCTCTTATCCAAATTCTTGTAGTAGTTTCCTTACTAGTTCCCATATCCATTTTTGCTTCCTTTCTAATCCATTTTCTACAGTGCAATCAGGGAACTCTTCAAAACCAAACCAAACAAAATACAACTGGAGAGCAAATCCTATTGTGCCTCTGCTTAATTGCCTTTCTATTCTATTAGCATAAAGATAATCATTCTTAGCAAGACGCATAAGCCTTCCGTGTTCAGATCTTACCTTGGTTTTGTACCTTATCTCTGAAATCTTCTTTGTTTTCTGATCTGTGTTCCAACAGTGAACTTTTTTTCATCTTTTTTTTCAAACTGGAACATACCTTACATATACTAGTATGCACAGATATTTTTTTTTACTTATTCCATGCTCAAATAAACACCACCCAGAGCAAGATCAAGAATATTTTCCTCACCCAGAAAGTTGCCTTATGCCTCTTAGTCAATGCCACTTCCTCCAGAGATAGTTCATTGTTTGTTTTACAATTTATAGTTTTAACACTGTAGATTAGTTCTGCCAAATTTTAAAATTCACTTAAAGAGAATCAGTAGGTCATACAGATTTTTATGTCTTCTTTTATTCCACTAAGCATAATTCTTTTGAAACCCATATAGTCAGTAGCTTGTTCCTTTTTGTTATTGTACAGTATCCTTCTGTATAAACACACCATAAGTTGTCTATCCGGGTACATATGGATGGGTGCTTGGCTTGTTTTCTACTTGGGGCTATTAATTTATTTTGCTGAGGATTTTTATTGAGACCTAATTGACATGTAGCATTATATTTTAGGTATAAAACATAATGATTTAAGATATGTATATATTGTGAAATAATCACCACAGTAACTCTAGTTAATATCCATTAGCACACATAGTTATAATTTTTTTCTTGTCATGAGGACTTTTAAAATGTATTCTCTTAACATTTTTCAAACAAAAAACCACAGTCTTATTAACTATAGTCACTATGCAGTACATTACATCCTCAACACTTATTTATTTTATAATTGGAAGTTTGACCACTTTTACCCATTTTGCCTACTTCTAACCCCTACCCTCACCTCTGGCAATTACCAGTCTATTCTCTGTATGTGTATGTTTAGAGGTTTTATAGATTCTATAGGTAAGTGAGATCATATAGTATTTGCTTTATCTGATTTGTTTCACTTAACATAATGCCCTCAGGGTCCATCTAAGTTGTCACAAATGCCAAGATTTTCTTCTTTTTTATGGATGAATAATACTCCATTGTGCCACATTTTCTTTATCCATTCATCCGCTAATAAACACTTAGGTTGCTTTTATGTCTTGGCTATTTTAAGTTATACTGCGGTGAGTATAGGGGTGAATATATCTTTTTTAGTTAGTTTGTCATTCCCTTTGATAAATACCCAGAAGTAGAATTGCTGGATCATAATATGATAGTTCTATTTTTAATTTTTTGAGGAACTTCCATGCAATATTTTCATAGTGATTGCACCAATTTACAATTCCACCATTAGTGCATGCATGTTCTCTTTTCTCCTCATCCTTGCCATCACTTGTTATTTCTTGTCTTTTTGATAATAGTCATTCTAACGTATATGAGATGGTTTCTTATTGTGGTTTTGATTTGCATTTCCCTGATGATTAGTGATATTTAGCACCTTTTCATGTCCTATTAAACATCTGTATTTCTTCTTTAGAAAAATGTCTACTCAGATCCTCTGCCATTTAGGGCTATTATGAATAAAGCTATCAAAATTTATTATTGTGGTAAAAAGCATGTAACATAACATTTTCCTTCTGAACCATTTTTAAGTGTACAGAACAGCAGTGATAACTGTATGCCCATTATTGTGCAGCATATCTCTAGAATTTTTTCATCTTGCAAAACTAAAGCTCTTTACCTATTAAAAAACAATTTCTCTTTTCCCCACTCCCCACCTTCTGGCAATCACTATTCTACTTTCTGTTTCTAAGGATTTGACTGCTTTAGATACCTCACGTAAGTGGAGTCATGCAGTATTTGCCTTTTTGTGACTGGCTTACCTCACTTAGCATAATGTCCTCAAGGTTCGTCCATATTGTAGTATATGATTATAGTCTATCCTTTTTAGAGCTGAATAACATTCCAATGTAGGTGTATGCCACATTTTCTTTATCATTCGTCTATTAATGGACATTTAGGTTGCCTCCACCTCTTGGACACTGCGAATAATGCTTCAAAGAATATGAGTATGCAATTATCTCTTCAAGATCCTGTTTTCAATTCTTTTGGATATATACCCAGAACTGGAATTGCTGGATCCTATGGTAATTATATTTTTAATTTTTTGAGGAATCTAAGTCTCTATGAAATTTTTGTACAAGTTTTTATTTTGTGAACACAAGCACTCAATTTTCTTTGATATACCTAGGAATAGAATCACCAAGGTGTGGGGAAACCATGTGTTTGTAAAACACTTCCAAACTGTTCTCCAAAATGGTTCTGCCATCTTTCATTCCCACCAGCAATGAATGACTATTCCAATTGCTTCATATCCTCACCTACACTTTGTAAAATTAGTCTATAATTTTAGCCTTTCTAGTCAAAATTTATCTTACTGTGGTTTTATATTTTTTACAAACACCTATATTCATGTTCATATCATGCCTCTTGGCACATTTCCTCCATTCTGTTTGGCATACTTATCTTCCTATTCCTCCCACTGATCCTGCTATACTGGCCTCCCCATTTTCTTCCACTTATCCAAAAAATTCAGATCAAATATCACTTCCTCTTCTTGGAGAATGTTCACTGACCATCCACACCCAAATTAGGCCTAGTACCCCTGTTACATTTTGTCTCCACAATACTTGTAGTACCTAGAACAGAGCCAGGTGCATAATAGACATGCAGTAATTACAGTTTGAATCAGAGAGATTCAATAAACTGGAGAGTGCCCGAATTAGTAGAGATGTGGAGCTTTGGAGGCTGTGGGAAAGTAAAGTATGGCAGCCATTCTGGAAAGCAATTTAGTACTATTTACTATATACAAAGCATGGGAACTAGTAATCCTGCTCCTGAAGACTCTCTTGTCTAAAGTCATTAAAGTATATATACTAGGAAATTCACTAAAGTTTTATTCATGGTGGGTAGACAGAGGGAGTCAAACCTGGGGTCCATTATTGGGAGAATGAATAGTTAAAATGTGGCAGATATATATACCATGGAGATGTCATATAGCTAAAGACTAGATAAACCTAATTACCTGAATAGATCTAATAAATGCAGTACTCATTGAGAAAATTAAGCAACAGAAACTACACATACACACACACACACACACACACACACACACACACGTGTATATAATGGATATAAATATGTAAGTTTATATATAAATATATAACTATATATTAAATACATAAAAAATATATGCCCACAAAATAATAATATATAACTCTGAAAAAGTAATATATATATATATATATATACATATATATATAATATATAATATATAACAAACAAAATAATGTACATAACAGGCATTAGATTGTCTGGCTTAGAGGAAGAAGAAAAAAGTAAGATATTAAAGGGATTCAATTAAATCAGTGAAACAAGAGAAAATATATATTACTAAATAACATTATTAATATAAACAGAAATACTGTTTTAAAAATCATAGGAAATTAAATACATTTAAGGAAATGTACAAGAATCTAAGGCAAATACAAGAATATAAATTTATGCTATATATATTTTCTCAAGTTAAATTCTTTACTTTCAGCTTTGTATTTTTGTCAGTTATCTTAACCTGGGATTGCTAGACTGAACAGATCCTTCTCTTAAATATATGTAACCTTTACCCTTTATTGACAGGGAATCATCAGTGTTCATTCACTGTGAAGTTGGCTTGCTGTAGTAGAAATTTATGTCTTTCAGTTAGCTACACTTTTGTACTAAAATTTATCTTTGGAGGTTTTATTTTATATGTATTCCTGACCTTACTGTGTCTACATCTTACCTAATCACAAATGTAATTAAATTTAATAATGTAAATAGTGTATATCTTCCCTTTCCTTATCTCTTTCCACAACTATGTTACTGTTAATCAAGATAAACTCGGTGTATGTGTACATTGATGATGGAAGTGGGGAGACCCCACATTTCCAGAGCATTGCTTCCTACTCTTTCACCAAACACACACACACACACACACACACACACACATTAAAAGGTCATTCCTCAACAGCTCATTTTCTAAGTGTTTCATGAAGATTTATGAAATATGAAGACTATAAAACAGTTACCTAGGGATAGGAATTAAGTAAAGACAGTACTGCCACCACTGAAAGCTATGTATGTGAAAAGGGTAATACTATAAATTATCACAATGGCAGGTATAAATAATACAATTCTTCTGTAATTGTTCAACACTTTATAGTATATAAAGCATTTTTTTTTTAATTACAACCCTGAGGGCAGGTCAAGGAATATTTCAGTTTTAAAGAGAAAATTGAGACACCACAAACGTTGACTTGCCCAGTTAAATTTTAGAAAGTGGTAGAGCTGGAACTTGAGCACAGAGCATCTACCAGGAGATTCTGCAACTTTCTATGCTACTAACCCTACTTCTATGAAGCAACATATAGAGAGAGCTGGTTAGTTATGTGGATATGTATTTGATTCAGTAGAAGGTAGGGATTAGTAAGTGGACTATTTTCAAAAAAGTGGTTACTATGACATTTTTTTTTTATTTTGGAGAGAGAAAAAGTGCATGAGTGGGGGAGACAGGGAGAGGGAGAGAGAGAGAGGGAGAGAGGATCATAAGCAAGACTCACACTCAGTGCGGAACCAGATATGGGGCTTGATCCCACAACCCTGGGATCATGGACCTGAGCTGAAATCAAGAATCGGACACTCAACTGACTGAACCACCCAGGTGTCCCAAACTATGAAATGATTTTGAAGGGAGGAAAGAGAAGAGAAGCAACCGGGGAAGGCTTTATTTTGTAGTTGAAAGTCCCCATGTTTCAACAAAAGGGGCTCTGTTTTTGCCAATGAGTGTAGGTCACACAGTACATACCCTGTTCATGTTCTCAGAGTCCAGGCTGGACATGTGTGTATCTAGAGAATGCATAGATCCTCCACCAAGGATATATATATGTTACTTACATCTGTGACCTCTGGAACATTTTCTCTCTACACTATTGTCTCTGAAATTCAAGTCATAACTGAATCCTGGGTATAGGGGTAAAGATCATCTTATTGAGGATTTGGGTTAGAAATAGGAAAATTCAGGTTGGGGAAATGATGTCACTATTATGGGAAAGCAGAGACATGAGCTTTTTCCCCCCAACAAAGATCAGTCATCGGACAGCCATCCATGAACAAATACAGCTCTGGGAGTGCTTAGCAGCCCACTCAAAAACTTTAGCAACACAGTAGAACAAAAAACCTGAGAATAACAACATAAAAAGGGAATGAAGAGCAGCTTCATTTTGCCTGAGTCATCCATTCTCCAGACTGACACTACTCAGCACCAAGAGGACCTCAGCTATAGAGTTCCCCTCGCTGGGAAAAAGAGAGTGGGGTGAGTGACCAGCCTCCCCACCCTTGTGGGGCACTGCAGGAAAGACCTACTTCAGTTTTGCCCCACCCAGAGAACTGGCAAAGCTGAGATGTATAGAGATAGCCTGGAACAAGGAAGAAGTGTGGGTGCAACCAGTATCAGAAATGCAATGGGAGTGATCATGGTTCCCAGTGACATGCTCTGCAAGGAACCCAGTAGCTTTTACTGCTGAAGAAACCAATGTCCAAAACAGCTCCTTCAGACACCCTGGAGATTTTACCACGAGGTTTTTACCAGAGGGTTTCATGTTCATGCTCTCCAGGTGCTCAAGTCTCTCCTCATTTCTTCCCTCTGCCCCCTATGCCTCTGCAGCCTGGGACTTATCCTGGCAGCCAGCCCCAGCTTCTGTTGCTGCACCAGCGCAAGACACCACCCTGGACCCTGGTGCTGACTCACCACCATGCACGGACTCAGGGATAGCCCCTCCAGCTGTGCACCTGCACCCTGCTGGCCTGACTCCCATCACCAGCCTCCACTGCCATGTGTGCACCCATGGCAAGACCCTGCAGCTGTGGGAGTCCATGCTGACAGTTAAGGCCCCCACAACTGGCAGAGGACAGGATTCAGCCGTATCTTCTGTCTCTGGCCTGCTGAGCCCATTTGCAGCTAGTCCCTCCAACTCTGCACCTGCAGACTCCTGGCCAACTCACTGGCCTCAGCTGCCATGTTTATCTATACCTGTGGTGAGACCTGGCAGCCACAGGAGCATACTCTAAAAATCAAGGGCCACAAAGTTGCATGTGAGCCCACATCTAACCCTGACTCAAATCCAATGATTGGAACCACTGGACTCAACTGCATCTAGCGCCTTCAGCTGTGTACTTGCACCCTACCAACCTGAGTCCCAATACTGGCCTTCACTGATGTGCCCCCAGGAAGGCCTTGTGATCACAGGAGTACATGTCAAGATCCAGTGCCCCTACAGCAAATGTGTGCATCACTGGCCTCAGCCACTACAGTGGCCTGTCCTGGTCCCTAACTGCTATACTTAAGGAAGATACTGAGGACCCCCAAATCCCTTGCAGCCACTCCCCTCCACCACCACAGTGCTCACCAAGGACCACACAGTTGTCAGTGTTATGGACCTAAGCCTGAGGCAACCAAATATCATGCCCCCCACTGCTCCAGACACAGAGCCACAGAGATCATGAAGAATCAGGGAAACCTGACGTCACCAAAGGAACACAGTAAACTTCTAGGTACTGACCCAAAGAAATGGAGGTACATGAATTTCCTGAAAAAGAGTTAGAAATAATTGTTCTAAAAAGCTCAGGGAGTTACAAGAGAACATAAACAATTTAACAAAAATCAGGAAAACAATACAGGAACAAAATGAGAAGTTCAACAGAGATAGAAAATAATCAAACTTCAGTTTGGAGCTGAAGAATACGAAAGCCGAACTAAAGAAATCAGTACAGAGCCCCACATCTGATTGGGCCAGGCAAAAGAAAGAATCAATGAAGGCAAAGATAATTTGAAAATATTGAGTCAGAGGAGCAAAAAAGTAAGTAAGAATGAAAAGGAATGAAGAAGGCCTAAGGGATTTATAGACCAATATTAAGACAATCTATGAATTATTGGAATACCAGTAGAAGAAGGTGACAGAAAACTTATTTAAAGTAACAATGGCGTAGGGTGCCTGGGTGGCTCATTCAGTTGAGTATCCAACTTGGTTTCTGCTCCGGCCATGCATGATCTCATGGTTTGTGGGATCAAGCCCTATATCAGGCTTTGCACTGACAGTGTGAAGCCTGCTTAGGATCATCTCTATCCCTCTTTCTCTGCCCCTTCCCCCTTAAAATTAATAAACTTAAAAAAAATAAGTAATAATGGCTGAACTTCCCAAACCCGAGGAAAGATTTAGATATCTGAGTTCATGAGGCTAATATGTCAGCTCAAAATTCCAATCCAAAATTATCTTCTTGGGGCACCTGGGTGGCTCAGTCAGTTAAGTGCCCAAGTCTTGATTTCAGCTCAGCTCATGATCTCATGGTAGTGAGATTCTTCTTCTCCCTCTCTCTCTCCCCCCTCCCCCATCATGTCTCTCTCTCTCTCTCTCTCAATAAAACAAAATAAAACCAAAAAACTGATCTTCTGTAAGACACATTATAATAAAACTGAACACATTATAATAAACTAAATAAAACTGTCTAAATCGAAGACAAAGAGAAATTTAAAAGTATCAAGAGAAAAAAATTATCTCATACTGGGGAACTTTCTTAAAGTTATCTGTCGTTTTCTCAGCAAAAACCTTGCAAGCCAGGAAAGAGTAGGGTGATATATTCAAATGCTGAAAATAAAAAACTGCCAACCAGGATAGTTTACTTAACAAAGTGGTCCTTCAGAAATGAAGTTGTTTTTTCCAAACAACTGGAAGCTGAGTAAGTTCATCACAACACCTGCCTTACAAGAAATGCTTGAAAGCAGTTCTTTTAGCTGAAAAGAAAGAATGATACTGAATAACTTGAAAACATGAAAATATTATGTACACTAGTAAAGATAAGAATACAATGAGAATCAGAATGTTCTAATACTGTAATATGATGTTGTATTAATCACTTAACTCTAGTATAAGGGTTAAAGGACAAAAGTGTTAAAAATAGCTATAGCTACAATAATTTCTTAGTAGATATATAGTATAAAAAGATGTAAATGACATAAAAAGAGTAAAATGTAAGGAAGGGAAGAATTTTGCATGTGAGCAAAGTTAAGTTATCAGATTAAATGGACTGTTATATCTACAAGATGTTTCAAGTAAGCCTCAGACTAATCACAATTCAAAAAGCTATAGTAGATCCACATGAAATAAATAGAAGGGAATCAAAGTATACCACTAAGAAGAAATATGAGTTCAAAGTAAAGACATCAAGAGAGGAAGAAAGGAACAAAGGGACTACAAAACAACTAGACAGCAGTTAACAAAATGGTAATAGTAAAGTTATTGGCTATCAACAATTATTTTAAATGTAAATGGATTAGATTCTTCAATCAGAAGGCATAACATGGCTAAATGAATTTAAACAAACAGGACCATCTGTATACTGCCTATAAAAGACTACTTTAGCTTACGGGCTCAAAGTGAAAGGACGGAAAAGATATTCTATGCAAATGGAAACCAAAATAGAGAAGGAATAGTTATATAAGAAAAAATAGATTTTGAGTCTAAAATTGTATCAAGAGACAAAGAAGGTCATTATACATTGATAAAGAGATCAGTTTATCAAGAGGATACAATTATAAATATACATGGAACCAACATCATAACACCTAAATATATTAAACAAATATCTTAAGGGAGTAATATAAACAATGCAATAATAGTAGGAGACTATTATTAGTACTTCAGTACTCCACTTTCTACAATGGATACATCATTGAGATAGAAAATCAGTAAGAAAATATTGGATTTGATCTATACTTTAGAGCAAATAGATCTAACAAACATACATATACATTTTATACAACAGCAGAAAATATACATTTTGCTCCAGTGCACATGGAACATTCTCCAGGACAAATCAAATGTTATGTCACAATACAAGTCTTAGCAAATTTTTAGACTGAAATTATACCAAGTATGTTTTCTAACCACAGTGGTACTAAACTCAGAACCAATTGCAGGAGGAGAACTGGAAAATTCACAAATATGTGGAAATTTTAACATACTATTGAAATAATAGATCAAGAATGAAATCAAAAGAAAATTTAAATAATATCTTGAAACAAAGAAAAATGGAAACAGAATATAACAAAACCTATGGGATAAAGGAAAAGCAATGTTAAGAGGCAAATTTACAGCAGTAAGTGCCTCAAAAATAAATAATCTCAAAACACCCTAGTTTACATCTTAAAGAACTTCTAGAAAAAGAACCAAAAGTTGCCAGAAGAAAGTGAATAACAAAAATCACAGCAGAAATAAGTGAAATAGAGAATAGAAAAACAATAGAAAAGATCAACAAAACTGAGAGTTGATTCTTTGAAAACTAAAAAGGTTGACAAACCTTTAGCTAGACTTACCAAGAAAGAGGACTCAAATAATTAAATTATTACTGTAAGAGGATACAACTAATACCATACCAATACAAGTGGCATAAGAAACTACTATGAACAGTTATATGCCAACAAATTGGATAACTTTCAAGAAATAAATAAGTGCCTAGAAATATACAACATACCAACACTGAATCATGAAGAAGTAGAAAATCTGAACAGACCAATAGTAAGTAAGGATATTGGATCAATAATCATAAACCTCTCAAACAAAATTCTAGTCCCCGATGATTTCACTGGTGAATTCTTCTAAACATTTAAAGAAGAATTAACAGCATTTCTTCTCAAACTCATCCAAAAAGTTGAAACTTATCTTACTATAGTCCATATTGCCTCAATACCACAAGGATTCTACAAGAAAAGAAAATGATAGACCAATAACCCTGATCCACTTTGATGTGAAAATCCTCAACAAAATACCAAACAATTTCAGCTACACATTTAAAGAATAATACAACATCATCAAGTGGAATTTATCCCTGGAATGGTTCAACATATGCAAATCAATCACTGTGATACACTACATTAGTAGAATGAAAGATAAAAATCACGTGATTCTCTCAATAAATGCAGGAAAAACAACTGATGTTTAACATCCTTACCTGATGAAAATCTCAACATATTGGGTATAGAAGGAACACACCTCAACATAATAAAGGCCATAATAAAGAGCCACCGCTAACACACCCAACAGTAAAAAGTTGAATACAGTCCCTCTAAGATCAGAAACTACGGAAGGGTACCTACTCTTACCACTCCTATTATACATTGTACTGGAAGTCCTACCCAGAGCAGTTAGGCAAGAAAAAGAAATAATAGGCATCCAGACAAGAAAAGAAGTAAAATTGTCTTTGTTTGCTAGTTGCAGAATACAAAATAAGATCTATATACCGAAAAAAGACTCTTATGAAAAACATTGAAAATGATACAAAGGTTTAACTATACACACAAAGTGTTCATCACCCAAAGTCATCTATAGAGTCAGTGAAATTCCTATCAGAATTCCAGTGGCATTTCCCATAAAAATAGAAAAAAAATCCTCAAAATCATATGGAATTATAAAAGCTGGAAGCATCACACATCCTGAGTTAAAACTATATTACAAAGCTCTAGTAATCAAAACAGTATGGCAATGTCATAAAAGCAAACATATAAACCAATGAAACAGAACTGACAGCCCGGAAATAAACCCTCAAACATACAGTCAACTAGTATTACCAAGGGAGCCAGGAATATTCAAAGAGAAAACAATAATCTCTTCAGTAAATGCTATTGAGAAAACTGTACATTCCCATGCAAAAGAATAAAATTGGACCCAATCATGCACCACTCACAAAAATTAACTTGAAATGGATTTGTAAGACCTGAAACTATAAACATAGTTATAGTTTAGGAAAAAACACAGGGAAAAAAGCTCTAGACTTTGGTCTTTTGCATTGAATATTTTGGGTATGACAAAAAGAAGAAAAACCAACAAAAGCAAAAAATATGTAACTACCTCAACCTAAAAGTTCTGCAGAGCAGAAGAAATAATCAACAAAATGAAAAGGCAACATGTGATACAGAAAATACTTACAAGCCATGTATATATGTGATATATATTTACAAACCGTGATACATATATAAGGGGGTGATATTCAAAATATATATGGAACTCATACAATTCAATGGCAAAGAAATAATAATTTGATTTAAAAGTTGACAAAGGACAAGAAGAGATATTTTTCTAAAGAAGACATACAGATGGCCAACAGGTATATGAAAAGATGTTCAACATAACTAGTCATTAGGGAAATGCAAATCAAAACCACAATGAGATACCACTTTACATCAGTTAAAATGGCTAGCATCAAAAAGACCGGCAATAATAAATGTTACTGATGGAGATTCCTCAAGAAATTAAAAATAGAACTACCATGTGATGCAGCAATCTTATTACTGGATATATATGCAGAGGAAACAAAATCACTGTCTTGAAGAGATATCTTCACTCTTATGTTCATTGCAGCATTACTCACTATAGCCAAGACAAGGAAACAGCCTAAACACCTGTCTTCACTGACGGATGAATGGATAAAGAAAATGTGGAATAAACTTCCAGTGGAATATTATTCAGCCATAAAAGAGATTCAACATGAGTGAACCTGAGGGCATTATGCTAAGTGATACAAGGCAGATGGAGAAAGACACTCATTTGTATGATCTTACTTACATGTGAAATCTAAAACTTTTGAACTCAGTATGTATTATAAGATGATGGATGTTAACTAAACCTATTATGACAATCATTTCATAATATATGTAAATCAAACCAATATACTATATACCTTAAACTTATACAGTGATATATGTCAATTATTTCTCAATAAAACTGGAAAAAGCCCACATTGAACTTATAGAAACAGAGAATAGAGAGTTATCAGGGGCTGGGAATTGGGGGAAGTGGAACAATGTTGTTCAAAGGGTGCAAACTTTCATTCATAAGATGAATCAATCCCAAGGATCTAATAGTCAAGGTGACTATAATTAACAATAATGTATGCATGAAAGTTGCTATGAGATTAAATCTTGAATGTTCTTACCATAACAACCAAATGGTACTTACACGAAGTGAAAGATTTGTTTTTGTGGTAAACATTTTGCAATATGTATGTGTATCAAGTCATCACATTATACACCTTAAACTTATACAATGTTGTATGTCAATTGGATCTCAATAAAGCTTTAAAAAAAATAGGAAAACTCAGATTCCATTAAGGTTTTCTTCTCAGAATACTGATAATTTTAGTTTGGAAAGATTTTAATGGAGTATGACTCATTTAAACAGTTTTATATCTTATATAGCAATTCTAAACACTTTCTACAACCTCGTTATCCGGTACACTCTTGAACAGGCTATAACTTCCAAAGAAATGATTTTTTTTTTAAGTACTCACATGGACTGATTTGGCACTCCTTCTTTTTGGTAATGTCAAATAATGAATATCTGATATTTCTCATTCTTTAGAGGATGCATTAAAATTCTTTTTATTACCATCTCATTGATAATAATTTTATTTCAATAATTTAAATGTATTATAAAAACACTAAGTTAAAGTGGCAACTACTTGGGGCTCCTGGGTGGCTCAGTCCATGAAGCATCCGACTTTGGCTCAGGTCATGATCTTATGGTTTGTGATTTCGAGCCCCATGTTGAGCTCTGTATTGACAGCGTGGACCCTGGAGCCTGCTTCAGATTCTGTGTCTCCCTCTCTCTCTCTCTCTCTGCCCTTCCCTCCTCTCTCTCTCTCTGTCTCTCTCACTCACTTGCTCGCTCTTGTTCTCACTCTTGCTCTCTCTCTCAGAAATATATAAATGTTAAAAAAATTTTTAATGGCAACTACTTTATAGATACGTAGAAATCTTGATTTATTTCCTTATAAATCTATAAAACAACATGGCTAAATAGTTCATTTATCTTCATAGACAGCTGTGTTTTAAACATAGCATTGTCTTCCCATTATGAAAGTAACTCATTATAGAATACTGGCAAGCATAAGCTATATGAAAAAAAATGAAAACTACGTATCTATTACTCCACCATGCAAAGAGAACTATCATCCAAATATTGTTTCCTTAGTTTCCTTTGATAGCATAGGCATTACTCTGTACCTGTGAGCCGTTCACACAATTGTATGCATATGTTAGATGACAAAGGTACAAATCCAAATTATTAAATAATGTCTCATAGTGTTTATTGTTTACAAATCAAGTTTATATTCTTTTTTTCACCTTATCTAATTCATTAAGGAACATTTTTCCCCTCCAGTTTTGAACATAAACCCACCGCGTCACAGAAGTGCAACGTTAGCAATTACAACATTAGCAAATAGTAGAGCTCAAACTTCCTTCTCTCGACATCTCAAATCCCAGTATTCTTCCTCAACAATCCAACTACCTCATGTATTTGGACTTCTCCTACAGTCTGTCCTTTTGACTAAATTAAAAATCATTCTTAAAGTTTGCCTTAAAACTCCCTCAGAGTGTTACTAAATTAAGTTTAAATATCAAGTATAAATTTTCAAGCAATTAGTTTTGGTTTTGCCTGAAGAGAACACCCCACATATGATGCCGAATAAAAACTATTTACACACTACCATAGAGCATTTCTTGTAAAAATGTTGGGTCTGTAGCAGCGATTTACTAATCAAATTCAGAATTTGATTTGAAATGCCTCCGGCAGGCAGCCAATCCAGTTATGAAAGAACAGAAGCAAAAACTAGAGCCCTGGTAAGTCTCCTACAGAAGCTAGCTGGGTTCTTTGCTCTCATTAGAAAACTGGTTCCATAGGAAATCATTGTGATTGCTCCTAAAATAAAATATTGTAGTTAATTTTTTCAATAAATTATTGAACTGTACTAGACACAAAACATGTACATTTCAGAATCTAGAGTTATAAAATATTTTGACATGTTTTAATATAAACAGGAACATTTCCAATGATTGCTTGGATCTAAAATGTTTTTCCACTTGACATTTGTTTATACTTCCTAGGAAAGAAACTCTATTTATGGATAACTGAATAACACAAATAAACATCAGAGAGAGCTGAAAAATCAGCTTTGATTATGCATGAAAATCTACAATGTCATTGTGTACTCTTATGCCGTATTCTGATTGCCTGTTTATTTTTACAGAACTGCTGGTGAGCCTATGGAAGAGGAGCCAGCCTTGTGAAGTGCCAAGCACACCCCCCGACCATATTTCCTGTGTGTGACATCATTGTGTATCCCCCCACCCAGCACCCTCAGACATGTCTTGTCTGCTGCCTGGGTGGCACAGATTCGATGTAACGTAAACACTGGGCACAAAATTCTGAACAGCAGCTTCACTTGTTCTTTGGATGGACTTGAAAGGGCATTAAAGATTCCTTAAATATAACCATTGTGATTCTAAAGTTACAGTAAACCACGATTGGAAGAAACTGCTTCCAGCATACTTTTAACATGATGGCCGACCCACTCCCAGGCCCAAAGTTTGAACAAGTAACATCCAGTAGAGCGTTAGATCCTGTTAATTATGGATGCTATGACAGCCAGCAAAATTTTGGGCAGAACCTGAGAAATACTCATTCCTGACATTCTAATCAGTGTTTTTATTGTGTAATTTTTGTCAGTCTTAAATTGCTTACAGGATTTGCTTTTGGATATGAACAGATAGCAGTTCCCAACATACCACGGAGGGGAGGGGGGAATTGTTTTGTTTTGTTTTGTATGTTTTGTTCTGTTTTGTTGTTTTTTGGCCTTTAACACATGGTTCAACTCTTGCTAATAAGAGTTCAAGATGGAGAAACTGAGATGAGGCTTTGTTCAACGGAATAAACCATGCTTTCTCTCAAAGTCCAAATGCCAAAGTAACTTCACAAACTGTATGTAATGGTGCAATATTTTATGTCACAGTTTTTAAGAAAAATAACCCTATTTCTCTAACCTCCCTCTGTGTGTTCTCACACGTGGGAGATTTGCAACTGTATTTGAGGATGAGGTCTTCCATCCCCCTCGTACATCTCTTGCTCTAATGATAGTTGCTTCAAGTATATGATCCATGGAGGATGGTCTTAATTTTTTCCAAACCTATCAAGAACTTAGTTCTAACTTTCATTTTCTTTCCTCCATCACATCCTTTCTTCTTACCTTTCATCCTTCCTTCCAATAGAAAAGCTAAAGATTACCCATAATTTACCAGTTACTTTCCCAGTTACTTAGGTGCTTTCAGTATTTCTTATTTGTTTACTTACTCACTTACTTACTTTTCAGATTAATAATTGCTTGGCCTGATGTGTTCTTTTAGCTCTTACACCACTGAGGTGAAGGAATGCTACTGAATTTTCTAGATCTTTGAAATATATTAATGACAGCTTTGCCTATTTGAAGTCACCTTGAATTGAGTTAACCTTGAAGTTGTGCCTTCCTGGGTGGTGGTGGGGGGAATAAAAACACAAACAAAACCTTTATATATGTTGCCTTAATGTCAAAGGCTAAAAATAAAGGACCTTTATTTCTGAGGTTAAAATCAATTTACTAAATATAAGTAGGTTATACCCCACCTACCAAAATTTAATTCAATGTATAGCTCAAACACCTAAAGACATTGATGTAAAATACCTCACAGTATTTAATATCTGACAATGCTTTTGAAAGAATTGATGTTTCTTTTTATATATTTTCCTAACTCAAAGGATGTATTAAAGCCATAAGTGAAGATTGTCATGCTTTTATTCAGAAATCTGAAAGAAACCTTAATTAAAACAAGGTTTTAGGAAAGGCCATGATATGAAAGATATAAAACAATGTGGTTTTAGTTAAAGAGGACTCTAACCTGTAAATCAAAGATGAAAGATCTCACTCAAGTAGAATTATATAACTCCCTTTTGTTATACAGTCAGACCATATTTTTCATGCATTTGGTTTTTTTAGGATTACCATTTTAATTTTAAAGACTTTTATTACATATACAAAAATGGCTCAATACTTGGTTTAACATCTTAGAAATTTGAGACACTCTTTGAAATAGGAAATCTGAAATGGAATGTAACTCAGTATTAGGTAAAAATTAGTTTTAGTGCATATGGGTAAGGTCAGTCTAGATTCACAATAATAATCAATTTTTGTTTAAGAAATCATATTTTGAGAGAAATTGATGCCAAACATATTTGCTAGCTCTTGCAATTTTCCTGTAATTGCTTGAGAAGACAGACTTACAGAAAACCATATATTGGAACCAAAGGCTTTAAAAAAAAAAAAAAAAGACACCTCCCCCCTCTTAAAAAGGAAAGTTATATCATATTTTAATTGGAAATGTAATTGTGATTTTCTAAAATCAACTTCATAATTACACACCTCAGTTATTACTTTCAATCCTCTCAGATACTTTTTAGATGTTGAATAAGAAAATGAAACAGTATAGTATAAGCATACTAATTTACTGACGTTTCGTATAATAATGTTGCCACATACTTAATATACACAGCCATCAATCTGATAAAGCCAAATTACTAAGATACCTCCCTGGTTATTTAGATTTACAACATGACACATTAATGAGTTAATCACACATCCTTCCATGTGATACCATACCAAATTGGCTGCCGTTAGGGTCTTTCAGATGCATGGAGAGAGAGATAAACTAGGGAGAGTATTAATCACAGCTGAATGTAGTTGTAAGAACAGACTGCCAGTGCTTTTTGATTATCCCGTTACAAGCTGTAGTATAGCCCTCAGGGACGGAGTGGAGGCTTTTTGAGAACATCAACACTTCTTTTGAAATAGACCAGCACTTTTTGAAAGGGTGGTTTCACTTGATAATAGTTTTCTTCACTTATAATTTAATTTTTATTTCTCATAATAATAAGAGATTATTAAAACTACTCTCTAAACATTATCAATAATGTATCTCTGAAGTTTAAATATACAAGCTTTTTCACAATCTCATAGCTCACATACATGATGAGTAAAATGATGACTTTTGAGAAACAAATTAGTAAATAATTCTAGCACTTTAATAAGGTTTGATAATAATATGTACAAAAAGAAAATTAATTTTCTCAATTATATAGTACAACCCAGTGCTGTGTATTAAATTGAAAAGCAGACAGTTTTATTAGGATAAGTAAAATAGACCTCAAATGGTAATAGAGGCTATTTAATTACTGCTTACTAAATAGGAAGAACATTTTGAGATGAAATATTTAAAAATATTTTAACAGATTTACAACATCAATATTAGAGATAGAAATATGCTTTTTAATTTTTTAATGTTTTATTTATTTCTGAGAGAGAGAGGCAGCGTGAGCAAGGGAGAGTCAGAGGGAGAAGGAGATACAGAATCTGAAGCAGGCTCCAGGCTCTGAGCTGGCTGTCAGCACAGAGCCCAATGTGGGGCTTGAACCCACGAACCGTGAGATCATGACCTGAGCTGAAGTCAGACATTTAACCAACTGAGCCATTCAGGCGCTCCAGAAATCTGCTTTTGAACAAAACAGAGATACACAGGAAAAACTATTACAAATCACATTTCTATTACCAATCATAAGAATTGAAATCTTACCTTCAGTTTTGACTATAACCCTTTGCAAAACTCTCACAAACCTCTCACTGAGAACATAGTAGAAGAACCTGGCTGGCTCAGTTAGTAGCGCATGCAACTTTTGATATTGAGGTTTTAAGTTCAAGCCGAATGTTGGGTGTAGAGATTACTTAAAACCTTTAAAAAACAAACAAACGTGGATTTGAAAGCAGGACATCTTCTCACACAATTTCAAAACTGTAGGGATGGTCTCTCTTAACAGTTTAGTACTCTTATATTTCCAAAGGTCATTCATAAAGCTTTGTGGATTTACTAGGTTTCTTTACAGACTCCATATGGAAGTAAAATAGAATAACCATGTGGAAAGTCTCCTGGGAGAAAATTTCTCTTCAATCAGCACTTTTACACTTTTTATGGCAGCATCTATGTTTAGGACAGTTTATTTAAATATTTTTTAGTATTTATCTTTTGAAAATTTACACTCAATTTGTCTCAGTGAAAGTATTAAATGTCTAATAGCCACAAAACAAACAAACCAAAGGTTTCTGTCTTAAAAGCAATTCATTCTGAGCTTGAAATAATCACTCTGTAAGAGTTTGACATTGTCATATCTAGCGGCACCTATCTTAACATTCTTTTCCTTCTTCAGAAATGAAATCACTTGACTTGTAGAAAAAAAATATGAAAAAAAAAAAGAATAGGGAACAACACATGTTCAATTCTATACCATAGAGTGGGCATTTTCATCTCCAAAAGAAATGAAAACCAGATGATCTAAACTAAGAAATGAAGGCATTTTATTGTTGTCTTCAAAACTGATCATCAGCATGGTCGTGATCTTCATCAAGTATCTCTTGTGTTCCCAAAGGGCACAATTACATTTTGGTCTCCCGCAGTATTTTATACTATTTACTGCGTTTTGAATGAGGTATTATAAGTATTACATCACCTAAATCAACACCCTCACTAAAATATGTGCCTATGTGTGGCTTCTTTTCCCAGTTATATTTACATTGAAAATCATAGCCCCTGCATCTTAACAGCTTGCTTTTCCTTCATCAAATGCTTCATGAAACAAAACATGCTTGTCATGTGGTCCAGAGTATAAACTTTTTAGATGAACGTGGTATACAGAAGTCTAGAACTTGATTTCTGCAAATCAGCTGCAGTCTATTTTTTTTAATGATATACATGGCTAGTTTTGTATAATGGTTTATGCAACAACTGAGTCAATTATCACATGCTTGAAATAGCTGGGTCAGACATTTGAAGCTTAGACTATTGATCTACGGCTTTTTGGACCTGATCTCAATGATTGAGTAATGGAGTTGTAACAATTTCTCAAACCATCTTAATTCTCTGTCTTTTTTTTTTTTTTTCAAACCATCTTAATTCTCTAACTGGAACGCTTAGCAAATACATGGTGAATTCATCATACAGTCTCAGTCTTTCTAACCAATAATTTCCTTTTACCCTTCTCTCCTTCTGTTGTCCAACTGCCAGTACCAACTGCCATATCTAAACTATCAGGATGATTTCTTAAAACTCTATGTTTACTAAGTAAAAACAACCTTGGCAACTTATTTTCTGAGACACCACTAGGTATACTTTGATTCATGCCAAATTGATTCTACAAACACTTTGGTAGATACTCTTTATCTTCCTTTTTATCTCTTCCTTTTCAAGAACCACTTTCTTATTAGTCTTATTTTGAAAGATAGATCCAGTTATTGTGTTTTGGCCTACAGTTTTGGACCTGGCACTTTGTTTTATTAATGCAGAATTTCTTTCTATCAAATATAGTTTTCGACCATTCTTGCTGCTGCCTAATTGTGTTGTGCTCATTATCACATAGAGAAGACTGTACATATATTTTCTTGCCCTTTGGGTGATGTCTTTATGATTTAAACTCATAGGCATAAACTCTAACCTGAAGAAAAAATGGCCAAAGAGTAATTTTAAATCAATATAACTTGGAAGTAAGATATTATTTCCAGACTATTCAAAGAAAATTGGACTTCTTTTATTTTTCTGTTTGGGCCCTAGGCACATTAGAGGCAAATGTTGCAACATGAAATAAAATAAAGAGGGTCAAATTTTTTGTGGGACAATGTAGTCATGTCCTTTAGGCTTCATTGTGTGGTACCCTTTCTTGGGAGTTGGCATTTTATGACACTTGATAGAGATCTTACAGCAAATTCAGGCTTTTGCTTTTATTCACTTAAAATTGAGTAGAAATGAAGTAATTAAATATCTTAGGAATTAAGAATTCTAAGATCTGAGGAGGAATCACACTTTCTTGCATATGAAAAAATTGTTTTTAGATAAAAATCTCCATATGCTTTTTCTAAATTTTAAGATTCTCAAACTTTTTCTAGTTAAGCAATGTCAATGTCTTATCTCCACCACAGCTGGGTTATATAAAATTGCCCTTTCAGTGGTTGGTAGGCATAAGAAGCATTCTGTTACAAGTGAATGACCATTTCGTGGATTATAACCTCATCAGTTTTTTTGTCATTTGAAAGCAAATATCCTGATATTTTTAAACAAAGTGGGCAGAGCAGGCAGGAAACCAATATTTATTTATTACTCCCATGATTAAACACTTTAGACCAGGCTTGTTGATGTGTATGCCAATAATCTGGAGTTTCTGGCTTTGTGTTAAATTAAAATGTCTTTTCTATTGTGGTCTGATATCTGTTTCTGTAATAAGATCAGTTTGTTGTCCTCTGTGCACCAGTGGTTTTGCCTTTAATTTTTTTGGCTGGCATTCACCAAAATCTGTCATCCAGAGCTGCTGAGAAAAGTACATGTTGCCAAACTTCTTTTCTTAAAATTGTGCTGCCAGTGATATTTTCCCAGATGTGAAAAATAATTATCTAATAAAGGATAAATACCTTATAACAATACCATTGTTCAACATGCTCATGGAATGTTTACCTTCTTTCTGATTCCTCTTTTGTATTTGAAAATATTGAATGGTAATTCAATGGTGTGTTCCAAATTGTCTATGTTGTTAATGTTGTGATGCTCCTTCAAAGAGGATTCAAAGATCCTCTTTTGTCTTGTGTTTTCTACTGAATTAGATTTCCTCTAGTCCTGTGTGAATAAAAGCTATTTGAAATAAAACTGTGCTTATTTGTCAAATATTTGTTGAATAAATAAAATACAGTTATAAATTACTGTGACATATACTGTTCCGCTTTCAAAAAGTGAAAGGGTTATCTGCAAATAAATTCCCTTTATAATGTGAAAATTAATAGAAGAAGAAAAAGTAGTTAAAAGTAGTAATGTCTGAATGTAATGTGCTTATCAGAATAAAGAATAATAATAGCTAATACTGGTTATCCCAAACTTGTACCTATTACTCTACTGAGCACTGTACCATATAGTATTCCTCACATGAACCCCTACATCATGTCTAATGGCTCCCATTTAAAAGCATGGAACATGAAAAAGATTAACTCATTTACTTATCCATTGTTACAGATAGTAAGAGATAAGCTTAAATTCTTATCTACATCTGTCTCCAAATGGCATACATGATATGGCAAAGATAGTAGACAAAAGGCTTTTTTTTAACTGTAAAACTATGACTAACATTCAGAATAGACTATATGCTCAGTCTTTGCTAACCTTATGATTTTATTAAATTATCATTTTAAATGGATTTGGTAATTGTGGGTAGGTTTGTACAGTAAGTACAAGTTACAAAATGTGTTTTTTTTCCTAATTTCAACATCTTTCTTTAATCTAGCCAATAACTCTAAAATGTCTTTGGAATACATATTTCAAAAACTCTTGAAATCTATTCCAAAACCAATACTTATTTTTGTATTTTATAAACCCCTGCAGTGTTTAACAGTCTAAAACATAACTGTTTCCAGTGGACAATGGCTTGGATTCCTTCTGGGAAAAGATAGTAGTATTTTGTCTAACAGAAAGTAAACTTGAGTTGGAGTGAGTGGGTAGAGTAGGTTTCAGTGGTAAACACCTTTGGTTTAATCAGATTTGTCAAATGGCAAATGTTACTTCATGGTTCTTTGTTTCCTTTAAGTTTCCATGGTGAAAAAAAAAAAGTGGAGTATAATTTAAAAACAGAATGAATACTGTATTATTTTTTTAAGTTTATTTATTTTTGAGAGAGAGCATGCATGCACAAGTAAGGGAGGGGCAGAGAGAGGGGGAGACCCAGAATCCAAAGCAGACTCCAGGCTGCACAGCACAAAGCTGTCAGCACGAAGCCTCATGCGGGGCTCAAACTCAAGAACCATGAGATCATGAGCTGAGCAGAAGTCAGCCACTTAACTGAGCTACCCAGGCAACCCAGAGTGTTGTATTATTTTTTTAAAAGTACTCTGCAGTTAAAAATAGAAACCTAAAGGACTTCTTTTACTATTTACACTTTTGAAATTATTTACCTGAAAGTACTTCCAAATATTGCAGCTACTCCTCAACTTTGTAATATCAGTATCAATATCAATATCAGTTCCCATGATCCTCACAGTTGACCATAATTGGATGATTACTGACATATCCTAATAAGTACCTTGGAAAAGACTGCTACTTGTTCTTTCAAATGTCATAAGAAGGGGCGCCTGAGTGGCTTAGTCGGTTAAGCGTCCGACTTTCGCTTGGGTCATGATCTCACGGTTCGTGGGTTCGAGCTCCACGTCGGGCTCTGTGCTGACTGCCAGCTCAGAGCCTGGAGCCTGTTTCAGTCTGTGACTCCCTCTCTCTCTGACCCTCCCCTGCTCACGCTGTCTCTCTCTCTCTCTCCTAGAAATAAATAAAACATTAAAAAAAAATTTTTTTTTAATGTCATAAGAAAAGAGGAATGCAATTCAGAGAGGTGAATGAATTCCTGTTTTTAGTACTTGAAAACCTGGAGATATAATAAATAAAGATTGCATTTACCTTATATTAAGTCACATTTTTTGAGTTCTTAGCATATTTTAAAAAGGCACTATTAACTTCCTACTGAAAGCTTATATAGTACATGTAAAGTTTGATACAGTCCCACATATATTTTTTGCTTTTTCCCAAAAAATAATCCTTCCAAAAGACTAAGATTTAAAACCTTAAGATGTGATAAAGTAAATCAATTTAATGATGTAATAAAATTAATTTTAATAAATTATTTATTAAGATTTAATTAGATGTGAAGACTTCATGTCCATGATACGTGAGGTTTTTTTCCTTCCCGACTCCATTATTTTAGTATGCTCATTTAAATTTTCTCCTTTGCTAAACATTTTTTTAATTTTATTTGTTGTTTATTTTTTAAATAAATATATTAATAGTTATTAAACACCTAGCCTGGGCTCTCATTTGAATCTCACAACACTCCTGTGAAAGGAGTAATTTAGTAGAGGAGGAGATTGAGGCTTAACTGCCAGAAAATAAAACCCATCTTCTTTACTGCTATTCAAATGATCATATTCAATGTAATCAGCATTCACTGGGTGCCTACGATATGTCACATGCATTCAGTACTGTTCTTATAATAGCATGGAGAATAGCAAGAAAATTGGCAATATGACTACATAAATGAAAATTTCATATAAAGTTCCCACTTACATAGCTACAAAAGAAGTATTGCCAGATAATAGGTTTGGGTTTAGAATTGTATGATACTAAGGATTTTTAAAAAGTGTGATCTGTCTTCTTTCTCCATGGAATTATAACACAGAGGTGGACATAGAATATATATGAGAAATATTTGTTGTCTAAATTATATATAATTATATTCACAGGAAGATTTGGGCAAAGATCTATCAAAAGAATTGATATGATTTAGGGTGTATGTTAATGTCCCTTTCATCCCTAATGTCAACATTCTATTAAGAGAATATAATGTTGATGGGGGCACCTAGGTGATTCAGTCCATTAAGACTCAGACTTCAGCTCAGGTCATGATCTCACAGGTTGTGAGTTCAAGCCTGGAGCCTGCTTCATGATCTCACAAGTTGTGCGTTCTCAAAGCCTGGAGCCTGCTTCAGATTCTGTGTCTCCCTCTCTCTCTGCCCCTCCCCTACTCATCCTCTGTCTGTTTCTCAAAAATAAATAAACATTTAAAATACAATAAAATAAAAGTGTATAATATTAAGAATTAGAAGTAGGAGGTTAAATTTGTAGAGATCCTAAAAATCCCCTTAGAAATTGCTTTCTAAATTGTAGTCATTTGTATTTTTGTCATTATGCCTCTTGAAAAAAAATCAGTTAAGTATAATTTCTAGTGCATCAAGTCCCAGATAATCGGTCTTCAATGACAATTTCTGCTTTAGTTCATTTGCCCTTTAATGAAACATAATTTCCAACCTCTTTTACTTTTTAAAGCAATGATCTTGATAAACGTTACTTTCAGTTCTTTCATCAGACCCCAAGCCCTGATAGACTGTACCACACTCATCAGACAGACTGTATTTATGGGGGTCTCTGTGGCATTAAATGCTGCTGCCACTTTGAAGTTTTAATTTCCCCAGTTTAAAATTCAGCCCATACTTAACTAAATACTTCTAACTTCTTTTCTAATGGTTACATATATGTCTATATCTCTCAAAACCCGGCAATCCCACACAGTCAAAAGCACTGCTTTACTATTAGTGAATATTATAAAAGGATTGCTAGATACAATGAAATAGTCCCTTCTTGTCACTACTCCTTTTAAGCTCGATGGAAAATGAATGGAAAAGTATATGGAGCCCCATACTGAAATCTGTGTTACAAAATCACTGTCCTTTCTGTTGAGATCAAGCCAACTCAGGTATATAGAGCTTTAAGAAACAATTTTTAAAAAGCTTCCAAGTATATATGCATCTTGTTTACTCTAAGATTCAAGTTTGGTTGATGTATTCCCAGAGTATGCCCAGAAAAGAAAATGTAGGACTAGAAATCCAGACTTTTGGTTTCCAGACCCATTTCTACCATTATCTTTTCATGGCTTTAATTTCTTTTTTCCCTCTAATGCTTTGAAAGTTAAACATTATACTTATATTATTTTAGGAAAACTATGCATTATATTTCTATTATTTTAGTGGTTACTCATATTATTAAAATGCCCACTTGACTTAGTCTCACCTGTACTTTACCAAGATTTCTGTAGCTGTCTACTGTTCTTTTGTAAGCAATCTCTTTTTTTCTCTTAAGATATATTAAGATCATCTCTGTAAGAAGATAGTCTTTGTATTTGTCCTGTAAGGGACTTGATGTATTTCACAAATCTGAAATTTAAATTCTTTTTTCTATTCTGAGTATTCCAAATTATTTATGATTGATAATAGCCCCCTCAATCTTCTATTTCCTTCTTCCCTAACTCTCATTGGATATAACTCTTATTCGACCCATACTGATAGGCTTCACTCTTTACTTTTGGACCATATACTTTCCTTTTACCTTTCCCATCACTTTGTCTTTTAATGCCGCCCTCTACAAGTTTTCTCCAATATTTCAAGTCTAATTTGATGCCTTTCCATCCTATGAAGTTTAACTTTCAAAGACCACATTATTCACTTTAACAGATATGCTCACTTCTTTTTCAATATTCTATTGAATATTCTACAATTCTACAATAGAATATTCACAATATTCTATTGTGTCTTATTTTCTTACTGCTCAGACTTCTTGTGTTACACTTTAATAATGTTCTACACATCTACCTGACAGTGTCTGTGTAAGTTCTCTATGATCTCAAATATTCAAGCGTTGCTTAAATTGGCTTATTTATTGTTTTGAAAATGTTTTATTGTGAATTCATGTTCAGTGGGCTTTTACCTTTGGGAATTCCATGATGCCACTTGGATTGAGGACATATCCCTCTTAAGCAATTTCAAATTTTCTTCTGGCCAGGATCTCAGAGGCTTTACTATGTAGGACCATTTTGATGTTCAATATTCTGCTTATAGGTTCGCTGACCTTATGACTAATATGAATTTAAATGTCAAATCTATGTGCAAGCTCACCAATCATCAGGAGAAATGTTTTTTTCCCACTCAGTGTCCACAAACGCACTATAGCTTCCTTGTCATTCTGTTGTCAGTGGGCAGCTACATATATTTTTTAGTCTACCCGACCACTTAGCAGGTCAGCCTTTCAAGGATCCTCCCCAATTGTGAGCATGTATGTGCAGGATGCATTTCGCAGTTCCAATTTGCTGCCTCAGGAAGTCCCAAGTGTTCATCTCCTGTCTCTGTATAGGTATTAAAACCTAAGCCCTTGGGTTGCTTACACTGGCTACTCCCAGTGATGCCATCCCAAACCCATGGCAACAGCAGCTCTTCCTCCTGCCACTCATTGTCAGTGCCTTCCTCCTTACTGATACTTGGAGCTTTTGCTGGCCTGGGGGAATTTATCTATACATTTAAAAGAAGTTTGTATCTAGTTTTTCTTGATCTTTATGACAGAAGTGCTACAATTCAGGGGCACCTGGGTGGCTTAGTTGGTTAAACATCCGATTTCAGCTCAGATCGTGATCTTACAGTTCATGGGTTTGAGCCCTGCATCGGGCTCTGAGCTGACAACTCAGAGCCTGGAGCCTGCTTCAGATTCTGTGTCTCCCTGTCTTTCTGCCCCTCCCCTGCTCACGCTCTGTCTCTCTCTCAAAAATAAATAAACTTTTGAAAAAATTGTTAAAGAAGTGCTACAGTTTCACTGGTCCTTCACACTGACAATATTGAAAATGGTCTCAGGCTCCTTTTTATGAAATGAGAACGGTGCATACCTAATCTCTATGGTTCTGTTTAGTTCTGATATTCCATGACTTTTTCATATGCATGAAATGGACACTTTAGTTTCTGAAACTGCTGGTCATTCCACTGCTTAAGAGAACTCTTCACTCTGGGTAATTAGAGTTACTGCCATAAGAGTTTTTAACAAGCCTAAAATGATAAGAGTTTGCAGACTGCTTTAGGAGATAAAAGGAAATGAGAGGCACTTATGCTATCTGCAGAGATTTAACTACTCCTGATTATTTGGTGTTTCTTGTACTCCCTGAAAACTACCTCAGACAATGCAGTGCTGGTGTCCATCTTGAGTTGTATGTGCTTAATCTCACTGTTAGTAGCAAATACGAAGAAGAAGGAATAGTAGTGAGTTCCACTTGTCTGAACCTTAGAAATGAGGATAGGGTTACACGGGCATCGTTTTCATGTCTCTCAAAACATGACAGGGAAACAGATACTCATCACATGTCAGAGAGTGAAAGATTTGGGCTAATGCTTGGCAAGAGCATACATAGCTGAGGTTTCATTTCTTTGCTCACTAGTACATACTGTGGCCATGTTAAAGTTCAGCCTTCACATTCCTTTCTGGTGAAAAAGGGATTTAATGAATTTGCTACATGTTCCTCTAGTTGCAAAATGACATGCATCTTTCTCTCATTTTGGCTACCCTTTTTTTTAATACCTTGGATATATTGTGCATGGGTATCTTTCCAACTAAAAAGTACTTACTGAGAAGGAAGAGGAATCATTGCTGTGGGACAAAAACATTTTCCCTCAAAAAAGAATGTACAAGCACACAAAAAAGATGTGGGATTTTTATGAATCATATCCTGTAATTTTTCACTTTTTTCCAGCTACCTCCTTCTTAGAACAGAATCCAAGAAAACCAAAGAAAACTATTTGTACTGTGAGCAAAAATTTTGCCAAATTGAGTTACATAATTCATCTAGCAGATTTGATGAGTTCCTGGATGCAATTTGCAAATTTGCATTTTGGGCACAAGGAAATAATGCATTTGTTATATATGAAAAAACACAGTGCTTATTACAAAACCATATTTTGTAACTGCTCAGGAATGCTGTGTATATATGTAGAGTATATATACTTAGGCATGAAACTTGGCTATTTATCATGTACATTTCAGGATATTTGACAGTGAACATAGTGAACCAAGGAATCAAATATATGAATTATTAGAAACAAAGAATTTAAAATCATGATTAAAATATTAAATATATTAAGTATAAGTGATCAACTGTAAAAACATTCAAGTAAAGGAACATACTCACTTTGATGTATCTATCATACTTGGATTCAATATACATTATCCCTTATTTCTCAAAATTAACATTCTGAATTATGGAAGGAGGGTTAGTGTTAGCAAGATATTGGCTTAGAAAGCTCCTGGGCCTCATTCTCTTGCTGAATTATCAAATAAACATCCTCAGACTTACTAAAATAACTTTGTAGGTACTCTGGAAAGCTAAAGATTACAGCAACCAAGCAAATGCCCAATCAAGAAAAAGGAACAGAATGGTAGTAAATTTTGTAGTGTTTTCATTCACCTTTGCCTAAGCCCCTCACATCCTTGCACAATTCTCTACACCAAAGTCAGGAGGAAGTGGCTTGTGTTAATCTGCTCAGATTGCTCTAACAAAGTACTACGAATCGGTGACTTAAAAAAACGGACTTTTATTTCTCACAATTCTGGAGACTGGGAAGTCTGAGGTCAGGTCATCAGCATGGTTGGGTTTTCATAAGGGCCTTCTTCCTGACTTGATAGATGGCTGCCTTCTTACCATATCCTCATATGATGAATAGAAAAAGCTCTGGTGTCTCTTCTTTTTCTTATAAGAGCACCAATTCTATCATGAATTCTTCTCTTGTATGACCTATATAATCTAAATCAAATACCTGCCAAAGGCCTCAACTTTTAATACCATTGCATTGTGGGTTAGTGATTTGACATAAGAATTCAGGAGAGGGGAAAATTCAGTCTATGACAGCACCAATTCCTAGTTCCCTCCCTTGGGCTGGAAAGAGCAGAGTGGAAATTATAAAGTTATGGGAGTGTAAAATAATTAAATTCCCAAATCAAAAAATATAGACTGATGGAATGGGTTAAAAAACAAGATCCAAATATGAGCTGTCCATAAGAAACACACTTTATTTTATTTTAAAAATGTGTAGGAGGGTTCCCGTTTCTCCACATCCTCGCCATCATCTAAAGATTTGCTCATTTTAGCCAGTCTTACTGGCATGAGGTGGTATCTCAATGTGGTTTTGATTTGTATTTCCCTGATGAGGAGGGATGCTGAGCATCATTTCATGTGTCTGTTGGCCATCTGGATGCCCTCTTTAGAGAAGTGTCTGTTCATATCTTCTGCCTATTCACTGGATTGTTTGTTTTTTTGGGTGTGGAGTTTGGTGAGCTCCTGTTGGTGGGAATGTAAACTGGTGCAGCCCTCTGGAAAACAGTATGGAGATTCCTCAAAAAATTAACAGTAGAACTCCCCTAGAACCCAGCAATAGCACTGCTAGGAAATTACCCAAGGGATACAGAAATGCTGAGGCATAGGAGCACATGTACCCCAATGTTCATAGCAGCACTCTCAACAATAGCCAAAACATGGAAAGAGCCTAAGTGTCCATCAACGGACGAATGAATCAAGAAGATGTGGTTTATCTATATGATGGAATACTACATGGCAATGAGAAAAAATGAAATCTGGCCATGTGTAGCAACATGGATGGAACTTAATGGTGTTATGCTGAGTGAAATAAGTCAGCAGAGAAGGACAGATACTATATGTTTGCACATATAGGAGGATTAGGAGGAACTTAACAGAGGACCATGGATGAGAAGAAGGGGAAAAATAGTGGGGGAGAGGGAGGGAAGCAAACCATGAGAAACTCTAAAATGCCAAGAACAAAATGAGGGCAGATGGGGTGGGGGGGAAGGGAAGGGAAGTGATGAGCATGGAGGATGGCACTCGTTGTTGGGATGAGCACTGGGTGTTATATGGAAACCAACTTGACAATAAACCATTTTTTAAAATGTGTTCTAATGTCTCCAAAGGCAAGGGAAATAAAAGCAAAAATGAACTATTGGGACCTCATCAAGATGAAAAGCTTCTGAATAGCATAGGAAACAATCAGTAAATCTAAAAGTCACCTAATGGAATGGGAGAATATATTTCCAAATGACATATCAGATAAAGTGTTAGTATCAAAAATCTATAAAAACTTACCAAACTCAACATCTGAAAAACAAATAATCCAGTGAAGAAATGTGCAGAAGACATGAACAGACACTTTCCAAAGAAGATATCCAGATGGCTAACAGACACATAAAAAGATGCTCAACATTGCTCATCATCAGGAAAATACACGTCAAAACCACATTGAGATACCACCTTACACCAGTCAGAGTGGCTAAAATTAACAACTCAGGAAACAACAGATGTTGGCAAGGATGTGAAGAAGGGGAACCCTCTCGCGCAGGCGATTGGAATGCAAACTGGTGCAGCGATTCTGGAAAACAATGTGGAGGTTACCCAAAAACTTAAAAACGGAACTACCCTACAATCCAGCAATAACACTGCTAGGAATTTATACAAAATATACAGGATTGCTGTTTCATAGGGGCACATGAAGCCCAGTTGATAGCACTGCTACAAACAACAGCCAAATTATGGAAATAACCCAAATGTTCATCAACTGATGACTGGATAAAGAAGATGTGGTGTACATATATATGTATATGTGGTATACATATATATATGTATGTATATATGTGTGTGTGATACACAATGCAATACTACTCAGCAATGAAAAAGAATGAAATATTTCCATTTGCAACAATGTGGATGGAACTGGAGGATATTATACTAAGTGAAATAAGCCGGTCAGAAAAAGATATATAATCATATGTTTTCACTCATATGTGGAATTTGAGAAACGTAACATAATACCATAGGGGAAGAAAAGGAAAAATAAGTTACAGAGAAGAGGTAAACCATAAGGCACTCTAAAATACAGAGAACAAACTGAGAGTTAATGACGGTGGAGGGTTCAGGGGGTGGGGAAAATAGGAGATGGGCATAAAGGAGGACACTGTAGGGATGAGCACTGGGTGTAGAATGTAAGAAATGAATCATGGGAAACTACTCCTGAAGCCAAGACTACACTGTATATACTGTATGTTAGCTAGTGTAACAATGAATTCTTTTTTATTTTTTATATTTTTTAAAATTTTTTAATGTTTTATTTATTTTTGAGAGAGAGATAGAGACAGCATGAGCAGGGGAGGGTCAGAGAGAGAGGGAGACACAGAATCCAAAGATAGGCTCCAGGCTCTGAGCTAGCTGTCAGCACAGACCCCAACATGGGGCTTGAACCCATGAACCATGAGATCATGACCTGAGCTGAAGTCTGACGCTTAACTGACTGAGCCACCCAGGCGCCCCAGTAAATTCTTAAAATAAATAAATAAAATAAAACATCTGTTCTAAATGAAGTATACTTGACACAAATTTTAACTTTAGTTTCACATGTACAGCATAGTGATTTGATAGGTCTATATATTATACTGTGCTCATCACAAGTGTAGCTACTGTCTGTCACCAATAACGCTATTATGATACCACTGACTAAATCCCCCATGCTGTACCTCTCAGCCCCATGACTTATTCATTCCATCAACAGAAGTTTTTATCTCCCTCCCCCCCACTTTACCCGTTTTGCCCAATCTCTCATCCCCTTCTCCTTGGAGCCATCAGTTTGTTTCTGTATTTATGGGTGTGTTTATACTTTATATTTATTTTGCTTTTTTTTTTTTTAGATTCTACATATAAGTGAAATCATATGGTATTTATCTTGCTGTGTCTGATTGATTTCACATGGTATAAAACTCTTTAGGTCCATCCGTGTTGTCACAAATGGCAAGATCTCATCCTTTTTATGACTCAATAATATTCCATTATATATATCACATCTTTATTCATCTTCCTATGGGCATTTGGGTTAGTTTCAATATATTGTATTCGATATATTGTATTCAATATATTCAATATATAGTATTCAATATATTGGCTATTGTAAATAATGCTGCAGTAAACATAAGGATGAATATATCTTTTCAAATTAGTGTTTTTGTTTTTTGGGGATAGTAAATACCCAGTAGTGAAATCACTGGATCATATGGTATTTCGATTTTTAATTTTTTCAGGAAATTCCATACTGTTTTCCACTGTGGCTGTACCAATTTGCATTCCCACCAATTGTGCACAAGGGTTCCTTTTTCTCTATATCCTCACCAACAGTTGTTATTTCTTGTCTATTTGATCCTAGCCATTCTGACAGGTATAAGGTCATATCTCACGTGCTTTTGGTTTGCATTTCCCTGCTGATTACTGGTGATGAGCATCTTTTCATGATACTCATCACCAGTAATGTTGTCTGTTGGCCACCTGTATGTATTTTTTGAAAAATGTTAATCCAGCTCCTCTGCCCATTTTTAATCAGATTATTTAGTTTTTTGGCACCAAGTTGTATAGGTTTTTTTAATATATTTTTGGATATTAACTCTTTATCTGATATATCATTTTTTAATATCTTCTCCCATACAATAGGTTGCCTTTACATTTTGTTGATTTTTTTCCTTATGCAAAGGTCTTTTTTTTTTTAAATTTTTTTTTAATGTTTTTTATTTATTTCCAGGAGAGAGAGACAGCGTGAGCAGGGGAGGGTCAGAGAGAGAGGGAGTCACAGACTGAAACAGGCTCCAGGCTCTGAGCTGGCAGTCAGCACAGAGCCCGACGCGGGGCCCGAACCCACGAACCGCAAGATCATGACCTAAGCGAAAGTCGGACGCTTAACCGACTAAGCCACCCAGGCGCCCCTCCTTATGCAAAGGTCTTTTATTTTAGTGTAGTCCCAATAGTGTCATTTTGTTTTTATTTCCCTTGCCTGAAGAGACATATCTAGAAAAAATGTTGCTAAGGTCATTGTCAAAGAAATTACTGCATATGTTTTCTTCTAGTTTTATAGTTTCGAATCTCCCATTTAGATTTTTAATCCATTCTGAGTTTGTTTTTGTATATAGTCTAAGAAAGTGGTCCAGTTTCATTAATTTGCATATAGCTGTACAGTTTTCCCAGCACTGTTTACTGAAAAGTCTACCTTTTCCTTATTGTATATTATTGCCTCTTTTGTCATAGATTAATTGAGCATATAAGCATTGGTTTGTTTCTGGACTCTTGATTCTGTTCCGCTGACCTATGTGTCTGTTTTTGTGCTAGTACCATACTGTTTGGATTACTACAGCTTTGTGGTATATATTGAAATCTGAGATTGTGATACCTTTCAAGATTGCTTTGGCTATTCAGGATCTTTTCTGATTCCATACAAATTTTAGTATTATTTTTTCTAGTTCTATGAAAAACTATTGATATTTTGGTAGGGATCGCACTGAATCTGTAAATTGCTTTGGGTTGTGTGGACATTTTAACAATATTAATTCTTCCAAACCATGAACATGAAATATTTTTCCATGTGTTTGTGTCATTTTCAACTCTAGAGACACATTTTAGATCTAAGGACACGCACAGGTTGAAAGTGAAAAGATAGAGTAAGATATTTCATGCACATAACAACCTAAAGAGGGCAGAGATGACAATACTTTTATCAGATAAAATAGATCCCAAGTAAAAAAATATCACAAGACAAAGAATGTTACATAGTGATTAAAAAGGTCAAATCACCTGGAAGCTATAACAATGATAAATATATATGCATGAAATATCAGAGCACCCAAATATAGAAAGCAAAGACAACATGAAAACTTATGGGATACAGTTAAAGCAGAGCCAAAAGGCAAATTTATAGCTTAAATACTTACATAAAGGTCTCAAATCAACTATTTAACTTTATACCTTCAGGGAAAAAAAAGTAAAAGAAGAACAAATTAAATCCAAAACTCGCAGAAGGAAGGAAATAATAAAGATAAGAGCAGAGGTAAATATAATATAGAATAGGAAAACAACAGAAAAAATGAACATAACCAAGAATTAGTTCTTTGAAAAAAATAACAAAATTGATAAACTTAGACTGACTAAGGAAAAAAGAGAGAAGAAAAATCAGAAAAAGAAGAGAGGATATTACTACCAATTTTATAGATGTAAAAAGGATTATAACAGAGTATTGTATACAATTGCACTCCAACTAATTGGATAACCTATTATGTAATGGACAAGATTTTAGAAATACAATGTACCAAGACTGACTTATGAAGAAATAGAAAATCTGAATAGCCTAGAACTGGTAAAGAGGTTGAATCAATAATCTAAACCCTTCTAACAATAAGGCTTTCTACCCAAGAACAAATGACTACAGTGATGAATTATACTAAACATTTAAAGAACACCTATCCAGGGGTCATCTGGGTGGCTCAGTCGGTTAAGCATCTTACTTCAGCTCAGGTCATGATCTCATGGTCAGTGAGTTTAAGCTCTGCATTGGGCTCTGTGCTAATAGCTCCAAGCTTGGAGCCTGCTTCAAATTCTGTGTCTCCCTCTCTTTCTGCTCCTTTCCCTCTCTTTCTTTCCACTCACACTCTGTCTCTCTCTGTCTCTCAAAAATGAATAAACATTTTAAAAATTTTTAAATAAAGAAATAAAGAACACCTATCCTTCTCCATCTTTTCCAAAAAAAATGAAGGGGAGGGAGTAATTTCTAACTCATTTAGTGAGGCCAGAATTATCCTGGTATCAAAATGAGACAAAGACACTGAGAAAAAACTACAGGCAAATATTCCCTCTGACTACTGATATAAAAATCTTCAACACAATGTTAGCCAACAGAATTCAACAGAACATTATAGGATTATGCATTGGGGCACCTGGGTTGCTCAGTTGGTTGAGCATCCAACTCTTGATCTCTACCCAGGTCATGATCTTAATGTTCATGAGTTTAGCCCCTAATGGGGCTCTGAGCTGATGATATGGAGTCTGCTTAGGATTCTGTCTCTTCTTTTCTCTCTGCCTCTCACCTGCTCGTGCACCCTTCTCTCTCAAAAAAAAAAATAAATAAATAAACTTAAAAAAAGGATTATGCAGTATGACCAAGTGGGATCTATTCCTGGAATACAAGAAGAGTTTAATGTATAAAAGTTAATCAATGTAATATTCCTCATTAACAGAATAAAAAGAAAAACCCACATGATCATTAATATTAATATAGAAAAAGCAGTTGACAAAATTCAACATCCTTCATGATAAACTTTTAATAAACTAGGAATAGAAGTGAACTACTTCAACATAATTAAGAACATATATGAAAACCCACAGGCAACGATGTATTTGCATTAATCAGGTTTCTCCAGAAAACAGTACCAGTAGGATATATACATATAAAAATATTATAAGGAATTGACTGACAGGACTATAGAAGCTGACAAGTCTTAAGATCTGCATTTGGCAAACTGGAGTCCTAAGAGAGACAATGGTGCAGTTCCAGCCTGTGCAGTGGCAGCTTCTAAAGCCAGTGTTTCAGCTGGACTCTGAAGGGAAGAAAAAAACTGATGCTCCCCCTTGAAGTCAGTCAGGCATAAGAAATGCCCGTTACTACTGGGAAGGTCAGCCTTTCTATTCTGTTAAGGCCTTCAGCTGATTCGATGAAACCCACCCAAAGTAGGGAGGACAACCTGATTTTTGTCCGTCTACTGATTCATGTATTAATTTCATCCAGAAACATACTCATGAACACACCAGAACAATGATTGATAAAATGTCTGGGTATTATGTAGCCCCGTCAAAACGACACATAAAATCAATCACCACATTTTTCAGTGGTTGAAGACTGAAAGCCTTTCTTCCAAAATCAATAACAAGGACGTCCACTTTCAGCACTTCAATTCCACATATTACTGGAAATAATAGCCAGAGCAACTAGGCAAGAGAAAGAAATAAAGACACCCAGATTGGAAAGGAAGATATTAAAATTATCATGGGTCATTGATGACATGATTTTATATGTAAAACCCCTGAAGGTTCCACAAAATCTGTTAGACCTAATAAGCAAATTCAGCACAGTTGAAAGACACACAAAAATTGGTTGTGTTCTGTACACTAACGATGAACAATCCAAAACAAAATTCCAAGAATAATTTTATTTACAAGAGTATCAAAATAAAATAAAGTGCAAGAAAACTTACCCAAGAAAATGAAAGGTTTGTGCACACTGAAAACTACCAAACATTTCTGAAAGACATTAATGAATACAAAAATAAATCGTTCTAGGAAAGGAAAGACATCCAGTGTTCATGGATTAGAAGACTTAATAATGTTAAGAGCTCGACAATACCTAGAGCAGTCTACACATTCAGCGCAATTCCTATCAAATCCTAATGTGCGTGCGTGTGTGTGTGTGTGTGTGTTTGCAGAAAAGAAAAAATTCATCCTAAAATTCCTTTAGAATTTCAAGTGATCTTGAATAGACAGAAAACTTTGGGAAAGAAAAAAAGTTGAAAGTTTAACTTTCCTTCCTTTTCTATTTTTTTTTTTTGGAACAGTTTGAGAAGAATCGGTATTAACTCTGCTTTAAATGTCTGGTAGAATTCCCCTGGGAAGCCATCTGGCCCAAGACTCTTATTTGCTGGGAGTTTATTGATAACCAATTCAATTTCTTTGCTAGCTATGGGTCTGTCCAAATTTTCTATTTCTTCCCATTTGAGTTTTCGTAGTGTGTGAGTGTCTAGGAATTTGTCCATTTCTTCAAGATTTTCCAGTTTGTTGGCATACTATTTCATTGTATACTCTTATAATTGTTTGTATTCTGTGGTGTTGGTTGTGATCTCTCCTTTTTTATTCATGATTCTATCTAGTTGGGTCCTCTCTCTTTTATTTTTGATAAGTCTCACAAAGAGGTTATCAATTTTGTTTATTTCAAAAAACCAGCTCTGTGTTTCATTGATCTGTTCAACTGTATTTTTTTAAAATTCTGTATTGTTTATTTCTTCTCTAATCTTTATTATTTCCCTTCTTCTTCTAGCTTTGGACTTTATTTGTTGCTCCTTTTCCAACTTTTAGGTGTAAGGTTAGGTTATGTTTTGGGGATCTTTCTGGCTTTTTGAGAGAAGTCTGAATTGCCATGTATTTTCCTCTTAGGATTGCCTTTGCTGCATCCCAAAGGGGTTGGACTGGAGAGTTTTCATTTTCATTTGCTTCCATGTATTTTTTAATTTATTCTTTAATTTTCTGCTTAGCCCATTCATTCTTTAGTAGGATGTTCTTTAACCTCCCTGTATTTGGAGGCTTTCCAATTTTTTCCTTGTGGTTGATTAAAGTTTCATAGCAATGTGATCTGAAAATATGCTTGATATGATCTCAGTCTTTTTGTAACCCGTTGAGGGTTGTTTTGTGACCCAGTATGTGATCTGTTTTGGAGAATGTTCCATGTGCACTCAAGAAGAATGTGTATTCTGCTGCTTTCGTATAAAATGTTGTAAATATATCCATTAAGTCCATCTGGTCTAATGTGTCATCCAGAGCCATTGTTTCCTTATTGATTTTCTGCCTGGATGCTCTGTCCATTTCTGTAAATGGAGTATTAAACTCTCCTATGATTATGGTATTTTTATCAATAAGTTTGCTTATGTTTGTGATTAGTTGATTTATATATTTGGATGCTTTTACATTGAGTACATAAATATTTACAATTGTTAGCTCTTCTTGATTATCACCTTAATTATGATATCATGCCCTTCTTCATCTCTTGTTATGGTATTTGTTTTAAAATATAGTTTGTCTGATATAAGTATGGCTACTCCAGCTTGTTCTTATGTCTATTAGCCCGATAGATGATTCTCCATCTCCTCACTTTCAGTCTCCAGGTGTCCTGCAGTCTAAAATGAGTCTCCATTCTGACACCCTATGTTTTTTGATTGGAGCATTTAGTCCATTTACATTCAGAGTGATTATTGATAGATGAATTTCATGGCATTGTGTTGCCTGTAGATTTCATGTTTGTGGTTATGTCTCTTGTCCTTTGTAGTCTTTGCTGCTTTCCACTTCAGAGTCTCTCTTAGGATCTCTTGCCAGGCTGGTTTAGTGGTCATGAACTCCTTCAGTTTTTGTTTGTCTGGGAAAGTTTTATATCTCCTTCTATTCTGAATGACAGCCTTGCTGGATAAATGATTCTTAGCTGCATATTCTTCCTATTCAGCACATTGAATATTTCCTGCCACTCCTTTCTGACCTGCCAACTTTGAGTAGAGAAGTCTGCTACTAACCTTATGAGTCTCCCGTTGTGGGTTAAGGACCATTTGTCCCTAGCTGTTTTCAGAATTGTCTTTATCTTTGTATTTTGCTAGTTTCACTATGATATGCCATGGTGTTGACCTGTTTTTGTTGATTTTGAGGGAAGTTCTCTGTGCCTCTTGGACTTAGATGCTTGTTTCCTTCCCCAGATTAGGGAAATTCTCAGCTATAATTTCTTCAAATAAACCTTTTGCCTCTTTCTCTTGCTCTTCTTATGGAAATCCTATGACATGGATATTGTTTTGTTTCATGGATTCACTTAGTTCTCTAATTCTCATGATCTAGTCATTTTCTTTCCCTCTTTTTTTCAGCTTCATTATTTCCCATAATTTTATCTTCTATTTCACCTATTCTCTCCTCTATTTCTACCATCTTTGCTGTATCTTGTACAATGATGTATTTTACATCTCAGTCATACCATTTTTTAAATTCATTGTGACTAGTTCTGAGGTCTTTGATCTCTGCATCAAGAGTTTCTCTGGTGTCTTATATGCTTTTTTAAAGCCCAGCTATTAGTATGATGACAGTTATTCTAAATTCCTGTTCAGATATATTGTTTATACCTGTTTTCAACAATTCTCTGGCTGTGATTTCTTTCTGAAATTTCTTTTAGGGAGACTTCCTCTGTTTTGTCATTTTGGCTAGGTTTCTGACTTTTGTGTGTTTCAAAAGGCTTCTTACATGTTCTACACCTGAGAGTACTACTATATTAAAAAGGAATCATACTTTGTCCAAGGGCATGGAACTTCATGAAGTCTTTTTGTTATATGTTGCATGCACTCTGTTGTTGCATTTTAATATATCACCAAATTTTAAACAATTTTGCTTTGCCCCAGCTTTTCTCTGGACCCAATTTACACACTGGAGGCTATGGTAAGAATCTGTTGGTCAAGTATGATAAACTCATATGTAAGACTCTGTGCCAAAGTCATTCCTAAACTATATCATCAGGACTCATCAGCCTTCTGCCCCAAATTATCACCCTCCTGATCACATAGCAGACAACGTATTTAAAATAAGGAAAGCCTTTAACTTCATAAGAAAAAAGTATAAATACTTTAAGGAAATTGTACATTAAATTTAAACTCATCTACCCATAGTGCTAGTGTGTGCAAGCAGAATTTAGAAGGCAAGAACACCTATGAACACTTGAAAGAAAACACCAGGAAAGTAGAAGCCTCAGCCTTCTTCTGAAAGGCTGAAAGAGCTAAGAACAAACCTGCTTTATAACATGACTGTAGAAAAATCTTAAAAAGGAAAAAATATTTATTACTCTTTGCTATGATTAATAACCTTTCTTCTAGGGGCGCCTGGGTGGCTTAGTCGGTTAAGCGTCCGACTTTCGCTTAGGTCATGATCTCGCGGTTCGTGGGTTCGAGCCCCCCGTCGGGCTCTGTGCTGACTGCCAGCTCGGAGCCTGGAGCCTGCTTCGGAGTCTGTGACTCCCTCTCTCTCTGACCCTCCCCTGCTCACGCTGTCTCTCTCTCTCTCTCTCCTAGAAATAAATAAAACATTAAAAAAATAAATAAATAACCTTTCTTCTGGTAGAAAATGGAATCTCTTCTCTTCCTGCTCATCTGCACTGAATCAAGAATTTTTAGTTTATAAAAAAACTCTTTATATTCATCTATTCACATAGTGGTGGGGAGAGAGAGGCGGTCTATGATCTACTGACTGATTTCATTTAAAGCCAACCACACAAAAAGGAGGGGTCTTGCTTTCCAAGACTCTAAGAAGTTGTGAAGCCTGTGCAGATTAATGTATGATAGATATAACACCACTGCATATTAGCTGGGGATTTCTCTACAAAGAGCTTCCTCCCTTGACAGTTGCCACAGTGGATTTTTTCTGCCTTTAGAAAGAAGTACTGTCCGGAATGTTAATTCGATAACTATGATTGTTCTGAGCCGAATCATATTAAGGGGTAGTCTAACGAGGCAGCTGCTTTGGAAGCCAGCTATTAAAGGCACTAAAATATTACTGAAAAAAATAGTAATATGATGCCAGCTAATGCAGATTTCCACATGGGATTTCTTACATAACTGGCAAGAGGTCAATTTGGCCCTGATTTCCCTGAAACAGATAGCACCCCAGAGTAGAAATAAAACACACTCATTACCCTCACTAGCCTGTCTCTATTGAAATTTTTTGCCACAGATGGCGTGTAGGTTATGTAGTGCCACTATAGGTCTTAATTCCCAGGACCAACAAAGCCAGAGTTTCCTGAAGCCAGCAGCTTCAGGCCAGGTTACCAGGAACAGGTGACTTATATTTTCATTTGAACATGGAAACCATTTTGTTTGTCTCAAAAAAATATATTTAGTTCAGAAAATCATCTTTAAAAATAGGTGAAGGTATGTCTTAGCTCTGTAGAAGCTTGAGGCAGAGCAGATGGTGGGAAGGAAAATTTGAACATTATCTCTATCTTTAGTGAGTATGAGTGACTGATGCTATATGATCATGAGTAGTGGCAAGCTTGGGAAATGAAAACAATCTCAAATATTCTCAAATTTGAAATGTCATTTTGTTTTCTATGTAATATACTTCTAATTAGGAATATAAAATATATTAATAGAAAATTGAGGAGCGCCTGGGTGCCTCAGTCAGTTGAGCATCTGACTTCAGCTCAGGTCATGGTATTACAGTTCATGAGTCAGAGCCCTGCATCGGGCTCTGTGCTAACAAACAGCTAAAAACCTGGAGCCTGCTTTGGATCCTGTATCTGTGTCTCTCTCTTACACTCCACTGCTCATGCTCTACCTCTCTCTGTTTCTCAAAAATAGGTAAGTGTTTAAAAATATTAGAAAGTTGATTTACCTCAAACTCTACTAAAGAAATGTTTTTAAATATTTAAATTAAAATATTCAATAAAATGTTAAATTATGTAAAACAAATAAAATACTAAATCATATAAAAACTTGAAATGGTTTAAATCAATCCGAAGTGACCCTCAATAATTGGTATAGGACACCCCAAGGCTGGTCTAATTATGGTTGTGATAAATGATGCTTAAAATATCTTTATTAAATGCATATTAGTTCAATAATAGTATTGGAGAGTAATTAGAATGTGAGTAGTAAATAACTACTATATGTGAGGTAAATAACTCACATTCTTCTTGAATATTGACTTTACTACTTTGTTAGAGGTTTTGGAGAGGGAATACAACATTTGGCCCCCATGGGATTACTTATTCCTACTGCCATTTCAAAACTCAATGGTCTCGTAAGCATCCAGTACATAGATAATTGATGTTTCAGCTATGAAAAATCAATAAGAAGAAAGGAGAAGCAATTATCTAAAACTTTATATGGGGAAGACAAGTAAAAATAAGCTACAGCTTATGATTAGGCCAATAATAATTCAGCAAATTCAGTAATATTTAATAGGGATTTAAGTATTTCTTAATAGAGGATTATTCCCTGGGTTGGATGACAAGGGCAGAGAAATAGTTTCTACAGAACCCTGTAAGTATCCTTGTGTTACCTTAGACAAAAGAGACTATGCTGCGATGGGAAGCCTTCTCCAACATGCTCTTATTAGACCTTTAGGTTCTCAGATCTATCAAATGTTATCATAAAAGATAGACATTGGAGGCATTGGTTGTTAATATTGAAAGAAATTTGATATTGCAGTACAAGGATGGAAAGAAGAGGTAAGAAAGCATGATGGAGGACAGACATGGCTGACCATAATGACTGGTTACTCAGGGTACTTGGTGGGTAAAGCAATACCTGCTGGATATCCAGGGATTTAGAAGACCAATTTTTGACTAGAGTAAGCCCAAATTTTTTTTTATTGGTACTCTTTACCACAAAAGGAGTTGCAAAGTGTTGGTATAACGAGGCCAACTTGGAGAAAAGATGATGTCACAGAAAGGAAAGCAGTAAGAACTTCTCTTCACATAATGAATGCTAGTAAAATTATACCAAAGAACTAGATTATGAACTAAGAACCCTTATCCAGAATGATGGAGACAAGTTGAAAGATTTTCAACTGGGAACATGGAAATTGTGTGAACACTAGGGAGAATAGGAAAGGAATATATTTTATTCAAAGATGTGTATTTTGTCTAAGTAATGAACACAGGGAAACCCTGTCATACTATTCTCACATGTTTTTTCCCACATGTAATTAATTGATTTTTCAAGTTCTAGAGAAAATCCAAGCAAGCTGTCTTCCACTCTTTAGAATGTTCTGTAACTTCAAATGTTTTCCTTTTTTAATCCCTTGGAAATTTTATATAAAAAGTATAACAGATTTTATATTTAGCATCAAAGAGAGAAGGCAATTACTTCAGTTTTCAGCACCCACTTTAATTAATACATTTTAATAAATGATTAAACATAAAACTTAGCCTCTACAAACTTTACATAGTGTCTTGTATATAGATCTCCAATAAAGTTTGTTGGATGGTCTCTTGCTTGTTTTAGGCTCTTCCCTTAATGATCTTTTGGTGGTATTGAGTGAAATCCCTGTGGCACGGAATATTTAGTTGGGAGGGTTATTATTACCATATTTTAAAAACAGGCTAAGAAAAACTGACAGAGCAATGCTTATACCACCCCAATTACTCAATCTGAATTATTGCAAGTTTCTCTGTGCTTCATATGTAGTTCCTTTTGCTCTTTGAAAATTTTTATTTTCTTTTTATCTTTTATCTGTGGTCAGTTCATGTGATTTGCTTTCATGATGGGTCAACAGTCCTAATTTCTATTATGCTGACTTAAAAATGAAGCTATCACATGACTTCTTTAATGGACCTTGAGGGTGGCGTCTGCTCTATTTTTAATGTATGACTGCCTTAAAAATATCATTAAGAATGGACTATTTCTTTACAGACAAGAGCTCAGAATTTGATTTATATGTATAAATTTATTTATTTACTTATTTTTGTTGTTGGTAGGAATTTGAATTCACATTAAATTTTAAAATGCAGTGCATTCCAATTGCCTTAATAGATTATCCAAGAAAATCCCACTTTCCTCTAGTCTTTAAAACCTCATGGAATATCTCTGACTCCTAATGAGGTCCCCATTTTGTTGAGAAGAAGTATTTATTTGATCTTAAGTTTTGTAATTACATGATAAGTAAACAATAGGCTAATATAAAAAAAAATTAAGTTTAGTTACTAACTTAAGTGAGGCCAGGATTTCTGAAATGGATATACTATGGCTTCTCCTCCTTCCCATTTTATATGTTACACAGTGAATGGTAAATTGAGGTCACTTTAATCATTCAGTAAGTCCTGAACTTAGAATACTAATAACAGAACAATCCTCACTGCTGCAAATATTTACTGGGCACTTACAAAATCATAAACTGTGGCATTTTTGCAATTTAAAAAATTTTTTAAGTTCTTTTACAGTTTTGTTTTGTTTTTTGTTTTTTTTTTAAACAGAGAGTGACAAAGCATGAGCAGGTCAGGGTCAGAGAGAGAGGGAGACACAGAATCTGAAACAAGCTCCAGGCTCTGAGCTATCATCACAGAACCTGATGCAGAGCTCAAACCCAGGAACCATGACATCATGACCTGAGTCGAAGTCAGACGCTTAACCAACTGAGCCACTCGGGTGCCCCTGCAATTAAAGATTTTATACGGATAATCACACTATGTTATAGGCCCCCAAAATAAATTATAATATTCCTGTTTTACAAATGAGAACATTAAGGTTTAGTTAATATGCCTCAAAGAGCCCCATAGCTAATAAACATCAAAATCAAGAATCTATTCAAGAATATGTCTTGAAAATCATTCTCCATTTATACAATGGAACTAAGGCATACTTAAAAATCAAGTTATTAATAAATATGAATGTCATTTAGAACCCTTTATACCTAAAACTTAGGTAGCAAATGAAAGTGGAGACCAAAGCATGTTCTCAGCCAACCACTGCTGTACTTTGTACTTTGGCTTTGTGTGCTGTTTGCTAATGCTAGTGATTCAATGTGATACGGAATAAGGCAGAACTGTATGCATGAAGGCATCTGTCCATTGCTTATACAATATCCGATAACATTTGCCTACTGACAAAGAACAAGATTGTTCAGGTGATGCCTCTGGTATGTTTATCTCAGAGACTTTTAGCTCTTACCCTAATCCAGGAAGCAAATCTCCTTTGGTCTAAACTATTGTTGTCTGATTCTCCTTGGCCATTTATTGATCCGGAAGTAATCATGCAACGTACTTCTATCCAACAAAATATAAGGATGAGTCTGCTGGATTAACCTTCTGGTAAGGCTTTTTCTTTCTCAGTAAAAAGGAAAAGACATGACTGGCATAGATCTTTGTCCTTCTGAATTTCTTCTTGCCTGGAATGTGGACATAATGCTTGCTGGTGCATCAGTCATGTTTTGACCAAGAAATGACAAGCATGAGGATGAAAGCATGCCAAGCATAGTAATGCACAAAGGATGCAGAGAGAGTCTGCATCCCCACCACTTGTTGTTGAGCATCTGCATTAGCCTTCGATAGACTACTAGACTTTCATGTTATGGAAGGGGAAAACGTGTGTAAGTTTTTATGCTGTTGTAGGTAGATTTTCACTTATCTGCAGCAGAATGTGTTGCTAATTGATAAAATGTCCCAAAACATGACCCACACAATAATAATTAGCAGATAATTTTGTTGATATATTTATCAAACTAAAAATCATAAACCCTCAAACCTTTGCTGATCCAACCACTGGGTACCAGCAAGCTCCTTCTCATTCAGCTTGAGTCCTGGAGTAGACTCAGTACCTTTGGATTCAGAGGAAAGAGAAGTCACAATAATGACTTGTAGCAACTCTGGGGTATTTGCTTAAGTCATGAAATATCATGGCCAGCAGGTTGACTTAAGATTTTATGGCACACTTTAGAACAATAAATACCTATAGTTTTGAAAAGAGTCCATAGTAATGTTGGCAGAAATGACTGTGAGTCATCTGAAAAAGAACTTGGAATGGTGAAATTCTGGAAGCATAAGACTCATTGAACAAAGGTCCCCTGCTGGTTATAAATTTTTAATGTTGGACTTGTGAGAGAGTTCATAACTTTAGTATCTTTATCACAAAGCATTTTGAGTCTTGTTTCTAATATGCAATATGATTTGCATGAATTCCTTCCCACTCCAGGCTTCACTTTATTAATCTGTAATATGTCCCCACAGACATTGTAATAAGCCAAAGAAATAACAATTTGGGGAGCTTCTCTATATTTAAAAAAAGAGAAAATAAAATAATTTCTAAGAAAACATATCCAAGATCTTGAAAGGCATTTTAGGTATTTAATTGAATTTCATAGTGCCTGGAATTAAGGGTAAGGTACCTTTATAGACATTTATCTTTTTAAAAGAATTTCTTCCCATTGGTTTTATATACTTTCGTATAAAACTTTCAGTTTATATAAACTGTTATTTCCCAAAAGAAAAAATATGAAAATAATGCTTAGTATTTCTAAAATATTGTTTGTTTTTCTGACCTTGGAGAAGAATACAAGCAAAGTACATGAACTTGTTCTGTTTATATTATCCTTTGTAGCTAGAGAAATGGAGTTATTTAAGTGTATAACTTAATGCTTTGACATCCCAAATCACAATATGAAAATGACAATAAATTATACCTTGGGTATAGAGTACATGAGAGATCAATAAGAGGACATTTAAAAGCCTACTGCAAATAGAGCGCCTGGGTGGCTCAGTCGGTTAAGCATCCAACTTAGGCTCAGGTTTGTGAGTTTGAGTTCCTCATTGGTCTCTGCGATGACAGCTCAAAGACTGGAGCCTGGTTCGGATTCTGTGTTTAACTCTGTGTCCCGTCCCACTCTCACTCTGTCTCTCTCTCAAAAATAAGCATTAAAAAAAAATTTTGAAGTACACTGCAAAGAAAAGTCACTTTCACTAGCATATAAGATATCTCAATGACATGACATCTGATCAAGAAGCGGTTGTACAAGTACATTATTTCTGAGGTTCTTCCTTTATTTATTTTGCCATCTCTTTACATTTTCAAATATTATTTATCAAGTCAACATACTAGAGTCATTTGAAAGCTTGGTTATCTACTAGGAAGACCAAAAAATCAGAAGTGTACCAAATCCTGTGTTAAGTGGAAATACCAAATTGAAAGTAGGTGCTTCAGACAGTAAAGTAATTAAACACATAATTTCATAGAAAGGGTTGTCAGAGTCTGGGACTTTTGGATATGTATGAGAGTACCCATACATTTTTCTTTCAGTTGCTTCTACATGACATTGTCTGCAGTTAACATTATACTTAGTGAAATGTTTGCTTATGGAAACTCCAACAACGAAACAATGGGAAAAAAATACAAAGAAAGAATAATTGGCTGTATCTCAACTCATATATTCTTTACAAATTTGGGAAGGGTCAAAGCCAAGGCAGCTAACTGCTTTCAAGCAATTTGAAAACTCATTGCACTCATTTTGCCATTTATTCACATTAAAATTTTTGACATCAAAACATTGAGAGTTACTTATAATTTTTACTTATGCCTATCCCACAGTAAGAAAGAGAACCTTATCTTTTTTTTTTTTCATTCATTCAATCTACAAATACTTATTTACTTCCTACTATGTGTCAGATATTAGATCTTGGACTTTATCAATAAATTAATCAAATATCATCACCCTAGTATACCTTATATTCTAGCTTGCAGAAGTAGTTGACAAATAATAAAGGCAATAAATAAACATATTAAACAGTAAGCTATTAGGTGGCAGTTCTATGGAAAAAAGAAAAAGTAGAGCAAGATAAGGAGAATCAGGAGTTAAGGAAGAAGAGTATGAAAATTGCAGTTTTAAATAGGTTCATTAAGGTAGATTTTATTTCCATGGTAAAATACTACCACTATGGTTAATTTCAAGCTACCAAAGATTTGTAAAATGGCTTACAAAGTTCTTGAATGTTTAATAACTGTCTCTCATGAGTTTGCAAAAAACCAGGAGAGAGGTCTGGTTTAGAATACAATTTGGAGTCACCAAAACATGGGTTCCATTTAATGTCATGCATTTGGAGGAAAATAACATGAGAGTAAGAAAACCAAAAACTTAATTGTGGTGCACTTCAACTAGTTCTCATAGTTTGGAAAGAACAGAAGAGATTAAAAAGGGAAGTTGAAAAGGAATAACAAAATGGACAAAAGTTAAGGGACTGTGGTGTCATAATGAAGAAAGTGTATCAAATATGGATTCAATATCTCTTCTATTTGAGGTCCATTTTTTTTTCAGAATGATTTTTTGCTTATATTAAATATGTTGCATCTAGGATTTAAAATTACAGAATCACATTCTAATAAAATGATGGGCAATATACACTTACCATAACAATAAACAAAAAAAAGCATCTATTTTAGTAATTTTAGTTATTTTATTTAAATTATTTTAGTAATTTTGATTTGATTTGCATTCAATTCAAAAAGGAATCTGAGCTCTTTTGTTAGGGATTCTACTATGAAGTCAGAATTTTATTTTCAACTTTTAGAGTTTGGGGCATGTAAAATTGAATTATTCATAATCCTTAGTTTATAACATACTCTTAGCATGGCATAGTCTTTTATTTATATAGCTATTTATATATGTGTATTTATCACCCATAAGCTCCTACCTAAAATCCAACACCCAAAAATCAAGATCTTAAAAATTACTTAATTTAATGATATAGTTTGCTTACCGTTTCTTTCTTATGGCTTCTTCTATCCAAGGTAACCATCTTCCTGAAGCTTATGTTTATCATTCTTCCTATGCTTTACTTTTTTTTATCGATTTAGTGCATCCACAAATATCATTTCAAAGTATACTTTACTGTATTTTATTTCTTTTTTAATTTGTAAAAAGCACAGAATGTTTGCATTTTTGATACTTTTTCAAATAATATTACGTTTTTGACATTACACATTGTTTTATGTTTCAAATATTCATTCATTTCATTGCTATATAATACTGCATTGTATGAATATATGTCATTCATCCATTATCAAATTGATGTACTCTATCATTGTTTCCATATATTTGCTAGGGTGAACACTAATGTTGTGAACACTCTTATACATTTCTTCTGTTGTATATGTATCTGTTCCATTGTTTTTTCTCATAATCCTCACACAAATATCACATTGTCTTAGTTACTATAGCTTAATATTAACTTATAATATCAAGTTGTAGTAATTTGGCCTTCTTCAGTTGTATCTTAGTGTTTCTTGGTCATTTGCTCTGTCATACAAATTTTAATATCAACTTGTCAACTTCTACAAAAAGTCTGTTGACATTTTTATTATAATTAAATTGAAACTATATCTTAATTGGGAATAAGAATTGGCTTGTGTACTTAAGGAGACTGGCAAGTCAAAAATCTGCAGTCAATGTCCCAGTTCAAGTCTGAGTCTGAAAGGCACCGCTGTAGAAACAGGAAAAGAGGAAAAGTCACTCTCTGTTCAGTATTGGGCAGGAAGAGCTGTTATCCCAGTGTGAAGGCTATCAGGCAAGAGAATACTCTCTTGCTCGGGGTGGGGTGGGGGGGCGGGAAGAATGTCAACCTTTTGCTCTCTTGAGGTCTTCAATACATTGAATGAGTCCCACTGACATTATGAAGAGCAATCTACTTTATTCAGTGTACTGATTAAGTGCTAATCTCATTCAAAAACAACCTCACAGAAACACCCAGAATACTTCTTGGCCAAATATCTGGGCACCCCATGCCCCAGTCAAGCTAACAGGTGAAATGAACTAACACATTCATCTACTGAGATGATCATATAACTTTCTCTTGTCATGTGTTAATATGATGACTGGTAATTGATTTTCTAGTGATAAATCTTCATGTTTTTTTTTATATATACATGACTTAAGGGAGTTTTTTGTCTTGATATTCTATCGAGATTTTGTGTTTATCATTTTTTTCAAGAAAGAGAACAATAGATTTAAGTAGGAAAATAGGAATTAGGCTCACACTAAATAGTCATATTGAAATGCAGAATATTTTTTTGCATTTATCTTTCTAAATGAGATTTGCCTATAATTTTCCTTTCTTGTACCTTCATCTACATTTGGGAATATAATTATTTAAGCCACTTAAGATGGATAGGGGAGTGTTTTCTATTTCTCTCTAGTCTGAAATAATTTATGTAATATCAGCTTTTTTGTTTCTTCAGTGTTTTAAGAACTTGCCTGTGAAAACCATCTGGACCTAATGTTTTCTATTTGGGAAAATTTTTAACTACTAACTCAGTTTATTTTAATGATTATCAAGACCATTCATATGTCTTATATTTTAGCAGTTTTAGTTAGTTACGCCTTCATAGGAATTTGTCATTGCTGCTGTTTTCCCATTTAATGACACACATTTCTTTATAGTTTCCTCTTACTATATGTTGTTTATGTCCCTTTTATCATTTCTAATAATGTTCATTTATGTCTTCTCTCATTTTCTTATCAGACTCAATAAAAGTTTGTCAATTTATATGTCTTTTCAGAAATTCAAACTTTATGTTTTTTATTTCCCTGAATCATAGTTATTTTCTATTTCTGTAAAGGTCAGATAGTAAATATTTTCAACTGTGTGGGCCATATGGTCCCTATAACAACTACTCAACCCTGACATTGTGGTATGAAAGGAACCATGTTCAATTCGAAATGAACTGGTGTGGCTATGTTCCAATAAAACTTTATTACAAAAACAGCCAACTGGCCCACAGGCTTCAGTTGCTGACCTCTGTTCTATTTCAGTAATTTCTGCTCTTATTTATTTTAATTATTTATACTTTCTTTGGGAGTTTTCTGTTATTTCCCTGGGCCCTCTAGCTGGATGTTTAATTCATTAATTTCTGGTTCTTTTGAGCTAAATTTTTAAATTATATTTTATTATTTCTGATAACAAATATAGGCTCTACTAGAATTCTAGAAGTTCTGATACATAAAATTTATCCCTTAAAGTGCAGTTTAGTCCATCTCTTTAAAAAACGACTTAAGTAACTTTGCGGATAATTATTTTATAAGTTTCAATAGGCACAGATCCTACTTAGTGCAGTTCAGATAATAATAGCACTATAGAATTAAAAATATCTAGTCTGAGAACACAGGATTTGCTACATGGTTCAAAGGGAAGAACAGATATCTCCTGAAAAGACAGTTCCTAAGAATTAAGGTGATCAGAAACCATCAAACACAAAACATACACTCAAAGAAAAGTAGCAAATAGAGATATGGAAACCCAGAAATGCAACACATTTGTATTGCACTTGTTGCAGGTTAGATTCTCTGGAAGTAGAGGCGTTTTAGGGAACTAATAGCTCTGTAAGGGGAAGGGAGATGTCAAACAGGCCAGAGGGGAAGTCAGACTGGGATGTAGGCTCTACAAAACCTCAGCCAACCCTACAAGATCTGAAATTATAATAGCCCTCAGAATTATCCAGCACTGAGCTGAAATGGTCAAGCTTTTATAATCACACCTTGACAAGTTATGGGTTGTGGGCTGCCTCAGGAAAAGTACAGCTATGACCCAGAGAGTCATCTGTAGCTGAGGAAAACCATAAAGGGGATGACAGCTGGAGGCTGCCTACTGACAGACACGGTAATGCCTTCTCTCACAAAATGAGGTCTGGGTAGCACCATAGGGCTCCAACAAGCTCCTGATACCCGGTTAGGCTCCAGTGATGGTGTCATTGGGCATGTTTTTTAGAATGCCATTCTAAGAAGACGGGGACAAATGTTTTGGTTTAATTTTCACATCACAGAAGCTTCCTATTAAGCTTCCACTAAAATACTTCAGGTTGATTGCCGAGATTCTGCCTGATCTAGAGATTGAAATTCCCAGTTCCCCAGGATATTGGTCCTGTCCTATCAACAGAACAGTGTTAATTCTTGATTTAGGGTCTCCTTATCAAGAGTGCATATGTGTATATTCTGACAGAGAAACAAAATGCCAATAAAGAATCACTATCACCTAGGGAATTAGAAAAGATTAAATTTGCCAAATGAATAAACAAAGATTTTGTCATATTCCTTAACTCTGAAAAATGACATTCCCTTTTTGAGAAAAGAAAATTACATAGAATATATGAAGCTTTATTACAAGCGTATTAAAGATTCATATAAATAAGATCAAGAAGTAGACTGAGTTCTTAAGAGGTAAATAGGAGAATACTTAAAAATGACATTGTCTCTGGGGCACCCACCTGGGTGGCTCAGTCGGTTAGGCATCTGACTTTGGTCCAGGTCATGATCTCACAGCTCATGAGTTTGAGCCCCACATCGGGCTCTGTGCTGACAGCTCAGAGCCTGGAACCTGTTTCGGAATCTGTGTCTCCTTCTCTCTCTTACCCTCCCCTGCTCACGCTGTCTCTCTCAGAGAAATAAATAAAACGTTGGGAAAAAATGTCATTGCCTCATGTTATGTGTGGTGTACATTCCTTTTAATAATGTAAGTATTAATTTTATTAATTTATAATAAATAAATGACTATTTTTAAAATTTTTGTACTATTTTCTACTCTCAGCTATTGTGCTGACATATTAAGGATGCAAATATCCTGTGACCTTTTAGAAAACTTGGCAAGACTACATTATATTCTTGGGAAATGTTCTCCCCTGTATCTTCTTGTGTGTGAACTGAAGGAACAAGGTTATTTCCATGAAAGGGAGAAAGATCATCTTCTCAAGGCTTTCTCATCAATCTTTGACTTTGAAATTGTTTTTCTCTTAGCCAAAGAAATGGAAGGCTATACACTGCATAGCTCAGGAGAAGCAAGATATGTTTGCCTTAAGTGGCTTCTTCCCAAACTATAAAAGCTTGAGGTAGTGTAAGTCAAGTGATATACCATCTCTTAGATACATCCAAAACATGTAGCCTAGACATTGGTAATCTATAAATTTTGTACACCAAATTTCAGTTTTCTGATTTAAATATCTACAGACCTTAGTAGCAGTAACAGGAGTCAAGGAGTATTTAATGCTTTCAATTTCATGGCCAGAAAATTTTTCCCAGTGTCTTCATATTTAATGCCACAATGCAAAGTGCTTTGTACTGTAAACAATGTGACTATTTGTGCACTCACTATTCTTCTGTGAAGTGTTCTTTCTCACCTCTAGAATTCACCACCTCAGAGTTTGCTTTTTGCCCCATCTTGCCTAAATTTTAAAAATCACAAATTATTTTATGAATTGTATCAAACCTGAATAAGAATAGTATGGTGAAATACTCCAACAATTGCCAGATTTTGGTTCTTTTAAAGCATTGTTGATCTCCCTATGCATTATTTGGCCCCTAGTGTATACCATACTGTAACTCAGAATATAGTGCCTTGATTGATGATTGATTTGCAGCCCGACTGACAAAAACCACAGCAGTCATGGCCAATTTTCCCAGTTTCATTTTATGGAGTGTTAACTGAGAAGCATAATTTTGACCTTTTAATGATTGGGCCTTAGGTATTTTTCTCAAACAGCCCTATTCAAGGGAGAGGAAGTGATTCCTATTAACCTATAGGACACACGTAATTGGGAGGACTGTCTAATTGAGACATCTTCCAGATACTCTCATTTAAACATAATGATGTGTAATGGCAGTAACTGCCACTTAATTGGGAGAGTAATTCTAATACATCAGAAAGCAACCAAAACCACTGAAGGTTGTTGGTTTCCTAATAAAAGAATAAACTTCTTATAGGTTCACAAACTGCATTTTTTACTTTTCTAAACTCTCAGTTCTTGTGATATTGGGGTTACTTCCTAGCATTTTAGCTCCACTGCTACCTTGGAATTCCAATTAATAAAAGCTGACCAATTTAATTAAGACAGTTTTTACTTGGAATATTATCTTTAAAAATGTAAGGGAACAGAGTGAATATACCAAATGCCTATGCTGTGTCAGGGGCTATATTATTTATTTAAACGTATGATATTTCCTTTGATGTTCACAAGCTATTATTCATATTTTAAAATTAGAGAACCTGAAGTCAAAGAGGTTAAGTAACTTGTTTGAGATTACATAACAAATACAAGTCCAGGTGAATTGCAAACCTTAATCTATTTGATTCTCCTATGTAGTTATGGGTTCTTTTGCTTTAACGAGAGTCAGTATGGAATTAACATTGATCCACGTTTTTTGAATACCCATGATGAATAAAGAGTAAAAACAATTTTGGGTACCATTTCTATACTTTTTCACTTAATAGTACCAAGTCTATTTGGTGATTCATTTATTTGTATAAACAGTTCACATTTTCCAACATTTAACTCAATTTAATAGGTGAAACTGAAATTAGAAGAATATGACAATTAGGTTGAGAATTATACTGCTGCCAACATTAAAAGTGTATTTTAAGAAAGTTATAAGAGTGTCAGAAATATTATTTACCTAACATCTGAAGGCACAATCCTAACCTAGAATATATTTTTAGACTTTTCTAATACCAGCAATCCTCCCAGCCTAGCTTTCTGGACACAAGAAATGATACCCAAATTGTATCTACAAATCCTCCAGACTAATGGAAGTCTTTATGTTGGCTTCCAGGGAAGGAATACACACACACACACACACACACACACACACACACAAACACAGCACTCTTCACTCCAATTATACCAAAGCAATAGCTATTATTTAGACATTTAGACTTTTGTGATTTGTCCTTCTACCAGAATGAAGTAAAGAGAGCTGAGGCAGTTTTCCAAATTGGGCCTCCAAGTCTTCTTTTAAGGAAAAAAAAAATGAATTTGTCTGTCTGCATTGATCAAATTCCCCTCTAAAGTGATTAGTTCTCCATTTTGCTCTACTTGCATAGAGATACCTAAATTAAAACCAATAACATTAATGCGCAGTATAATGTCTATAAAGCTTTTGAAACTAAGTCGATGAAATTTTTTGAAACTCTTCTATAAATTTAAATTGAAGAAATGAAACAAATTGTCTTCAATTGTTATATTTATCAACCATCCCAACTTGTATGTAATGGACTACTTTAATGCCTCATTATTCCAGTGATTACTTCTTCTGATATCTTCTTTCTGATTTAAAAATATTAAATAAACCCCAAGATTTTGCTGAAGGATTTTGCTGGAAATTTTGTGGGATTTAAATAATAGGAAGCAAACTTTCTGTAATGCTAAACATAAAGACATAAATATTTATGTCAAGGTCATACTTGAGATTTATTTTATTTATTTGTTTGTTTTTACAATGGAAAGCTTTTTAATATAGTATCAATTATTATCAGGATGATCTTAAATATCTTTATCCAAAATAGGAAAATATTCAAATAGAAAGCACCAAAATTCCTAATTAGGTTTCTCTAGTTCATTCCTAGCTTTGTTTTTTTATTGAATATATTTGACATATAACATTCTGTAAATTTAATATATACAGCATACTAATTTGAAACTTATGTATTGTAATATGATTGTCTTTGGGGTGATATTTAGCACCTCTATCATATAACATAGTTATTCCTTCTTTTTAGTGGTAGAATAATTTTAGTCTCTTAGCAAAATCTGAGGTATATTTAGACTTAACCAAACAAAGATTCTTAAAGGAAAACCATTTTTCTGAGCAATTTGACTCCTTTAAATAAATGAATCAAAAGCCATTTGTGTAAAAGCAAATTATGTGTGTATATCTTTATCTATCTAAATAGACATATTATCACAATACTATCCAGTATTTATTCAGAAACATATATTAAACATGTGTTCCATGTAGGAAAACGGGTGTAAAAACAAACCATCTTTCTTGCTGATGAGTCTATGGGGCAAGGGAAGAGATAGGAAAAGATAAGATGGTGTCTTTTTTTTTTTTTTTACTTAAGAGAATGACTTCCAGACAAACTGGTCCTTTAGACGTGAGTTGGAGTATTTTGCAAACATTTTCTCCAAAATTACCAAAATGAGCTTGTTGCTCCCAAACAACTGAAAATGTTTGTTGCTAATGATAAAATTTAATCTGTCAAAAACTTTTTTGAATTTTGAAAAACTTGTGTTAAGCACCCTGAGTTTGACAATACTTAAGACTTTTTGGGTGAGATTGGTGATATTAGTGAATGCATGCTTTCGATATGGTATAATAAAATATGTCAACATTTGAAAGTTCTGCATAACTCAGTTAACCAATATTTTTCAAATGATCAAAGCATAATGTTGTAAAATCATACACTGGAGAAAGATATTCCAAGTACAAGGAAGACTAGTAAATTTTAATATAACATAAAGGGAAAAGTACATTGACATGACTTCAAATTCCACACTGAAACTAATCTTTTGGAAACTGCAATTGTTGAGTTTTGGTATGGTATCAAAGAAGAATGTTAACAATTATCCAAAAAGGGTAGTGAAAAACACAGCTGACCCTTGAACTTGAACATGGGTTTGAAAGGTGTGGGTCCATTTATACATAGATTTTTTTCAATAAATACATTACTGTACTTTAAATGTATTTTTCTTCCTCACAATTTTCTTAATAACATTTTTCTTTTATAATAGTTTACTTTATTATAAAATATAGTATATAATACATATAATATTAAAAATGTGCATTAATCAACTATGTCATTAGCCAGGTTTCCTGTCAACAGCTGGCTATTAGTAGTTAAGTTCTTGGGGAGTTCAAAGCTATATATGAATTTTCAACTGTACAGGAGTTGGTGCCCCAAGCCCCAAATTGTTCAAGGGTCACCTATACTCCTTCTTTGCTCAACACATCTTTGTGAAGCCATATCCTTACCATATATGCCCATTGAAAGAACATATTGCAAAGGCTGAATGCAGAAGCAGACTCTAGCTGTCTTTTTTCAAACCAGTCACTGATAGATTTGCAAAACTAACACCATGTCACTTTTTTCACTACATTTCTTAGTCTTAGACAGTACATTTATTCTTTAGGAAAATATTTCTAAGTTTTCATTTCTAGTAAAGTAAATATATATAATCCAGATAAGCAAAAGGTTTTGGGGATGCTCAATAATTTCTAAGAGTATGAAAGCTTCCAAAGACAAGGGTTTGAGAACCTTGGTTCTCAAGAGAGACTCTGGCTATCCGAGAAATGCCATCAAGGGATTCAGATTTACCACTGCGGAATTTAAAAAAGAAGAAAGGTTGGAAATCAGTGAGGACCATTCGTGAAATAGTTGCGTTTTGAACTGTTAAGTTTCTGTCATCATTTTTGTCACATCGCAGTGCTTCAGGGGACAGAGATGGCAGAGGATGAATCTGTTACCTTTGTGTTGTTTCAGAAAGAGGAGCAAAGTAGTCATGTGATGAATTGTTGTGATGAAGTAGAGTAAGAGCAAACATTAATAGTGGAGGCTAGAAGACAGGAGGGAGCCCTGAGAGAAAGGAAGAGGTCTTCTACTGCTCCAAATGAAGCCTCAATAAACATTGACAATAAAGCTGAAGCTAGGGGTGGAGTGAACTCAAAAAATGATGAGGAGGAAGAAGATTCCTCTTGAAAGAGTATAAAAGATGAGTCTAGAATCTCTGGCTTAATATCTTGGTGTATTGCAAGAATTACAGATATCCAAAAAAACCTTATAATATTACTCCTGAACTCTAGCCTTCTCCCTTCATGTGATTCTCAAGATTTCTACCTATAAATCACAAGCCAGAAAGTTCCTGGTGTTCTGCAATTAAAACATAGGACAGCATGAGTATCAGAAAGCATCTGTTGAATTAACGAATTTTGCAGATAAAGAAACTAAAATCTTGAGTGGTGAGATGACTTGCCCTTATCATGACAGAACTCTTACTAGATCTGGGCTTTCTGACTCTTGAATCTGCGGTTTTTATGAATATAAGTAAAAATGACACCTTAACATTTTTACCCCAGGGAGACGAAGACATTCATTTCATCCTAAATCATCAGGATAGTTTTAACCAATGTAAATGTTCTGTTATCTAGATTTCAATTCACTGGATATGTCAAAGCTAGATTAACCAGAATGCACTGTCTCTTCCATATGAGATGTTTTAAAGAAGAATGTCAAACACCATCTGCGTGTGCAACTTAAATACTATTTCATTAATTCCATCTGCAGGCACTTTTGCTTTTTCCTATATTGTGTAAGTCACTTCCCCCTGCCTTAAGTGTATTGAATATATTCTTTTTTATGACATGGGAGTACTATATCTCTCAAGCATTAGTATGATAGTGCATTTCCATGCTCCAGTTAGTAGGTCACAACAACGGTATAACATGCAATCCAGAAAAACACTTGATTCTCCACATTAAAAGAAAGAAAGTGTGGATAATTCAAATTGGTGACTAATCCAAGAGACATTTAAATTTGTAATGTCTTTTGTGCTAACATTAAACATGAACATAATCATATTTTGAAAATTCTCCTCAAACAAACGAAGTCACTCTTTATTTATTTTTCTTTATTTTTTTTTTAATTCCTTATTTATTTTTAGGAGAGAGAGAGACAGACAGCGTGAGCAGGGGAGGGTCAGAGAGAGAGGGAGTCACAGACTGAAACAGGCTCCAGGCTCCGAGCTGGCAGTCAGCACAGAGCCCAACGCGGGGTTCGAACCCACGAACCGCGAGATCATGACCTAAGCGAAAGTCGGATGCTTAACCGACTAAGCCACCCAGGCGCCCCACGAAGTCACTCTTTAAATAACTCCCTTTTCCTTATTTTTGCTGTTTAATTATCCATACTCTATCTCATTTCCTCCCTTTGGTATGCATCTTAATAGTTATGTCTAAAATCTTCAAAAGAACACTTATTTTAGAAATACAAATAATTTGATAAATCAAATAGTTGAGATACAGCAAATATTTACTTCAAAAGTAGCTATTTTCTATCCTTTACCTTTAGCAGACATCTCTTGTTGATCAGGTACTTTTGACCGATCGGACTAAATTCTGCTTCAGAATACTTCTCAACACAGCACTTCCAGACAACTGTTTTGGACTAACACAAGAACTAAAACTCATTTGACACTCCTGAACTGATCAAAAACACTTTTTCCAGTGATGCTCAATTTTTACTTGATAACACATAGCTGACTACCTATACTGCTAAGTCTATAATGCAAAACTCCTCATTCCAAATCTGTAATGCCTTTTGTAGCATCTTTTAGTATCAAAAGTCTGACTTCTACTTTAGATTTAATATGAGTTAACTGAGTTAACTCATGTAACATGAGTTATATTAGTATATGTAACATAACTGTTACCTGTTAAAATGACATTAAGATTTGATCCTAAAAATTTACAGTGCAGGGGCACCTGGGTGAGTCAATTGGTTAAGCATCTCACTTTGGTTCAGGGCATGCATGATCTCGTAGTTTATTAGTTTGAACTCCAGAACAGGCTCTGCACTGTGAGAAGGCTGCTTGGTATTCTCTCTCTCCCTCTTTCTCTGTGCTCCTCCCCCACTTGCATGTGCTCGCTCGTGTTCTCTCTCTCTCTCTCTCTCTCAAAAGAAAAAGAATTTAATAAAAATGTACACTTCTCACAATTACAGTGAATCTATATTATTTATCTTATGTAATTCTTAATTTGCTCATGCTTTACTTTTTTAAGCTAAGAAATGTGGCTGATTTTTTTCCAGTTTTATTGAGAAATAATTGACATACATCACTGTAAAAGTTTAAGGTTTATAGCAGGATGATTTAATCTACATATGCTGTGAAATGATTACCACCATCCATTCAGCTGACATAACATCTCTCCATATAGATACAATAAAAAAAGAGAGAGAGAGAAAAGAAAAAATATCTCTCTCCTTGTGATAAGAACTCATAGAAAGAACTTACTTTCTTCTCAACTTTCCCATATGTCCTATAACAGGGCTAGCTAAAGCAGTCAGGCAAGTAAAAGAAATAAAATGTATCAGAATTAGGAGGGAATAAGGAAAACTGTCTCATTTGCAGATAACATTGTTCCATATAGGGAAAATCCCAGAGACTTAACCAAAAAACTGTTAGATCTAATCAATGAATTTAGTAAAGCTGTAGAATACAAAATCAACATGTAAAAATCAGTACCATTTCTATACACTAACAACAAATTTTCTGAAAAAAGAAATAAAGAAATAAATCCCATTTACAATAACATAAAACACAATAAAATACTCGAGAATAAATTTAACTAATGAAGTGAAAGTTCTGTACTCTGAAAACTACAAGACATTGATGAAAGAAATAGAAGAAGACACAAATAAATGAAAGGTACCCTGTGTTCATGGATTGGAAGAATTAATGTTGTTAAAATGTCAATACTACCAAAATCCATCTATAGATTCAATACACAATCTCTGTAACACTGCAATGACATTTAAAAAAAATTTTTTTTAACGTTTTTTATTTATTTCTGAGAGAGAGACAGACAGTGTGAACAGGGTAGGGTCAGAGAGAAGGGGAGACACAGAATCTGAAACAGACTCCAGGCTCTGAGCTAGCTGTCAGCACAGAGCGTGATGTGGGGCTCGAACCCATGAATCGAGAGATCGTGACCTGAGCCGAAGCTGGACACTCAATCGACTCAGCCACCCAGGTGCCCCAGCATGTTTTAAGAGGTAGAAAAAACTGCTAAAATTTATATGCAATCACAAAACAAACCCAAGTAGCCCAATAAATCATGAGAAAGAAGAACAAAACAAAAGGCATCACACCTCTTGATTTCAAACTATACTATAAAGTTATAGGCGTCAAAACAGTATGGTATGGACATAAAATAGACAAATAAACCAACAGAATAGATTTCAGAGCCCAGTAATAAAACCAAGCATGCAGTCTACTGTTATTTGACAAAGGAACCAAAAATACTTAATGGAGAAAAAATACTTTTATTTTTTATTTTATTATTTTTTTTTTTATGTTTTATTTATTTCTAGGAGACAGAGAGAGACAGCGTGAACAGGGGAGGGTCAGAGAGAGGGAGTCACAGACTGAAACAGGCTCCAGGCTCTGAGCTGGCAGTCAGCACAGAGCCCGACGCGGGGCTCGAACCCACGAACCGCGAGACCATGACCTAAGTGAAAGTCGGACGCTTAACCGACTAAGCCACCCAGGCGCCCCGCAGAAAAAATACTTTTAAAAAATGGTGCTGAGATAATGAAATATTCACATGTCAAAGAAGGAAAATGAACCCCTACCTTACACCACTCACAAAAAATAACACAAAATTCATAAAAATCTTAAATGTGTGACTTAAAGTCATGAAACTCCTAGAAGAAAACCTAGGAATAAAACTCCTTGTCATGGGCCTGGGTAATGTTTCTTTGATAATGACACAGGCAACAAAATAAAAAATAAACAAATGAGACTACATCAAACTCAAAAGCTTCTGTGCAGCAAATAAAGTGAAAAGATAGCCTATGGTTGGGGAAAAAATGTTTGCAAATGTATGTTTATATATGATATTATATATATATTAAGCATATATCTGATAAGGAATTATATCCAAAATATATAAAGAACTCATACAACTCAACAGCAAAAAACAAGTGAGCAAAGGACCTAAATAAACATTTCTCCAAAGAAGATATATGAAAAGCTAAGAGGTACATGAAAATATATTCAACATGCTTTCATATTTTCAAAGAACATTATTATAATTCCTTGGAAATGATTTTTTAATTTAACTAACATATTTTAATATTAAAAGACCTTAAAGATATTTAAAACCTAGACCAAACCATCACTCCCACAAATATACCTATCTAAATTATTTAGTTGGATGTAACAGAGACAGGACAATTGGGTGCAAAATCAGTTTCCTCTTTCTCTCGGGCACACAGCTAACTAAGTTAGTGCTACTCAAAGTGCCAATCCACCACTAGAAGACTGCACCAGAATGTAAATCAACAAACTGCTTCCCTAATCAAGAAAATTGTAACTATACTCAACAGTGTCTTTAGTGACAGTTGATTTGCATGCAGAATCAGGTCTTTATCTTACCAAATATTAGTATCAAATAGTTTATACATGGATAGCCAGTCCATGAACCACAATTTGGATACCATTTACCTAGTCTACAGTCTGTCTTGTAGTAAGATCTGACTGCTGGAATCTGGTTGGAAAGGAAGTCTACCACTTCCAGGACTGCAGACATAAATCTCCCATGTTCTTCCCCATGTGCAGTGACATTGGAAGCCTTGTGGTTGAAAATGATGTAGTTGGGCCAAGAGTCTAGGTCTTTTAATTTGCCTGTGTAAATATGTACACTGAATTTTATATATGTAAAATATAAATTTCCATATTAAATCACTGGAATTAGGAGGATCATCTATTATAAGTGTAACCTTAATTATTGAGTTGCATAATACACTATATTGACATGTCAAGATCTTCAGTCAGAAATAATACACTTCACAAGTCAACTGGCTTCATTTTTTAATGATTATCTCATTTTCAAAAAAGTTAAGTCAGGGTCTAATAAACTGAGTTTAAATTTTAAATATTTTCTTATTTATGAATATCACATTTTATTTTATTGATGTTTAAACACTTCAGTGAGCCTTTCATTTTTCTTAATTAAGCAGGCCTTGCCTGTCAATTTGCAATTGGAACAAACCAATTATAAATGGCCTGATTTGGGTATATGCTCATATTATTTTTCTTTGGCGAGCACTCTACCTGCTGGCCTCACTGAATTTGAGTAAATATGTCTATCACCTAGAATAAACTAGGCTCTGGATAACTATGTGTTGAATGAATGATGAAATGAATGCTGTCTTTTTTCATGTACACATTACCAGCACACCCTTCCATACTGAGAAAATGGTTAATTTTAAGATATGGATCATCACTTTTTATGCTTAAATCTGAATTTACATGTGTTCCTCTTTGCCCTATATAATGCAAAACATCTTTTTGTGATAGTAGAACCCCATACAGAGCCCTCATCATTCTGTAAATTGTACTTATTTATTACCTATTAGTACACACAATATTAATAGCCAAAATTTATAGTGTTTCAGATGCCAAGCTAGGTTCTTTTAAATTAGTGTCCCTAATCCTCATAATAACTCCCCCAACAGGCATTATGAGGCCATGTTGTGCTGAAAAACTAGGGATTGTTGAGGGTACCTGTCCAAACCACAATGTGACTAATGAACAGCTATGACTTGTATTCAATAGGCCATAATATTTCTACTATCTCATTCTATCATGCACATTGATGAATATAACTTGTACATTCTGCATGTCTTTAATGTGATTTTTACTGCACACATTATTTGTAATCAACACATTTAATTCCACTACTCAACAGCCTATGACACAGGCTTATTTCACATGTCTTCTAAATGATGAATACTTCCTCTTAAGCATGAAACTAGGTGTATTCTAAGACCTCACTATAGAGATTCTGTTTATTAGTTGGGATATGATACTAATACATTTCTTGTATGAACCAGTAATTCTTTTGTGATAGGTCCAGCCTCTGGCAAAAAGAAGAGCAAGTAAACAGGTAGTTTCTAGACTTTCAGCTTACTTCCCAGTCTCTTAACATAGTTTAGTGATTAAGAGGCTGGGCTCTGAAACCATGCAGAGTCAGGTTCGAGGCTCAGACATTCCATTTACTGGCCACATTGACCTTGGACCAGTCTCATAATCTCTGTAATTACAGGTTCCTCAACTTTCTATTTCTTGGAATTGATTTGATGATTAAACAAATGAATGTATATAAGACAGTTAACAGAGTGACGAGCAAGTGCTAAATGCTAAATAAGTAGCAGTTATTACTGTCTAGATTTCTAGTTTCCAATTTCTAGGTTTGCATCTTTTAATCTTTCACTGGAAACTGCCCTGTTGCATAGGGAAAAGACTGGTAGTATATTTCATCAGGGGCATTTTCTCTTTGGGTAAATACATGGAAAATAGGACTACAAAACGAGTAAAATGGGAAGTAACCTAGATACAGAAAAATATTGAGAAATATGATAGGAATTCTTTAGAGTGATTTAAGTGGCATGTAAATGAATATGCTTATCACAAACATCTACTGTCCCTAGTGAATATGAAAAGTATGTAAATTAATAATTAATTTTATAAGAGTTTTATATATGAACAATAATATCTATGGGCCTCTGGCACAACAATGGTTCAAATGAAGTAGGATCCATCATTTTCAAACTCTAACATGGTATCTTTCAAACTCTCTATGTTTCATTTTTTTAATTATTTTTTTCCTTTCTTTTATAATAATATCTAAAATTATGTTATAGGGGCACCTGGGTAACCCAGTCAGTTGTGTATCTGACTTCAGCTCAGGTCATGATCCCATGGCTTGTCACTGACAGCTCAGAGCCTGGAGCCTGTTTCAGATTCTGTGTCTCCTTCTCTCTCTGCCCCTCCTCAACCCACATTTTGTGTCTGTCTCTGTCTCTGTCTCTCTCTAAAATAAACATTGAAATTAAAAAAATAATAATGTTATAAGATTTTGGTGTTTTAAATCCTTTTTAAGTTATCCTAAATGTTTTATTTAATCAGCTAGAAAATTTAACATTATTTAAAGTCACTCATGCTGGGAACATTTTAGAGAACTCTTTAAATATGCTGCAAATCCATGTTACAACATAAAAAATAAATAGAAACTGCTGTCCAAGCTGACTATACAATGACAAAACAAGCATAAAAAGACAAGAAATAAAGCAATGTCAAAAAGTGACAATTGGCAAGGTATTAACATTTAAACACTATCCACCCATGAAATATTTTATTAAAAATATTTTTAAACAATATAATTCTGTCATCTTGAAAAGATAATTCTAGAGTTTCCTGTTTCCGCCACGTTGTAGAACTTGGTGTTCTTTAGTGTAGGTGGAAAGAAACAAACAAGACTTTGGTTTTAATGTTAAGCACATCTAAATACAAACCAAATTTTTAAAAAGTAGCATGAAAAATTATTGGATTTATTCATCTAACCAGGTATTTAATATCTTAATGAAATTAATCCTTTCATGAGCTCCAGACAAAACAACTTATGCAAATCATGTAAAATGTTTTTATAATATACCAACTCAAATTTGATGGTCATAACAAAATAATATTCTATAGGGTATATTTTGTATTGCTATAAACATAACTTTTATTGGAATGCAAAGTAATACAATTGAAATTACACAAAAATATGAAAAAATAATACTCATAATTATACCTGTATTTTAAAGTCTTTTTTCTACAAATACTTTAAAAATTCATAATTAAGGGACACCTGGGTGCCTCAGTCAGTTGAGTGTCCGACTTCAGCTCAGGTCATGATCAATTCGTGAGCTCACGCCCCATGCTGGGCTGGCGGCAGTCACCCTATCAGCGCAGAGCCGCTTCAGATTCTCTACCACCACCCCCAACCCCTCCCTTACTCATGCTCTTTCCCAAAAAAATAAATAAAACATTTAAAAATTCATAGTTGGTGTGCATGGGTGGCTCAGTCAGTTAATCATCTAACTTCAGCTCAGGTCATGATCTGGCAGTTCGTGAGTTCGAGCCTCGCATCCGGCTCTGTCCTGACAGCTCAGAGCCTGGAGCCTGCTTTGGATTCTGTGTCTCCCTCTCTCTCTGCCCCTCCCCTGCTCATGCTCTGTCTCTCTCTGTCTCTCAAAAAATGAACATTAAAAAATAATAATAAATAAAAATTAAAAATAAAAATTCATAGCTAAGATAATATATACTAATAATTTTGCATTTTACTTTTTCCTCTAATATCATAACTACTTTCAATATTAAAAATTCTTTCTAAAAATAATTTAAGTATTATATAATATTCCAACATATGAATGAGTGCTATAATTTATCTCCTAATATAGGATACGAAAGATAATTCTAGTCTTGATATTATAATTAATTTTATTTCAAATATCTTTAAGTGTGACTTCTTATTCACATTTTCACAAACACAGACACACACACACACACACACACACACACACAAGCCTAGTAACTATCATTATTGGTTCCAAAGAGCCAATCCTTTAGACTCAACCTCATTGATATGCCCTTCAACACTATTTTTAGCAATCAGGATATATTTGCTAATCTCAGATACAAGAGTTGGAAATTTTTTAAATTTGCTTTCCTTTGATTACAAGTGGGTTTAAATATTTTTTAGTTGTATTTATTTTAGCTGTGTTTATTTTATTTACTATCTATTGCTTATGACCTTTATTCCTGTTTTTTTTTAATTTATGTCCATTTAAAAATACTTAGATACCCAGAGTAAGAAATTTACAAACTATTGCATGATTCTCTATTTAGAAGCTATGCTACTCAAGTCAAGGATATGTTTAGATTTTCTTCAATTAAAAAGCATGGATGTTATATATAAAACACAAATAAGAAGATAGAGAAAAGAAGGCAGACAAACTAGTGACATTAGGATACAAGAAATGGACAGAGTGGTATAAGTAGAGGCCTAATGGGCAACCTCCTACCCTTATCCACTGGTGTCAGTAGAGGCCAAGTAAAGACTCTGGACTTCCACTGACATCTGACAGTAATAATGTGGCAGCTTCCTTCACCCAATGAAGTGGTATCAGAGAAGGCTTGCTAAAACCTAATAACTAAACAAAATCCAAAGTATTCTAACATAGTGCCCAAATTGTCCAGATTTCAGTCAAAACTCAAATGACATGAAAAAATCAGGAACATTTCAAACTGAATGAGAAAAGACAGGCTGTCAAAAAGAAAAGATATCAATACTAAGATGGCACAGATTTTGGAAATATCTCACAAAAATTTTCAAGCAGCCATCATTGAAATGCTTCAAAGAATAATTACAGATACACTAGAAACAAAATACGGAAAGTCTCAACAATGAAATAGTATATATGAATAAGAACTAAATGGAAATTTTAGAAATAAAAATTACAATAACCAAAATTTAAAATCCCAATGATTAACGTTTGGATTTATCTCAAGAAGAGGGACTTGAGATGAGCACTGGGTGTTGTATGTAAGGCAACTTGAAAATAAATTATATTTATAAACAAATAAAAATAAAAGGACAAAATCAGTTGTAATAAAAAGAAAAAAAAATGTAAAGAGATTGGAAGTCATCACTCCCATCCTTAAAACAAGAAAAAATAAACTAAGCAAACTAAAAAATCAATGGCTTTTCTTGGACCCACTGTGGGGCTGAAGCCTAAGAGCAAATCACCACCCTGAATCTGGAACAACCGAGAAATCCAGAACATCACAGTTAAGATATACTTACCAAAAGCAGAAGCTGGTGGAGCCAGAAACTGGTAGTAATACTATTTTAATGAATTGTTAGAGTCTAAGTGTAGACTAGTGTGAGAGTGAGAGACATCTGGGGGCTGCAGTCTTGGGCAGGGTCTCTCAATTAGTGGGTTTACTCCCCAGAACCTCATCAAGTTCTCATGTTGAAAAACACAGAAAGATCCCTATGTGCCATTGGTAGGGAAGGTGAAGGGTAATCATTGTGAAATAGAGTCTCAGTATTCTCCGTAACAAAGGTCTAGTGCTCCAACTCTCCAGGGAAAAAGACTACCAGAGCCTGATCCAACTCAAGGAAAAGGCATTTTTCCCACTCCAGTCCCCCTAGACCTTTTGTCTAACCTAATAGAGAAAGAGAAGAGCTAAGAAACACTTGAAAAGATCACAGCTCAGTGTCACAGGCAGACTAAAAGACTGATTTAATCACAAAGTTATAGAATGCTTTGCCTCCCCCACTACACCTTACCGCCATGTAACAGGGCTCCAACATAACAGTAGATTACACCTAAATAAGCTGCAAGACAGCGACTCTCTGAAGAGGAGTACTTTAGGAAGGCCAAAGTCAATAGGGAAGAAAAGAAAAGGGGCAACTCCTAGTTGGGATGTATTTAGTGTTTAATGTTAATGTAAAACTTCACACTAAAGATCTGTTTACCTCAGTTCCTATTACTGGATACATCACATTCAGATTTCAACAACAACAAAATCACAAGGCATGCTAAAAGTCTGAAAATCCACCATCCAAAGAAGCAAAGCAAAGCATTAGAACAAAACTGAGTTATGACATGGATTTTGAATTATCAAACAGAAGAGAAATTTTAAAATAACTATAATTAATATGTAAGGGCTCTATTGGAAAAAGCAGACAACATGCAAGAACGGATGGGTAATGCAAGCAAAGAGAAGGAAACTCTAAGAAAGAATAAAAGAAACTACTAAAAGTTAAACCCACTGTATATTTTTTGATTCACTGATCTCCATACTGTTGATACTTATTCTTTTCTAGTTTCTTTCTTGTTTGGCAATTAAGATACTCTCAGATCAGCTTGATTATGTCAAACCTTAGTTTTCATAATAATAGAGATTAGAATGATCTTTATTATGAGATAGAGAATAAACACTTGACAAAATCAAAAGCTGACTCTTTGAAACAATCAACAAGATTGACAAACCTTAAGTTATATTTCCCAAGATAAATTTTGAGAACTCAAATTAATAGAATCAGAAATTAAAGAGAGAACATTACTCCTGATATTATAAAAAGATAAAAAAATAATTTAAAAAGAAAACTATGAAAAACTGTATTGCCAATACATTAGAAAACATATAAGAAGAAATGGACAAATTTCTAGAAAGACACAAACTACCAGAATTAACTCAAGAATACACAATCTGAATAGAACTATAACAAGAGATTGGATTAGTAATTAAAACTTATGCACAATGAAAAGTCCAGACTCAGATGGCTTCACTGATGAATTCTACTGAATATTTAAAGAAGAATTAATATTTGTTTTTCACAAAATCTTCCAAACAATGGAAAAGGAGAAAACACCCCCCAATTCAGTAAATGAGTCCAGATAATCCTGATACCAAAACCAAACAATCACAAGAAAACTACAGACCAATATCTCTGATGAATATGCACACAAAAGTCCTCAACAAAATAATAATCATCTAGGAACATATAAAATAATTATACACTATGACAAAGTGAGATTTATTCCAGAAATGCAAGGTTGGTTTAGTATCTGAAAGTCAATTAATATAACACACCATTTTAGTAGAATAAAAACAAACCACATTATCATCTCAATAAACTAAGAAAAAGCATTTGATAAATCTAACAACATTTAACAGACTAGGAATAGAAGGGAATCTTCTTAGAAGGAAATGTACTTGGGGGCGCCTGGGTGGCTCAGTCGGTTAAGCGTCCGACTTTGGTTCAGGTCATGATCTCACGGCTTGTGGGTTCGAGTCCCATGTCGGGCTCTGTGCTGACTGCTAGCTCAGAGCCTGGAGCCTGCTTTAGATTCTGTGTCTCCCTCTCTCTCTGACCCCCCCCTGCTCACACTGTCTCTGTCTCTCTCAGAAATAAATAAAAACGTTTAAAAGATTTAAAAAAAGAAGGTAATGTACTTAAAATCTACAGTTTAACATAATGCCTAATGTTAAAAGACACAATATTTCCCCCCACTAAAATCAATAACAAGACAACACTGTCCACTATTCAAAATTATACTGGAGGGTCCAGGTATTAGGTACTACAAACAAATAAAAGACATACAGACATTGTCTATAGAAAATTTTAAGAAGTTTACTAAAACAACCAAACAAACAAACAACTAATAGAACTAATAACTGAGTTCAGTAAGGTTGCAGCATCATTACAAAAATAAATAGTATTTCCATAATTTTGCAATGAACAATCTGAAAATGAAATTAAGAAAAATTCAATATATAGTAGAATCAAAAACAATAAAGTTTTAGGAATAAATTTAACAAAAGAAGTATAAAACTAATTCTGAAAAATACAAAATATAGTTGAAAGAAATTTAAAATATCTACATAAATGGAAAAAAATCCCATGTTCAAGGATTGGAAGATGTACTATTGTTAAAGTGACAATAGTCTCCAAATTATGTAGAGATTCATGCACTTGCAACTGGAATCCCAGCTAACTTTTTTGTAGAAACTGACACGTTAATTCTCAAGTTTACATGGGAATTCAAGAGATTCAAAATAGACAAAACAATCTTGAAAAATAATCAAAGTAGGAGAATTCACATTTATCAATTTCAAAACTTATTACAAAGTAACATTAATCAAGCAGTATGATGGTACCTTAAGGATAGACATATAAATCTAATGAACAAGACTGAGAGTCCAGAAATAACCCCATGTGTCTAAGGTCAGCTGATTTTCAGCAAGAGTTCTAAGACCATTCAGTCGGGAAATAGTAGTTCTTTCAAAAAATGGACAACTTGATAGCCACATGCAAAGGAATGAAGTTGAGCCATTACCTCATAATATATACAAATATTAACATACATGTAAGAACTAAAAGTATAAAACTCTTACAAGAAAACACAGTGATAATATTTATGACCTGGAATTTGGCAATGAATTATTAGATATAAGTAAAAGAATGAGCAACAAAAGAAAAAATAAGTAAATTGAACTTCATCAGAATTTAAAACCTTTGTGCTTCAAGGACACTATCAAGAAGGAAAAGATAATCCACAGAATGGGAGAAGACATCTGTAAGTCACATATGTGATGAGGGACTTGTATCTACAATATAAAAAGAACTCATACAATTCAATAACACAAAAGACACCCCAATTTTAAAATGGGTAAAATTTTGAATACACAACTTACCAAAGAAGATATACCACTAATGGCCAGTAAGTACACGAAAACATGCTTGACATCATTAGCCAACAAGGAAATGCAAATCAAAATCACAATGAGATAGTACTTCATACACACTAGATTAGCTACAATCACAAAGTCAGATTATAAGAAGTGATGGCAAGAATGTGGAGAAAAATGGAAACTTCAGGCACTGCTATGGGGAATGTAAAATGGTGCAGCTACTTTGGAAAGCACTCTGGCAATTCTTCAAATAGTTAAACATAGAGTTAATATGTATACTCGGCAATCCTGCTCCTAGCTATATTCCCAAGAAAATGAAAACATATATCCAAACTAACACTTGTACATAAACATTTACAGCAGTATTGCTTACAATAGCTAAAAAAAAAAATGGAAAGAACTCAGTTTTCCATCAACTGATGAACAGATAAGCAAAATATGGTATATCCATGATAGGATATTACTTGGCCACAGAAATGAGTGAAGTACTGATACATGCTACAACATTGATGAACCCTGAAACCATTACACTAAATGAAAGAATCCAGTCCTAAAGGACTACATATTAGATAATATCATCTATATAAAATTTCTAGAATAAGCAAATTAATAAAGATAAAAGTAGATTGCTAATTGCTTAGGGTTGGTGAACCCTAGGTTAGCATTGGGAGGTGATTGTTAAATGATAAACTGCTTCTTCTTGAAGTGGTGAGACTATTCTAAAATTGTGGTAGTCCTTTGCATATATTTATGAATATACTAAAAATCATTGACTTGTATACTTTACAATTTTTGTAATGTTTACTTATTTTTGAAAGAGAGAGAGATGAAGTGTGAGCAAGAGAGGGGCAGAAAGAGAGGGAGACACAGAATTCAAAGCAGACTCTAGGCTCTGAGCTGTCAGCACAGAGCCTGATGCAGGACTTGAACCCATGAACCATGAGATGATGGCCTGAGCTGAAGTCAAATGCTTAACCCACTGAGCCACCTAGGTACCCCAACTTGTATACTTTCAATGGATAAGCTGTATGATATGTGAACTATAGTTCAATAATGTTGCAAAAAATCTACTTTTCAATGTATCAGTTGTAGAGCTGAACAACATTTAGAAAATTTGAAAGAATTTGTAGCCAAATATTTTGTTTCCCTTTGAAGCCTTATGTTAATAATACCTTTGTTTCTGATTCACTTACATGTAATTCATTAATATGGTTTCTAAGGAGGCATTTGATGACTAAGAGAACTGGTAAACCTTTTACTTAGTGAACCTTAGTTAGGGATGTTTTTCTGTTTTCCCTCTGAACCGTGATGCTGTGCTTGACAACATTAGTTTTAACTTAGTTCTGGAAAGGTTCATTTCCAGTTCCAAACTCAGATCTCAGGAATTGCAAGGGAGTCCCACATTTTGTAAAAATGCGGAACATATTATTTCCTGATTTGAATGATGAAGTAGATTACGTGTAACACCGATGAACAAGATAGTAAGTTCAAACGCTTCAAGTTTTCAGTCATATGTCAAGTAACACATAGCACCCAAAATGTGCTTTGCACTAGTTCTCTTTCTTGTGGCTGAAGCATTGGTGGGAAGTAAGAATGGTTACCAGAAGAGTCCTTCCTTGAAGAGGCAGGAGGGATAGTGTGGTCAGTAATTAAGAAAATAAGGGGTTTTATTTTGCTACCCTTAAATTTTTGAGTAGTCAGAAATTTTTTGAAAAAATATTTGAAAATATCAATCACATAAAGATTTGTAGACTAATGCTTGGTCTTAGATGTCAAGTGGTCCAGCCAACTCCTCCTCTGACCTAATAGAAATCTTCCTATTATTGTTAAGTCAGAAACAGTTTTACAACCTTTCCCTTTCCTGGGGAATAGTCATCCTTATCCCAACTGTTCCTGAGTTACTGCAAGTAAATCAGATTTACCAAATAGAGGGGAAGAGGTGAAGAGGAAAACCATTCCTCCCAGAAAACTAAGTTATTTAGGAATGAAGGTCAACCTTCCAGGCCGCCACCCTCACTATACACACACTTTTGCATGTGCGAGTGTGGCTGGGAAAGGATTCAAAGTGTGCCAAAGCTTGAATTTGTAGACAAAGCTACAAATTCAGATTTGGGGTAGCAAGGTGATATGTTAACTGCGCTGCCTCCATGCTGGCATTAGAAAGCTGAAGGATTCCCAGCTCCAAGCATGCACAGAACTACAAGAAAAAGAGTTTAGAGATAGCTTTTCTTCCTTTCCTCAAAAACTAAGAGTGATATTTTTCACACTTCTGTGATGATAATAGTAATCACAATAATAACAATACCGAGTAGTTATTAGGGAATATGATGTGACAGACACTGGTCTATCCTTTCATTGGATAGGTAATCGTGTTTAATTTGCACACTCTCTTGAGACACATACCATTACTGTCCGCTTAACAAATAGGGAAACCGAGAGTAGAGATATTGAATGTCATATTGCTGAGCAGCCATAAGGGAAATATGAATCAAAGAAACAGACTTTGGAAGGCATGGGCCTCACTAATAAGAGACAGTGAAGGAGAGATCTGGGGCAGGTGAACGTGCCACGTGGCTGGCATATTAATTCAACTTACCGACCATTTACTGAGAGCCTCCTCTTTACAGTGAGTATACACATGGGCCCAAAACATGTTTTCTGTACCCCATATTAGAATCAAACCACTAGAAGTAAATATGGATGGAAAAGAAAACTTTATTTTTAGATCTTATTTTGCCTATGACTGGAAAGAAAGACTTTCAGTTGTGTGCACAACATTTAATTTATAAAGCATTTTTAAAAACAGATGAGACTCTGGGACTTCAGATTGCTAGAGATTATATAAAAATGACTAAAGGGCCCTATATAAAGTACCATAAAGTTAAAAGAAAACAAGTCCCCCTGCTGAAGAGCCGTAGCAGAGTTGTTGCCTAAATTAGATCAATCATATGATTTAAACAATTTCTCTAGAGGACGAGCAAGCGAGGGACATGAAGAAATAGGAATATTTAAAATATTTTTTTAAAAGCCCTTCTGGAGACTTGAGAACAAACGCAGCTTGAACAATGTGGGCACCAAGCCCAAAACTGCCAAGTTGCCTTTGGGAATGAAGACACTTAACTGTGTTCCTGGATGGATAACAAAACAGACTGCGTTCCTCTTCTCCTACCTCCCCTGTAATAAATAGTCAAAGATGCATCATGTGAAAATACTGCGTCTGGGCTTTGAGGCCATATGCTGACACTGAGAATCTGAAATGGCTGACTCATGGGTCTTGTGAATTTTTTCTCATTGTCCTGATTAATAAGGTTAGTTGAAGTCAAGTTATGAGAAAATCGGTTGAGAAAGGATGGATGATCTTCCTTTCTTTTCAGAAAACACCACCCAGCATTTATTTACACATGTTGTATTTGTAACAACAAGCCAATATTTTTGTTTGACTTTACTGAGAAGAGTAGTATTTAGACAATTCTTTAATCTTTCTAAGAAAGCAGAATACTTAAAAATATTATCAGGTTCTAACTAGCTATATATCTCCAACCCCACTAGAGTGGCCATTTTGTCTAGAAACAAAGTTGAGTAAGTAATGAGGGCATGGGACCTTGAACCTGACAAACCTAAATTGAAATCCTGACCCTGCCCATTAATGACTGTGAAATCTTAGGTAAGTAACTCAACCTCTCTGAACTTTATTACCATACTTGTTTTTTTAATATATTTTTTAATGTTTTTATTTATTTCTGGCATAGAGAGAGAGGGAGAGAGAGAGCACGAGTAGAGGAGGGTCAGAGAGAGAGGGAGACACAGAATCTGAAACAGGCACCAGGCTCTCTGAGCTAGCTGTCAGCAACAGAGCCCAATGCGGGGCTCGAACCCACGAACCACAAGATCATGACCTGAGCCGAAGTCAGACACTTAACTGACTGAGCCACCCAGGCGCCCCTATTACCATACTTGTAAAATGAGGATTATATACATCACTCTGTGGGGTTCTTTAAGAATTAGAGGTTATGTATATATGGATAGGATATATGCTAACTTATAAACAAGTGATTTTTTTATCTGATAAACTGATTGGATCACAGGTATATCTACTAATCAAGATGTTTCTTGGTCTGCTTGAGACTGCAACCAGACTTTTTTCAAGTCTTTTATAAAGATCTGCTTTAGATATACACTAACACTTCAGATTTACAGGAGAATTGGATACTTTGGTTGCTCCTACAATACACGAGTACAAGATGCAATAGAGAGTAATTTGGAGCTCCAAATTCCTAGCCCATAATGATTAGCAACAATCTTGATACTTATTCATGATATATTTACTTAACTTTCATTGTATGGCTAACATCAGGATTACAGAGGTGACTAAAACAGACAATACCTTAACCCCCTAAAATTTACATATACAAAATTGGGTGGGAATGACAGGCACAAAGCTACCAGACTGGAGAGGCAAAAAAACAAAGGCTGTGGGGAAATATAAAATAGGATTATAGATAGGGCTGTGGATTATGTGTGTGGATTGGCCTAAAAAAGAACAGATGTTTGAAGGAGCTCTTCCCTTTTACAATGAAAAGAATGTTTCTTAGATTATTTGAATTTTTATCATTTAGTGGATTTGCCACTTCTGGTTTTAATTTAGATTTTGATTAATTACTCTAGCTAGTTTTTTTGTTGGTGGTGGTTTGTTTGTTCGATTTTGTTTTTTTGGGGTTTTTTAAAGTTTCATCCAAAAGTCTTGTTACTGTATCTCCTAGGAATCCCACCTATAATTGTCAGGATTGTAAATCGAATACATTTCATGTTTTCTGCAGTGTCAGTAGGAATTGAGGGAAGAGATTTCTTCTCAAGATATTTTAAGCAAAATTTTTCAGAACTCTGGATAAAAAGGGGCTCTGTTATGGGCTGACTTTTATCCTCCGAAAATTCACATGTTGAAGTCATAATCCTCTGCTCCCTCAGATCATGACTGTCTCTTAAGATAGAACTTTTAAAGAGGTAAGACTAAAGGAAGTCATTAGGGTGTGCATAATTCAATATGACTAGTGTCCTCATAGGACGAGGACATTGGGCCATAGGAACATACAGACGAGAGGCCATGTGAAGGCACAGGGAGAAGAAGGCCACCTGCAAGCCCAGGAGAGAGGCCTCCCAAGAAACCAACACTGCCACACCTGGATCTTGCATTTCTATCCTTCAGAGTTGTGAGAAAATAACTGTTTGTCATTTAAGAGCACCCATCCTTCCTTATGGGAGCCGTAGCTAACTGATAGACACTCCACAGTGATGTGAAAGCCATTTAGCCCATTTGCCCTCTCGGTCATTTATTTTCCAGGTTATTTGACTTCAGCTCATAATAAAGATGTAGAATTATAAACATTTTTTAACATTTGTGAAAGAACCTCAGTCTTCACCCTCTAGGACCAAAGGTATGCTTCCCTAGTTCAATTCTCTTGGTTTTTTTTGTTTTGTTTTGTTTTAATTCCCTTTGGGCAGAGAGGTAAGGTATCAGACCAGGACCAAATTTTTCTTCTCTATAAAAGAGGAGAAACATTCTGATAAAAATGGCATTCCCATTTGATTTCTGAGGTCTCACTGGAATGCCACACAAAAGTTATATCCTATTCTTGGGGGAAGAGATAAATCTGAACCACAAATCTATCTTAGAAGAGATTGAAATAATTTTATGTTTATCAATTACTTCCTTGATTTTTCATTTCTCCCTCTCTCATTTCTCTCTTTTACTATCAGCCATTAAAAAAAAAAAAGGCAGAAAGGGTTACAGGTTAATAAAGAGTCTCTGTCAGCAAGAAATGATTTGGGATGTCATAGACTAGTTCTTGCTCATTGATATCTTAGAATTTAACAGAAAGTCGGAATGCTGGACCAGCAGAGCAGGAAATTCCTTCCAAGCCCCTACTTCCACATGTGCTGCCTGTTTTTAAATCCATTGACTGAAGTTCAACAGTGTCCCCAAGTTTCCTCAATTAATCTGTCAGTTAGAAATTCCCTACTAGGGCCTCTTCATCTTTGATAGATGAAAGACCCCTAAGTCCTTTTTTCCAGAAACATTGATACTGTAATAATGTTTGCAAAGTGGTCATGAGATTAGGACACCATTCATATACAGTCAGTGCCACGCACATCCACACAGTTATCAGAATAGGACATTTGTAAAGTCGTTTGTATTTCTAAAGTTCTTCTTAACAATTCTCTCATGTAATCCTCGACAACTGTTTGAGTAAGTAGGCAGTTGCTGTCCCTGTCTTATTAATTTCCGAGAGGGTATGACAAGGAAGGAGGCCAGCATCAGAGATGTCAACTAACTCAGGCAGCAGATAGGTGGACCTAGAACCCAGGTCTCCTGCTCCCCATCTTGTACATCCCATTGCTTAAAAATACATAAATGCTGTGCTTATGTGCACACATTTGACTTTTTTGACAATTTGAATACATCAGAATTTTTTTTAATCTGGTAATTTGAAATTACTGATCAATCAAGTGAAAAGAGTTACTCTGGTCATACATGTAACCACTGCCTCAGGGTCTGGAGTATCTGGGACACAGGTGTGCTTTGTTGTATCAGTGGGATTCAGGGCAATTAATGTTTTCTTTCTCCTGTCGCCTATTTAGCACACAGAAAGGCTGGCCTGCTGGAGAATCCTCATGTGATCCTTGATTGCATTACAAAATATGATCAAAAGACTCTACCTCAATGGTCATGATTGTGCTGCTTGCTAAACTCAATGGCAATTTATTTAAATATGATACTCTGCAGGAGAACTCCTTCAAAGAAAAAGCACAACAGGCAGTTTATCATTTCCATGCGAGGCATTTGGAGTTATTGCCTCTTGAAAGCATTGGGGAAACAAGGATAATGCTGGTGGAAGAGTTAAAATGTGATATGATCATAAGCTCCACTCTCTATGAACAATGCCAGTTATGTCCTAGAGTTAATAGCTTGGTGGTCCCTTCTTAACACAAATCAGCCTTCCAAACAGAGGGAAAAGATGGGTGTGGGTGGTAAGGAAATTAGGAGCATGGATTCTAGACAATAACACATCTGAGATAATCGAGTGATGCAAGCACATTACTATTCAATGTGTGGCAGAGTGCCGCTAATTCACTAAAAAGCTAACTCAGGCAAATATAAATTAAAGCATGTGCGGGACAGGATTGTAAAAAATAAGAGCAATTAGCACTGCAGTATGTGCACATCTGCAATAATCCTGTTTGATGCATCTTCTATTCATTAACTTTATTGGAAGAAAAAAATCAGGTCAACAGAAGGAAATGCACAGCTTTTGGCCACTACAAAGCATTTCCAAACATTGACTAAGTTTGCCATATAAATGTGTCAAATGTCTTCCTTTAAGCCCAAAATAGAAAGGCAAAATGATTCTTATTTGTAAAGCTATGATTTTTAAGCTCACAAAGTTTAATCTTTAGAAGTGCATTATGACAACTTTTGTTCATGTGCTAATTTTTCTCCCTGGGTACATGTTTCCTGTGTTTTATGGGGGATGTTACGTTAAAAAGTAGGTTGAATAATTTCACTTATTTACACGTGGCCTGCAACCTGATCAAATCTATGATTTGAAATATGTAATGTGAAAAATTATAATTAGGCTCCTGAATCTGGAAAGACTTCATTATATAATCTTTATTCAATAATATGTTTTAAAATTGCTATGTTCGAGTAAGTACAGAAAGCAAGATTTTAGATCTAAACTAATAGATAAAAATTCAGTGTGGAAAGTAGTTTTAGACTGCAATTTTTAGCCCTTTTCACAGAATAAAAATAATTTAACTCCTTCTTCATAAGTTGTTAAATGTTTCTCGTTAAATGTTTGCTATTTGACCAGTAATTTCTAAAATCACTAGCATAGGTGGGCAAATGATCAGTTGTCAATAAATTAAAATATATATTGAGACATGAGTATTTCTTAAATATATCTTCCAATATGTCTCATTCTTATAGTCTATTTGCTTTTAAAACAGAGCTCTAAAATGGAAAAAAAAATTATATTTGGTGAGGTAATGTTTATATCAAACAACAAAAATTATTTTTCTTAATTAAAATTGGAAGCAGTTTATGCTTTCTGATTCATGTAAATTCTTTATCTTTCTGATTCCAAATGTGCTTACTTTAAGTAACTGATACATTTGGTTTTCACCTTGCTTTTTCATTTACAAAGAAAGCAAATAATATGATGGTAAATGAGGCAATACATTAATTCATTAATTATCATTGTCTAATTATTTTGACAAAACTCTGGCTCAACAGAAATACTTTTAAAAGTATATGATTACTGTGATATGACAATTCATTTTCAATAATACCATCAAGGGCAAACCTACAATACAAGCACTAGAAGTCTTTCTCTATTTGTAGATTTTAAAATTTTAAAGCATTGGACTTAATCCAATGATATGTTTTGCTATGAATTAGGTTTAATTGTGATAATAAAATATGTATTTAATTTTTTTAAATAAAATCACTTTTGATATAGATGTTTTAATTCAAAATACATTTTCTGCACTAAATAATAATTAAATATTAAAACAGAAACAACAGGCAAGTATAAATTCTTGAGGAAAAGTATTACGTTGTTTAAATCAATTCAATACAAACAATATAATTACAAACTGGATCAAATGTTTTAATCAATACAAATTGGCTCTCTTGATTGAGTTATGAATTTAGTTTCTATATGATTACATGTAAGGTAATGTTTGAAAAGCAATACTTTGAAAAAATACATCCACGACAACCATGAACTTTTGCCTTCTGTGTTATGTACATCAGGTGACTTTATTTCCTGAGGCCTAATCTGTGTAAATAGCTTGGCGTCTTAAGTGAAGTCAGTAAAATAGATACCCTTGAAAGCACTGCTTCTCCATACACCACACGCAAAGATTGTACAAGTGACTATAACTTCTAAAACTTGATTTGAGAATATCCTTTTTGTTAAGTTCGTACCATTAAATACATCTATACCACAGATCAAAATCTGCACTGTCATTTTAGAAGTGTGTTGAATTTGTGATTTTTGACTATATGTTAAGGTTAGGTAAGAATTGGTGTTTATGAAAAATATTATTTTATAGTAAGTCAGTGTGAATATTAGTGTCTCAAAGAAATTACACTAATCATGTGTGCCCTCTACCACACCATCCTGCCAATACCGTTTTTTTTTTTTTTTTTTAAATATTTGCATGTATGTGGCCTGGGCTCTACCTGTCATTCTTCAGAGGTCTAAAGTCCCTTGGACATACAGCCAGATCAGAGCTTCCGCATTAACTCTCAATTTCCTGGCTTTTTGAGGCCTTCGGCAGACCCATGTTTCTTTAACATTGGGGTTTTTGTGTGGTTTAATATTTCTAAAAGCAGTAAATTATTTCCAGCATATGTAAAAAAGACAAATTTCTCTGTGGTTAGTGACCACAAAACAAAACAAGAAACAGAAATACTTCAGAGAATGAGTCCTAAGAAAAGTTTCAAGTTTTAAGCCCTTACTTTGATGTCATACGTGAAAAAGAAAATTTTGATGAAAAATTGTGAACTAATGCTTTAAAGAATTCTCAAAGCCAATATACATTCCTGCATCTACCATTTTCATTATCAGTAATAAGCATGCTAATTGTACGTAAACACATATACTCATTGTCTCTCCTGTCTTAAAACATAGCTACGAACCGTTGAGTAAGATTAATATTGACTAGCAAAGATACCTTATGAATAATTTAAGATAGAATTAATCTTTGATTTAAGGGATAAATAACAAATACTTTCCTTTAACAAGAAAATGGTAAAGTTAAACTATTAGCAAATGACATTTAAAAGTAATGAGGTGTTCCTAATTTATCACTACTTTTGCATTTGTTCCCAGACTTCAAGTTTTTATTTCTGTTTTTTAACTACAGTAATTTGAAGTTCACAAAGAGTTTTCGGATTTATAAATAATGCTTTATTTCACAATTTTTAAGTTACAATTTTTTTTGGAAAATACATTTTACTTGATCTTATAGACATAAAATTGGGCATCTGACAGAAAAATGTCTTGATAAGTGAGTTGGCAATGGTAATTTAAAACTGCATTTTATTGAAGCATCATCAGAGATATTAGGTAGTAGTATGACAGAATGATAATGTTTGTGATATAATCTACCACTCTCCCCAATTTTAGAGAACCTGATGTCCAGATAAATTCAGTTAACTGGCAAATAACACAGCTAATAGGTGGTGGAGCTTAGACTAGACTTTTCTTCTTTTTTCACTCATACCCTAACCCAACTCAACTATACATCAGAGATGGAACTTTCATTTAGGGCAAAATCAATGCAAGAAGACTTCATAACCTCAAAGCAAAGATACATGTCCCAATGAAAAGGCCAGCATTAAGGGTTTGATTACTCTGTGTAAGAAAAAGAAGAGCAAAACCCATACTCCGACTATCTAATAAAGCAGGGAAAAATCTTAAGCATCTTTCATTGTTTCACATTGCTGAATCTTCACCTTCTTTCTCAAATGCGGCTTCATTCATAGAGAGAGCACAAAGCAATGGGGATTTCATGGAAGAGAGAGACTGACAATGGCAAGATGCAGTACAGATTCTAGACTCTCAAATTCAGGCAAAGTAAGATCAGGGAGTTTTTAACTTTTTCATCATTTCTCCTGCTTGTTTATGCATATTCCTTCTGGAGCAGATCAAAACTAAGCTGAGAACCTAGATGGTATGTACAGATAAAGAAAATGGGCATATCACTGAGATTTCTACCCCTGATACGGTAAAACCAATGTTATATATGGAACAGCTTTTTCTAAACCTTCTAAATGAAAAAATTCTTGGATTCTCATATCTTGGATCTGAGAATTTCTAAACTTAGAAAAATAGGAAGACACACACCCATGGTTCTTTTTCTTTTTATATATAACTGTAAAATGGACCAATGACAGCTTCAGAATATATGATATAAAAATCACTCCAGAACTTTTTTTTTAATTTATTATAAAAATCTTTCACTTTGAAAGACAGATTCCATGTGAGAAACTCATATGAAATATAAGATAAAGGAAAGAAAAATAATCAAATCAGTTGTTGTTTAATAAATTATTTTGTTTCAAATGTATAATTTTTCTCAGATGGAAAGTACAGTCACGTTTATTATGAAGTACTCTCTATTAAAAATATATCTACATACTCCTGTTAGTTCTTCTTACTGGAATAAAATACAGAGGTGTCTTTACTTACAAAAGCAGAGTTGGGATCCCTGCCCCTGTGAATTTTAAAATTAAAAGTAAATTACCATATGGTCTCCCAAGAGGACATTAAAACATAAATGTTAAGTGTAATATCACAGTCAGAATTGTCAAACATGGAGTTACCAGTAAATCACATATAGTGATACCAAGGAATAATCCAGATTCAGGACTCTTTCAGATTAATAACTGTAATGTGAAGCCAGTGACAATGCTTGAAATGATGAGCAAAACAAAATTCCAGGAAAGAAAAAGATAGTTACAAGTAGGGTAAATACGTTTAAGTTTTACAATGTGCAAATAGCTCAAGGAATTTACATACATAGCTACATATAAATACATATCACATTAACGCTATGCTTCCTGGCTGAGACCCACACGTGCTCTCTTACTTATAAGGAATGGAATTTAAAGATCATACTTCCACTTTCTATGTGCAATGGAAATATTTTTATATTTTAGACTCAATAATTTGAATAGGAGCTGTGATTTTTCTGAAGAAGTAAGGCCAGAGTTCCAAAGTTGCTACTCTATTCTCCTTTTTCACATGCACAAGGGTGCCACTTCTTAGAGATTTTCATTCTTAAAGGGCAAGGAGCAGTTAGGTGGGATGTCAAAGAAACACAGCCATGCTAATGGTCTGGTAGATGTTACTACCGTTTCCAGCAGTAACAAAGACTCCACTGTGTGCCCTCAGGTGAGTCACTTAACCTGCTGTGTCATGACTGCTCCATCTGCAAATTAGATAATCACCTTTGCCACCTATCTTCCTCCCAGGGTTGTTTTGAGAATGTCATAACTGGTCATTTGTTTGATCTATTCAAGAAACACTCAGTGCCCTTGGACCCTGAATGTGCATACTCAAGTGCAAGATCAGTTATGAAACTACATCCAGCAGGAATGTTTCCTTACTGAAAGAGACAAAGGGCAGCCAATTGAAGAATGCCAGACCCAAATGACATCTTGAAGGCCTTTGAGATTCTCAGATGAAAGGCTTTATATAAAAATAAAGTATTGTTATTACCTAGGCAAAGAAAAATGCATGCATTTTCTGTCAGCATTCAAGAGCCCTATATAGTGGCGCCCTCTGCCCCCCTTTGATATTTCGTTTGCATCCAGTTTGATGACAACACAGATAAATTCTCTATTTGGTGCCATTGGACCTGGGTTGCATTTCAGTGTGTGGAAAATGACGAAATGAAAGAGAGAAGCCTTTGAAAGAAAGTGAAAATAAATGTAATAGCCAAAAGCCAAATAATAGTCATAGTATATTTAAAGTCTATTAAAGAGCAGCAGTCAGGGTATCAAATGCACACACTCTCATCCTCTGTGGTCAGCCTACTATGTGGACCACCTGCCTTAAATTACACAAGTTCACCGCATCCCTGGAGTGAGGGGGGAAGGCAGGAAAAGAATGGGGGTGGAGAAGCAGCTTTCTCTATTCATACTAATCACAGCAAATTTAAAATAGTTTTAGAATACCTCTTTTCAATTCACAATCAATTATATTTAACTCTCTAAACCACCACTCTTGTGTTTGGAATAATGTATGCATATATATGCAATCCATAAGTAACTTGGAGTTTCAGTTTTTCAGTAGATACTGATTGACATATACTGTTTAGTAACCAGCGTTCATACTGTTTTAGGAGGTGATGGGGCACTGTAGAGCTTTTTATAGCACGGGAATAAAGGAAAATAGAACTCTAACTGGATGGATCAGGAGAAGAGAGCCTTCTGGATAAACTGCCCCAGTTTGGTTTAGAAACACATGTGGAGACTCTCTATTTGGGTCTTTGACAGAAATCAAGTGGAATCAATTTCATAGACTTGAAAACATACTGATAACAAGCTACCCAGATCTCTTATTAAGTTTGACAATTGCTGCTTTTGAGGTGCCAAGGCTGCTACCCACGGTGTGAGGGATGTTTATTGAACAAAGGCATTTGGGCCATGGAGTAAGGGGCCTGATGTCAGCCCTGCTCTGTCAGACAAACCATAAGCCCTCGGAAAAAGGGATCCCTTTACTTATTCACACAAAGAAATCATATAGGCAAATGGTAGCTATGGGCTCCACATAGAAAGCACTCTAAAACACTTAAGTTAAAATTAATGTCTGAATCTCAAAGTTTTAATTCATATTTTCTTTTGTGCTTATTTGGGTTTTCATTGTAAACCTGAGAGGTAAGTATATGAATTTCCTCACCATCGCAGTATGGGACTGTCACATTGTATTTGTTTGTTTGTTTGTTTTTGGTTCTTTTAGATGTGAATTCTGCCTCTCTGCCTCAGTTTCCCTAATAGTATAGCAACGATGTTCAAATCAACAAAAATGTCATGTGACAGGTGCTAAGCAAGATGCTGAGATTCTAGTAGTGAGCTGGATAGGCGCAAAAATCTTAGTCTGATAAGCAGCTATATAAAATGTTGCTACAGATTGGTAAGTGTGTGTTGAAAAGAAAGGACAAGTAGCAAAGGCCAAAAGAAAATATTCTTAGAGTCACTTTTACTCTCTGTTCTAAAGTTTCCACTCAGAATGCTAAAAGCAGAGTGAACCACTTTTGCCTCTCCACTCCTATTCTTCCACAGGTAGGGGGCCCTAATATTCTGCACCCCCCAGAATATCAAAGAAAACCACTTGGTGGAGCTTTCAGCACACGTGCAGCAAATATCCACAGGTAAGACCAACCTTATGTGATCAGAGGTTCGTTTGTTCGTTATGATGAACATGACACAGTCACTTCTACGCAGCCTTTAGGCTTTACAGGGACCCCCAAGAAATGTTTGTTGATTGAATAATCCTGCATTTGTTTAACTAAAGGCAGTGTCACAGTGGCCACCCACGCAGCCTGTCACTTGGGGAAAAGTGGTTGGGGAAGAATGAACGTTTCGAAACTGCCTCTGCAGATCTACAGTGATATTTAACTCTAGCTGTACAATCAGGCAACTGGGTAGATCTTTCAAAGGAGTAAATGAGAGTCACTGTGACTATACATTCGAATAAGTTCACCCTCTCTCTACCTGGGGTGTTACGTTTCTTACTTCTGCTACTAACAACTTGATTTCAAATTGTTCTTTGCATCAGTAACTCATGAAAACAAACCCCACTAGGAAAGCATGTCAGACATAAGAATAGCATTAGGGATCACAAACTGAAAAGGCCTCTGGGATCATTTGCACAGAGTAGGAAAACCCACTTATGATCACTCGCCTTTGGTTCTGCCTCATTCCATAATCACTCCATGGGGCAAACTACACTCCTGGTTTTTCTGCCCAACAAACAGTTTCTGCACATGCTAGTTAAATTATCTTTCTTTTTCCAGCAGTCTTAAATTTGTAAGAGTATTCTTAGTGGTAATTATCCTTATAAAAGGAAAAAATAATGGTCTTGGGGCATTTTTCCACAAACAAGGCTTTGTACCAGTAATTGTAAAAATCAAAATAAAATAAAAAGACCTCTGAAAGGTACACATATAAATAATATTACTGTTAGAATTTTTGGTATAAATAAAGCCCTACTCACTTTCATTCTTAGGGAATGAAAAGATAAAACAGCTAAATAGGATGCTGGCCAGGTGTCACATCCATACACAGAGTGGTGTCCAGCCTCACTTGTTAACAGACAGTCATGGTCTTGTTATCTGCTTTGTTTACACAAAAATGTAGTAAAAGAGAAAAATAGTAAGCCTTCGGGAATAGTCGATCAGCTAGAAGAAAATGGGTAGTTTTCATTCTCAGGCCAATTCTGGAGTTGACAAACCTGCTTAAAACTTTGAAATCATGCTCCTAAGTAGAGAAAAAAGTACCGAACCAGGCCCAGTTAGTCTTGGGCAAATATCTTAAACACTGGACTCCAGAGTCGTTCTCTGTCACCTAACTGGGTTATCAATTGAGGACGGTATGTAAATCACCATCAGGCGAATATTGACACTGAGAACATCTTGTCCAAGGAAGCGGAAAATGAGGTACCAAAGACACTCTAGAAGGCATTGCGCAGTGAACCACAATGAAACCTGGAAATGATGACAATGAAATCAGACCAACTATCAGGGCTTATTGGAGGATTGGTCCAAAAAAAGCAGCTGACTAGCACATTAACCTACAATTCAACAGTTAAAGTTTGATGTCATTTTTTAGAAAGCTTCCTATGGAAGCTGTAAGTGGAAAACAAGCTAATGCTTCTAAGTGGAAAAAAGTAGCTACCTAAGAGACCCTAATTACATTTTAGAGCTTATTCCAAGTTGCACACCAGTCTAGGTCATCACAGCCAACTACAGAAATAACACCACCAGTGTCACCTTCCAGCATAAAAGGCTCTCTCTCAACATGGCAGAATTAATAGAATTCAAGAATTTTGGGAGGTAACATTTCAGAAAAGCAGTTTGTGTTAGCTATTAAAAATCAAAAATGGCCACACCAATGTACACCCTCCCTCCATCCCCTACTGAAATGTAATTTGCTATCAAAGACATCACAGATGGTTTTCTCCAGAAAACAAATGCCAAACACATACGAGTTCAACACTAATTTTTCCTTACAGAGAATACAGATGACCCCTTTGACCACCAACCTGTCTTTCATGCTGGTTTTAGAAACCCTGTCAGGAAGAATCAAAATTTCTGCGGCTTGTGGGACTTTTTTCAGGGTATAAGGTCTTGACCAGCAAATATGAAAGTATATTGTTTGGTTTCCTCTCAATATCAATACTTAGTATCACATTTTGGGTCTTGTAAGTGCTCCCATATGTTTCAGAAATAATTAAATTTTTATTGACATTTTGGCCTGCCTCCTAAAGATGAATATCCTTCAGCTGTTAAACATTTGATAGGTTTGAAGTTGAAAAAGTTTTTTATTTAATATTTTTATGCTTTTGAATGTATACATACAGAAAAGATGAGAGGTGACCTGAGTCTTTTGATGTGGTGATTGGAACGCTAGGAAAAAGGCAGTGACTTTCAAAAACTCTCAGGCCCTACTTAGAGAGGAGGGGAATAATCAGTATGTCTTTTGTCATATGATTAAGCTTATCAAATCAGGACCGTTTCTGCATAAACCAATAAACTCTGATCTGGTTCTTTGTTTTGTAATGTTATAAAGAATGAAGAAAGCTTGTACGTTGGAAAATTCGTGGCTTTTTCTTCTTCTTCTTCTTCAGGTTCTTGAGTTAATCCATTCTCTTTCACCCAGGAAATCAGGTTTACTTCTCAATTGGGAAAACAAACCTTTGACCTGCAAGTTACTAACCTCAAAGGGAGTGTGGAGACTCCTCAGAGAAAGACTGAAATAGTCAGACCCTCTTTCCCAAATATCACAGATTCCGAGCCTTGTGGGATTCTAAGCAAATAACCAGAATATCATTCATGGCTAAACCTTCCTCTGTAAGCAGGCATTTTCGAGCAGTGCCCTGGCCTCGACCCTCCTCGCCGCTGGTCTTCGAGCCTGCTCGGCTAATTCCTTCCTTAATTTGCCTTCACCTTGGGAAAGAAGAAAGAAAACAAAGTCCTCCTTCGCAGTCCCCAATCATCTCGGAGAAGAAATGGCTGGAAACCGTGGTTTCCTCGGGGAAAAGCGTCTGCTAGAAGCTACTGCGGGTCGGGCCCACCTTTGGCTTCAGGTTGACAAATGTCTTCAGCGCGCTCTCTGCTCTGTGGGCCCTAGGGGTCCCCTAAAATCTCACTAGCGTCCGCCCTGTCTGACCTGCCCCCTGCAGCGGCGCACATTTCAGCTTTTCAGCTTCACGGTGGAGCTCGCAGTAATTGAGTCGGGAGGGTTATTTTTCCTGGCCTCGCCTCACCACCGTCCTACAACTGCGGGGAGCTTTCGGAAAGACGTCGCTTCCACCCCCAATCCTGCCCCGATTCCCTGGCTGCCTCTGCGCTCTGTCCCGGCCTCCGCCCCGCAGGAACCAGCACTGCTATCCACGCGGCCTCGGCCAGAGACTGAGGCCGGCGGGGGAAACCACCAGGGGTCCCAACGGACAGCTTATTCCCTCCCTGCCTTACATTGGTGGGTCAAATCGCATTAACACCAAACCACCAACGGGGCGGGAGCAGGTGGTTAATTGCATAAAATAGAGTTAACTGCTAGAGACTAACTTCACAGCAGTGACTTGGTTTCTCTCCCTAGGTTGGTCATCGAGAAGAGGTCTCTTCCTCCTCCTTAAATTGGAAGGCGGGGAAGGGTTATCAGCTGCTCAAGAAGGCTGGTGGTGTATACTGTCAATTTAAGGTGACCCGCAGGGTGGCGCGTTAGGCGCGCTGGCTCTCATCCTCGCGCCTATTGGAAGCAGGTTTCCCTCACCCCTTCCAGGAAGGTAAGAGCTTTGGCATCTGGAAGTGTCAGAAAGGAGCCTTTTGCCATAAATCATCCTGAAAAGCATTCAAATCAGACAAGCGTCTAGAGACCCCTTAGACACTCCACCCCCAAAATCCTAGATCAAAGTGCAATTCCTGGAACCATAAACACCTATTATAAGCAAAATCCTACTTATCTGGAGGATGCTAAAACTGAGAGAGAAGGAGTAAGAGGCATTTGTCGCTGGAAATCCCTCGCACAAATTCACAAGCTCTATCTTTTCTTAGATTTGTCAACTGCTTTCTTGCGGATGGCCAACCACAGCATTTCTAACCTCGCCCAATACGCGTTTCGAGGGTCCTCCGAATAGCTGGCTGGAGAGTTTAGAACGCGGTACTGGACATTCGCTTTCGCTTGTTTTTTCAACCAAGAGAAGCAGGTGCGAGAGAGTCCGGGGCTTGGGAGATGGGAGGCGGAGAAAGGGAATCCACTTAGTCTGAGTTTGGAGGCAGCAAGTGCTCCTTACAGATTACACTGGTGCGGCAAACCTCAGGGCGCAGCACTGTTCATCCGAAACTTAGAAAACTCGGAACAGAAAATACCCGCCCAGGCAATTTGTGCTCTCGCCGAATTCCCTCTCTGGGCTGAGTTATATTTGCACCGTAACCCTGCAAATGTCCAAGTTCTCTCCAGAGGGATCATCAGAGGGACAAGAACATTAAGAGGGGATCTGGAGGGGGAGATGTCTACGATTCCAAAAAAGCAACTTTCTGGTCTCAGAAATGAAAAGACTCCAATTTTTACCACGACCGATTTTACTGAACTGAAATCTCAAGTCTGGAGCAGGGATGGCCCCGCCGAGCGTCTACGGCGGAAGCTAGGGGGCGGCGGGGTTGAGGGCAGGAGGTTGGCGGGGGCCGCGTGGGGGGGTTCCTTGCACGGAGAGACCTCCCCCCACATACATTCCCCGCGGGAAGACGCGCTCCGTGCGCGGGTACCGCGAGAGGGGGCGTTAGGAACGACGCTGGCAGCTCGCTGACTCCAGGGTTGAGATTATTCGACACGTGTCTTTTACTCCTCACAATCCATTTCTTACGGGTGATTTATGAACGAATCTCTTTGATCTGGGACGGTTTTTATCTGTCCACTGTTACAGATGACAGACGCGGCTGCTAAAATGCCTCGTTCCCGCTGCCTAAAAGGTTGCTCCCCCTCTTCCCAAATGCCGTTGCTTTTTCTCTTGGTGATCCCCACCCCCCTGTCTCTTCGCTCTCCTCCTCTACCCCCAGCCCTGCCAGCTATATTAGTTGCAGTCCCTCCGGATGTTTTAAGTCAACAAAAAAGCGCTGGGCAGGGTCAGCTGGGAGCCAAGGCGGGCAGATTTGGGGCACGCTATCCCCTTGGTGTCACACGTGTTGGGGTCCTAAGAAGGCCTCCAGCCAGGAACCCAAAAGCGCGGGTGCCCACGTTCGGAAGGGAGAAGGCAAATCCCCGGCAGTCAAGTTCCGGGGTTGGGGGTGGGGGGCGCCTTTGCTCCGAGAAGGCACAGGTAGCTGAGGGCAGTGTCACTGCGGTTAGGTGCGCCGGGACTCCTCTGAACAATCACTTTGGCTTAATTGGAGAGGGAATGCGGGGGCAGAAAAGGGGGAGAGGGGATCACGTTGCGCAGCCTGCTAGTCCCTAATAGGTAAAAGAAAGGCAGAGTCTCAGAAGCCGTTATTAATAGATCTTTTTTGTTTCTTTTTCTTTTCGTGTGTGTGCGCGTGCGTGCGTGTGTGTGTGTGTGTGTGTGTGTGTGTGTGTGTGTTAGTAGTATTTCATTAAAACCATATCCTGGAACAAAGAGTTGTTCTTTCATGTTTCTTTGCTTTGTTATTACTCTGACAGGAGTTCCAAAAACAGGATTTTGCAAATCAAAGGATCCCTGGAGTCCGTGCCCCTCCCAGCCCCCCCCCCCTTTCCTTTACCAAACTGCCCTTGGTATCATTATCCTACTACGGATTCTTATACTCTTGATTTAGCCGGAGGACATTTAATAGCTGACTGGATTAAATATTGCAGACTCCAGCCTGGGCTATTTGAAAATCCGGGTCGTGGACTGTGCCTAACTTCAGAGAAGGAAAACTGATCTATGAGATGTGTTTTAAGTTTCACTCAGTCGAGGCCTGGAGAAAAGGAAGAGGAAGAAGGATTCTCTGCTCCGGGTCTCTTTTTTTACGTTACAAAGTTAAAAGTTTTAAAAGGTGTGTATTGATGGGGGAGGGAGGAGGTAGCAAGAGAAGGGAATGGTGAAATGAGGCGATCTGCAACCTTAGCAAGACGCTAACAGAAATTTCCTTCTGTCATAATGAAAGGGGGATTTATAAGAGCATTTGAAAGAAGGCTGCGCTGGAAGGTATGGTTCTGCCCAGGAATGGAACACACTGTTGGAGGGGGGCATCAAGAGACCTCTCTGGCTTCATTGTTGCTGCTTAACTTCCAGTCCTGGCATGGTCTCTTTTTTGCTACATGTTACCTCTCAACAATAGTAACAATTCTTTGATTGGCGTTAAGTTTCATAAACAAAGGAAGAAAAGAAAAACTGTTGTGTCCAGTACTATGTTTATAAATGGAAGTCTGGAAGTCCCTAAGGCAGGCGTCCCATATCAGAGTCAGGCTGTGGGGGCTCATCCAGGCTGGGCAAACCCAGAGGAGCAGGATCTGAGGTCTTCCTCCAGGACGCTTCGGGGGGCCATAACCAGATATGATATGTATCCAAAAGTAATAAATCAAGGTTAAGTTCCTCCAGGGACAGCTGGATGAGTATCTAGATTAAATGCCATAGAGAGAAAAGATATGCCTCTTTATCTGCTCTTGCCGTTTCAAAAACTGTCACCCTTAAAGCTGATCATTTCGAATTTATTTCAATTCTTTGGAAATCCAAAGAGGATTAATATAAACTCTGACAGTAAATTTAGATTTAATATTGTGGAAGAAAGGACCCCAACTTACATTAAAAAAAAAATACAGAGCTGTATGGGCAGCTATATAATAAGTATAAGCCAGGTGCCATGTCAACTTTACAAAGATTGGGAATAATGTGGCATTTAAATGGAGAGCCATGGAACAGTTCCTTCATTTAGTGTACAGTCTTAAAAGTATTGTCAACAAATATTGTAAACCTTAATTGCACAGAGATCCTGGCCTGAGCCACGCGTTAATATTGACAATGGCTTCTATAAATATCTCTCTTTAGAACAGAAAAGGGAATGGAACTGTCTTTCACAACTGGGCAACTACTAATTCATTTTAGTTTTGTTTATGAACTGAGCTTCCTTCTTGCATGGAAGGAGAAAAAAGTCTCTTATTGGTAAGTAGTTTTTAAAAAGCCTTCTCAACCAAACCAATAATTTAACTTCCTAAAAGCCCTACCCCTTGAGTAGCAAGGATCCCCAGAGCCTGGGTCCCAGCCCCAGGAGTGAGGGATCACCGGCTCATCTGCTCATCTTTCAGCCCATCCAACCATCTTGGAGGTTTAGGGTCTGTCAGGCCTGGCATTCCTTCTCTCTTATCACTCTCTACCCCTTCAAAAAGGGAATTGATTAGTTTCAGCTTTTCCAAACCGAGATCCGATACGTTTCTCAGGATCAAGTCTCTGAGAGGCCAGGACAGAAACGTGGGGGATGGGGAACATGAAGATGGAAAACGTGAGCGGGTAAGAAATTTGCCAGCCACCCCAACCCTCTGCACCCAAGACACTTAGGGGATAGGGGTGCTGGGAGGGGATAGGATTGCGACTTCTCCTTGAAGACGCACTTAACGATTTAGGCAGTGTCTTCCCTTTCCGGTGGCAAATATTTAAAGGAGAGAATAGATACCTAGAAAAGGAGGTTGATGATTTATGCCTGGATTTTCCTCCAAGCATTTGCCTCCCTTGTATTCACAGGCGTGGCCCCATTTGCAAATTGTACATCTGTTCTCTTCACGTGACATTTCATAAAAGCCCTAACATCTGGGCAAGATAAACTTCCTTCAGGTACCTGCTTAACTTTTCACTTGTCACACTCCTGCACCCCCATGCGTCCCTTTAACCCCCTCGCCCCCTCCCCCGCCTGCTTCGGTGGTGGCGGGGTCTGTGGCGCGCTTCGGCCCAGCCCCCAGGCTCGCGGCACCCCCAGCCTCGATGACCCCACGCCGCCTGCTCCCAAAGCCAACCTCTGCCAGGGCCAACTTCTTTGGCCTCACGTCTCCCGCCTCTGGCTCCGCTGTGCAGGTAAGTGAGGGCACCATCTTGAACCCAAGGAGAAAAGTCCTACTGCCTTCGATTCCGGCTTCAAACCAAAAACAAAACAAACAAAACAAAACTACCTCCTCCACAATCTTCACACTCGCGCTTGGGTTCCACAGTCTCGCATGCCTCTGCATATTCCTCAGTGAAATGAGAAAAGAGTGCTGCTGATCCTGATGGTGGTCTTTTCATTGAACATTCGCTCATTTCTGGTCGATGTGTAAACTGCCTGTTTTACGGAAACGTAATTTCACTTGCTCATTATCTTTAATCTCCCCTCCCCCAAGAAGGCTGCCTTTGGGAATGGATGTTTTTAGACATTTTTTTTTCCTTTTCCTTATCTAGAATTTTATTCACGCATAAGCACGAAGACACATCCACAAACTTAGTGGGGAGGGGAGGTGGAGTGGAAGGAAAAGAAAACAGTCCACGTAAACAAGAACGACAGCCGTTGGAGCCTTCGCTGAAGCAAACCCCAAACGATCTCATTGCAGGGCGCCCACGAAATCCCGGCTATAATTGAGTGTTTTCTTTGAGGTTTTCTGACCATGTGCTTTTTACCATGGTTACTATGACTCTGATAGGAGAAGCTGGATATTCATTATGATCCGGTCCCATCCTTTCCCCAAGGTTTACCTCCCTGGCCCTTATAAAGAAGTCGAATACAAAGGGGGGACTTTTGTGCCAGTGATTTTAACCTGCCCCACCTTCCAGTGACCTGCCACATGCTCCTTCTTACTTTATAGGCATCTGGGAATTCCATACATGCCTTAAACTCCAATTACACACCTTCTTCAAAGGACACGTGCTTTGATTTGCTAAGAACATTAAGTGGGCTCACGTCCTGGGGCCTTGGGACAAAAGCAAATGGCAAATGTATCCCACGCCCGGTTTACTGGGTCTATCTTTTGCTGTTCGGTAAGTAAGGATAATTAATAATCCTGTTGGCATTTTTGAGGTCTCGGTTTCGAGGTTTCTGGGAAAGAGTGGGGTTGCCGGCTTTGAAAAATTACGAGGAAACCGATCACTCCTTCCGCTTTGCCGGTGCACTTTCCTTCCACTTTCGCTGGTGCTGGGGGTGGGGCACGCCTTCCGACGCAACAGGCAGAAAATTCTGGAAAAGTGGCCCCCGGGGATCCCCCGCTCGACCCCCGTTTGTCGCTAATACGGGCCTGTCTCTGGAAATTTGAGGTTGGGCCTTTGCCTGCCTCTTGCTGCTGCTGCCTTTGCTACCGCTGACACTTGGAACGGCCGCCTCCGCGCAGCCGCCGGACGCGGGGCCCGGTCCACGCAGTCGGAGGAGGGCACGGGCACTGTCACCCTCCCCGGCGTGTGGCACCGGACCGCCACCCACGCAGGGGAGTCTGGGCCTGTGCCCCCCTCCCGCGCCCGCCACAGGTGAGACTCCCGCTCCCCACGGAGCTCTGTTTGGGTTTCCGTGGCGTTTGTTCCCCGCAGGTTTGTTTGTTTTTCTTCAAATTACAGATGCAGGGAAAACCGCCTGACATCATGAGAGCGGGACAAACGCTCACTTTGAAGGATTCCTGGGCAGGACTTCAAGTGAAATCATATGCCTGCGAAGAACTTGATACCGGCCTAGAGAAAATAACCAGTTCTGGGTTTGCCAAACCGTGGAATGTGCAAAATGCTCGACTTTTTTGCAAGAGGCCAAGTGTCCCTTAAAAAGCTCCATTATGAATATGAGCCTGAAGACTGCAGGAGCAAGAAGCTTGTGCCGTTGTTGAGTGTGGGAAAAAAGTACACACAGATGTGAGTTTTTGCTATTTAACGTTATTTTATTAATAATTTGTACTTTAGGGAGGATGCCTGCAACCGTGCATGAATTATCATCTGTGCATGTGCTCAACAAGTGTGTGCACAAAGAAGGGAAATAAATGCGTCTGAGAACAAAAATTTCTTGCTTTCTGCTTTCTTATGACTGAAGCCTATCGATCCAATGAAGTTAAAAGCAAGGTTTAAACAATATATATGTGCACAGTAAAGGAACCATTTTTACTCAGTTTGTTTAGAATTCACCCAAGGCAATGTTATACAGCATTTTTTTTCTCCAGTGAACGCATTCTGGCTAAAGGACAGAATCCCCGTCCAGCCATCACATTAAATTCTCACTTCTGAAGCAGAGGTTAATTCACTTTAAGTGTTCTTTAAATAAGAATAGGTAGCAAAAAGATTGAAAACAGGAAAAAAATGGTAGAGCAAAAGAAACAACAGGGGGCTTCATTTCTATTCTGAAAAAGAATTAGCATTGTTATGTGCAAAGGGGAGGAGACTGGGAATATAAAAACAGTCTGCAATCTGAAAATTGTATTCCAATAGTTAATATTTTCCACCGTGAATTATTGTCATGCAAATTAAAGATATTCATCGCCTTTCATTCATTCATTCATTCATTCATTCATTCATTCATTTCTCTGAAAATCTAGGGGAAAAATATTACCTTCAGTTTAGCAACATAAATAAGGCATTTGCTTTTCTCCAAAGGGTTCTCTTGTGAGAAAAGTAAAAGAGAAAAAAATACCAAAAAAAAAAATTTTAATTTAAAAAGGCAAATGAAAGGCTACCTTTTGTGAGACCTCTGGGTTTTACAGCGTCAGATATAAGATAGAGATTACCTTCTGAACAGCAGTGACAGCCAGCTCCATCCTGATGTACGTCAAGAAATCTGAAATATCAAATAGTCAGACCAAGCCAGTGAACAAGGAGATTCCTCCGTGAACAGTTTAGAAAATGGAGGTATAGGATGATAACACACAACAGAGAGAATTACCATCTTGATGTGCTCTCCGTCATGTTTCTAGGAAACCTCCTTACATTTCTACCCTATACACATGCTCACTCGCGCGCTCTCTCTCTCACACTCTGCAAATACACCCACACCCTACAAATACATGCACACGTAATCACTTTCCTGGCTCATGTAGTTATTTGGTAAAGGACTATCAAAATCCAAAATTAATTCCCCAAGCCTTCACTAACCTTTTGGGGTAAGTAAATGCTATAGGCTCCTTATCCTAAAATACGGTCTCAAATATTCAGAATAGTAAATTTACAATATTGTTATGTCAGCATCCTCTGATGTTGTGTGGGAGGAAAAGAAAAACCTTCAGGCAATAATAGCCTCAATCTGAGTTGAACAAACACGACCTGTTTGGATTCATCTACACTTATTTGCCATAGCCATTGTTTGAAATAGACAGCAAAATTATTTTCCAGTTTGAAAGCTTCCCAGATGACACCTGAATGCAGTAAACCACATGTAAAAGAACTACGTGATACAAATTTACTGCGTCTAATGATATTAGTGGTAAGAGCCAATATATTCCTTGCTCAAAAATAACCATAGTGAAATAAACATCAAGCCCCATTTAACTTAACTTCATCAAATTTTGTATACCTATAAGTAACCAAGGAAAAATTCCACGTTAATTTTGGATAAAATATACTTGCTAATGAACTGACCAGAAAATGAATAGGTATAGCATTTAAAATTATAATTGCTTCAATAGTTACTGAAGATCCTGGAAGTTCAGGTTCTTTGTTTATTGTATTTTACTTCATAGTTATATGTTCTTTATATATATACGTATATAAAGAAGGAGCATGCTTCCCAAATGGGTAACATCAACATAGGAAAGTATTCTTAACTTGGGCTTTTCTTTTAAGCAAATATGACATTAAATATCATTTTCATTCATGAAAGAGTTAGGCAAATTACTTTACAACTGGCATTATCTTTCCTGCTGAATTAAACTTTATTATTTTCAATGCATTTGTATTGACTTATATGTGTACAATATAAATATAGGTCATTTTAAGAACACTTTATACACACTTTCACTGAAATGAACCTCTTATTTAAAAATCCTAACAGTGGAGGGCATGACAAAAATATAGAGTTAAGAGAAAATACCACTGGCTTCATATTGCTTATATGCCTTGAACTGTTCTATAGCTGCCTCCTCAAAATATAAGCCAGAGAGGTGAATAACAAATGTGTTACGTTTTCGCTGTTTGGAGACCTGATAAGAAGATGAAGGACAGATGCCACAAAGCCTACTGAACACCAAACTGGAATAATAATAAAGCTGTCTTTCTAAATAACATGCCTGTGCCTGTCAGTAGCTAGTTTATTTGCGTTTTTCACAGCTTTGTTTATATTAGTGCCCCCTCCCTCCTGGGTGCCTCCAGAGTTAAACAAGCAAGTATTTACCGCCAGCTTAATCCTGAGCTTTAAAAATATAGACCAAACTCTGAGGTTCTTAAAATTTTCAATCATATTTATTTATTGCAGAAAAATAATATACAAAGATATTTACAAAACAATCATAAAAATATGAATGCATTTAGACACCGGATCTATTTGCATTTTACCATGGGTCATCAATAAATAAATAGAATGTTGTTTTTTGTATTTTAAGTTTTTTTTTTTCCCTCAGAGGAAGAACGTAAAGAGGAGTGAACTGACTGTGATTTTGCAAATCAGTCTGATCCCCGTATTTTTATGTCTAAAGATGTTCTTAAAATTCCTCTGGTTGTTACCATTTTAAAATGGAGAAAGTCCATAATGATGCCTTTCCTTTCAGTGGCTGATTGGCACGACCTCTTGAGAATGCATGCATGAAAAAATAAAAATAAAAACATTCTTCGTCAAAAAAAAAAAAAAAGGAACACAAACAACTGTTCAGACTTCTATCAGAATGTAGAGGTGTGAGGATGGTGCCGCTGCCCGTCTGGGAATCACTGTCCACGGGCCTGTCTCGCTTTCTCTTTTAAAAGTGCGCCCCACGCCCTGTTTCTTTGAATTTGGGTTCTGCTCTTCTAATTTCCAAGAAAATCTTTGGCATATATATTTATTTTTAGTTATCCAGCTCCAGAGTCTCTAGACTGTCCATTTTCTCCTTCTCTGGAAACAAGGACATCTGCAAAAACCCAGAGGGGAGGGGGGGAAAGTTGGTTATTGTTTAGGTCTTCGTGGCTGTTTTCTAAGACTAGTGAGCACTGTTCTTATCACCACTACTGAGAAACTGCGCTGAACAACCTGGAAGGATTTCAGCCCAAGGGCAAGAGGAAGTGGGTGGGCGGAAAGGAGGAGGAGGTGGAATTTGGAAACATTTGTTTTAAGGAGAACGAAAACTTAAAGCCAAAAGAAAGGGAGGCGCTGGCCAGAAAACTGTCCTTACCCACGACCCTGGAGTCTTTCTCGCCTTCCCTCCTGTCCGGCACGCACACTCACGCACACGCACACTCCTCACCAGGGCGCATCCCCCCTCTCCCTAGCGGGGACCGACCAGCCTTTCGGAGACGCTCAGGGGACACGGTGGCGCAGGCTGAGGGGTGGGTGGGAGACGGGGCTGAGGAAGGGACAGGGAGCCACGGCCGGCCGTCAGTCCGTCCGCCACCTGAGCGGCGAAGGGGCGCAGAGGCGCTGGTCCTTACCTAGGTCTCCGGCCCTGCCGAGGGGGTGGGGAGCTCCGCCTGCTAGTGGGACGCGGACATGGACCAGGCCCCCTCCATCCTCCAGACCGAGAAGGCGTAGCTGAGCCGCTCATGGGCCACATAGCTGCAGCTTGCCATCTTGGAGTCCAGCTCGTCGCTCTGGAGAACCTGGTAGAGGAAGTCGATGTACCTGGCCGCCAACTTGAGGGTCTGGATCTTGCTCAGCTTGTCCGAGGGCAGCGTGGGGATGATCTTCCGCAGCGCGGCGAACGCCTCGTTCAGCGACTGCGTGCGCTGGCGCTCCCGCACGTTGGCCATGACCCGCTGCGTCTGCAGCTCCTCGTAGGACTGCGGGCTCCCGCCGCCGCTGCTGCTGCCGCCGCCGCCGGCGCCGCCCGCGCCGCCGCCGCCCGCAGACTTCTTGCCGCGCTTGCCCTGGGCCGGGCTGCCCGGCTCGTCGCCGCCTCCGACGCCCCGCCCGCGGCCCCGCCGGGCCCCGCGCCGCCGCCCGCGCTGCGCCGGCTGCTGCGCCGCTTGCGGCCCCCGCGCTTGCCGCTCGGCGGCTGCTGCCGGTCCGGCTCTTCCTCGCTGTTGCTCAGGCTGTCGTCGGCCGGCGAGACTGGCGAGCTGGACACGTCCTGCATCATCTCTCAGGTGGCAGCGCGCGGCCTCGCAGGCCCGGGGCAGAGGGGCGGCCCGGGAAAAAGAGGAGAGCGGGGCGCCTCAGCCCGCCAGCTTCCCCCGCGCGCGGCGCCGGCCGGGGCGGTGCGGCCCGCCGAGGAGGGAGCGGGAGGAGGGACCGGGAGGATCTCCGCGGGGAGGGCGCGCGGGGGAGGCGGGGAGGGAGGCGGGAGGGGGAGGGGACGGTGTGGATGGCCCCGAGGTCCAAAAAGAAGGCGCCCAACGGCCGCACGCACACCCTGCTCGGCCTCCTGGAAACACCGCCGGTGCCTGCGAGCCCGCGAGGTGTCTGGGAGTTGGACGAAAGCTGCAGACTTGGAGGCTCTTATACCTCCGTGCAGGCGGAAAGTTTGGGGGCAGCAGTGTCATTGGCTTGACGTGGGGAGGAGGGACTTTTCGAAGTTTTATAGGAAAGTTTCCGCTTTCCAGCCCCCCTTCCCCGTCCCCACCCCCCAGCCCCCCTCGCTCAGGGTCTAACAATTCGTTCTCCCAAACCATTCAAAAACGACCTGGCTCCGGCGGCCGGCCCCTCTGCCCGCCTCCTCGCTGCCCTCCCTCTTCCCTCCCCGCCGCCCTCCGCAGGCGGGCGCGGGGCGATTTCCTTCCGCGCTGCTGCGCGCGGGCCGCGCCCCCGCACCCGAGCGCAGCCCCGGAACGCGGCCAGAGGGAACCTCTCGGCCGCGGTGTCAGCCCCTCCGGAGTGGCTGTGACAGCAGCGGCAGCTACAGCTTCTACGCAGTGCGTGATGTCTCATCTCGCCCTAGTACCCTCTAGGTCCTTGGGGGCCGGCTTTGGGATGGCGGGGGCGGGGGTGGGGGCGATGAACAGAAAACTGGCAGCCGCGGAGCTCCCCCCAATAGTCAGGTAGACGGGCCCCTAGAGCCCCAGAGGCCAGACCGCTGCGGCTGGCCCTGAGGTCGTGGGCGTTTCTGAAGACGTGGCCGCGACACGGGGAGTGTGGATCCCCGGCCTGCTCTCACCCCTCCCTGAGAAGTATCTGGGCCTTCGTTTTCCTTCTGCAGTGATCCAGTCTAACGCTTCCTACCACTCAGAAGGCTACACCTCCGACGGTGCTCGAAAGAGACAAATTCATTCTCTCTCCGAAGGCAGTCTTGTCTTTGGAGAAGGCAGCGGGGCCAGAGAGGGACAGCGCAGCGTTTCCGCTGCGGCCCTGATCTCCCGAGCTGCCAGCCCAAAGTGGAGGACCCTGTGGCCATTTCATCCCTATCCTGCCCTACGAGTTAGGCCCCGCGTCGTGACCTCTAAAGGTAGTCTCGTGAGAGAGGAAGATGGGGTTCCAAAGCCCCTGAACACTACAACGCAGCTTGCCGGTTGTGAGAGACACCTTCTCCACCGTTCGTTCCTAGGAAGTGGAGTGGACAGTTGTGCTTCGCTCTCCCCAAACGCACTCCAGTTACTTGGACGCTTTTATATTTCAAGCAATTCTGTCTAATACGTTAACAACAAAGAGCCCCAAAGAAGGTGTTAATGCAGATTGTGGCAAATCGGAGGCGAGGAAAGTTGCAAATCGGTGGGCTGGAAGGAAAGCCGTGTGGAAGAGAAACCCATCTTTGCAATGCCAGACTTGCTTCTCTTTCTTGGAATGAGTTGAGCTAGAATAACCGTTTCAGTGTTCATCTGTTAAGTTGCAACGCAAACCAGAAGTCAAAAGCAGTAGTCATATTCAGGGAGTAGATTTGGGGGTGCTGAGCTTGTGTGCCCTGCACAGGCCAAGGCCCCCTCACTCTATCCACAGATGGGACTGTCAGGGGAGAATTAACTTAGCGAAGGACCTCATCCTGGGCCTGATGGAGGGTCGTTGCCCGTTGCCCCGGGTGTCGGGAGGAGGAGGAAGCGGAGGAGGGAGCCCAGGCAACACGAAGGCAGGCCATGTGGCTGTGCCCCGCTGAGGCTCACAGTTTCAGTCCGGAAACCCTGGGGTCTGGAGCGCCTGGAGCTGGCTGAAGGGTTCAGACTTCTGGGGGAAGTGAGGGCAAGAGGCATCCCGCCCGTGGGGGGCGAACAAGGCAGTGCTTTCATGGGAGGAGTGACTTGCAGGGTTTGTCTATCACCATTTTTACAAATATTCAGAAACAATGTCCACAGCTTGCCAGCTGACCTGCTTGGAGAGTTCCTGCTGCATTTTAAAATGTGAGCTTGTCTGAAAATTAGATTCTACTTGACCCCCACCTAACAGTATGCAGACAGGTATCCTTAAAACAAAACTCATTACGATCAGTCAGTCACCCTTTTGTTGACATCTTCTGCCTGTACGATTTTATCTCTTGGAAGCAGAGAATAAGGCAGAAATGCCGCCCCACTCTCCCCAGTGTTCTCTTTTATAAATCCGAATTGCAGATTATTCTGCAATTCTTATTTCAAAGTGTCGGGTGCAGAAATCTTGAAAATTTCCCACTTTTACCTTACTCTCTCTTTTTTTAAGTCAATCTCCGATCTTAATTTTGTTTTTCTTTTCCCTTTAGTTGAATTCTTAAAACTTAAGAGATTGAGTAATTGGACTTTTTCCTTTGTGGCTATGGATAAGCAAGACAGGAAAGTGTGGGCAAAGTGTAAGGGGAAACCTTACCTGACCAAGGGGATTTGGGGTTGGGGGATGGAAATGAGGGCAGAGAAGCTTGAGGAGAAACCATGTCCTCAGCAGCATAGCAGCCAGGGATCATTAGCCAGCCAGACTTGCAAAGTCATCAATCTCCAAGACTAGTTCTTAAACAAGTTAACTCAACCCTGTTCTGAGGAACTCAACTTCTAGGGAATGAAGAGCTCCTGGCCGCTGGGCACCAGGGATCCCCTGGGCTGAGGCTGCGCTCTGGATGCCAGAATGCTTACAAGAGAACTGAAAATGAATGACCTAACTAGAGCCATCCCGGTGTGTGGAATCTTCGTGACAGAGTCACAATGAATGACTTTCGTTCCAAGAAGAAATTTCTCTTGGACTCTTTGAAGGAATGGACGATGAGAATGAGAGGGGTTTTAGTTTTAGCAGAAGGTTGTGGCTTGCCAAATGAATGACCTCTCAAAATGTCTGGGGCTCGATACTCCTGCTTTGCAAACTGTAATATTTCCTGGTCCCACCCTGGCTATCCTCACTTGCTGGGGAAAGCATCCTTACTTCTAAAATCCTAATTTCAGGCTCTTAAAAAATGGTTTTAGGGATACCCCTTTGGGGCTGAACTCAGCCTGACTGGAAGGACATTAGTGGATAACTGCCTTCTTTGGGGATACTGGATTAATTGAAATTAAATCGTTTGTCTATTTCTAAAACAAATTCCCTGAAAAAAATGAACTGAAAACAAAAAAGTTTTTCTTTTACACTCGGATAATTCAAAACGAGCTTTGTTTTCAAAACTGCAAACTTGGCACGTTCACAGTCCTTCCTGAGGAATGTGCGCTGTGTTAAAAAGTGGAAAAAAATACTGTTAGAAGAAACAGAGTTAGGAATCTCCTACTGAGCAGATGCAGTACGTACGTATGTATCAGTATTTTTATGGTCTGAATAGATATGCACTGGCATTCTCTTAGTAACATGATAAATATGTTCAGAGAAGGAAAAGAAACATGCATATGCTATAGAGTTGTTAGCAAAATGGTAAATTTGGGAGTTGGGTTTGCACAAAAGGTGAGTGCTTCAGTGTCTTCCTCCTCTTTCTCCTTATTCTTTGGATGACCTACCACCTGTAGGCTGGCTTAGACTTTTATGAAATAATTTCTCTGAATTGCATAAATGAGGCACAGGAGCATTCACACAGAAGGGGGCGCAAATTGAAAAAGGCTGCAGATTTCATCTCATTTTGAACACTCCACAGGGATCGCCTAGTTGGAGAGTTAAAGAAGAGAATTTTGTCAGAGTGGCATATGAAGTGTGTGTCAGCACAAGTGACCTGGATGACTCTGCCAGCAGATTCTTCCTTGCTGACACAGGCAGCCTTAATGTTTGAACACCTTACCCTAACTAAGAGACCACCCTCTTTCTGTTTTCATGGTAGTTTAACTCATGAATCTGGTTCTGTATTTCTCTTTCTGAACTTCTTTAAGGATAAAGAACTACAACTGTCAAATGTGAAGCCTTCAATCCGGAAGTAAAACGAAAAAGGATAAAGCATAAGAAATTGAGTTGCCGAGAGCATCTTAAACAAGCAAATCAGATTTTCAAGTAGATCTTTAAAATATCTGACATTCTGCATTCAAAGTGAAGGTAAGATAAAGAGAATATGCTGAACTTGTACATAAAGAGGAACCAGAGTGTGGAAAAGTATGGTGTCTTGAAGAGCCTTCTCCCCACCAGCTTTTATTAGCTGCCCAGGTATGCAGGCTACAGCGGCCGTGTCCCATCTTTGCTGCCAGTTACCTTTGGTGAAATACCCACTCACCTATTTCAGACAGCTGCTGGAGTAACTGAAGAAATACTGTAAGAAATATGTACTTTTCATAGAGGCTTTTATCATGGCTTCCTATTAAGTCTGCCTACTTAGTAAGCATTTTTATCTTCTCTTTCTAATCATCAAGCAATTTAAATATAAATCTAGTGGTTTATATTCTTTGTTTTTCCAGATAAAGTTCCTACTCTGATTACTCATAACTTTCATCTCTCTACACTTCAAGGGATTTCCTTTTTTCACAAATGGATTTTCCTGAAGCCTTAAATCCTATTTCCATTGTTTTGATTGATTCTTCCTGCACAAAACATGTTGTTTTTGCCAGTGACCACAAGAGGACACAATTTCCTAGAGAACTTTGTTTAAAAAGACACTTGGAGAAGAAGGCTTACAAAGTAGCAAGAAATATTGCACAGTGAATGCCATTTTGGGGATGCCTAATTGATTTATGTCACTTTTCATAATTAGAAATATACACATGAGTTGGCATTCAAGCCTTAGATGTTTTGGAAGATTTTATCTTTTCTCTTTATTGTAGAATATAAAAGAAAAACACTTATGAATATATACCAAAATACTACTATGTTAAGGGAACATGTTTATTTTACGTTAGTAGAATTTTGTACAAAACTCAGAATTGATCTGGAATTTTACTTGCTCAATTTTAGAGCCCTGTTTGGCAATGAAAAACAGTTATTTTAAAAAAAATATGCCACTATTTCAAAATACCTTTGAAAGTTTGAATTTTTACTTTCAGCACTTGGGATGTCTTTATGTGCACAAATGCATGGAAATTATGTTTTATGATTTGCCAGTTCTACTTTAACGCATGTTATAAGTTAAGAACTAAATTATTTTTCAAAGATATGGAAAAATAGGATGTTATAATACGGATTCCCAACACTTATCCCAAATTATGACACACACTCTTTAAGATCACCTTTCTCTTTCCCATTACTTCTTTCTTTCTTTTTTTTTTTTTTTTAATGTTTTATTTATTTCCAGGAGAGAGAGAGACAGCGTGAGCAGGAGAGGGTCAGAGAGAGAGGGAGTCACAGACTCTGAAACAGGCTTCAGGCTCTGAGCTGACTGTCAGCACAGAGCCCGACGTGGGGCTCGAACCCACGAACTGCGAGATCATGACCTAAGCGAAAGTCGAAAGTCGGACGCTCAACCGACTAAGCCACTCAGGCGCCCCTCCCATTACTTCTTAAAAAAGATCTCAGAGCATCTGGTTTTTTGTTTTTTGTTTTTTGTTTTTTGTTTTTTTTTTTTATAAAATGAATCATGTCTTGGTGTTTTTGAGAAGAATTTTATAGTTCTGGTAGAGCACCAGTGACAGTCAAGCTGGGGAATCACTGCCGCCTCATTTGGAACTCAGTGCTTTTGTTTTGCGTTTGTGTATCTTCTTGCAGATACGTTCCTAATCACATTCTCTGAGATCCTGCTGAAGGAACTGAGCACTGGATCAGAGGAGCTGGAAAGAGAAACCAGCAAGAAGGAAGAAACAGTAAAAATGAGGAGAACAAGAGAGAGAAGAATGTGAAGAGATTGTAAGAGGGCACTGGTACAACTGATTGGAAACTGAAAGAGAAAAAGAATGAGGCTTAATATGGAGAGATCAGTGCCAGAGAAAAGGCTTACATCAGAAGAGAAAGAAGGAGATGCATTTAGTGGGAAATAGAAAAGCACCAGGATTATTTGCCTCAGTTTCTGCTCAAAGAGATTGTTGTAAGTAGCTACCTGCCCCTTGGTGTAGGCATTCCATTTTAGAAATCCTTGTCATTCTCGCTGAAGTCCTAACAAAAAGTAAGGAACTTGGAGGAGGGATGGGAAACTTTTAATTGAGGGTAATGTTCATCTAATAGATATGGTCTATCTGGAATTAGAGTAAAGATCTTACATGTTGTTCCTGCCTCTCAAGATGGTAGAGGGAAGACATCTGGGGGACACTTGATGCCATTTCTGTGTGAAAAATGCTTTGAAATATGATAGGATTTTAGAAATCCTAGCTCATTAATTGTTTTCTATGTGACCTCCACAATGGAAATCAAACTTGGTGTTTTTTCCCTGTGGTTAGCCAGCACCAATGCCTTTGTCTTCCCCATCTCAGATACCTCGGGGAAGACATAGCCATAAGCGATATGTTTTATTCTCACACACCCCAACTCAAGACCTTGAGAGATTGTAAGGATCTGGTTCTGCCTGATGGTGCATACAGGAGACCTGAATTCTGCTTTTAATTGGCACTAGTTAGTTATGTCTGTTGATTCTTTTGTAATTTAACAAAAACGTGTCAGTCTCTAATTATGTTAGGTACTTGGAGTAAGAAGATGTAGCCACTGACATCAAGGGTGTCACAGTCTAATGAGAAATAAAACCTGAAAAAAAAATGTAGCATGAAGAACTAACTACTGTGATAAATATTTTCAAAGAATGCCAAGGACACTGGACTTGGTCTGAGGTGACAGGATGTCTTTGTGCATTGGGAAGTTACCTCTCTGCAGTGATAGCCTCCCAATATACTTCCAGGAAGCTTGGCCCAGACAGAGAGAAACACACAGAAAGGCCCACAGACCAAGTGAGGATGTACATATCACCTGGTTTATTAAGTTGATTAGAAAGCAAGAAAGGGAAATATAGTAGGTTAATATACTAGAATAGGTTGCAAACAGGCAGGAAAGGCCATGCTACCCAAATCCTGGAGTACACAGGTTCATAGTGATCTCTCTCTGCCCTCCAGCAGCCTTCCTTGCTTATGGTATGGTTAAGAGGTCAAAGTGAGGTTTAGAAATGGTATAGGTCCCTGGAGCTAAATTAACTTGCTCTATTAGAGAAGGCAAATACTCTTGTCCGCAGCGGGGGTCGATATTAGCCTCTGAGTGGCTAATGGATTTTATCTTTCAGTCTTGGCCAGAGCACAAGTGGGCCAAGTTGGGTGTTACCACAGGGAGCTGAAGACCTCATGAATGTGGGATTCCATGAGAGCTTCGTGACTCTCTGATGCTTACATAGCCTTTCTGTCCATTTCTACCTACTTTAGTGATGTCGTCTCTCAGGTTACTTACTTCCATTCTTAATGTCATCTATTTTCTTCGTTTCTCTTATGCTCTTCAGCAGAATTGGATATTCATAAATGTAACAGGAAGCATACATCGTGGTCTTCCTGAAGTACCCTTTATCTCCTGTTTGGTCTTGAAGGATGTATGGGGTGAACCATATGAGAAGTCGAAAGGGTAGGAGGAAGGAAGGACACTGGGAGGAGTACGAGTAAAGGCAGGGAGGCAGGAGCGTGCCTGACCTGCTCAGGGTCTTGTATGGCTGGAGATGGGATGGGTGTGGGAGCGGCTGGAAATGATACAAAGCTTAGATCACTAACTGTGTGCATCCTAGGGAATTTGGGTTTTATGGTAAATGGAACTGGGGAAACTGAAGAATGTTTAGCAGGGAAAGGACACGATCAGATTTACATTTTAGACATATGAGCCTGTGGACAGTGCAGGGGATGAGCTAGACAGTTATGTGATTATATTTGGGAAGTTCTTCTGTTTGCCCACAATATATGTCCTGTAAATGAATCAGTTTACTTATGAGAACTTACACCATTGCAGTAGGTATGGGGCATATGGACAGTATAAGATAAAGCTGAGAGAAAATGGATTCAGGGAGATGTGGAGGCATCACTTTCCTCATCTGTAAAATGAGGTAATTGGATAGACAAAATATGAAAAAGTTCAAAAATGTGTAAACTTGAAGGATTTTAGAAATTATCCAGTCTCCTAGTTTTATAGATGAAAAAGTTTTCTCTATGACTGCTTCAAACCCTACGGTTTGGCAATATCTGGAACCTGAAAGCATTTTCCTAAGTAATGAGAATGAGTTTCCTCTAGTTCTGGAAACTGCTTGTGGCCAACTGTGGGCCTAAACTTTTTTGCCAAAAAAGAGTAAAATAGGCAGTGATGTGATTTGAAGGGGCTCCCTCGAAAACCACTTCATACTTCCCATAGCCATGCTTTAAACCTGTCACTGAGAACTCATTAAGTTGGGGCCCGCCATTGTCCTCTCCAGGCTTCTCTTTTCGATGGCAAAGTCCCAATGTGAGGTAACACAGTAGCTCACGGACACCTTTGAGTGTATTTGATTGCATGACATTTTTCTCAGGAAAGGAGGAGCCCAAGCTAGCCGAAGGATTCTGGGACACGTTGGAGTGTCCACACTGAAAGTCAAGGAAAGTTGTAAAGAAAGAAGGGATTGTGATACTAGGACCTTTGTAGTTTTTCCAGATGGGTGTTGCGCTAACAACCTGGCCTGTCTGAGCCTTCCATGCCTTCAGTGTGGCTGATGTTGTCCAGTTCTGTCTTTTAGATTCAATTCTAGGTAGAACACAATGAGGCAGTGAGGAAACAGGAACCCACCTCCCTTGTCTCACATCTCCATTCCTGCCAAAGTCTTAGAACCTTGAAAAGTTTCTATCAAATAGGGCGTACTCTTCTGTCTCACTATCAGATGTGTGTCAAGAACAAACAATCACAATCTCTTAGTTTTAATTATAACTGACCTATTTAGAAGTACTTATGTTCATGACTAGACCTATTTCTAAGGAGCATGAAGTATATATAATGACTGAGAAAAACAAAAATAGCCACTGGTGGTCATAAAGCAACTTTAATGTCAATTTTAATTTCACAGCCAAGTTTTTGGACTGGGGATAAATAATTGTTAAAAATACTCTAAAGACTAAGACAAAGATGTTAAATTTGAAGTGAATCGGCAGGCTTGAAATGTATGAAGAACCAATACTGCAAATAAGTTATATTTCTTTTTTAACAGGACTATTCTCCAAGATAGACTACAGTCTGATACAATTATTAGTAAAAACTCCATTTCTAGGTTTATGTAACACTTATCCACTTTTGTGTTCATTATATTGATTCTTACATAAAAAACTGGGTACCCAGATACTTTATAGAGATTCATCAAAACATTTTACAGTATTTTGTTTAGTATACATTTTAAATGGGAGAGAGAGAATTTCATGGCAAACTTTGGTTAAGACAGAAAGACTGTTGGATTTTATTTGTGAATCTCTCAGCAATGGAAGCTGTAATCACAAGATGCTGTGGCTTTTGTCATTTCCTTGAGTTAATAGTCATGGTGGAGGATCACATTATGGGTGACTAGACTAGACCAAACTAGAATAGGATGAAAAAAGAATGAAAGCAGATTAAAAAATAACAATCTGAATTATATTCCTAGTTAAATTAAATGATCATTTTATTTTAATGTATTATAAAATCCTTAAAACATTACAATTGCAGAACTGGAGAAACTGCTTATATATATAAAAAAAAGCACTTCAGTAGAAGCATACACTGCTAGAGCAAGAAGATGTTTTAGAAGTCCAGAGTTGTTCTTCCTTTTATGGCAACATAGAATGGCCATAGAGAACAGTGTGGTAGCCGACAACCAAGATTCTGGAGCCAGTCAACCTAGTTTCAGATGTTACTCAACTTCTCACCACCTGTGTGTAATGTTAGATAGTTTATATGCTCCTTTGTGCTTCCTGGGAAAAAGAGAGAATAATGTACGTTATTAGCTGTCATGATGAAATAGAGTCATAAGTGCTTAAAATGGTACCTGGCACTTGATATGTGTTTGATATTATTATTTTAAATGAGGACTGAGTTATGCAGTACCTTGTAGACTGAGATGTAGGATTTGCATCCGATTCTAAGCATAAAGGAAGAGCTTAAAGAGTCAGTGAGGAAAGTGATGATCCAGTTCTGTTTGAAGCACATCAATTCCTATATCCTTATTTCAGTCCCTGAGGACTCAAAGTTTAGGATGAGGACATTAATTGGAGAAGGTTCAGTAATTTATACATCCACTAGCTACCAAGAAATGGTAACAGGAGGCATATGACCTCCATTTTCCATAGTAGGCAGTATCTTGTCTGAGCCAAAGACTCATATTCAAGTGTCCATTTGATATTGCAATGTGGGTTTCTCACAGATGTCTTGAACTTATTGTTAGTCTTATATAATTTATTCCTCCTACAATTTCAGTAAATTGTTTCTCTAGTTGCTTAGCCTAAAACCCTAGAAGCCATCATTAATGTGTCTCTTTCCCTCAGCCCACCCTCTCCTGCATCCAGATGATCACAACGAGTACAGTTTCCCACTAAGACCTACAGACTGGGTATTCACCCAATAGTAGGAAGTACTATTTAGTAGTTTGGGTGTGGTGTGTTCAGGACTCCAACAGAGATAGCATTTCCAGAGTCCACACCATTGAGACTCCCTATAGCACAGCTTAGTGTTAAGTGGCTTATATTGGAGCCTCTTTCCTTTGTGTTAGTATTTTATTCCCAACAAGCCTAATTGCTGTAGGAAACCAGACTTTTCTCATATTCCTCATGGGCTCCATAGTATGCAAAGTGGGTACTCCATAAATACTTGTTTATTGATTATTACTCTCTTTAGAAGTGTACAAAAAGTGCAAGTGCCAGTGCAATCACAAGTTAAATATACCTTAATTTACCTCAGTGTTATCTTAAAGTTATATTTTAGCCAATATACTGAAACGACAATAGAGTAATATCTATTTTTCAAAAGTCGGAGATTAAAAACACTTGCTTTAAAAATGTTAATTTGGAGGGGTGCCTGGGTGGCTTAGTCGGTTAAGCGTCCGACTTTCGCTTAGGTCATAATCTCGCATTTCGTGGGTTCGAGCCCCGCGTCGGGCTCTGTGCTGACTGCCAGCTCAGATCCTGGAGCCTGTTTCAGTCTGTCACTCTCTCTCTCTCTGATCCTCCCCTGCTCACACTGTCTCTCTCTCTCTCCTAGAAATAAATAAAACATAAAAAAAATATTAATTTGGAAGAACTAATTTGGAAGGACTGGGATGCTCAGTCAGTTAAGTGTCTTGACTTTTAATTTCAGCTCAGGTCATGATCTCAAGCCCCTGTAGTAGGCTCTGTGCTGACAGCCCAATTCTCTATCTCCCTCTCTCTGCCCCCCGGCACCTGTACTCTCTCTTTCTCTCTCTCAAAAAAAAAATAAACTTAAAAAAATAATTTGGAGACTGTTTCCTCCCACAGATAGTCAGTCAAATATGACCACTAACTGGATTCTGAAATTATTCAGTATCCATATCTAGTCTTGTTATAACTATATCGGCTACATATTTATATATATTTTAGCAATTTTTTTCTATATAGCAGCACCAGCACAAATACTGCTAAGGAGGAAAAAGACTGCAATAAAGCCAAAAATATCTGTAAATTCTCAGTTTTATTTTCTTTGCAAAGAAGAATCTGAAGCAGTTGATCCTGACCTGGAAACAAGGAAGACCTTTCAGCCTAATAGTTTCAAAGAGCTGGAGCTTTGTGTAATAAAATAATTGGGAGAAAATATAAAGGACATGCCCAGTCTAAATCTGTAGCAATTCAAATGGGAAGGATGGTTAGTCCTTTCTGAAATGTCCTTCCTGTCCTTTCTGATTCCTCAGGATGATCCAGCCATTTAAAGAGTGGTCCACTCAGTCATGATGTGAAGATCTCACTCCACCCCAAGTGTCAGAACTCAAGAGTGTTCACTTGATGACACTCCTGTGTAGAATAAGAAATAGTACTGACCTTGAGCCAAGGTCTATGGCGTGTATGGGCTTGTCGTTGGGGGAACAGAGACTAGTTAGGAGGTCACTTCAATGATCTAGGTGAGAAGTGATCATGATCTAAACTAGATGTTAATGATTGAGTTGGAGCTGGAAAGAAGTGACTAGATTCTAGATATATTTTAAAGATAGAACCAATATGATTCTCTAAATATAAGATATGAGGTGTGTGGAAGAGGGATCAAGAATGACGTAAGGGCTTTTTATTTGAGAAAAAATGAGCAGGGGCATTGGCAACCACTGAGATGGAGAAGGCTGTGGTGGAACATATTTCAGGGGAGAGAGTTCCATTTCAAACATGTTGAGTTTGAGATGTCAGTTAGAAATCCAAGTGGAATTGCTTGGCAGAAGCTGGACTTGTGAGTCTGGAGTTTGTGAGAAGGGTCTGGACTGAAGGTAAAACTGGGAATATATCAGCATAGCAATGGCTTTTGGAGCTATTTAACTGGAGAAAATCACTATGTGAGTAAGTCTGAGGAAAAGTTAAAACAAACAAAAGACAGTTATCACTCTGCAGAGAAAAAAATACATTAGAGAAGGGGTATAGGGATTAATGAGGAGAGTACAATTTAAAGTAGGATGATATTTGTGAAATTAGAGATAATTCATTTTCCCAAGAAGAAACTAGGACACATTGAGGAGAAGTAATAATTGTTAATAAAAGACATAAAATAATTCTCCGGAGTAGAAAAAAAAATCAACACAGTTCATAAAATGGAATGGCACATTGTATTCGAAGTAAACTGAATGAAAACAAATGCATACCCACTAATATTGTCAGAAAATGTCCAATATTGAAGATAAACTATCCAATAGGCATCCAGATAGAGACAATAGATTATTTATTAACAACAGCAACAACAACAACAACAAAAAAGAAAATCTGGCTACTTAGGTCTTTTCCAAAAGAACACAGGCCAAAAGGATATTGTAGTCCATGAGGTTCATATAACCAACCAAAGTCACATATACCCATATGAACAAGTGTGAAAGACAGAGAAAATACCATTTAGTCCTCTTAACAGCAACAAAAGATCACATGTACTCTTAGCTTACTGAGAATGACACAAGAATGAGGTGAGCAAGGATACAAGGAGATACAACAACCCAAGTCTAATCAGTTGTTATAAAAATGACAAGAGTAAGTATAAAACTAAACAAAAAAATCCTTAAAGGAGAACATCTCACAAAATATTCATGTATTAACACTTAATTCCAGAGAAAGATTTGAACTAGATGACATGAATAGAAAAAAGTCAGCAGGAAGACATATGTTAAAAATAAGGGAGATACATGAATAATAATAAAAAAGGAAACTAAGTATATAAAGTAAAACTCAAGTTAGCAGAAGAATGTCCTATGTATTTTTGGAGGACTTATAGCTTATCTTTAAGATGCCAGGGATTCTAGTAAACTAGTTGTCTTTCTTGTTCTAGGTATTTTTTAATGATCAGAAACTTGACACTAAGAAGTCTAATATACAACAAGGACAGGTATCACAAACAATTTGTAAGATCCATGGAATCTGTGAAGGAAACACACACACACACACACACACACACACACACACACACACACACGCAATCAAGGAAAAGTCCAGCTATTTCTGATACTGTGACCTACCTGAAAGATTTTGTTTTTTTTTTTACTTAATTGGAAAAGGAAACATTAAGTTTCATCAAGGACAGTATTCATGAAAATATCTAAATATTAAAATCCAGTATATTTCACAGGGCTGTTCCTTTTTTAAAAATAATGTTATTTAATATAGGTGTATGTTATTATGGTGGCAAAAATGATTTACTAAAAGTAACTTTGCTAAAGACTAATTTCTTTCTGCTTATATGATTTAATCCTGTCACAGAATTTTTTAAAAAGTATTTTAAGTTTACTTATTTATTTTGAAAGAGAAAGAGCATGAGCACCGGAGGGGCAAAGAAAGAGGGGAAAAGCAGAGAGACATAGAGAGAGAATCTCAAACAGGCTCAGACTGTCAGTGTGGTGTCCAATGTTGGGCTTGAACTCACAAGCATTGAGATCATGACCTGAGCCAAAACCAAGGGTCAGACTTTTAACTGACTGAGCCACCCAGGCACTCCTAATTCCGTCGTAGATATTTGAGTATCTTGAATAATATACTTCTGGCTATCTTCAGTAAATACTGTCTTTCTTAGTGGAGATATTGAAAGTTCCTGAGAGGTGATTTTGAGATTTTGCTCCCTAAAATTTGATAGTGAAATGTAGTAGTCTAGGTTGAGAAAACCCTTGAGTCCAACAGTATCTGGCAATGGAAGACATGCTGAATTTGAAGGCTCTGTCACCCCTAGTTGGAGGCAAGGGTATAATGATTAACAATTATCACGTTCTATAATTTAGTACTGTTAGCCCAAATCTGCATTGTCAAAGAGAAAGTCACAACAAAAGACAGATAAACTAAAAATATGCTGAATTTCTTATAATTTAAAATTTTTATTCAGATATGTTTTAACTGCTTTCGAAAAATTTTATTGCATTCAATTTTTATATTGTTTATACTGTCATAGAGTGACAGTAGCTTTCAGTTGTGTATTATAATGCATAGAAGCTGATTTTCCTCTATTACATTTTATGCTCTCTTTCGTTTTGTAGAGCTAGACTGTTTTTCCTTTCTGATACATCGGAATGGTACCTTGTGAGGTGAGGCTAGGGTTTGAAGAGCTGAGGTATGTTACAGACTGGGATAGGGAAAAGGCATACACATTAGTGTAACTGCCTCTCTCAGATCAGCTTAACTTGTTCAGAACAATTGCAATTTGGTCCTTGCCTATTTGTTGCCTATTTGTAGTCTGGCCTTAGGCTTAAAAACCCGTATAGTGTGAGATCATTCTGATACTTAACGGTCCACAATATTAATGAGACCCTATTATATGTCAGGCACTTCCTAGGTGCCTGGGAGGAAGAGATACAGTAAGTAGGATATGGCACTATAATAAAGAGATAAATATAGTGGATTAAACAGCAGAGTTTATTTACTTTATGAGAAATTTGGCTAGGTGATACAGTCTTGGCTCACTGGCTCAGGCGTGCTAGAGATTTAACATCTTCTTCTACTGTCCTCAAAATATGACTTCCATTTCATGGACCAAATGGCCACCCCAAGCTCATTTCAATTTTGCATTCCTGCCATTGAGAAAGGAGAAAAGGACAGGGAAGACATATCCCCTTTTAAGGGCCCTATGGAAATTACATGTGACTAGTATTCATATCCCATTATTAGATTCTAGTCACATAGCCACAACTAACAGTAAGTGAGGCTGTGGAATGTAGTCATTAGCTGGATAGCCATGTGAAGTATAACGTTCAGAGACTATTGCTAAAGAAGAAGGGGAGAGTGGATATTGTTAGGTAACCAGCAGGCTGTTTATCAAGTAGTGAATAAAACAATCATGAACTTTGGGTGCACCGTGGCTCTTAGCTTAGAATTACTCCTTTAGACCTAATTGTAGTGTGCATGCCAAGTATAGGGCCTTTCACTCGGCCTGCCAACACTCTTCTTCCCAGCAGCCTCAACCTGAGGGCATTTAGGTGTAAGTTACTATGGAACTTACAATATATTAACTGCATTTCTTTTATTATATCCCAATAACTACTGTTTCTGCATATCCTATCCAGTGTCTACACAAGCTGGTTACGTGTATGTCCCTCATTCTACTATGATCTCATTTTAGACAACATATCATAACCAAATGAAAAAATTGTATTGAGAGCAGAGCCAAGTACAAGTAAACATCCAATAAATAATTTGATATATTTTTGTTAAATTGGTAATGAAAGTTAGCAAAGGAACTGGATACTGAAAAGAGCAAGAAAACTCAATCTGATCCAGCCCAATTTAAATGTAAACTGAGCCTACATTATTGCTGCTTTTCACTCTCTCCTCACTGTGACATTTATGTGCTTATTTAGTTTAGGGCTACACAGAAGAATGACCATGAACATTGGCTTGGGAAAGGGGAGTCAGGAAATTGTTCACCTTCTTGATCATTTTGTCAACTTCTCTCTCCCAAAGGAGATATTTATGTAGCCCACTAACGTCACTAAACTGAATAAAATATGTCTTCATGTTTTTTTCTCTATAATTTCTGTAGAAAATGTAATTTGCATACATGTTCACAGAAGAATCTGGAAGAGAAAAGAAACTATTACTTTTCTACACTACTATATAAAATTTAGTCAGTGAATTCAACACAGTGATGGCATGGACAGGGAAAAAAAGCTGTGTGGGGAGAAAGAAAAGAGAAGGGAAGCAAGAGAGATCTATAATGATTTTGTTTATTTTGTTGTTTTACATACCCACTTATCTTTGTGACAATACGGGTGAAGAACTAGAACTGTAATACAGTGTAATACTTGGAAAGCCTTTTATTAATGATATAAGAACATTAAAAAGCAACACAACTAACTTGTCAGAAAGCAGCCAGTTTGAAAGAAAAGCAGATTTATAAAATAGTGTAGCCTAAAGAACATCCACAAAGCCAGAGACATAATAGTGGCCTTAAACTTGAAGCTGATGAAGAAAGTGTTATAAATTGTATCTTTTGGCATGGAAATTCTTCCAATGTTTGGAATTTTATTTCAAGAGAACCTCTATTTCTGAATTAAATGTCATAAATCTGAGAATTGTATTCACTTTTGCCACTTGATCCGTTCAGTAGTAAATTTATGGTTAGCGTCTATGAAGTTTCCAGCCACCCTCAGATTCATAGTTCAGGTTAGTCTGAGTAGTACCCTTTCCTCTTAAAAGACTCTTCTTTGGGGCTTGTCCACACTGTCCTGTAGGTAGGACTCAGCATTTCTGACTTTGGTGCTGCTCTTGACATTGTTTTTGCTTCCTTGGCTATGACATTAAAAGTTGGCAAATGCTATTTTATACTAGAATTGTATATAGATACAAACCAGCCTTAGTTTCAACACAGAAGTTGTGTTTTTCCTTTGTGGAGGTGATGAAATAGCACACTTACAAGCAAATTTTCTCTGTTTTGAGGTTAAAATCTCACCTATAGAGGATTCTCTCAATTTAATTTTATTTTTGCTAAGGAGCAAGAAAATGAAGTGAACTAAAGGAAAAAACCTGAAAGTAACTGTCCAGTAGTACAAGGGTAGTGTACCCAGTTTGACTAGTGGGACAGACGTGCCAAAACATGGGATAGATGCATCTAGTGCTTATATCTTATGCTTATATTTATGTGCTTATATCTAATGCTCCTTTTTTTGCTGTTCCAAGGATCATAAAGATGATAAATATATATAGGATATTTTAGCTGACAGTATACCTTATGATTAATTATGAAGCAGAGTCTGTAATGAAATGCATCATGTGAAGGAAATATCAAGGGGTATGTGATCTTGGTGTGGTAGCCTTTTTGTGATAGGGTCAGGCAGTTGGAAGCTATACTTGTTTGTCACATACACACATGTATATATTTCTGAAGCATTTAATAAAAACAGCCCAATTTAGATGGAGGAAACTATTTCTATCACACTCTGTGAACACAAAGTAAAAATAATATAGAAAATGAGTATAAAGGAAAAAAATACAGATTGCATGGAATAGAAATCACCCCACTAGCAACAAATATACTATTTGAAAGGTGGTATAAATTGAAACCTTTAGGAACAAAGAGTAATTCTTAAGAGTTCTTTAGTCTGTACGGTAACACACTGGACTCACAATGAGTGCTGGGCCACCTTTGCAAGGAGTAGATGCTCTTCTCCAACTAATTGACAGGGGCATAGAGCTATATAATGGCAAAGTTTATCACCATTACCTCTCGAGAAGGAGACAGCTGTGTCAAAACCTGGCTCCACCACTGTCTAAGCTTGGACAGGATATTTTATCTAATTTGAACTTTTTAAAAACATGTAAGGCATATTTATTAATATTCATCATAGTATTTTGTAAGGACTGGATGGCATAGTATATGTAGCAGCTAGTGCATAGTAGTTGTTCAGTAAATTGATTGCTTTCCCCAGTGGCTTGTGGTTCCTCACTCAGCACTGTCTGCAGTGGGGTGGGGAGCACTAAGTCAGGTGAGGAGTCTACAGCAGTACCTGTGAAAGCTGAGGCCAAACACTAGCCAAACAAATAAAATGGCATTTATCGTTCATTATATTTCAGTTTGTCCTTTGTGTTCCTTTTGACTAGTGGTGAAGATAATGGAATTGGGGAAGAATAAGTAAACGCTGCTGTTTTGTGATCTTTTCTCTTTAGTATTCATGCAAATTTTCATAGTCTCGATGACTGATTAGGTTTTGACAATTAAATGTGAACAAAGAAGAATTGTAAATACAGTGTAACATGCACGAACCGATGGATGGTGTTTTATTTTGTTCGAATTAGCTCTCTAGGGGCTAATATGACCATATTCTAGGTATTAATTTAGTTTATGTGGCTCCCACTGAAACTGTTTTGGTTTCTATGGAGACTTTTGCTCTGGTTTACTGGTATATAACTATTTCCTCACCTTTTCATTTCCTGAAATAGCACCAAGTACAGTATCTAAATTTTGACTAATATAAATCAAAGCACATGCTTTCCTTTCAGTAAAGTCCTCTATTTCAACATGTGTGCAGGATTTTCCTTTTTAATGCATTAGACATCTGTTATTGCTAATGGGGATAAAATGTCACATGTTAAAAACAATAAAAGTTATTAAAAGCAGCGCAAATTTGAAATATTTTGAAATTACTTGTTAGAAATGTAATGTGCTTCTTTTCTTTTACTGTGTGGCAAAGTTTTCAAACTTGAATACGAAAAGTTTATGAAAATGAAAGTGTATATGAATATGTAAAGTTTTGTGGATCACACTTGGTTTGAATATTAATCCTTTTAAAAAATGAAATGAACATTAAATATCAATACAATATGTACCTTCACACACACACACATACACAAGGCACATGCACACATACTCGTATATGTATTGTAATTCCCATGGGACTTAATAGGAAGCAGCATTGTGGTGCTAATTGTTTAAAAATCAGGAATTTCATTAGAAATAAGTATAGTTTACTGTAGTTATTCTTATTAGCAGTGTGTTTGTGTGTATGTGTGTGAATTATGGGTGAACTCAGCTGTGTTTAAGAAGACTCACAGCACTGTTAAGATTTCCACTTGCATTTTCCATTCCAGTGTCAATAAAATTAAAGTGCTTATTTGTGAAGTACTTTTCCTTTTGTTAACTCTGTGTAGTAAAAGGCAAATTTAATCCTTATCTTTTTAATTAATTTCAACTTCTCTTGTATGTTGAAGGTCAGTGTCAGAATACTTGTTTTATTGAATACAGATTTATATTGAAAAACCCTCTTTTCCGTAAACCCAACGACTTCAGCTATATAAAACAATACAAAAACTGAGAAGCTAGTCAAGGATGTTAGAGATCAGGTTACTAGATATCCTTGTTGGGAGGGAAGGGTAGTAAGTAGAGGAAAGCATAAGAGGGCCCTCTCATATGTTGATGTTATGCTCTGTAGTAGCCAAAGAAAAATATTATGGAATATCATATCCAAGTGTTAAATATCTAGTTTTAAAATGTTTTAGGGTTAAGAAGGCAATAGTTTTCACTTAAGTAACACCATCCTGACATAGAACTAACAACTCACAAACTGTATTTTGTGGCTATTTTTACCAGGAAATAATTTTATTATTTTTGTTTTTTGTTTTGATAACATTTAAGATCCATTCTCTTGATAAATTTCAAGTCTGTAATACAGAATTGTTAACTATAGTCGTCAGACTGTATATTAGACTCTCAGAACTTATCACTGGAACTTTGTGCCTTTTGACCAACATCTCCCCATTTCCTCTGCCCTGCAACTGGCAGCCACTGTTCTACTCTATTTCTATGATTTTGGCACTTTTAGATTCCACATATAAGAACATACAGTATTTGCCTTTCTCTGACTTACTTCACTTAGCATAGCATCTTCAAAATCCATCACTTTGTTGCAAAAGACAGGATTTTCTTCTTTTTTGTGACTGAATAGTATTCACATTTCTTTATCCATTTTCACATTTTCTTTATCCATTTATCCATTAATTTGTCAGCAGACACTAGTTTGTTCCCATGTCTCGGTTATTGTGAATAATGCTGCAATGAACATGGTGGGTGCAGATACCTCTTCCAGATAGTGATTTCATTTCCTTTGGATATATACTCAGAAGTGGGATTGCTGGGTCATATCATAGATTTGAGTTTTTGAAGACTCTCCAAGCTGTTTTCCACAGAGGCTATACTAATTTAGATAATCACCAACAGTGCACAAGAGTTCCCCTTTCTCCACATCCTTACCAATGATCGTTATCTTTTTTATAATAGCCATTCCGGCGGGGTGTGAGGTGCTATCTCATTGTGGTTTAGGCTTGCAATTCCATGGTGATTGATGATGTTAAACACCTTTTTATGTACCTGCTGGCCATTTGTAGATTTTCTTTAGAAAAAAATGTGTACTCATGTCCTTTGCCCATTTTTTAATTGGATTATTTGTTTTTGCTATTGAATTGTATATTTTATATATTAACAGCTTATCAGATAGCTTGCAAATATTTTCTCTTATTCCATAGGTTGTCTTTTAATTTTATGATGGTTTCTTTTGCTGTGCAAAGTTTTTTTAGTTTGGTGTAGTCTCACTTGTTTTAAAATAATGCTAGACTCCAAAAATTGCTAGAAAACTAGAAAGAATACAAACCAGTACAAAAATGACCAGTTTTCCTCTAGCATATATAAAATGAACATTTATATAGAGATACGCATGCATGCACACATATTTACACACATTTACATATTAATACTTAAAAAAAATTTATTTCTGAGAGAGAGAGCTAGCAGGGGAAGGTCGGAGAGAGAGGGAGACACAGCATCTGAAATAGGCTCCAGGCTCTGAGCTGGCTGTCAGCACAGGGCCCGATGTGGGGCTCGAACTCCCTAACCATGAGATCATGACCTGAGCCGAAGTCGGATGTTTAACCAACTGAGCCACCCAGGTGCCCCAATTTAATACTTTTTCATGTAGTGGATTCATCTTCCCATAGCACAGTCTCTTCTGTACATCATCCTTAATTTAAAACAAGGATTTATATTATAGGTATCTAGGTTATTTTCTCAATTTTGATGTTATAAACAATACCCAGATACATCTTTTGTAATCTAATCTTTGTACTGGTTAGTACTGGTTATTTCCTTAGGCTAAATTCCTACCAGTGAATTTCCATGAGAAGCTGTAAGAATCCACAAAATGTCCTAATGTTGTAAAATATGGCTTAGATATTCCCAACTAAAGCCAAAGTTTAGAGAGCATTCTTCAATCCTTTATAACGTCTTTCTTGATATGGTAAATTACCTGAACTTCAGATAGTCTTGAATCTCTCCAAGAGGAAGTAGCTCTGCTCCTGGGGAAAATTCTGTTTTTCCCATTGAGTAAATGACCCTCATCTAATCAATGAGTGTTCTGTAGGTTTCCCCAATGGCAATTCCAGACACGTTGTTTTTTACAATTTACTGGCTGCTGGTCTTAGTAATTATATGCAGGGCTGATAGACTAATCTGGAGCTAATGCTCAGCTGATAATTGAAGTAATTTCTGGGCTTGTTTTCAATATATGTAAAGACAATGATGTTCACTTGAATTCTGCTGACAAAGGTTAGAAAAATTCAACAATCATTAATATTATGACTATATGAAATAGTCAAGGAAGAGACAGCTATTAGTGAAAAACAGTAAAACTACCAAAGTATGGAGAAGGAAGGCAAATGAAAACATTTTTAAGATTTGAGCTAGTAGTAAAAAAAGGTACCTATGTACCATCCATTCTAAAATACATATGAAGGCATTCTGATCAAAATACTTTTACATGTTTGCATGTTTGCATGTATGTGGCTCATACAATGGGAGAAGGGTTATAACCATAGAGAAGCTCTGAGGGTGTCATGATTAAGGACCATGAGGTCTGGACTGAAATATAGATTGAGATTTGGGGGCGCCTGGGTGGCTCAGTCGATTAAGCGTCCAACTTTGGCTCAGGTCATGATCTCACAGTTTGCGGGTTCAAGCCCCACGTCGGGCTCTGTGCTGACAGCTAGCTCAGATCCTGGAGTCTGCTTCAGGTTCTGTATCTCTCTCTCTCTCTGACCCTCCCCTGCTCAGGCTGTCTCTCTCTCTCAGAAATAAATAAAACGTTAAAAAAATTTTTTAGATTGAGATTTGGATGAAATTTGGGAAGATTTTCATTGTGTTTTGTTCTGTGATACTTTGAGTTCTGGGCATTTTTCAGCCCTTTTCATATTAACTTTAGAAGCGGTTGATTGAATTTGATGAATACAATATACTAATAAGGGTATGAAGTTTAGTTTGTAGTTGTGTCATCTTGAAACAAAGTGGCCTCCAATATGTATATTTTAACTGAGTTCATCTGCTCTAATTTCAATGAACTTCGATGAAATCAAATAAATGAATAGGGATGAAAGAAATGGTGTGGCATGTTCAGTACAATCTACAATTAACAAAACCACTACTTGTCAAATGCTTGTTAGCTACAGTTACCACATATTTTGGTAAAAAATATGAACCCATGGTGAGAATATTTGAAGTGGGTATGTTTCCTAAGTGAGAAGAATTTTAGTAAGTTTCAGGAGACCCTTTACCATCAACCCTCAAATCACTTGAAGTTGAATCAAACCTTTTAAAAGGAGCAAGATGTGATAATTATCCTTTTGTCTTTCTACACAAGGCAGAAAAATTATTAAAATAGTAGATATGAAAAAGGTTACCCACTTTTTCTTTTTTAGAGTTACCCATTTTGTTTTAAATCTTTTATTACTTTATTTTAGAGAGAGAATTTAGAAATTTTATTGTTTGCGCACAAGCAGGGAAGAGGGGCGGAGGGAGAGAGAGAATCTTAAGCAGGATCCTCACTCCGTGTGGAGCCCAATGTGGGGCTTGATCCCATGACCCTGGGATCATGACCTGAGCTGAAATCAAGAGTCAGACACTCAACTGAGCCACCTGGCTGCCCCTAGAGTTACCCGTTTTTAAATTTTGAGAAATTGTGTGTAAGTTCAGGCCACCTTTATCTTCAAAAACTCCTATTTAAATTGCTAGTAAGTCTAGGCCAGAATATTCAAAAGTTTTCAAAGATTTTGTATAAATCCACTAGCATCAGAGCGAAAAAGAAATCTGCAAGTGAAGAGGATAAAGCCAGGCACCAACTTTTCAAAAAGTGTAAATGGCAGAAATAGCACAAGATGTCCCAGAGTGCACTTTGAGATCAAGCTTTCCTCTCTACGGCTCCAAAGAGGGGCCTTTTGTCTTTTCCTCACTGATTGTCCTCTGTGGAAAGCAGGTGGTGGTCGTTTAACCTTCTTAGGTACACAGGAACTCCTATGTGTCTCAGGAGACCTAAAACAAAGCATGACCCCATACTCCATTCCATTGACTGAGCTGAGTTCCAGGTTTCTTACTTCGTGTTTGTCTAGATCAGATCAGGTATGCATAAATGCTTAGTAATTGAAGTAGTCCTACTCAACACCACAGCTTTCGAAATGAATTTGCTCAAAAAAAAAAGTCCCAGAGGATTTACCAATAGAAGTATCACCATTTCATACAACAAGCTTTATAGGCAAATTTTAGAGGTTATTTGGAAATGTAGGGTTTTTACAGTGGTTTTCTTGGCAGATCATAGATTGTGATTACATGTCATGGACCAGAAGCTTTGCCTTTAAATTTCTATGCTTTCAAAACAAAATTAAACAAAAATACACTATTCTGATGAGATTAAATTCGGCAGAAATGCCATGCTCTTTACAAGACTGATTCTGAGGGCACTCAGTTGGTTCAGCATCCGACTTCAGCTTGGGTCATGATCTCACAGCTTGGAAGTTCAAGCCCCGCATTGGGGCCTGTGCTGACAACTCAGAGCCTGGATCCTGCTTCAGATTCTGTCTGTCTGTCTGTCTGTCTCTCTCTCTCTCTCTCTCTCTCTTCTCTCTCTTTCTCTGCCCCTTCCCTGCTCACACTCTGTCTCTGTCACTGTCTCAAAAATAAATAAAAATTAAAAAATTTTTTAAAGACTGATTCTGTTTAGGAGAAGCAAAACAATTTAATATTGTTTTTGTGTGTGTTCTCATGAATCCTTCAAAAAGGCTGAATTGTCATTTTGCTCTGTATACACATTGAACATTGCAATAGCATAAACAGTAATAATAATAACAGCATTACCTAAATATTTACTTTGTATGAGGCACTGTACTAACACTTTATTTAACCCTTCTACTTTAAATAGTTCTGTGTTTATTACTTCTACTTTATAGACCAGGGTAGGTACTGAAGCCCAGATGTTTTAAGTGAGTTACATAATTTTGTAAGTGGCTCCTCCAACACTCAAATCCATACTTGGGAATGTATTTGGCTGAGGAACCCAGAATCAGATAATGAGTTCTTGGCTATGACCTTTAGGGGTAGAATCCTGATTTTCATTCTAGATTCCACATAATACCATGCACGAAACTTGTTTTCACTTTCATGAGACACTTAAAGAAAAATTATAGAACAGGACATGAGTCAAGTTTATGTGACTATCTCCCTAAAATTAATGACAATTTACATTTGTAAGATGCCCTGTAGGTTCAAAGAAATGTCGTAGTAATTATCTGATTTTTTCACTTTATTTTGAAATAATTATAGATTCATAGGACATTACAAAGGTGGTACAGGGAGCTTCTGTGTACCCTTCACTCAGTTTTCTGCATTGTTTACATCTTACATAACTATAGCACAATATCAAAGCCAGTAAATTAACACTGATGTAAAAAGACATCGTTTTATGCCATTCTATCACAAATGTGGGTTAGCACAACTACTGTTGCAATTAAGATGTAAAACTATTTGATCAGAAATTATCTGATTTGAATAAATGCATACAGATGTGGAAAATATATATATTAAACTAATATCTAGGCTGCTGATTAAATAAAACTTCTCTGAACAAATTCTGATCATTTTTTCTCAGATTTAAAGTGACTTACTTTTCTTTTTAATATACATGTTATTGCAGTCGTAGGTTAAAGGAGGGGGTTTGATCTCTGTTCACTTGTTGGGTGTGTATTGTTTTACTTAGAAAGATGGATAGACCAGGACTAAATTCTGGCACTCAAGTATTCCAGGAATAAAAAATATTGGAGAATAAAAAAACCCTGTTTTTTTTTTCATTTTATTTAAAAGTATCATGTGATGAGTTCTGCTTTTAATATATTTTATACGTTCGTATATTACCACTGATGGTAAAGGTGATGTTTTGTTTATAGAGTTTTTGTTGCCATAGAACTGGGAGGGATATGATGATGATGATGATGATGATGATGATGATGATGAGTATTTTGACAGTAGTTACCATTTAGTGAGTGCCTGTACACCATTTACTCTGCATGCATACATATTTCAGTCAATCCTCATAAGGGCCCTGTTTGCTGAATATTATTATCCATAGTTTAAAGATGAACAAACTGAGGGTCAACAAAGTTAAGTAAGTTGTACTGGCTGCTAGAACATGATGTACTTGAAATTCAGACCCACATCTGTCAAATTCCAGAGCTTGTGTTTATAATGATTATGTTCATCAAAAGAGTTTTGTCTCTTCTTTTCTGGCAGGAGTGCACTGAAGCTGCTAGAGGAAAGTTGTGGGTTTAGAATATCCACAGAAGATTGTTTCAAGGTTTCTTCAAAAACTTACACCAGTAGTCCACCTTGTCAGTTTCTTTGCAGAGACTGTATCCCTTTGGTAAATGGTAAACCCATGTCCACATTTCTGATCCTCAGTAAAGATAAAAATAGTTACTTATTTTTACATCATTTCTACTTAAAAATAATAACCATATAATCATTAACAAATAACCACAGTCCCTGAGAATTCGGTCTCAAGTCCTTGACCGTGTGTAAATCTTGATTGAGCCTGGGAAAGTTATTTAACTTCTCTATTCCATAGTGTCCTCATCATTACTAGGGTAATAATAATGTCTATATCCTAAAATTATTATCTGAACTTTAATAGTTATATAAAGAATTCAGCTCAATATAGTAAGCAATACAATAAAGATATGGTTATTAGATATCACTACTTATTATTATAAATGTTATTACTTCACCCAGACCTAAGAATCCAATTATTTGGTTTTACTTCTGGAGACAGCTAGCTTCTCCAATATTTCACTAAACTATGGGATTAAATATAGCCAACTAAACTATGGGACTAAATGTAGTCAATTAGTTCAAGATATTATTGGGAACAAAGACAGTTTGTGATTTTACTAAGTTTTGGAGAAATCACAAAATTATCTGCAGTAAAAAAGTGCAATCATATTCATTCATTTGTTCAATCAAACACATGTACGTGATGTTGTTGCCTTTTATTGTTCACCACTACCTGTTTTATCTATTTCCAAATTCTCATAGATATTTTCCTCTCTTTTGAAGACTGGAAATTATAAAAAGCTGTCTATAACAACTGCTTTGAGGTCCTCTATGTTTGCTGACTGCAGGTGGAAATCTCTTTCACAGAACTCAAATAGAAGGTGGTAAAATTTAGCCTTTAAGGGAGCCAGACTCTACTCCCCTTTGGTATAATTTATCATCCACAAAGTGGGTTAAGGTGCTTTTGATCTTTGGAAACAATATCTTTCAAAATAATGTGTTGCTTATATATGACCATTGATCCTGTTTAGGTATCTTGGTATCATGCTGATTTTAATGAGTGAATGAATTTTTAAGATGGCACACTGATGACTCAATCTAATAGAAAGACTCTAGATCCTGTTAAAATCCAGTTGGGAGGATCAAAAGAGAGGAAGTACATGATTGGTGCTTTGAAAACCATAAAGCACTAAGTAACCATAAGTCATTTTATCCTGATAATTTCCATCATATTTATTAAATTCTTGGTTTCACTGAGTATTAAAAGTTTTGCTTTCTGCAAGATTGAAGGTGGAATTCTGCCAAATGGTAACCATAAAGAGTGTTTTAAAATATATTACTATTCTTTGCAATTCTTTATATTTCTTTGTGGAATATGTTTTAGATACAGAACTAAAAATTTGGGGTCACAGAGAAGGTTGTGGAATTTTATAGGCTTTGGTTTATAGAGACTTGAAGTTTTTTCCATCTTGCTGGTATTTTGTTCATGTCAGTGTGCATGGATTTTTTTCCTGTCCGTCTCCTCCTCCGCCAGGTTTGGTTTTGAGCTTTGGATTCAAAGAAACCCCAAAGTCAAAACAAAATGGTCAAAACTGCTGACTTTTGTTTTGTAACCTTTTTTAGTTCAGCATTCACAGGAAGAGAGGGCGCTGGCCAGAAACTGGGACTAACTTCACCCAAAATGTTGGCAAAGTTCAGGAACCTTTGAGTGAACTTGCACCAAGACATAGATATGTACCAAAACTTTAACACTTTTCTACTTTACGTTAAAGATAATTTAATGAAACACCACCCTATAAAAAGTAGATTTAGTACTTAAAATTCAATATCAATCTGCCAGTTATTTTTGATCAAATTAAAATAATTTGCATTTTGTATTAAATACAGTCTCTTAGTTTTTCAAATTGCAGGTCCATTTTGAAAGCTTACATGTAAAATGTAAGTAAGTGTTTTCAATTCCTTTGAAATTTTCTTTGAAGATTTGTAATTAAGAATAATAGTTATGCTAAACTGTGCTTACCAGATTTCATCTCAGAATTTTTATAGTTATAAACTTTCCACAATATTGTTTTTATAATGGAAATGCTGACAAATGCAACAATAAATACCAATACAAATCCAAGGATCTTAATTGTATGTTCATGCAGGAATTATGCATACATACTAACATAATATTTGGTTCAGTTTTCAGTGCTAATTTTGCCAAAATCTACTTTCACATTGGGTACCTATAAAAAATGATCATCTTCGGGGCATCTGGGTGGCTCAGTGAGTTAAGAGTCCTACTTCGGCTCAGGTCATGATCTCACGGTTCGTGGGTTTGAGCCCCCATAAGCTCTGTGCTAACAGCTAGCTCAGAGCCTGGAGCCTGTCTTCAGATTCTGTATCTTCCTCTCTCTCTGATCCTCCCCTGCTTGTGCTGTCTCTTTCTGACTCTCAAAAATAAATAAAAAACATTAAAATATTTTTTTAAAAAGATGATCATCCTGAATGGTTGCCTGTTGGTGGCAAAGGCTTCTGATTATTTTTACTTTCCTTGAAAGTCTGATTATGTCTTTAGAATACAATTTCATTTAGATCTTTGTTTACATGTCTGAATACTAATAGTAACCTTAAAACTATGGGAACTTAGTTTGAGACCAAAAGGCAGGTCACATAAATTGTGTGATAAATAAATTGTTGCCTCCATGCAACGTCTAAAATGGTATTTAGATTCCAAATGTCCAAATAACTTTTAGATTTCAAAAACATTATTATGAATTTCCAGAAATAATTGACATTAGAATTTTTTTTAAACTGGTGGCAGGTATTAAAAAACCAGTATCTACCGATATTTTATTAGTGTTGGTTTAAAAGATAAAGAATAAAACAATTTTAACATAGGTTATGTTATACACTAAAAACACTTGTATTAAAATGTACACTCACAGCCACCTGCGTGGCTCAGTCTGTTAAGCATCCAGCTCTTGATTTTGGCTCAGGTCATGGTCTCAGGGTTCTTGTGATGAGGCCCTGAGTCAGGCCCTGCAGTGATGACGCAGAGCCTACGTGAGATTCTCTCTCTCCCCTCTATCTCTGCCACTCCCCGGTTCTCTCTCTCTCTCTCTCTCTGTCTCTCTCAAAATAAACATTTAAAAAATATACGTAAACTACACTGACAGATGATAGCTGCACCTGTGGTGAACATAGCATAAGTATAGAGCTGTTTGAGTCATTATGTTGTACACCTAAAACTAACATAAAATTGTGTGCCAACTATAGTGAAAAAAATGAATTAAAAAAATAAAAGTACGCTGAATTTATGGATCTAACATGAAAAAAAAAAACTAGACTTGTGCCATCACTTACAAAAGTTGAGTGTTGAGATATGGAGGTGTAGTGGATTCATGTTCAAAATGCAGATGACTGTGTCTTATCTCTGTGGATGGTTTGGTATAAGAAATAAATCACCCCATTTCTCTGTGTTTACAATCCTTATTTGGCTTCAAATTTTTCTATCAGTACAGTGATTAAGAAAATGCTTTAAGAGACTTTGCATTTTAAAGCAGCTTCTAAACATAGAGAAAAATTACAAAGGACAAAACATTCACGTGATTTAACAGATTGGAAAATTGTGGACATAATTCTAGTAATAATGGGGAAATCACTTTTTATTTAGAGGCTCTTTAGATATTATTTATATGCAGAAGAACTATATCACTGCAAGATATTTTGTGATTACTAAGAATATAATAAAATGGTTCAGAATATGAGGAAGAGGATTAATGATGATGGATGTTTGTATTTACTCTTTATGACCCAGAGATTTAGAGGTCTTTTGTCTACATGGATTTTTTTTTTTAATTTCTAGTTTTAAAATAAAACTATTGATGATTCCTGGAGTTGAACGACTTTTTAAAAAACACTTGTAGAATTTTTAAAATGATGTTTAATTCTCAGGAGGACTTTAAGTGGGAGAAGTAAGGGAGCTTCTGCAAGTTTTTTGATTTTGAACCTGTTCACACTATATGTAAAATGTCGACACACTTTTTAATTAAATAAATAACTGGATAAGCTGAGGTATTGATGGAGCCACTATCACTCCATGAGAAGTTGGGGAACAGAATGCTGTTTAATGAAAAGTTCAGAAAAAATTATTTTCTTTCAACATATTAAAATGAGTAATTTTAAATTTACCTTTAAAAATACAGATATATTGGTCTCCATAGCCAAAAGGTTGTGGAGAAAAAGGAGAGAAAATGAGTAATTTTACTTTATAAAACTGATATAGAGGTCATTGTCTAAATTTCAGTTTATTTTATAAAGGTAGTAGAGAATAAAAATACCCTCCTTAATTATGCTGGGTTTTTTGTTTTGGTTTTTTGGTTAGGTGGTGTTTTTTTTTTTTTTTTTTTTTTGGTCTTATCTGGTTACTTTTTTTTTTTTTTTTACCTGTTTATCCTGACGTTCATCTGGTAGATGTGGAAAAAATCCTACTGAAAAGACAGTCAAAATAAATTATCTTTGGAAGACAATTTGAATTAGTTGTGAAATTTTGTCATTTCAGAACTAATTCAGTTCCTATAGATAGGAGAACTAGGAAGAGTTTTAAATGCAGACAATTGAAAGAGGAACAAATCCAGGCAGTGCTAGTGGGAAGGAGTGTGGACTGGCAGAACCTACCTGGAAGGCAATCAGGCCATTTGTAGCCATAAATGAAATGTTCATATGATGAAGAAATTTTATTTCTAATTCTCTAATATCAGGAAGTTATCACAGGCAGGCAAGACATCTATAAGAATACTCTTTGCACCATCATTTATTTTTTAAAGAGGAAGTATCTTAGCTATCTACCTGTAAAGGACTGTAAGTTGTGATACATCATTATGACAATAAAATAAAGTAATTAAAATTACGTTTAAATAGTATTTAAAGTCAGGAAAAGTGCTTTTTCTATACTGCTGAGTGGAGAAAGATCAAACATCCAAAATAGCTCAAATTTCTTAAGCATATTTAATTCATATCTATACAGGGGGAAAAAAGACCAAAAGGAAATAAAAATGCTAGCTGTGCGGTGATGTGAAGTGATTTAAATTTTATTTATCTTTAACTTTTGTTTTCCAAACTTCCTAGGATAAGTATATATTAGTTATTAATAAAGACATTACTAAAGGTATAGGGAGAAGTGTGTGTGTGTGTGTGTGTGTGTGTGTGTGTGTGTGTGTGTGTGTGTGTGTTTGGATGCAAAAAGATGCGTGAGGTGAAGTAGGAAAATAAAGAATTATGGAATTGGCCGTTGGGTGGGCCTTATTCAGTTGGATTTTCCTCCTCACTTACCTACTGCTCTCTGAAGAACTCCAGTTCAGATGTTAGCAGGTTGCCCAGAAGGAAGAACCGTGGTATGGCAGAGGATCCAAACTGGAGATGGGCCCTCACGTTGGCCCTGCTTCAACCTCCTCTCCATCACGCACATACTGGCAAAGTGGTAGAATGCATTTCCTCATTTGAGTTTTGATTTGCTTGTTCCTAGATGCGACTAGAAAGAAAGCTGTCTTCTCTACCTACAGCTAACAATTTAAAAGTGTGCGGTGAGACTGCGCTGCGTTTGGGAAGATCAGGTCCTTTTCCCGGAAGCGCAGCGGGAAGTCCAGCTCTGCGGCCAACGCTCGGAGCCCAAGATCCTGGCAGGCCCAGGAGCGTCCCCGCCCCTAGGGCTGGAGCTCTCCCTGTCCTCCTCCGAGTTCAACCGTCAGTCTCTGGGAGGAACCAGAACAAGATGTCTGGTTCTGCACGTTAAGGCGAAGAGAGGGGAGAATGATGCCCCTTCTAGGAGGTCGCTTGTACACTGGACCCCTTTTCCTTTCTCCCCTCCTTCCTTCCGTCTCGCGTCAAGCCTAAGAGCACCGAAGGAGAGGTCCAGAGCCCCTCCGCCTCCCAGGAGACCCTCCACCCTGCACCCCATTGTGAGTATCTGTTCCAGGACGTCCCTCAGCCCTCAGACCGGAACCGAGCGTCTGCACGGAACTGGGCTGCACCGACGGTTGAGGCTTGAAAAAAAAAAGTAGGAATGTCTATTTTATTATTTCTAAATCTTTTAGAAGTAAAGTTTGGACTCTGTTAAAGCCGCCGAAGTCTGCAGTTTGAGGAAAGGATTACGTCCCCACCCACCAGGCCGGCAGAAGCCGCTTCTGGAAGTTTGCCTCCACATCGAATTCTACCTCCTCGGGCGCCCCAGACTTTGAAAGCAATCGCGTGTCTATTAACTCTCGGGCTGCCGTTCTCGGCGAGAGCTGTGCGGATTTCTCAACTGCGGACAAAGCTCCAGAGCGCCGGATTTTCTGTCTTAGAGACTCCCTCCTGGTCTCTCAGCCGCACCCTGCCGGGTCCTGAAGCGCCCCAGGCCCGTGCACGCCCACGAGGAGGGGCACGCACCTCCCTCCCTCCCGGACTCAGCCGGTTTCCTTCTTTGCGCAGCTCTCCAAGAGCTCGGTCATGAAGGAAATGTAGACGATGGCCAGGCGTAGGGTCTCGATCCGGGACAGCCTCTTCTCGTAAGCAAAAGTGGGCACCTTCCTTCGCAGCCGGTCAAAGGCTTCGTTGAGGTTGAACATCCGCTTCCTCTCGCGGACGTTGGCTGCCTGGCGCTGGGCATGGGTGATCACCCTTTTCCTCTTGGGACGGCCCAGCGGGGATGCGCCTCTCCCATGCTCCTCTTCCTCCTCCTCCTCCTCCTCCCCCTCGTCTACTTCGCCTTCTTCTGGATCCTCCTCCTCAAAGCGTGCCAGCCTCCTGCGTCTTCCCTCGCGGAGCACAAGGTCTCGGTCCCCAAAAGGAACCCCAGGTGCGAAGTCGCAGAAGAGAGGGTGCCCCGGGGAGGCCAGGGACAGGTCCGCGACGAAGTCCAGCACGGTGGCGTCCACGCACCTCTCCGGATAGGCAGCCATCGCGTTGCCTTGGCCCTGCCTCTCATCGGTTTCTCGCAGGGAGGGGCGGGATCCTAGTGATGGGCTTCCTAACGGCTCCGAATCTGAGGCGGCACCATCACGAAGGGCCAGGGAGATTAATATTTATAGCCAAGCTGATAACACGATTAGTGGCACCGATAGGGAAGGCTCTGACGACGTCCGTCTTCTCGAAACTGATGAAAGAAGACAAGCTTGAGCGCGCTAGGAAAGCTCAAAGGGATAGGCCTCCAGGGCTGAGACCCCTTTCGCCGCGCCACCTGGGACAGTTCCTTTCTGGCAACAAACCGCGGCTCTTACCTGCTGTGCTTTTTGTGTCTCTCTTCACCCCCGCAGCCAACTAATATTCTTCAGGCTCCTTATCTCATGTAGCTCTTTAATTTAGCTTTGGATTTTCAAAGCGAGGGTGTTTTCCACCGTTCTGGCTTCTCCTTGGCTTCAGAGTAGAAGTCCTGAATCCTGCCACCCGACGCTGGCAATGGGTGTGAAACAAGTGCATGTGCTTTTAATGATGTCCTGAAGAGGGGCCCTGTCTGCCAGGGGTCGAGGGGAACTGTTTGTCTGGTATCCCAGTGCAGCGGCTACTGAAAGGCAAGATCTTCCATTAGCTTAAGTAAGCACGGTAGGGGGGGCCGAGAGCGCATTCCCCAGAGTCGCTGTTGGAACCGGCTTTCTCCTTGCAGGGCATCTAAACAGCTCTCCTGCCGCGTTACAAACCCTGACTCTTTTGTTGTAATCAGCCTAACAACTGAGATACTTGACTTTCCTTTCCCTACTGATCTCCTACTCATGTAAAGTGGAAGATTTTACTTCAGGGCAAAATGATGGTGGCAATAAAATGGAAAAAAAAAAAAAAAAAAAGGAAGCTCGTTATATTTTCTCCCGAGTGTGCTTAACTGTGTAACCCAGCGTGAGGCGCGGGGGGTGGGGACGACGGGTAAAGCAAAAGCAAACTCTCCCGCCCCAAACAAAACAACTTCAATCTCCTTCCAAAAATGCGATTTACCCTTTGATAAGCCAGTGGGTCGATCACCTCACTCTCTGTTGAGAAGTCTTTCGATTTTTACACAAGGAATTTGCGAACAAAGATAATCTTCACTTCCATCTGGGTCCTTTTCCTCATTGATTTGTACTGCCCTACAGGACTTAAGAGTGGAAACTATACTTTATTGAGTTCTATTTAAGGGAGATTTTAAAGTTATCTTTAGATCATGTTTTTGAGACGAAAAGAAATTTTAAATTTGGTATGATGAAAACAAAATTTTACTAATTTCATATTATCCCTAATATGTTAACAGAAGTGTTCTTTTTTCCTTCTTTGCCAGTAGCTATATTTATTTAATTATTCGGTGTAGGGATTTTTAGGAAGACACAGAAGAGCAGAATAACATGTTAGAAAATCGTTTTAAATATAGGTTAAAAGAAATAGCCTAAAAAGATGAGTAAAGAACCTCGTTGGTTCAAGAAAGAATTCCTGAAGATATCCATTCTTATTAAGGAGGGAAGCTGTGTGACGGTTCGGTTAGTACATTGGACAGCTCCCAGAAACCGCCTATTTCTAACAGGTCAGCAAAATTCCTTTTCTTCCTAACCTCCCAGTGTGTGCTCTCAGGTACTATTAAAGCAGTATTGTCTTGAATTCTTCTTTTTCTTTCATTCATTCTTTTTTACAAAGCACATTTGTGTCTCTGTTCCCTCTTGCTCTTCTGTCCTTTAGTTGATTTTCTTTTCTCTTGAGTTTATTTTTCACACTCCAGTGTGCATTGTGATAACTCTGGCAGAGAAGAACTGAAATTTATGTTCTTGAAAGATGTTAATGAAAATGAGATCCTTGATTATGATTACGTATTGATTTTTACCCAACCTCTTTCAAAGAGAAGACTGAAAACGAATTGAAATTTCAATAGTGGCTAAAGAATACGTAAATGGGAGAATTAATTTTTGTTCAGCAAGCAGTAACATGCTTTCTAACTCTTATTTGATGTGTTATTAAATATTTGGACACATTTTATAGTTGACTTGTAGTTGTTAAATGTTTCTCATAACTTTTATCTTAAAAAGTTTTAAATGTTTATTTTTGAGAGAGAGAGAGAGCGAGAGAGAGAGAGAGAAGAAAGAAAGAGAGCTAGGGAGAGGCAAAGAGAGAGGAAGACAGAATCCAATGCAGCTCTAGGCTCTGAGCTGTCAGGACAGAGCCTGACACAGGGCTCAAACTCATGACATGAGATCATGACCTGAGGCAAAGTCAAATACTTAACTGGCTGAGCCACCTAGGTGCCCCATAACTTTTCTGTTTTAAGTGGATTAAATACTCTATCTTGTGAGAATCTAGTTTGACAATAAAATACATTAGGACACTCACTGAAAGGAAACATGACAGACACTTAGAAGTAAAATTTAAGAAAATAGGTGTCAGAGGCTGTCATGGGACTCTAAAGAGGTATTTTTTCTTAGATTTCTTGGATGTTATGCAAGGGGATGAATATTTCAACAATCTTATGAAAGAAACAAAATTAATGGAAATTCATTACTACAGCAAAATTAACACTGCACAAGATAGGGCTGAAATATTAATATTAAATATTAGGGAACTTATAAAAATATCTTAATAGGTATGCCTGTAGTGATAATATAAAAATACCTTTCTCTTAATTAAAAAAATTTAATGTTTATTTATTTTTGAGAGACAGAGAGACAGAGTGTGAGTGAGGGAGGGGCAGAGGGAGAGGGAGACACAGAATCCAAAGCAGGCTCCAGGCTCCGAGCTATCAGCACAGAACCCAACACGGGGCTCAAACCCAAAAGCTGTGAGATCATGACCTGAGCTGATGTTGGAGGCTTTAACTGACTGAGCCACCCAGGTACCCCCCTTTCTCTTAATTTGAATCATAACATCCCAAGAAAAACACTTCTGTTCATACCACAATAATTTCAGTTTATCCTTTAAGGTTCTAATCATGGTGACACAAACGTTAAAATCTAAATTCTAATGACTGACTCTATTTTTTATCTATAAATATAATGATAGAATAGAAATGGCTGAAATTGTTTTTCTCTGTTTTGAAACATCTGCTCTTTTTAAAATGCTTTTGTGGATATTTGGTTTCACTACTACAGTATATGTAGTAAATTTATATAAGTGATTTAAAACAGTTCATCCCTTTGGAAGGAACTGTTAAATCTCATTAAACATATTCATTTTATTAAAATATTTACAAATGAAATAAGTGGAAATAAGTGCCTTTTCTGTCCTTTGGAAGCTCTGGGAAATTTTTCAAGAAATGTAAAAGGAAATGAATTCTAGGGTTTGTTTATATTTAGAGTTAAGAAATTCTTGCTTGCATTCAAACTAACTTCTTGCTATTCTAATTGTAATCCTGAGTCCAAATGAAAGTAAGGACTACTCAGAATGCTGTAGTTCAGGGATTGGCAAACTTTCTTTTTAATGGCAAAATAGTAACTTAGGGTTTTTACAAGTCATAGAATCCCTGATGAACTACTCAACTTTGCTTTTGTAGTATAAAAGTAGTCACCGACCATATATAAATGAAAAAGGATGGTTTTGTTCTCTAAGACTTTATGTGTACAACATTAGGCAGGGAGCAGGATTTTATCCTTGAGCTGTAGTTTGCTGATCCTGCCCTATTTAATAAGCCTATCTTCACATTCCTTGGGATACTTATTATGGGGACTTGTTAAGATAAGGCACTCAAACATGTAAGTGAATATTAAGCTGTTGAGCACATATCTTGTTTACATGTGTATATGTGTTTTGGGAAGATGGACAAGAAGTCTAAACATGGTCATGAAGCAACTGAATCTGTAGGTCCTGTCTTTGAAATTACACTGAGATGTTAGGGTAACAGGAAGAGGCTCTGCGTGGGAGGCATACACCAGGCTAACGTTACCATGGTAGGAACTCAAAGCTTATTTCTAGTCACTGAGAGCAAATACCAAATAAGATGACCTGCTCTTTAAAATATTAGTATTATTAGATTTTGGATGAGTTACACTTAACCAGGAAAAAATAAAGAAGAGGCAAAAGTCCTGGAAAGCAGCCTTTTACTTTGTGAAGTGCTTCTAATGGTCAAAATCCATTCAATGAAGGCAGCTGATTCAAGAGGCTTGTTTATCATTTTCCTCTTAACTTCCACCTATACCATCATTTCCCCCTCATAATTGTGGTAGAAACTGCTCAGCATTCCCTAGCATCTACTTACCCTTTTCCCTTTTAGTAACAGATCCACCTACACATATGTTCGGTTGGGCACATTTCCAACCCGTTGCATTTTAGCTGGGTATATGTCTATACTGCAACAGTGGAGTAAATGAGACATGATATGTGCAATTTCAAGTTGGGCTTTGGAAATCAAATCATTTGCCTTTGCTCTCTTCTGGCTTGGACTGTGGTGTTTTGGTGGTGAGCTAGTATTGACCATGTACAAGGACAACACTCTATGGCAGGGACTGGAAGACTTTTTCTATATGAGGCCAGATAGTACCTATTTCAGGTTTGTATAATCTCTGTCATAACTAAACTCTACCATTGTAAGATGAAAACAGCCACAGAAAATATATAAATGAATGGGTGTAGCAGAATTCCAATAGAATTTTATTTAAAAAGAAGGTGGTAGGCAGAATTTGATTTGCAGGCTGTAGTTTACTGAATCCTGCCCTTTGTGATGGCAGAACAGAAAGCTGGGACTCGAAATAATCTAATGGAGTAGAGCTGTACCTCTCAAATTTGGATCAATATGTGAGAGAAAATAAGTGTATCTCAGATCTCTTTATTTAGTGATGTATTTTCTACTGGTACCTAAAACAAAACTGTCAATTATTTGAAAGATTAAACAGATAGATATGCTACTTTAGATCTATTTTTTTTTACAGTGTCATTTATAAAACTGGCTTAAATTCAGATATTAAATCATTTTTGTTTTTGTCTCAGGTTTTTCTTCTTCACATGAAATAGTTCAATTTCAGTTAGCTTTTGGAGTAAATCTATTTTCCAAATTTTAATTATATTAGTTCTTACATTAGTTGTTGTTTGAACTCTCTCCAAAGTCTTTCTGTTTGAAAAACACGTGGAAAACTAAAGAGGTATGAAGAAAAAAAAATCCCTCAGGATATTATAAACCTACCCCCAAATAATTTATTTTTTCATCTCATTTCCTATAGTATATTTTGGCATATAATTTTTAAATGTGACTTTCTTTGGTAATAAACATTGTAGGTTTGACAATCATCCTTAAGTCTATAAATTCTTTGTGTACTTGGAAATTGAATCGTATATGTGTGACTTTGCAATTTAATAATTTTTAAAAAGTTTTTCCCATTATACTATTCATTTATGATATGAGGACAATGTTAGTATTAAGTTGAAACATATGTAACTTCCAAAAATCAAACCATTTTTAATCTTAAAAAGGTGGGTAATTTAATTTGCTTAACTTAAGATATTCAAAGACCCTCCTACTTAATAAGAAAATGGAATTATATTTAAAATAATATTATACATGAATGTACTACCTTCATCAATATATTTAAATTATAACCTGTTATTCTATTGTACAGCAAATGCATTGTACAGTAAGTTAAAAAATACACAATACAATTTTTTTTCAACAGATTTTTATTGAATGCCTATGATGCGGTTGATCCTTGTAGCATTGGTCTAGGAATTTGGTATATATCTGTTAACAAGGTAGGAAACACAACAAGGTAGAAAACACAAACTAGTTTTTGATTGTATTGAGAGTGGTAAGTAATATGGAAAAAAGTTGCTTAGTATAAGTAAGATCATGAATACTGAAAGTTGCTATTTTAAATAGAGTTATCATGTAACAGTTTAATTGGAAAGTGTTATTTGAATAAATAGTTGAAGGTAGTAGGGAGGTAGTTAGCTGTATATCAAGTGGGAGTGTTCCAGGGATATTTTAGAGAACATTTCAGAGAAGATAAGGTGAAAGAATGACTGAGATACTGGAGGAACATCACAGAGGCCACTAGACAGAAAGAACTGAGGGAAGAATACTAGGAGATGAGGTCAGTAAGGCAGTCTGGGGCAAGGTTGTAATATGTAGGGCCTTTTCCACTTTGGCTTTTGCTTTGAATTAGATGAGAATACACTGGAGCCTTCTGAAGATTTACTTACTGTTTAAAATAATTCCTTTGGCTAATGTGTTCAAAATAAATTTGATGGGACACAAGAGAGAGATAGGGGCACTTGACCAGAGGCTCTTACAGTAACCTGTTGGTAGCAGTTGCTGTGACATATAGTGGTTCTATTTGCGATATATTTTGAAGAATATTCAACAAGATTTGCTGATGCTTGTATGTGGCATTTGAAGAAAGAAAGGAGTCAAGGGCAATCCCTAGGTTTTAGCCCGAGCAACTGGAAAGAAAGTGTTGTGATCAACTGAAGGAGAAAGATCCCAGGAAGAGCAGATGTGGGAGAGGGTGAAGATCAGGAGTTCAGCTTTGAACCTTTGAATATATTTATTAACAGTCAAGTGGGGACACTGAATAAGCTTCTTTCTCTCTCTCTCGGGGTAAAAGTTATCACCATGTCCTAAAAGTCACCGTTTTACATGATACACTATTTTCCCACCTCACTACCCATGAGAACTCATCTCTTACTTCCCTCCTCCCTCACTAGGCTGTAGCTAGGCTGGTCTCTTTGCTGTTCCTCAAACATGTAGGCACATTATCTGTCCTAGTGCCTTTGCATTTCTGTTGCCTCTGACTGCAATATTCAACTCTTAGATATACACATAGTTCACTCCCTCTCTTTCTTCAGGTCCCTGAATGATGCTGGCTTATCAGGGAAGCAGCTCCTGACCTTTCTAAACAAACTAGTACTCCCTCTGCCTTACATTCCCTAGTCCTCTTGCCTTGCTTTATCTTTCTCCAAAGCACACAAAACATCTGGCATGGTATATATTTATTTCTTCACTTGTGTACTTTCAGTTTTCCTTATTAGAATTTGAAATCCAAATGGTAACCATGGAAGTACACTGATTGGATTTCTCTTTAAACTACAGAGGTTGCCAATTGGCCAACATCTTCCATCCTCAGTGCCTTAGGAGCCACTGCAGCATTCAAGGTGAAGCTATCCTCTTTCTAGTCAGCCTCGGCACAAAAGGAATACCAGAGGTTGGCCATTTATGGATAACATGGTACTTACTAGATAATATTTGCTCCAGAATTCCCTATTATGCTTTCTTTGTTTTTTGTTTTTTTTTTTCTTTTTCTCAGCTCTGCATCATAGTATGTGGTTCTTCCTGTGTAGTGTTCATTCCTCCTCTCCCCCACCCCCCACCACGGGTGTCAGATTAGTATTATAGTCTCAAGTTCCTCCCAACTCACTTCTGTTTCCTCCCCCTTTATCTTTCACAGGAATTACCTGTGATTAGCTGAGGGGAGTTACCCCTCCCAAGAAACTCCAAAACAACAATAAAAACCCCACCATTTTGCAATAAGAATAATAGTTATTGGACACTTACTATATATTAAGTGCTGTGCATGTATTAGTTCATTTAACAAAACAGTCTTATGCAGAAGATTCTCTTATTTCCCATTTTCTAATGGAGTCTCAACATGGTTGAGTTCACAAATGTGTAAATGCTCACGTTGGGATTCAAAGTCAGAACCCAGGGTGTTTGGTTACCAAGTTACAATGCTTCTCAGTAACTCATGCCTTCATCTTTCTGATACCAGCACCTGGCAAAGTCTAACATAATATTTCTTCAATAATTTTCAGTCTATGGAATTTGTATATTCAGTTTTATTTGCATTGAGTTTGGAAGCCTTTTAGCACCTTTTTTCTTCAATGAAGAATATTGTATTTGGTTAACTAGATATTTTCATTAAATAACTTTCTTTAAGTAAGCATACCAAGGGTATTATTTAGATTTATTTCTGTCCCATATTGTCTCTTCTAAATTTAAGTGATTTACTTAAGCATAAAAATGCTGGTTGTTTCAAAACTAACAAAGTGGAACTTTGAAGTGAAATGGTTCCTAACCATTTTGCTGCTCCTTGACTCACCAGCCTTCCTTGGGCAGGGTTTTCTGGTTATCCTGCCACTGTCTTTACCCTCTTTGTGGCTTCTTATAGCTATCATTTGAGGATTATGGAATCTCCATATTGGTTAGTATCATGGATGGAGAAAACCATCATCATGGTAGAAGCCATTACTGTCATTATCTCTGTGGGTCCTGAAAGATGATGACCCTCCAGAACACTCTTACAAGTGTTGCTCTATGGCAAGAGAAAATCCTAACTTTTAAAACAAATTTCCTTTTAATCCCATCCAAGTAGCATTAATATCACATCAATCATCTTATTTGGCAAAGTGGTTTGTTACACAGTTTTCTTATCCTCTTGCTAGACCTCTTTTGATACATTCCCTCAGGATTTCATGCAGCTTTCAGATTCAAATTTGAGGCTATCCCACTTCTGCCTTTTAGAGCCTAGTGTGCAAAAGACTTTTTTCCTTAATTTTTAAATGTTTATTTACTATTGAGAAACAGAGAGAGAGAGAGAAAGAGAGAGAGAGAATATGAGTGAGCAAGGGTCAGAGAGAGAGAGAGAATCAGAATCCGAAGCAATCTCCAGGCTGGGAGCTGTCAGCACAGAGCCCATCAGAGGGCTCAAACTCACCAACCAGGAATTCATGACCTGAGCCAAAGTGGGAGACTTAATGAACGGACTGAGCTACTCAGGCACCCCTAGTGTAAAGGACATTCAAAATTAAGTTGCAAACTTGTGGCCATATAGATCTATTGTCAAGTCTCCTTAAATTTTATCTCATAAATGTATGAAGTCCCAGTTTATCTATTTCTCCAGGCTTTAAAATTCAGTCTCTGTTACTTCTATTTGGATTTATGATTGTGCACCATGGTTTGATCTATTATTTTTCTCCATGGCCAGTTGACTTCGAAGTGGCTCCTGGGACTATTATCTCCAGATTGGTTATCTTCAGTTGGAATCCACCAGGAAGTATATGATACAGTTCTTTCAGTTCATTACAAGGTACAATATGGGAGACAATTGAAGATAGCAAGGAAGATCAGATATTTTAGTTAAATGGTTAAGATTCTAGAGAAAAAAAGATCACATGGATTTTAAAGTTTCTGACAATTCATCTGTACTGTATAGGCCAAAAAAATATGCATGATTTGTTTTGTTCTAACTATAGCTCACAGTGTGGTGACTTTGACCTTGTTTGGGTATCAGGTTTGAACTTTGCCTGCTGGGGAAAGTATGGAAAGTATATGTTAAGTGTGAACTGGTTCTGTGTTGTTCTTGGAATAAAGTAAACGGCATTGCAAGTAATACCATACGTTGTTAGCCACCGTCAGTTTGCTTCTCTTATCTGAGAAGAAATATCCCAAACACACAGTATTATAATGGATGGCCCCCTGGGGCCTTAGACTTTTTCAGGGTTCCATATTTTGCCCTTTTTTCCCCCTACACATTTTGCTCTCATCTTCTTGCCATATTATTAATTCACTGACTGTCAGATCTCACGCCTTTCCATTAGGCCATGGGCTCTATCATGACTGATAACATGATATTAAAATTAAAAAGCGCCCACTTTAAAATTTTGGAGGTCGCGGTCCCACCGCTGCTTGCCCGCCGGCAGCGCAGCCAGGACGCCCGCGCATGCCCTCTTCCTTGCTCGGGTCTTAGAGCTGCTAGAGGAGCCTAGAGCGCGCCGGCGGGAAGAGCTCCTCGTCCACCAGGAAGGCACTGTTCCCACCGGGCAGGTAGGCCAGGTTGAGGTAGATGGGGAGCTGGGCGGGGCTGCCGACTCACTTGGGGGTCTCGAGTGGCCGCTTTGGGACTGAGGACGTTCTGGACAGGGGCGCCCAACCTCCCCTATCCCTGTGCTCGCTTTGGGCGCTGCGCTGTCTCCTGGCTCCGTAGGCACCCGCCAGCCCCTTGATTCTGGCACTTGGGGCGGAAGTGTCGGCGTTGAGGCGGGCCAGGGACTTCCGGCTACAGCTGAGGCCTTCTGGTAGCCGAGCTGGCTCCGGCGGCGGCGGCAGCACAGCCACCACCACCTGGTGGTCTCCCCTGCAAATGGGGGCGGTGGGCAGCGGGGGCGGGACGGAACTTGAGTTGTCAGCGAGGGACGCCAAAGCCCTCCGTGTGGTCTGCGGAGTCTGAGGCGCCGGGGGCAGCAGGCAGGGAGCCAGAGGGGAGCCTCGTGGGCGGGGACTAGCTGACGGGGGTGGGCGGTGCCGCCTCTGCTTCCCGGCCGTCGCTCCTGGGAATCGCAGGTGCTGGCGCCACGGGCACGGCCTTGCTGTGATCCACGTCGCTGGGCAAAAGGGGCCGAGCGCCACCCCAGCGTAGGACCCGGGAACAGGAGGCTCAGCAGGCCTCAGGCGTGTTGGTGGGTGGCGGCGGCAGCACTTGCTGGAAGGAATTGGACAGGGGCTTGTCCACCTCCGTGGAGTGTGGGGAGCCCACTTAGGCGCGCACCCTATTGAGCACTTACTGTGTATTAGGCTCTGTGCATGTGCTGTTTACCTCTTAACCTGTCGTTTCTCGTCATCCAAGGTATGCATTCATTCCAGATTAAGTTTTTCTCTTCGTGTGCCTCGGAGTAGACCAAGACATTTTCTTGCATTTAAGTAATTAGTTTTACTTTCCATCATGAGTACTCAGAGGGAGGACTTCTTTTTCTGATAGGATATGGCAATGAATAATACCAAAGTAAAGCAGTGGATTAGTTATTTTACCTCAGTCACATGTTGGCCTGGAATATTCCATTTCAGGGTTCTCAAAACGAGAGAAAGTTGGTTTTGATGAATGTTGGAATCATTGTGGGATGAAGTTTTACGTTTACCTCCTAAAATATATCATCTTCAGGATCTTAATTTATTTAAAGTTATGAAAAATTGAAGTTCATAGAGTGCTATTAGAGTCTTGAAGTCAACTGAGACTTTTTGTAGTAACAGTAGTTACAAAGAAAACACTAGCATTTAGCACAAGACCTCTCTAGTCCTCACCTTACTTCACAAAGGTAAGTAATTTCTGGTGCAGATTCTAGGACATTTTATTGGATCACAGCCATGGTGCTTAGGGCTTGCATAGATGGAACTTCTGCTCATCAGAGTGTTTTCTTCTTTGTTTAATTGTTCTTCATTACAGTGTGGAAGTAATGCAAGTGCTGGAGTGCTCACATGTCACCCTGCCTTTGATTTCATTCTCCTTTCTGATTCTCTGGGTCTTAGTTTTCCTCTGAAACTGGGGATGTGTACTTTAGACAAGCCTTAATGAACAGAGATCAGAAAAATACAAATCTTGTTTTGTGTTAAGGACAATGATTCTTGCTTCTATACACCCCCTATCTCAAAATGACCTGTTTGCTAAAAGACAGATTTCTGGACCCACTCTTGAGTTACAGAATCACAATATCTGATGGTAGGCAGAGGTTGGTTGCCCTATCCAGCATACTGTTATGTATGCTAAAGGTTTTCATTCCTGGGTTAAGTCTTATCTCTGTTCTCAATCCTGTCTGCATATTGGAATTGCTGTGAATTGAAAACTATTGATGTGTGTTTTATATTATAAATATAATATAAAATGTGATAATATTCAAGAAAAATTAAATGAGCACTTAAAGTGAATTCCCCAAGTGACTCTAAAACACTTACAGTTCATTCGTGGATTAGGAAAGCAATATTGCCTAAAGTGAAGGCTTACTTTGATTTTGCCTTCTTTCTGACCTCATGTTATGTGGGTTTAATCGGAGTTAGATTCCTATAGAATCTGTTCAGTCCGCACTTCCAACAAGAAGAAATATGAGAAGCATTTAGAGTTAATAACACAACTGGATTATTTGTGTTATGCTATTAGCCTATGAAACTTTGTTTTATGTAAGTTGAACAAATAAAAATGTGATAATCTTGAAGTCAAGTTAGATAAATTTTGTACTAAAAAATGGAATAGGTTTTTTAGTAGTAACAACAACTAATATTTAATATATATATATTTAATTGAAATAAAAAATGGAGTAGGTTTTTTAGTAGTAACAACAACTAATATTTAATATATATATTTAATTGAAATATAGTTGAAATACAATGTTGTATTAGTTTCAGGTGTACAACATAGTTCTTTGACAGTTCTATACATTAAGCTGTGCTCACCATGATCAGTGTAGTTACCATTCATCACCATACAACATTATCACAATATTATTGTCTATATTCCCTATGTTGTACTTTTCATTCCATGTGACTTATTTTATAACTGGGAGTTTGTAACTCTTAATCCCCTTTACCTATTTTGCCCATTCCCCCAACCCCTTCTCTCTGGCAGTCACCAGTTTTTTGTAATTATTCTGTTTCTGTTTGTTTTTTGTTTTAGATTACATATGTAAGAAATCATACGGTGTCTGTCTTTCTCTGTCTGACTTACTTAGCATAGTGCCCTCTGGTTCATTCATATTGTCACAAATGGCAAGATATCATTCTTTCTTATGCCTGAGTAATACTCCATTGTATATGTTTACCACATCTTCTTTATCCATTCATCTGCCTGCATCAAGGATCCCCTGAGTTTTGAAAGATCATGATTAAAGTAGCACTTAAATTGAAAAGAAAAATTCTTTACGTCCATCTTATCCATGTTGCAAGTGATGGAAATCTGAAGCTTAAAGCCTGGTTATCACAACTGATGCTGAGTGTTTGTTTGTTTTTTTAATCAGTTTTATATTGCTAAGACGTACTCAATACTCATATTAATGTGCTGTTTGTGTATCAGGTCCTCTCCTAAATGACCTCCTGGGTTCCTGGGGTATGGTGAATCATATATTAATGGAATCTGGTTTCAGTCATCATTGACACAGTGTGCTGAAGGATATATATTTACCTGTACAGTTACTGAATTGTCATTTATAAATTTTAGGTCTGTGGTGATAATAATTTCATTGAACCTGACCATTTGTTTCATTGATGTGATGTAGTTTTTTGGTTTTGAAAATAGTAATTATAATTTAGACTGAAGGAAAAAAAAATCAGTAGTTGTTTTATAATGGCAGTATTTTAAGAAATGTTTATTCAGTTTTGAGAGACACAGAGAGACACAGTATGCGTTGTTGATGGGCAGAGAGAGAGGGAAACACAGAATCTGAAGCAGGCTCCAGGCTCTGAGCTGTTAGCCCAGAGCCTGACATGGGACTCGAACTCACGAACCGTGAGATCCTGACCAGAGTGAAAGTCAGACGCTTAACTGACTGAGCCACTCAGGCATCCCATATAATGCAAGTTTTGAATCAAATAGTCAAATCTCAAATTTTATTTTTTAAGCTTATTTACTTATTTTTAGAGAGAGAGAGAGAGAGAGGGAGAACACAAGCAGGGGAGGGGCAGAGAGAGAGAGAGAGATAAAGTCTCAAGCAGGCTTCTCATTGTAAGCACTGAGCCTGATGTGGAGCTTGAACCCACGAACCCATGAGGCCACCACGTGAGTCAAAATCAAGAGTCGGATGCTTAAATGACTGAGCCACCTGGGCGCCCTCCAAATCTCAAATTTTAGTACACAATATATTTTCTTCACCAAAGAAATAATTTCCTAAGAATATTTGCCATAAAGGGAAGGGGAAATGGGCATGCATCGGTCTATTCTCACTTTGCCTTCATTGACAAATAATGAGAGTCATTAAGATGTTAATTTGTTTTATGTGACTACTAATCATTTTATTACCATTAATCTACAAATGCTTAAACAGATTAAGATATAAATCAGTAGGTGTGTAGGAGTTTTATAGTTAAGATGCTAAGCTTAATCAGAATTATGTGGTTTGAAATAATGTTAAATATAGTCAGAAATGATGTGCACAATGTAGAAAATATTACAAAGTGGTATGGTAAAGATGCTTAAAATATATAAAACATTTTGGGGGCTAAGCAGTATTTTAGCTTTATAAGCATTGATAAATACGGCAGAATTGAGAATGAGATTGGTTAGATGAGTGACTGTGAATACATTGTGAGGCTTTAAGACTAGCTAAAGAGGTTTTTGTTGTGATTTCAATTCCCATTTTAGCAAATCTACCTAAATCCTCTATTGCTTTGATTCAATATCTGCAGCTCTCTCCAAATGTCCTTGAAATTCATTCTCATCTCTTAATACATGGGCCATATTATTACCAGCCTAAAGAACTTCTCTGACATTCTTCCACACAAAACCTTCAGTTTGTCAATATTCAGTTTTGTGATTCATATAATATGAACTCCATTCATTATGATTAAAGACTCCCCAGGCTCCCTCTACCTTCTAATGTACGCGAAACCTCACAAGCTCTCTCTAACCACATCAGGAATATGCTTCTTTAGTTCCTGATTATTGGCCTTTGGTCACAATACACTCTAAACCTCTCATCTGACAGCCCTGACTTTATTCATATATCTGCTCAAAAAATTTCACATTTCCTAACTGGTCTCTGAATATCTTACCCCACTGTAATGCATTGTTTTTGCTCTGTCACTAAAAGTGATTCTTTTAAAATTACAAATCTAATCACAGCTGTCCTGTTTACAACCTCTCAGTGACTTCAGTTATTCTTAGGATGGAATTAGAAATCTGTTATATGACTTATAAGGTCTTCAGTAATCTCATTTCTCTCATCTTCTCCAGACTCATCTCTTACCTTTTTTCTTTATGCTACACATATTTGGGCTCTTTGAATTCCTGGGATAGGACATAGTTATTCTCCAACCCCTTTGCCCTAGGATATTCTCCATACCCTTAGTACCACATCCTTCTGGTTTTTGTTTTGTTTTGTTCTGTTTTGTTTTTTTGCTTCCATTTATCCAGGTAGGAAATAATTACAGAGATTGTATAGTTAGTGCTCTTAAAAAATAAAGAATAGAAGGCACCTGGGTGGCCCAGTTGGTTGAGCATCCAACTCTTGATTTTTGGGAATTCCCAAAACCTTAAAAGCTGTTTTATCAGCTTAGAATTCTGGCCCATGATGTCCAATTATGCATTTCTTGAAATCAGTCTCCTGGTTTTGTGCCACCAGCAATTCAGTGAGATTGCTCTGTACCCTATTGTTCAGATTATATATATATAGCAGTTAATGTGGGTAGAGTGTTATGAAATCCAATTTGTAATTGCCTTAATTGATTTTGGTAACTCTGGACAATGCCTTCATATCATAACTTTAAATTAGTTTTTTTAGTGGATTGCATGCTTTCAAAAATGCCTTGATTACATTTATCATCTCTATGTAACCTAATGCAATTCTCATCTTAAATGCTGATGAAATTTAATGTGATTCTATTATTTTGGAAGCTTAGAAGTCCTTTCTGTGTGATGAGCAATTAAATGTAGGACCAATGGTTTTGGTAAATAGACTAAAAAATATGAAAACCACATAACCCAAGTAGTTATATAATACTAAACAAACTTTCTGAAACATATTTTTAGGGCTATGTTCAGTACAAAAAAACATGGTATCAGCATTTTCTCATGGATTATTTTTTTGATGGCTTAATATTCTGGACCTTGCATGACTGAAGTTATAGTTAGAGTGCACTGGAAATTACATTGCTGTAAAATTCCCCTCCCTTCCTTCCTAACTGTTGTTACTGATTAATATGATGATCTATGTCTCATGGTAGGAAGGCATGTAATTATTATGTTAAAATATCCAAATGCATTTTTAGACCACATAGAACAAAATTAATTAGAATTTTTGGACTAAGAAATAGTAGTAGATATGTCTCCCATCAAACATGAAATCAATAGGATTATAACATTGCTCATATAGAGACAGTATTAGATACTGTCTTCTTAACAGTCAATGAGAGTCCACCTAACTTTAAATGATTTGGTGGGGCTATTCTGAATAGGCAGTAATGATCAGTCCTTTTTCTAAGGAGTATCATAGATTTCTAAGCAGTAGATTGTTTATATCTGAATATTTGTTGCTCACCTAAACTCACATTATAAAGTTAAAGTGTGGTTTTATTTTATGGTTTAATTTGTGCTCGTTTATGCTAATTGAGACTTGGACTAGTAGTTTGTAAGGATCAAACAGACTTTTTTTTCATATATTCATGTTTTGACCATGGCTTAATTGTACAGACTGTCATTTTTGATATTGCATTGGTCTTTTCCAAGCATATCTATTTTGTATAAAGACTTTCCAATTTTACTGCCATTTTTTGTTTTTTGGTCATTTCTGCATCTTCTGTATTCTTCTTTTCAGTTGAGGCTCAAACTACCTTCCAGTGGAATAAATACTGTGACCTCACAGGTAAGACTTCTAGACTTTCTCCATCAAAATATTTGAATCTTAATAGGTAGAATCTTATTTCTGTATCATTTTGAAGTTTCAGTTGAAGCACTTCATTTGTCTCTCAAAGCCTGAAATGATTTTTCAGTTCTTAATTTTATTTAAATGTAATTAAACATTTTAATTTTTAAAAAATGTTTATTTTTGAGAGAGAGAGAGAGAGACAGACCATGAACAGGGAAGGGGCAGAGAGAGAGGGAGATACAGAATCCGAAACAGGTTCCAGGCTCTGAGCTGTCAGTACAGAGCCCAACACGGGCTTCTGATCCATGAGATCATAACCTGAGCCAAAGTTGGATGCTTATTTGACTGAACCACCCAGCGACCCTATAATTAAAAATTTTAAATCATTGTTTTTAAAACTTTCAGCTTCTTCCCCTTTCTCTGCCTTTCTAGTTAAATGTTCAACAGCAACACTACTGGAAGTAAATACAATGTAAGCCACATAGGTTACTAAAAATTACCTGTACCTGTACCTGATTAGACTCAAATCAGGAGACATAAGTCACATATAGTTTAATATAAAGAATTATTGAGAAAGAAGGGTAACTATGAAGATATAAGGAAAACTGTAAAAGATAGGCTAGAGCTGGGGGAGAGTACTCAAGGAAGGGTAATCTTGGAAAGGGGGCACTACTCCAAGGTTGAGGTTGCTGAGGGGCTGTGTTCTGTAGAAATCTGGCTAGGGCAGGGCACCACCAGATATCCTAAATACCTGTACTGTTGATCACTGCAGAGACTTCTCTCTCTGCACCTCCCCTGCTTATGACCTGTCCCTCTCTGTCTTTTAAAAAAATAAAGTAAAACATTAAAAAGAAAAATCCAATCCATTGTATAGAGCTGGCATTGGAGAGTAAATTTTGAGCTCAGAGGTAATAAATTGATGATTGATACATAACCACATATAAAATTAAATAGATGAAATTAATTTTAATAATATATTGTATTTAATGCAATATGTCAAAATACTATCATGTCAGCAGTTAATCAATATAAGCATTATTAATGAGATACTTTCTAATCTTTTAGTACTATTTAAAATCCAAAGTTTATACTTACAGCACATTTTATGCTTCTAGTACATCTCAAATTGGACACTAAATTTTCATTGGATGTACTTGATTTATATTTTAATTTCATAAAACTTACAGTTGAAAAAGAAGCTTTATATACCCAAATTGTTTGAAATATACATAAAAGTTTTCCAAAAATGTAATTAAGAACCACAATCATTTCCTTTAGCATTTACATTCATATTGATAAAATTGATTCATAGTTTTTAGAGGAATTAATATGAGCTTAAAGGAAAAACATCAGTTTTAAAAAAATGTTTATTTATTTATTTTGAAAGAGAAAGAGCATAAGTAGGGAAGGGACAGAGAAAGAGAGGGAGAGAGAAAATCCCATGCAGGCTCTGCACTTTCAGGGCTTGATCGCATAAACTGTGAGATCATGACCTGAGCTGAAATCAAGAATTGAACATTTAACTGACTGAGCCACCCAGATGCCCTGGATAAACATCAGTTTTAAAGTTCTGTCTAAGTTTTGAATTAATTAAATTCAAGAGTATTACAAAATTTAAAATTAGCTTTGAATTGATCAGTATCAACAAATGTTCTTCAAAATTTCTTAGAGATTTATAGCCATTTTACATGATGCTATCAAAAACAATTAAAATCTTATGCATACAAATCCATGTTAGAAAAATGTATAAAAGCATCAGTATTGACTATATTATAAAGTTTGAATTTTAATGTAAATTCTCACAACTGTGTAACGTCATAAATAAATTTTTCCTTTCCTTGTTGATTCAGCTTTAGTTCATTCATATGCAGGATGGTATGGATTATAATTTGATAAACAAGAAACCCACCTTGCTCTTAAAGAAAATATTCTAACTTGAACATAAGAAGCAGAGAATCATCTGATGATAAGAGGTCTCTGGGTCTTCAATATTTTATAGATATGAAGCAGACAGAGAAAGTTTTTCAGCTCTAAACACAGGCCAGAAGGCAAAGCCAAGAGCCATGGTAAATCACTATCAGGCAACTGATCTGGCTTCAGTCAATAAATTGAGGTGTGTTTATTGTATTTCTGAGTTGTAATGGATCCTTGATTGCTATGAGCTTTCCTTACCCCTTATTCCCCTTTTCTCCCTTTCTCTGGGTAAAATATACCTAACCTAAGATTTACCATCTCAATCATTTTAATGTACAGATTAATGGTATTAAATACATTCATATTGTACAACTATCACCATAATCTAGCTTTAGAACTTGTTTTATCTTGTAAAACTGAAATACTATACCCATTAAACAATAACTCTTCAATCTGTCTTCCCTCAGCTCATGCAGCCTCCATGCTACCTTGTGTCTCTATGATTTTTGACTATTCTGAGTACTTCCTTTAATTGGAATCATACAATATTTTTTTTTGTAACTGTCATGTTTCACTTAGCACAGTGTTCTCAAGCTTCATCCATGTTGTAGGATGTCAGAATTTCCTTCCTGTTTGAGGCTGAATAATATTCCATTGTATGTACATATTATGTTTTATCTCTTCATCTATTGAGGAGTACTTGAGTTGCTTTCATGTTTAAGCTATTATAATTAATGCTGCTATGAACATGGATGTACAAATATCTCTTTAAGACCTTGCTTTGTATTTTTTTTTTTTTTTGGCATATACTCAGGAGTGGAATTGCTGGATTATATGTCAATTCTATTTTAAACTTGTTGAGGAACGTCCTACTGTTTTCCACAGCAGATATACATTTTCACCAACAGTGCACAAGGCCAATTTCTCCACATCCTTGTCAATACTTGTTATGTTTTTGAGTTTTTTCGTTTGTATTTAATAGTACTATTCTAAAGTGTATGAGGTGGTATCTCGTAATTTTCATTTGTATTTTCCTAATGATTAGTGATGTTGATAATCTTTTCATGTGCTTATTGTTCATTTGTATACTTTCTTTAGAGAAACATCTATTCAAGTCCTTTCCCTATTTTCAAATTGGGTTTTTATAGTCATTGAGTTTTAGGAATTATCTATATATTCTGGACATTAATTATCAGAGATATGGTTTGCAAATATTATATCCCATTATTTGGTTTCTTTTTTAATCTCCTGATAGTATCTTTCAGTGTACATAATTTTTAAATTTTCATGAAGTCTAATTTGTCTGTTTTTTATTTTGTTGCCTGTACCTTTGGTGTTATATCCAAGAAATAATTTCCAAATCCAATGTCATGAAGCTTTCCCCGTATGTTTTCATCTATGAGCTTTATAGGGCAAGAGCTTGCAACAGTGTAGGGAGGTACAGCAAAAAAGGCCACCTGCCTCTTTGTCTACATCTTTGTGATTAGAGGCAGCAATCAGTGATCAGAGAGCAGATCCCTGATATTTGGAAGACAGGGTCCTTTTTACCCAGTGTGGTTTTTGGAAACTGTGTATTAGCTGTTCCTGGAATGTCTGCGTGGTTGCCTGTTATGTGGCTGGGGAATAGGCACCAGGTTACTGTTATTGTGCCAAGAGCTGAAATTGACCAAAATTCACCACAGTTGACCCTCCAAGCTTTCTCTTGCAGATTGCAAACACTCCTGGTCTCCGTAGTCTCAAAACAGTTGCATCAGACAGATTTTTCTAGTACTATTGTAGTCTGGGTGGGGGGACAGATTCCTGGTGCTTCCTATTCCACTATATTCCCAGAATCTTCTTGGAATTAATATGCCTTAATGATCAATCTGTTAAAGCAGTTGATTGGAGATAGACCAACCCTTAAAATATGCATTATAGAGCCTGTTAACATGGTCTAGAAAAGTGTGAATGGATCTTGGGAGATTCTAGCAAGCTCCCTTTTGGTTCCATATTAAAAATTATTTTAATATACTGACTTTTATGTGCATTGATGTTATAATAGTTTCCTTTGTCTGATATGACATTTAATTGATACATAGTTCTATGTATCAGTCTGTAGAATGGAATCTATAATATCTAGTCATTTAAACTTAAAAACAGATGATAGTAATTGTTTATTTGGTGAAAAGGTTTAAATCAAGCGTAACTACTCAATTTGTAGCAAATCATGTCAGTGGCCAGTGCAAATTTCCTTTGTTTAAAAAAATCATTTACTCCATTTTCTGTGCAATTTCCCTCATATGTTCTCATCCTTGTGAACAGTATTAGAGTGTTTGAGGCATATTCTTCTGTTTGTATCTGTTTTTGTAAAAACTATGTATATTATTGTGGGGATTTTTAGTTTACATAAATTGTATCATTATAAAAGCCCAATTTTCATATTTTCTTCTATTCATCATTACGCTTTTTAAGATCTATGTTACTTTTTAAATGTCTATTCACTATTTTCCCTGTTGCCACACGGTGGTTTATAGTATGCATGTGTACACTTTACCTGTCCTCTTCCCACTGGTGAACTCATAGATCTCCTATTTCTTATCATTGCAAGCATTCTTTGCACACCTTCTCTTGTGGATCAGATCATAAATTTTATTCAGCATAAAACAGTGCTGTTAAAACTGGATTTGAGATAATCTAGCTTCATATATATAACTTTAAAGACTCATATCCTCTGCTTCTCCCTGGGAATTTAAATTAAAGGCCAAAGGAAGAAACCTTTTAGTCCCAAATTAAGGGGCCACTGATTTTCCCACAGACTTACTAATGAAGTGAATCAAGCCATTATAGTGTGGTTTAAATTCTCTGTGAATATCAAGTATTGTTTAAATAGTCATTAAAAAATACTTATGGAAAGAAAAATTTTCCCATGGAAGTATATGAAATTGTTGCTATCATTATAAAGTCATTCAAAAGGAGCGTATTATTTGCTATGCAGTCTATCATAAATTCTGACTTTTCAAAGTAGTTTGAAGTACTATGAAAGAATTGCCAGTTTTCTTCCCTCTAATCTTGAATCTTGGCATCTTTGCCAATTCTTCTGAGCTGAATTGAAGTTAAAATCCCCAAATAGCACCATCCATCAAAATTTCAGACTAGTGGCTAACATGAATACATATACTTGAACCACTGGTCAATGTTATGTACTAGTTATAGGCTAATTCAAAGTTAAATTGCTAATAGAATATGAATTACTTTCTTCCTATGAACAATGATTAAACATATTGAATTTCAGTACTTTTAAATTTTTCTTTGTTTAGACATTTAGGAAGTTAAAATTCTTTGAAATAAATTTTAAGATTTTTAAGAGATTAATTTTAAAATAATAATAAAATTAAGGCCTTATTTCCAGTTAAGAGTTTAGTATCATAGATTAAAGGTAGTCACAAATACTTGAGTTTTTTTTTTTTTTTTTTCATTGAGGGTTAGGGTCTCATCTCCACCTCTGGAATCTCAGTGAGCTTGGTGACTTTTCTGATCAGTACGGTATGACTGTGTGACCTGTGTCTCTTTCCAAGCCTAGCTTTTAAGAGGCTGGTGGTTTTTGGGGTGCGTGGGTGGCTCAGTTGGTTAAGCATCCGACTTTGGCTCACGTCATGATCTCACAGTTTGTGGGTTCAAGCCCCACATTGGGCTCTGTGCTGACAGCTAGCTTAGAGCCTAGAGTCCATTTCAGATTCTGTGTCTCCCTCTCCCTCTGACCCTCCCCTGCTCACGCTGTCTCTCTCTCTCTCTCTCTCACACACACACACAAATAAATAAAACATTAAAAAAAATTAAAAAGAGAAGCTCGTAGTTTCTAATGATAATGTCATGGAATGTTCATCGTGAGTGCAATCAGCTTCTATGTAAGAAGAATGATTGTGCTGTGAGAGTAATGCTATGAAGAAGCTCAGCGGGCCACCTGGATACCTGGGTGGATGTCTTCTTAGCCCCTAGCTACCCCAGCCATTTCAGCACAGGTGTCAGACATGTGGGGAAGAAACCTTGAGATAACCCCAGAGCCTCTCTCACTGTAGTCAAATGAGAGACCCCAAAGAAGAACCACTTTAACTGAACTCAGTCAATTTGCAGAACAATGTGAGAGAATTTTTTTAAGCCATTAGGTATTGGAGGTGACTCATATTCAGTAGGAATACTTGATCTCCACATTGTTACTCAGGCTGATGGGATGTTATGGGTAATTGTATTAAAACGAAATGTGTCAATGAGGCCATGTGGACTCTTCTTACTAAAATAGTTTATTTCTATCTTTGATAACCGAGAAAAAAAGCAGGAAATAATAAATAGTTGCTAAAGGTTTAAGGATTGGACTGAGCATAGCACATTCTCCAAGATAGATCACATACTGGGACATAAAGCAGCCCTCAATAAATATAAAAGAATTGAGATCATACCATGCACACTTTCAGATCATAATGCTTTGAAATTTGAAATCAATCACAGGAAGAAGTATGGAAAACCTCCAAAAACATGAAGGTTAAAGAACACCCTAATAAAGAACGAATGGGCCAATCAGGCAATTAGAGAAGAAATTTAAAAGTATGGAAACATGGGGCACCTGGGTGGCTTAGTTGGTTAAGCGTCCGACTTTCGCTTAGGTCATGATCTCACGGTTTGTGGGTTCGAGCCCCGTGTCAGGCTCTGTGCTGACTGCCAGCTCGGAGCCTGGAGCCTGTTTCAGTCTGTGACTCCCTCTCTCTCTGACCCTCCCCTGCTCATGCTGTCTCTCTCTCTCCTAGAAATAAATAAAAAAACATTAAAAAAAAATAAAAAAAAAAGTATATGGAAACAAATGAAAATGAAAATACAACAATCCAAACTCTATGGGATGCGGCAAAGGCAGTCCTAAGAGGAAAGTGCATTGCACTCCAGGCCTATTTCAAGAAATTAGAAAAAGTGCAAGTACAGAATCTAACCGTGCACCTAAAGGAACTAGAGGGAGAGCAACAGTAGCACCCCAAACCTAGTAGGAGAAGAGAAATAATAAAAATCAGGCAGAAATAAATAATATAGAAACAAACAAACAAACAAACAAACGAAAAACAACGGTTGAACAGATCAACCAAAGCGAGAGTTGGTTTTTTGAAAAACAAAATTGACAAACCTCTAGCCAGTCTTCTCGAAAAGAGAGAGCACTCAAATAGACAAAATCATGAATGAAAAAGGACTTATTACAACCAACCCCTCAGAAATACAAGCAATTATCAGGGAATACTATGAAAAATTATATGCCAACAAACTAGACAACTTCAGAAATGTACAAATTCCTAAACACACAGTCAGTACCAAAATTCACATGGGAAGAGATACAAAATCTGAACAGGCCCATGACTAGTGAGGAAATCAAATCAGTTATCAAAAATCTCCCACAAATAAGAGCCCTGGGCCAGATGGCTTCCCTACGGAATTCTACCAGACATTTAAAACAGAATTAATACCCATTCTCCTCTAGCTATTCCAAAACATAGAAATCTAAGGAAAACTTCCAGGCTCATTTTGTGAAGCCAGTATCACTTTGATTCCTAAGCCAGACAGAGACCCAGCAAAAAACAAAAAACAAAAAACAAAAAACAACTACAGGCCAATATCCTTGATGAATATGGATGCAGAAATCCTCAACAAGATACTTGCAAATCAAATCCAATGGCACATAAAAAGAATTATCTACCATGATCAAGTGGAATTCATTCCTGGGTTACAGGGCTGGTTCAGTATTTGCAAATCAATGTGATACATCACATTAACAAAAGAAAAGATAAGAAATGTATGATCCTGTCGATAGATGCAGAAAAAGCATTTGACGAGATACAGCATCCCTTCTTAATTAAAGAACTTCAAGAAAGTCAGGATAGAAGGAACTTACCTAAACATCATAAAAGCCATCTGTGAGAATCCCTCAGCTAACATCATCGTCCTCAGTGGGGAAAAATTGAGAGCTTTCCCCCTGAGATCAGGAACATGACAGGGATGTCCACTCTCACCACTGTTGTTTAACATAGTGCTGGAAGTCCTAGCATCAGCGATCAGACAACAAAAGGAAATAAAAGGCATCAGAATTGGCAAAGAAGAAGTCAAACTTTCAGTTTTTGCAGATGACATGGTACTCTACATGGAAAACCCGACAGACTCCACCAGAAGCCTTCTAAAACTGATCCATGAATTCAGCAAAGTTGCAAGGTAAAAATCAACGTACAGAAATCAGTTGCATTTTTATATACCAACAATGAAGCAACATAAAGAAAAATCAAGAAACTGATTCCATTCACAATTGGACAAAAAAAACATAAAATACCTAGGAATAAACCTAACCAAAGATATAGGAGATCTGTATGATGAAAACTATAGAAAACTTATGAAGGAAATTGAAGAAGACACAAAGAAATGGACAAACATTCCATGCTCATGGACTGCAAGAATAAATATTGTTAAATTGTCATTACTACCGAAAGCAATCTACACATTCAGTGCAATCCTAATCCACATTGTACGAGCATTCTTCCCAAAACTAGAACAATCCTAAAATTTGTATGAAACCACAAAAAACCTCGAATAGCCAAAGTAATATTGAAGAAGAAAACCAAAACGGGAAGCATCACCATCCCAGACTTTTGCCTCTACTACAAAGTTGTAATCAACAAGACAGTATGGTATTGGCATAAAAATAGACCCATAGACTAATGGAATAGAATAGAGAACTCAGAATTGGACCCAAAAATGTATGGCCAACTAATCTTTGACAAAGCAGGAAAGAGCATCCAATGGAAAAAAGATAGCCTCTTTAACAGATGGTGCTGGGAGAACTGGACAGCAACATGCAGAACAATGAAACTAGATCATTTTCTCACACCATACACAAAAATAAACTCAAAATGGATAGAGGACCTGAATGTGAGACAAGAAACCATCAAAACCCTAGAAGAGAAAGCCGGAAACAACCTCCTTGACCTCAACTGCAGCACTTTCTTACTTGACACATCCCCAAAGGCAAGGGAATCAAGAGCAAAAATGAATGACTGGGACCACATCAAGATGAAAAGCTTCTGCACGGCAAAGGAAACAATCCAGAAAGCTAATAGGCAAGCAACAGAATGGGAAAAGATAGTTGCAAATGACATATCAGATTAAGGGCTAGAATCCAATATCTATAAGGAATTTATCAAACTCCACACCTGAAAAACAAATAATCCAGTGAAGAAATGGGCAGAAGACATGAGCAGACACTTCTCCAAGGAGGACATCCAGATGGCCAACAGACACATGAAACGATGCTCAGCATCCCTCCTCATCGGGGAAATACAAATCAAAACCACACTGAGATACCACCTCACGCTGGTCAGAGTGGCTAGAATGAACAAATCAGACTAGAGATGCTGGCAAGGATATGGAGAAATGGGCACCCTCCTACACTGTTGGTGGGAATGTAAACTGGTGCAACCCCTCTGGAAAACAGTGTGGAGGTTCCTCAAAAAATTAACACTAGAACTCCCCTGTGACCCAGCAATAGCACTGCTAGGAATTTATGCCAGGGATACAGGAGTGCTGATGCATAGGGCCACATGGACCCCAATGTGCATAGCAGCACTCTCAACAGTAGCCAAAACATGGAAAGAGCCTAAGTGTCCATCAACAGATGAATGGATCAGGAAGATGTGGTTTATCTATACGATGGAATACTACATGGCAATGAGAAAGAATGAAATCTGGCCATGTGTAGCAACATGGATGGAACTAGAGGCTGTTATGCTGAGCGAAATAACTCAGGCAGAGGAGGACAAATACTATATGTTTGCACATATAGGCGGATTCGGAGGAAGTTAATGGAGGATGATGCAGGAGAAGAAGGGGAAAAATAGTTGGGGAGACGGAGAGAGGCAAACCATGAGAGACTCTTGAATGCTGAAAAGAAATTGAGGGCTGATTAGGGTGGGGGAGAGGCAAAAGGGGGAGATGGGCATGGAGGAGGGCACTTGTTGGGATGAGCGCTGGGTGTTATATGGAAACCAACTTGACAGTAAACTATTTAAGGAAAAAAAATAAAAAGCCTTTATTTAAGTATTTAAGTATATATATATATATAAGTATATATAAGTATATAAGTATATTAAGTATATATATATATATATACTTATATTTAAGTATATATATATATAAGTATATATATATATATTATATATATATATATATATATATTTGGATATATATATATATATATAAAGAAACTAGTACAGGGACCTATTGGCCAAAGAGTTCCAGAAAGAAATAGAAGAAATAGAGACAAATGAGTTTACAACTGCAGAAAAATCTAGTGTGCCTGAAAATGATTCTCTTCTTATAAAGCTGGAGAATGTATCTGGGACTGTGTATATATTATCAGGACATAAGAAAACTTACCATTCAATATTTACTTTCATACATCCTACCTTTGAATCCTGAATCTGTACTTAACAGACCTGTGACTTACCTAGATCACTGAAACTCAGTCTCTTACTCTGTAAAATGAAGATAATGACTATAATGAGTTGATAAGTCTTTGTTGTAAAGAACAAATAGAGAATTCATGAAAAACTCATGGGAATGTCTGGAAGGTATTAGATACCTGATGCCCAATGCCATATTATTAATACAAATTTAATTATCACTATATAAATAATAACAATGGAAATAAAAGGTAGTAGCAAGAAAGATTGTTTACAAAGAGGGTAGGTCTTTAGTTTCTCTGTTTTTTAGCAGAGTCCAGTGGAATCCTACTTCTTCCCATTGCTATTTGCAGTTGTCCTAAAGATTAAAAAAATATTTTCTTGAGTAAGTAGTAAATATATTTGGATACCAGTGTAAAATGTTCTCTGTGTATTTCTTTCATTTTAAATAGAATGTTTTTATTTTGAAAGAATGTATTCCTTGTAGTTTGGACCAGATAGTGGAGGACTATAAGTCCTCAGATGATATTTAAAGAATTTATTGCCTAAGATTGAACTGAGTATGGGACAGTGCAGGTTGAGTTGAGATGACATTCCCTTCCTGGGAGAGATGAAAAAAGATATCAAATTTTTTATGATCTGGAGGGGTTTATTTTTTCCCTTACCTCTCATACATTAAGTTTCCCCATTGCTTGCCTTAGAGTCCTCATTTTCTGCATGTGGTTACGTATATTTGTTGTGCTGCCTCATCTCTGGGAATTTGCATATCTCTTCCTCCTGACAGGGTCCCTCACCCCTAACCCTTTCTCTGACTAATGCACCACTTTGGAAAGTCTGCTAAGAAGCACTAAAAAGTTAGATGTCTCCTTTCTTAATGTTGGTGTGACCACCTAACTTTGCTCAATCTAACCCCTTTCCTACTCTACTGAAAAATGTTGATTACTGTTCCAGTAGATTGTAAGCTCCTTGAGGGAGCTTGTTTTCATTGGTGTGTCCATTGCTTGGCATAAAGAAAGAAGGTACTCAGTAAATATTTGTTGAGTTAAGGAATAAAAAGATGCTAAAGTCAGAGAGTCAACTCTGTTGAGGCCGATCAGGAGAAAAAGAGCATGCTGCCACAGAAATGATAAACTGTGGCTCCAGCCCCATCTTGTTCAACTACCTTTTGGAGATAGTTGAGTTTTCAGAAATTTTTTCTTCCCATTTTCTTTGCTTTTGTGTTTCCATATATATCTTGTTTATATCATATTTTACTTATGGGCCTAAGCTCCTTCTTTGTTAAAATATTTACCTGTTTTTACATTTTAACCCAAAGGATTGAATTTATTTTTGCAGTAATAGTGGTGTCCTTTGGACTGCCATTGCAAAAGTGGATGTTCCCTTAACACACATTAAGGTCTTATCACACTCTATAGTACTCCAAAAAGGGAGGTGAACTGTTTTCAAAGGTAATAAATAGCTTTAACAACAAAGGATGTAAACACCTCATGAAACAAAAAGTCTCTAGTCATATGAATGACTTGTGGCTAAACATTTCAACAGGATCAGCCTTTGTTTCTTTGATCTTTAGGGTTTTTTTTTCTTTTTTTCTTTCTTTTTTTTTTTTTTTACTTTTGAATGTCCACACCTGGCAAATGCAGTAAAATACACAGCATCTGGATTACAGAATGCAAATAACATCCATTCAGGCAAACCTTTAAGAATAGCTGCCTTGGTATCTGCATCATTCATTGGAAATAAATTGATTTGGACTACAGTAGGAACTTTATATAATTTTATATGATTTTCAACTTTAACTTTTTTTGGGAGGATAGACCTATTATGCCTCATTTTTTGGTACTGAATAGGTGTTTTTATTATTCTCAATCTCATTTTACTATGAACAGTATTAATCTAGTATTTTACTAAGAATGACGAGTTTTGCTTCTTAAGCATATCTTTTTGCTTTGCTTTAAAACAGACTTCTGAAGTGCAGGAGAGAATCATTCATTGGCAAGATTCTTAGAAATTTCCTTTGTATTATGTATTGTCTTTAAGTTTTAGGTGCCTTGGAAAAATGTAAAGACTTGAAACAAGGTTTTTTTCCAATTGTACATCATCATGACTTCTTTCTATCAAAACTTTTATGGAAGTAGGGTTAGGAAATGCACAGGGATTGGCAAAAAACAGAGGAAGGCAAATATTAATTACTGTGTATAATTGAGTAATATGCCTTAGTGGGGAAATATTTCTGGGACAGGTTATATGTTAAATAGACAACCATGTGACTTAGTGCTCTAAGAAAACTTGTATATTATGTTCTCTGCAAGTGGATTGTTAAACTTGCTTTTAGATATGCTAAAAGTGACTCTAGGTTACTTAAGCAATTTATAATAATTTTAAGGCCTTTTTACTGAAAACAATTTGGGTATTATGTATTTATATGGGGCTAATGCAGTTGGGTTATGATTTTTAATTTCTCTTATAACCTGACCATTATTTATAGAAGGTATACTAAGAATATGTTATAGTCAAAGTGTATAAAATTATATACAATTAATATCTATTCATTCAGACAATGCTTTAGTTCTTTTAATTTTTTTCCTATCCCTATCCATCTAAATATCCAGATGTTTGGTGTTACATGTGATTGTATGAAAGCTCTGATCTGAAATCCTATGGCTTACTGGATTACCCTTTACCCACATGGTTTAAATTAATAATAAAAAAATGAACCAGGGCAATCTTGCAACAAAAGAACAAGACTTTATTGTATAACAGAATTGCAGATGTGGAAAGGTGCTCATAATAGAGACAGAATATTTCTGTTTCTTAGAGCATCTGGATTGCCACAAGATCTCTAAGTTATCAGGAGCTAATGTTAGACAGCCTTGGCTTGTGATTAATTTAATATTCAGAGAAACTTTTTTTAAAAGCTTTATGCCATTCATCATCATAATGTCATTTTTGCAATCCTAAAATGATTTACAAAGCCAACTCTCACCCCTAATTTCTAAAACAATATTAAGACATCAAAAAGTTTCAGATAGAAACTTCAAAGGGCAGCCAAATCAGAGATTTCTGGCTAAGACAGTTTAGATTATTTAATATCCTCTGGTTTCCCTAGGATTAAATTACAGCTTATAGAATTCTTGGAATCTAGCTGAGGAAGTATTATATAATACTGCATGGCAATTTGGGGGAGACTGGCAAAAGACTGTGCAGAGGAGATGCCATCTTTTCAATTTATCAACCTTTCAGTGAGTGCTTGTGAAATGTTAGAGGTATGAGAATTTACCCCGGTGTGAATACGAATCTCTGATAACCAAAGACGTGTTTGTGTGTAAGCTCAGGATGACATTCATGTGGCGACACTTACTTTCTTCTTTGTTGAGCTGTCACGTTACAGTGGAGCTTAGGTTCAAGGAGTGAAATTATGAATCATGAATGGATATCTGAGGCGGGAACTGATAACAGGAATTCATTCTGGCACAGCCACAAGACAGTGTTGCTAGTCACTGTGGTTTTCCAGGGACGACAGTGACTGCTGGCTGCTTGTGGAGTGCCATGATGAGGCGTGCCAGAGTCATACCACACATCATTCTGGCTGTAGGAACAATCCTGTATGTAACCACTGGGTCTCTCTGAGGAAACTGAGCATTTTCCAAAAGAATCACATTCAACTTGAAGTTGAGCTGGTAAAGGAGAAGGTCTGTGAAACAAATGTTAGTGCTCTGACTAAACCAAAATATAAGTGATTGTTACAGGAAATGACCTGTTACAAAGGACTTTCCATCCCAAACACATACATGCTGCCAGAAAGATGAGCGTGTTGCACATTGTGATGTGCCTAAAAGCAAGCTCGATGACTGTCAGGATAATATATTTTTAAACAAGATTTTGGCACCTTAGACTACACTGTTGGCCTGATAGTAGGTTTGTTTCTATGCCTTGGCAACAAATCATACATACAAAATGCACTGAAGTTTTCATAATTGAGAGAGGGAAGCAGTAACAGCAAAAGATAGAAATTAGAGAACAAAAATTACTTTTCACAATTTTAAATTGGATTTAAAAATATAAATGTGTACCTGTGATTCCTAACTTCACTGTTCTGTCCATGTGCACAAGATCATCAGTACCCTTAAGCCACAAGGGTATGATTTAAGTGCAAGATCTGCTTAAGCCTTTAAAGCATTGAAACCATAGTCCTAGGAAACCAGAGTTCACTTTGTAGATATATTTCAATTTAGCATAACTAAGTAGATCCAAACCCTTATTAGTTCAAGCTGCATTTTAGACTGTTCCTAACATGTGTTGATCTTCCCAGTATATTTTATTTGCACGTCACGTTCTAAATTTAGATAATGTATTCTATCAGAATGTGGTTACTCTCATTGTTTTTAAAGGGTTAAGAACAAAATTCTCTATTTGCTTAAGCAAAGTCTTGCACAAATTCCCTGATGTCATATTTTTGCATCCATTTTGGATTCAGAATCCTTCCTTGGATTCTAGTAGGTAGTTACTTAGAATGTCTTTGTGTGTTATATATCTAAAATAAAGGAAACTATAACAGCACATTCAAAATAGCAGTAGCCATGACCATTATGTCAGTATCACCTTACACATTCATTACATAATATTTATTTGTTTGTCTATGCTCATTTAAACAAATTTTAGTGTTTATTTTTTGAGAGAGAGACAGAGACAGAGAGAGAAAGAGAGACAGAGTGCAAACAGGGGCAGAGAGAAAGAGAGAGAGAGGGAGACACAGAATCCAAAGCAAGCTCCAGGCCCTGAGCTGTTAACATGGAGCCTGACATGGGGCTTGAACTCACAAACCATGAGATCATGACCTGAGCCGAAGCCCGCCACTTAACCAACTGAGCCACCAGGTGCCCCTATCTATTTTTATTTTAAACATAAATGAAAGTTGATAAGAAGGAGTAGGTAAAGGATAAAGGCACAAATAAGATTTCAAAGCAGTGTAGAGACACACAAAATACCAAATAGTGTTAAAAGACCCAGTGCAGGAGAGGTGGCTGCTGAGCTATGCTTGGAGCTATGTGTTGTGCTTTGGCTAAAAAGCCATAAACTCAGGGTAATAAATAATGGTGGATAGAAAAGAAGAGTGCATTTAAATTGCATGTGACTTCAGGGAGTTCATCTGTGGTACAGTGGTATCCTTTTGCCTTTAGGTTGATAATCCTTCCAACATTTTTTAATGTATCTGTTGGGATCTGGGTTATTTAATTTTATTTAAAAAATCCATTTTCCAGGGTGCCTGGGTGGCTCAGTCGGTTAAGCGTCCAATTTCAGCTCAGGGCATGATCTCACAGTTCCTGGGTTCGAGCCTCGTGTCGGGCTCTGTGCTGACAGCTAGCTCAGAGCCTGGAGCCTGCTTCAGATTCTGTCTCCCTCTCTCTCTGACCCTTCCCTTACTCACGCTCTCTCTCTCTCTTTCTCTCTCTCAGAAATAAGTTTAAAAAAAAAAGTTAAAAAAATCCATTTTCCTCTCTGTTGTGGTCATGCACTAATGGTCAGTGGGGACAAAGCAGGTAGAGAAAAAGGTAAATGTGTCCTATTTGGGATTATATAGTTTTAACCAAGATTTTGGAAGTCTTGGATTTGGAAAGACTTTTCCTTTCTAAGGCACCTCAATGCGATCCACTTATTGCTATGAGATCTCTCTAGGTGTAGCTAACTCCTCACCAGCTTGATAAGAAAACAGAAATTCTGGTTTCCTACTACTAAGAAAAGTACAGTAGAAAAAGTCAAAAGCGAATATAAAATTTTAATATTAAGTAATTCACTTCAGGTATCTTCAAATCATGGGAATTAAACTAAATCCCATAGTAACATAATTTTCTGCCTGGATATAGAGACCGCCTGGTAAGATACCCATTCCTTTCTTTGAAAATCAAAAACTCTGGAGGATGTGGTATCCTATGGTATCCTAGGTATCCAGCGGGGAAGAATCAAGGCTTCGTATTTTCTTTATTCTATCAGTTCTCACTTTGTCAGTTTTTTCTCCTTAATAATGGCTCCTGTGGAAAACCGAGGGACATTAGAGCACAGGTTGTGTATGAACCATTCTGTCTTCCCTCTGTCTGATTTTTAAAAACATCTCATATATGTTGTTAAAGCAAAAACATAGAAAAAAATAATTCCAGTGATTACATTAAGGTGGTTTTGAAGGCACTGCTCTAAGTCCTTTGCACTTATTCACGTTCCCCATAGACATATGTCATCAGTTGTCTGAATTCCATTTAGATTATGTTTCTGAGAACTGAACATTCACTGACAAGAACATGTGTGCTAAATGCAAATATTTGATTTAAAGGTAGGATTTAGCGGGATTTGCTGTGTCTATTATGCAATAGATTGCCGTAGCCTTATTACTTGCAAGATGGTTTGGGGGCATACCTTTTAAAAATCAATCAGAGGCCTTTTGATAAAAGACCTAGGTAATGCCAGCTGTTTTTCAGGTATTCAGTTGGTTCGTGTATTCGTTGGAAATCACTTGGACACTATGAATTATGTGGTCTCTGTAAGACTACTTCTTACCAATAAGAATTATGCCATTTTTCAAATAAATAAAAATATTTTATGCATAAGGAAAAACTATGATGATGTGAAATGTGGAAAGACCATAGCAAAGAATGACCTTTCAGACTAGATAGGGCTCTTTGCAATTCTTCATTAAATACTAATTACTAAGTAAATGTGTAGCTCTAACAAGATGGTTTTAGGTTTTTCAAGCGACAGGAATGAAATTTCTTTGTACCTATGGACCCTTTTTGGTTAAACATAAATATGGAGAGATATATGTGGATTAATACAAATGACTCAAAAGCTAGGAAATCTCTCTTTAAATAAAATAAACAAATTTAAAGAGGCTAGATAACTTTAGTTTGCTTAAACTCCCCAGTCACTGTTACAAAAGAAAATACAGGTATTGGTATATCAGTTCCCTCCAAGGACATGTGCTATCCAAGATGACCTAACATTGAAGACCTTTTTCATAGTTAGTTACTGATGTCTGGGTTCTTGTCTTGTGTGGGGCAATGGCAGAGGCTGGTCTGGATCCTGGCCTTGTTTCCGGGGAGAAGCCGAGGGACACTGCACTGTACTCTTTTTTTCTGAATAACCAGAAAACTATTAAATACAAAAAGAAACATTAAAATTCAATTTTTAAATTTTGTTTTAATAATACAAGGGTCCTAAGAAAGGTACTAACAGTGTAGTTTGTAAGATGATCTTACACAAGTCAACACTGGTGGAGTTACCTTTAAGCACAGCTTTTCCCCTCTTTTAGAACTTCATTTGGCCTCTCTTTGCGATCAGGTCTTCTACTTTTTAAGAGTTATTATCTTCCTTCTTTTCCAGATTGCTTAGTGGTCAGTGATTACTTGAAGAAAGTATCATGGGTATCTGCATGTGTGATGTCTAGAAAATGCTTTAAGGATTTCATGAATCAGAGCAGTAGATTTTTTTTTTTTTTTACAAATAGTTTATTGTCAAATTAGTTTCCACATAACACCCAGTGCTCATCCCCACAAGTGCCCTCCTCCATGCCCATCCCCCCTCCTCCCCCACATCCATCAGTCCTCAGTTTTTGTCAGCATTCAAGAGTCTCTCATGGTTTGCCTCTCTCCCTTTCCCCCACCATTTCTGCCCTTCTTCTCCCCCTTGGTCCTCTGTTAAGTTCCTCCTAATCCTCCTATACGTGCACACATATGATATTTGTCCTTCTCTGCCTGACTTATTTCGCTCAGCATAACACCCTCAAGGTCCATCCATGTTGCTACACATGGCCAGATTTCATTGTTTCTCATTGCCATGTAGTATTCCATGGTATAGATAAACCACATCTTCTTGATCCATTCATCTGTTGATGGACACTTAGAGAGCAATAGAATTTTAACTTTATTCTTTGACATATTGAAGGCTTCCTGTGTAGAATTTATATTTCTTTAAAGTCAAATGTTCTAGCCATCAAAAGCCCTGGTGCTTACTGTCAATGATTTTTGAAGACCAAATTTCTATTTTAATTAAGCCTTTGCTTGGAAGCATTAGAATTTTTGTTTCTGTTTTATGTCAGTCTTTGTTTAGAATCATTTGGAATGGTGATACGTAGGTAAGTGGCATTGTATGCTAAGTATATTTAGTATTTTATTCTCCATCTCTTGTGTGGTCAAATATGTATGCATATGTACATATATATATAATAAATATACATATGGGGCTTTTCCCTATTTTGTCAAAAATACATATTCAAAGTATGTTTTTCATTGGACAGTCTAACTGTCTTTGGGTCCACTAGACAGCGCTTCTGATAGGTTGCTCAGGTTTTTGATAAAGTTGAAAAGCAGAAAGTAGTTGAATAAAGATAAGAGTGCTAAGCTGTGTTTCAGGAGTATTTTTGCTAAGGATAAATGAAAAGTAGAATCTGGTAGGGTAGAATAACATGGTAAGTAGATGTTCAATAGATGGCAAACTGTTGCTGAGGAGGAATTGTGAAATAGGATATAAAGATAAAAGGAGGTGGGCAAGAATCCACATGTTTATCCTTTGTAGCTACTATTTACTCTCTATCCCTCTCCTGATTGATTTACAAATATTCATTTAGTGCTTCCTATGTTTTAGGCATTGTACTCTCTGCTCTCTGGTCACCCTCTCTCTTCTTCCTTCATAAACTTGATTTAATTTGTGGCTAAGTTACCCCCTTGCTTTTCTATTTGATTTTTCTCTTTCTCATTTTGTTAACCTCAACATAGTACTGCTTTTATAGTTTCACTCTGTGTGCTCCATGGTGGTCATTAAAAAATTATGCAGAAAACTGTGCAGTTCCATGAGAACAGATAATCAAGTCTCTTTACAGCCACTTTGGAGATTAGGAAGGTTGCCTTCAGGGTAGTCTGATGAACATAATAAATTTGTAGTTTCAGATAAAGTGGCAAATGAGATACAGTGGCAAAAGCCATGGACTTGGAAACCAGGGTTCCTGGGCTATACAGAATTAGTTATTACCACTGTGTGGTATTGAAGAGGTATGTAATATTTTCTAGCCTTATTTCCATCCTATATAGAATGAAAGGGTTTAGTTATTTGGTTAGTCAGGTCCCTTGCATTATAAAATTAGTTCTCTTATTTCAAGAGTACAACCTTAGTTAGGGAGTTGAACATGTGTTACCTATTCACAGGTGGATCCAGAACATGCCTAAATTAATTTATAAAGGTCAGTTAATAGGATTAGACAAGATTCCCTAATGTTATCTGTTTAATTAATGTTTAAGAATCTGGGAATCACCAGGCAGTATAACTACTGAAGATGTCAGGACTCATTGGCAAAGTGCACATTTATTTTTGAACACCATGAAGAAAAGCATGTAACCATCCTCATTATTATATCTCAGTATCTATAAGAAATAAACTTTCCTGGAATCAGTAAAGCTTACTTCCATTTTTGACTTTCTTAAAAGATAAGGAGACTTATATGTCAATTTCTCTTATACAATAATCATTTATTGTTATTGATAACCTTCTTCACATTCTATGAATCACACCTCTGGCTCTCTCTTCTCTAAAATAAATAATATTATTTAAAAAATTGTATTTGCCAACTTAAGGAATTTTAACTGAAGCTAAATGATCCAAAATGAATGTTTTGAGTAATTGTTACTTGGTAAACTTCACTGTATCACAGGGCATAAAACAGAAATATGATCTCCTTAATCTTGATTCTATTTTCTACATGTTCCATAACTTCCTCCATCAATACAACCAAAGCAGCTGAAAGTTAGAAAACTGTGGTACTTGTCTTCAAATCCCTTTGCACTTAGGTAGTGGGTGTGAAAACAGAAATGTAAGAAACAGAACATGTGTGATATATGAATCAAAGTGTAGAGGCTATTTGGTGTGAAACAATGTGATCCTTGTAGCTCCTGCTAATGCATCATTCAGCAAATGCCTGAAGAAGACAGAGTTTTCAATGGCAAAAACAGTCTCCTGGAAATAGACCCTTCATTCAGTCCGTTGCATGAAACTTTATTGGATGAAAACAAAGAAATATCTTTATCTTACAAACTTAAAATAGGTGTCTGTAATTGAATACATACCAAATACATGGAAATAAATTTGTTCACATCATTATCTGTTTTCTGCAAAACTAGCTGCCCTACATTTCAGTTAAAAATCTTAACGAGTCAAGGTGTCACATGTAACACACAGAAACAAAGGTATATTTTTTAAAGGGTGTAACTTAACTTGTTTTCCTGACCTTAGGCCCCAAAATGTGATTGTAGTAATTAGGTAGAATTCACACATCCCCAGACATCTGAGTATAAATACTTAGAAACATTCTTTAATCTAGAACTTCGTGAAGGTGATATACATAATCTGAGAATGACTGAATTATAGTAAGAACAGTACAGATTTCTATTCAGTTAACCTAAATATTATTATATAATAACTTACAGGAGAAATACTGTAAACCTCAAGTCATTTTATTCAGGAATTGGTGAAAATGGATATGGGTAAGAGAGAGTATGGATAAGAGAATTGTTCAATTCTGTCTTACACAGGTAATTATGATCTGTGTGTTCCCAATTTTGCTTAAACTCATGTGCTTGTGTGTCTTTCCTTTTTTCATTTACCCTATTTCTACTTGCATAAAATACTTTATCTCTGCTACTGCAACTGCTCTCAGATCTCTCGATAGGGATCAATACCATTACTATGGAAGTTTTAATTTTTCCCCTTCATAAGCCCTGCAGAATATCTTATGACTTATTATTACTCAAGCACTGACTTCCCTCATTCATTCAATACTGCAGGTCAACTTCTAACTGGAGAGTCTGTTCTGTGATCATATACCTCTGTTGTGATTGGAAAGAGTGAGGTATGAGCATGTGTTACTTTTCCTGATTCCTGACTGGGGCCGCAGTTGAAAATGGATCCTTCTGTGGGTGGCCTCTTGACACAAACTATGTAATTCAATGAAACAAGCCCAAACTCTGTATCCTCCCACATCGTTATCCCCCACCTCTAGAATTTCAGAAGTGTTACTACACATGGGTTTCACCACTTCTGATCCCCTTACTTTCCAACCTTTTCCCCCATTGCCAGGCTCATGAACTGTCAAGTCTGTACATGTTGACATCATTTTTGCATTTATTGTTTCACTTCCGTTTTCTATGGATATTTTGCCTCTGTGTTTCCTCTAAGTATATCCTCTGCCCTTTCACAGATCCTTTTCAGTTTCCCCTTCATTGTTTTCTGTATCCACAGGCTGGTTGCAGGGGTGGACAGGTGGTGAAAACCTTGCTGGAATGTGTTTTATCTTTCTTCTAACTTATGTATAATTTGAACTTGGAGTGTGATCTACGTAATGCTGAAGCCATGGGTCTAGTGTGGATTAATTCTTACCCTTGTTGATTTCTTTGTTTTGGGGAGGGAGAGAAGGATATTGGGAAATGGTCACTGTTGTTCTCTAAACCTCCAGTGTTTGTACTTTTAACTAAGGTATCATGTGAACTTGTAAATATTGTTACAGGACTACATGGTGTCAGGGATGTAAACATTTAGACACTCCATCTAGAATATAGTTGCTCGTTGGATGAACAAAGATTATTTTCTTCTATTTTGTAGAGGATTTTCTCAGGACATGTGTTGTAAGCTGTGTGGACTTTATTATTGGTATTTGTTATTATTACCTGTACATGTATCTACATCTACCAGGACCAGAATTCTGCTTTTTGCTTTGGGTTAATTACAGGCCCTGATTCCTTTTTATAGAGGTATTGTTCCATTAGGATTTTCAACAGTGATTAAAAAAAAAATAGAGTAACACTTTTAGAGATAGCATATGATTTAGACAGGCTATATCTTTTTATTAGCATCAGTGCCAAGCACTTTTGGAATGTCTCAAACTTTTAATTTTAGCTTTACCTCTGAGCAGCTGTGCATGTTGGAGTATATGTTTGTGTAAACTTTCTTGAATTTTTTGGGAACAATTTGTATAGCATGAACAAAGAAGAAAAAGTAATTAACCAGATGTTTCTTTTGTCATCTTGTGAGTGATAATTTATACTAACTGATGGCTAGCTAACCCTACAAAGATAAGATGCTTTGACTCATACGTGATATAAGATTCATTGGAATGAACTGATACCAAGGTGATTTTGTACATAATGGAAAAGTGGGAAGATTTAGAATGGAAATGAATATTCTCTTTCATTTTTACATATTTAGTTTACTAAAATCTTATATTAAACTGAGAGTTCATTTTAAAAAATTGTTTGCCCTGGGGCACCTGAGTGGCTCGTTGGTTAAGCATCTGACTGACTCAGGTCATGATCTTACAGTTTGTGACTTAAGCCCTCCATTGGGCTCTCTGCTGTTGTTGCAGAGCTCACTTCAGATCTTCTGTCTCCTCTCTCTGCCCCTTTCCCCCTGCTCTTTGTCTCTCTCTCTCTCAAAAATAAACATTAAAAAAATTGTTTGCTCCTGTTACTCTCTCTGTGAGTTGGTTTTACCACAAGAGCCTCTAACCTTCAGTAACATTTACATTAGTCTAATATTATTATATGATCACAATATTAATTAGTATTTTATGATAGATTATTACAGTAAAGTACAGTAATTAACATTACACTAATATGTTTATACAAATATAACATTTATAGTAGCATATAATCTTATCACAATAATATAAATCATAATGATAGATATCTTAGCATAATGATATTTATGTATATGTTATCTCAAGGATATATATCAGACTTTACCGTGTGACTCTGAGCTCTTTGAGGATACAAACTGTATCTTTATGTTTGGGATCAGTATTCTGCACTTAATGGATAGTTCCTAAATTTCTAGTCCTTAGATACATTTCTTAATATATCAGCTCCCTGAAATATGAATAGTCACTCACCTAAAAAAGAAAAAGTGTTTTGTGCCAAATAAATTTTAAAAACTGTAGGTTAAAAAAGAAATTAAATAGATTTCTTTTACAGCAGGACTTCTTAGGGCCTTTGACTAGCTTATATGTGTTGTGAATTTCACAGAGAAATTTTAGTATGAGTAATTGCATTCATTCATTCATTCAGTATATTCTTAGCGTCTTAAATGTGACAGAGAGTGTTCCCATATATTCAGACTTAAACAGGGCACAAGAAGTTGGGGCCTCTTCCCCATGGAGTTTTCCACTGTAACAATATTTTTTTCAATATTATTATTTGAAAACATTTTGAATTTGAGTAGAGTTGATATACAATGTTACATTACTTTCAGTTGTACAACATAATGACTCAATTATATCTTATGCTGTGGTAATCACAAGTATAGTTACTGTCTTTCATCGCGTACACAGTATTGTTTCTAAGGAACATCTCCTCAGAAGAACTCTTACTCTGCCCTAAATATTTTAAAATTCATATTATATACAGTACTATATGTTTCTCCTGCTTTTGTTTTCATTCCTGTTTAGAGCTACCTGGCTCCCTAATCACTACTATAAAGCAAGTATTTATTGAATACTCATATGCTAGTTATTGTAAATAAATAAACACTGAGTTCACTAAATAAAATGACAAGACAAAATGATACAACCCTACTTATTCCTGACATTACTTTTGTCCTAATTCAGTTTTCCATTATTTAGCATTTGTTTCCTAAACTTCCACTAAGCTTAACATTTACATATTGGATTATTTCCCTGGGTATGTATTTTCTTTCAGGTTTCCAGTCACTGCAGAATTACAGGAATGCCAGACAATTAAGGGTTTGATTATTTTGGTGCCCGATCATCTTAAGAAATGGTTTTGTGTTCCAAAGCCAAGTAGTGGCTGAGAGTAGAGACAAATTGCATGGCTTGTTTGGAATCTCGAAAAGTCCCACAAAGACACTATTGCTTGAAAAGGATGTAGAACCAAGAGCAGAGGCACCAGACCAAGATGTTTCATCACCAGAGAGAGAAGCAGGTTCCAAACAGTGGCGGTCCGTGGAGTGCTGTTGATGGCCATCGTGTCAAAGTTCTCATTCTTACTTTTCATTGACAGGGAGCTGGCATCCATCTCAGCTGTGTCAGGAAATGTGTTTTTGACATTTGAGAGGTGAGAAAAGAGCCAGGAAGCAGACATTGGGACCTTTGAAATGATTACACAACTTAAGCTGGATTCTTATTCTGTAGAAATAGTCATATCAAGTTATAAGTATGAAAATCTGGCTGCACTGCTTGATAGTCTCTAAAGGCCTTAACATTTCATCTTATTTCAAATAGCAACAATAATGTACTTCCCCTGCACTTAGCATTATGAAGTAGATACTTAATGGAATTAAGTAACTGGAGCTTTATGCTCTGATATAGCCTTTAATAATTGTAAAAAAACCCTTTATGATTCCTATTTTGGAAATGTTTTACTTTCATATCAGCAGTATTTAGCCAAGTCGAAAGACAAACTGTGTCCTTATCCCTTTATCTCTAGATTCAATACAGTGTTGTGGAATTAAAAAAAAAAGTATTATTATAATTCTGTTGAGATTGGGTGTTATTTCAAGTCTAGTTTATAAGTTAATTAAAACGACTTCAGAATTAGGTCAGGCTACTGTACCAATTTGTGCCATAATTTCTGCCTTTTGCTCTGTAAAGGGTTAGGGGGTCAGTATAAGTAACCCCTCCTGCTCTCTTTTCATGCTCTGTGCTCAGGATATAAACAAGAAGGGTGTGCGGATTCAAGAAAATCATTTTTGTCAAAAGGGCTGCTGCCTGCTCTGCCCGGTATGGACCTCTCAAAATAGTGGCCACAGGTTTGCTTGGTCACAACAGGCTGTGGAATTCTTCTCCTTAACAAGACATGAAGGCAGTAGATTCCTACATTCAACAAAAGACTGCTTAAAGATGAATTGAATTCATACTAGAACATTTTCTAAATGACCAAATTCAGCTTTTAAGTTAAAGCAAATCAAAACAAAACAGCAAACAGCCTGCTCACCGCTGGAATAGTGTTGGAGGACATGGTCATACAAGACCCCCTCCTGTCATTACCCTGGCTTTGAGTCTTCACTCCCATGATCTGCACTGGCCCGCACATCTTCCAGACCCACATGCTGATCACTTCCTTGAACCCGAGCCATAGCCTCATTGCAGCGTGCTTTGTTTATGTCTGCATTTGCTCAAATGCCATCTGTGAAGCATCGAGCTATTGTGCCTGTATTTCTACTGGCCCTGGTTATTTCTCTTCCTATTTTCTATGGCACAAATAAGTGCAATTTTTGGGAAGCAGATGTTTTTTCAATATGAATGATTCTGCTAACACTTAGCAAAAATCTATCTGTTGCAAAAGGCCTTTTGGACTTAGGGTAAGTGTGATTTCATTGACCTCCATCAGTTTGGGCAGGAAAAGTTAGGTTCTCATTTGTAGATTATCTGGAAGGAAATTTCTTTCTTATATTGCTCACAAAACTTTGTTTCTTGGAATGTCTCCTTCCTCTTGGTATTAAATATCCTGACTACAATAGAGGGGATTAAAATTGTTCTGCTTGTTTTCTAGATGGTGGTTTTGCTAGGAAGATGGAACTTGTATCTCTGTTAGGAGCTGTTTCAGAGTCTCCTAAGGATTATTGTTGCTACCTGAAGGATAACGGTGGGATAAATATTGGCTACTTTTTTCATACCGTAGAGATAGTGTTGGTGATATGTAGGGACAATGAGATAATATAATACATAGTACAGTGTATGACACACAGTATGTGCTATATAATTACAGGTATTATTACTATTGTTGCGTTTTTATCTCTGAGACCATAATAGAAATACTTATGTAGTAACCAGAGAAAATGTATTTTCTCCTAAACAGGCTTATCATAGGACTCAAGGAAACAATTAGTGTTACCCCATCAGAACTTTGCTAATTATAAGACTAATGAGAAAAACCTTTTACCTAATTTTTTTCTTCTATGTAATGCTTAGAAGTGCTTTATTTGCTATTTTGCTTTACAGAAAGTTTTCTCATTGAGGCTTTTTAGATGTGGCTTGAATCTGTCAAGGTACAGAAGTGGCAGTGGAAGGAATATGTGCTTGCCTTATCTCGATCTGTTATGAAACAAGATAATATTTCAAGTAGGCACAACAGATAAAGGAACAATGGCACAAATGGGCTGATGTGAAGGTTTTATTTGAGTCTGTGGCAACTTGAAAGGTTTACTGGGACATAGGTAATAAAGGCCTGGATTCAGAGTCTGAAGATCTAAAGATTGTTTCTAGCTTGAGGTTTGTATCAGTCACTTAACCTTTGTTTCTCTCCGTTGAGAAGAGGATAAAATTACTAACCCAAACCATGAATAGAAAGAGGAATAGTTAATTACGTAGGGATTTTGAGTATCAAAATTCTCAGAAAATATACTCTTTACTTACTACAGTTTCCCTGAAGTACTTGAAAAATGTTGATCTTTTCCTTGTTCTCCAAAGTTCTGGATTGTGTTCTGTTGGAGCCCATCAATTATGACCTTACATCTTCAAAAAAAAAAAAAGCTTCAACATGAATATTATGAGGTGACGAGGTAATGAAAGCAGATAAAGCCTGCTTCTAGTCAAGAATTTTTTTTAAAACTTAACTCTCTTTTGGTTTTGATTAGAGTTTAATAGTGCCCTTTACAATTATACATAGGGCAATAAATAACTGAAATTTATGTGGCATTTTATTGTTTTGCAAATGCTGGCACATGTTATCTCACTTAAACATCACAACAACTTTATGTGAAATTGCCCGAGGAGTTTGGATTTCAGAGTTATTAAGTGGCTTGCCCAAGGACACACAGCTGGCGAGAAGTAGACTAAAACATAGACTTTCCAGATTCCAGCATTCTGTCCAAAATCCACCACGGCCTCATCAAAGACAAAAAGACATTGTCCCTCAGACTTGGACCTGATGAACATTCTGATCGATATGTGGTGTATACTAAGACAAAACCTACATAGTGAAATTAATGACAAAATAATGGTTTGGTCTTCCAGACATTCCTCCCAACGACCCTTACCCCCCAAACCCAAACTTCCTATTTATATTTAATAGGCTTAACTGACTGAGCCACCCAAGTGCCCTTGTATTTAATAGGCAAATACCCTAATTCTTAATTTACTTGAGCACATTGTGGATAATATGTCCTCGTGCAGTATGAAAAATGATTTTGTGTTTTTTTTTCCAAACTCATTCTAGAGTTGGCACTTGTTACATGAGGTTCTCATGTATCACAAAACAAATTCTCAAACATATTTCGGTGAAGAAGTAGAGGAGTGATTTGAATTATAATGCCGCTGGCAAAACTACAGGCATCATTGGTAATTAAGTCCAATATGACATGTTTATCCTTTAGTGCAAGCAATGTCATCTGATCCAGTTTCCTTAGTTCTTGATATTTTACTGTGTTTCACCTCGTCAGTCTATTTGCTGGTATTGATTATTAAACACTTAGCTTTAAGCTGAGGGAAATTCTACATAGCTATCTCCTTTGTTTCAAGTATTTGCCTATGAGCTACCACATATGTTGTTTCTGTGAGCTCTGGTAATGAAGGAAATAAATGACTGCCATGAAGTCATCTTTATTCTGCATTTGATGATGATTCTCTTTTCTTTGTCTGACTCAAGCTTTGTGGAGGCGCCATCTAACAACGTTAAGTGACTTTTAAGAAAATAGGTAAGTTCCAGTCCTGCCACCCTTCATACAATAGATTTTCCTTCCTCATTTGGCTTTATGTCCGTATTATACTTCACCCATTTCTGAGTGGACAGGTAGCTCTGGCTTAGCCCTTATCAGAGTGCCAATTGTACTGCATTGTAATGGACTATTCACTTATCGATTTCTTTCTCTAGACTGCAGACTCTTGTAGGAAGAAGGTTTTATTTTGGTGGAATCTCCCCTTCTCCCCCTGGTCATAAACTAGTGTTAGACACATAGTACAGGTTATTCATTAAACGTTTGATGAGCATCAGATAAAGGGAATTAAAATAATATCCCTCTTCTTCCACTCCCTGGCTGTTTGCCTTGGGCATGATGCTCAGTATTCATGTAAAAAATGGAGGCAATCATTTTTACTCTCTCAGAGACTGCTGTAAGAGTTCGTTAAAAGTTGAAACCTGTCACTTGAAAGTTTTTATACTGTGAAATACTCTTCAGAAGGTGATTATGCTAATTACTACAACTTTGTATCTGCATGTTTTACTTCCCATAATTATAGCATAAATACTTTTTTTCCTTTAATATAGGTCTGGTTTATTTTAGTAGTAATGTAACTAGCCTCTTTGCTTCTGTTCCTGCTCTTTATTCCACACTGCACCTAGACTAACCACTGAAAATATAAGATAGGATTGTCATTTCTTCACTTTACACCCTTCCACAGAGGCTTGTCTGTCTAGTATACCACCACATCCCCAACTCCCAGGCCAATGCCTGATATCTGAGTTTATAAGCCTCTGTTACTTATGTACCCAGTATCTGGAGGCCTCCAAAGAAGGGCATAAAAATCTTTCATCCCATACTTCCTGCATATTTCTCCAGCCTCGAATCTCACTCCAGCAAGACTTGGTTACATATCCAGGATTGCAGTAGTAAGGAACAATGGAGAATTCCCCAGATGCTCCCTTTACACCTCAGTGCCTTTGCATATGTTTTCTTTTTCTTCCCAGAGGGCAGTCTCTCTCTTCTGCTGGGGCTCTTGACAAACATATGTTCCTTACAACTCAGCCTACCTTTAGACTCCTCTTCAAAGCATTCTCTTTCACCTGGTACAGTTTTCCTGTCATTTGAGCTCTAATAGCACGTTGTGTGTAAGCATATCTATACAGTGTGTGAGGAATTTGTAATAATCATTTGTATGTGCTTTCTCTTAATTAGATAATGAGCTCTTTTATGTGGAGTCAAATGTAATGTAATGATCCTTGCACTTGGTCCTCCATAAGCACTCAATAGATATGTCTGAAATGCATTATTATACAACCTTTGTAACTCTAATTTTATTGACAACAGTATATTCTACCATATTGTCCTAGTAGAATTTACGTCATTCTTCTGCTATTGTGGAAATTTTAGAGATTCCTGATATAGATTCTGCATATAGATTCATTTCAGTTGAATTTTTCACTTAGTGTAAATTCTCAGGTAATATGAATATTGAAGAATAAAGTTTCTGATAAATAATGCCTTACAATTGTTAGGTTAAGTTAGAAAGGGAAAAAAAAGTAACTTTGCAAACCTTTTCACAGGCAGGTGCTTTATATACTTAGTTACATACTTAAAATACTCTGTTATCTATGTAAAACATGAGGAGTTAATGTGCACCTGTGACTTTATACAATTTATACAATAAGCATATGAAACAGGAAACAAAATTGCAAAGTGGGTAAGTAGCATGACTAGGCAGTTCACAGAAAGGGTGCTATGAATGGCTTTCAAAGTATATGAAGAGATGTTCAAACTTACTAGTGATGTGAGAGATGAAAATCAGTATGTCAATAATCATCATTTACTTCAGTCACAATGGCAAAAGTTAAGAAAGGATGTTATTAGCAAATGTAGGCAAAGGCGGGGGAAGACATTTTTTTTTTACACTGCTAATGAAAGTGCAGACCTAAGGGTCATTCTGGAAAGCATTCTTATAGTACATAACAAAGTTAAGTCTATTTCTTACAGTATTGTTTGTGGTAGAAGGGAGGTCAAGGAAGCCTAGATATCTAATGCAGGCAAATTGCGTAAGAAATGAAATAGCTGTGACCTATTACAATGAAGCAGTTTGAAGCAAAGGAACTGAATGACATACAACAATATAAATCATAAAAACATAATATTGAATGAAGAAGGAAATATAGAGAATGTAATAAATACTTACACTTTCTAATATGCTGTTTTCTTTCTTATGCTTTAATAGTTATGAAGTAATATGATTATGGTTTTGTGTTATCTTGCCTAGTAGCAGGGCAGCAGCTTTTATAGTACTATTACATAGTTAATTAAGTAACATGTTCCAAAGCTATGATTATTTCTAAAATTTTTATTTTTTAATGTTTATTTATTTTTGAGAGAGAGAACAGAGCATGAGTGGGAGATGGGCAGAGACAGAAAGGGAGACACAGAATCTGAAGCAGGATTCTGTCAGCACAGAGCCTGACATGGGGCTTGAACTCATGAATGTGTGATCATGACCTGAGCCGAAGTTGGACGTTGAACCAACTGAGCCACCAAGCTATAGTTATTCCTTAAAGTACTACCTAATAAAATGAATTTATTAGAAAAAACTAAGGTAGATCCCCCCCAATATGATTGTGACATGCTATTCTTTCCTTAATATTTAAAACTTTATTGGGGCGCCCGGGTGGCTTAGTCGGTTAAGCGTCCGACTTTCGCTCAGGTCATGATCTCACGCTTCGTGGGTTCGAGCCCCGCGTCGGGCTCTGTGCTGACTGCCAGCTCAGAGCCTGGAGCCTGTTTCAGTCTGTGACTCCCTCTCTCTCTGATCCTCCCCTGCTCACGCGCTCTCTCTCTCTCTCCTAGAAATAAATAAAACATTAAGAAAAAAAAAAAAATTTTAAAACTTTATTTGTTGGATTGCTACATTTTTTTTTTTTTAATTTGGGAGAGAGAGAGAGCCCAAGCAGGGGAGGAGCAGAGGGATAGAGAGAGAATCCCAAGCAGGCTCCATGCTTAGCCTGGAGCCCGACTCGCGGCTCGATTCCACAAATCTGGATCATGGCCTGAGCTGAAATCAAGAGTTGGATGCGCAAGTGACTAAGCTACCCAGCTGCTACAGACTGTTAGATTTTAAAGAGTTTTTCTTCTCTCTGAAAAGGAATGGCAGTCAAAGGATGAAGGAAAAATAATTATAACATATTTATATCTCTTGGTTTATTTGAGAACTGAAGAGATCACTTGTTTACTTTTTTGTGGTATTTTTTACATGGACTATTTTGGTAGGTGTTTTCCTGAGTTAAATGTCAGAGAAGGTGTTTAAAATTTTGCCTATGATAACAGTAAACTGGAAAGCAAAGATAGAGTGCAGAAAGAGTGGAGAATACAATAAAATAGAGAAGCTGACACATAATTTTGTGGACAAATCTAGCATTTTACATATGACTCACTGTTTCTGCTTTTTATGTTTTTGCAATTAGAAGTTATCACAGGTGAAGATTGTCAAAAGGTATAAACTTCCGATTATAAAATAAATAAGCCATGGGGATGTAATATACACAGCATGGTGACTATAGTTAATAACACTAATTAGGATTAGTTACTAAAAGAGTAGATCTTAAAAGTTCTCATCACATGAAAAGAAAATTGTAACCATGCGAGGTGATGGATGTTAACTAGACTTATTGTGGTGATCATTACTCAGCATATGCAAATATCTAATCATCATGTTGTACACCTGGAACTAATATAATATTATATTATATGTGAATTATATATCAACAAAAAGAAGTTTTCATGGTTATTTTCAACTAGTCTATTTTACCGACTCTTAGATGTATCCAAGGCAATTAAGTCCTGTGACTTTTCCGTCCTAAATATCTTCCTAATTAATCTCCTCTATTTTGTAATTTCTTTAACTTCTTCCTTGGTTTACTGTTCTACAGTCTCTCCTCACTGCAATCCATCTCCCCAGTTATCCTTTTAAAATTGTCACCGATTTGCAAGTTTTTCTGTTCCCTGTTCACTTTCTGCTTGATCTTCTGGCACACTTCCTCAACGTGGTTCCCTGTGCCAAAATTCATGCCTTCCTCTGGTGAATGCAATGTGTTTAACACCCAACAGAAAACAATCCTCCCTCTTTGAAGCTGCTTCAGGAAAAGTTGGGCCCATCCTATGTGATTCAATTGTATCTATTACAGCACTTACCTCAGTAGATATACATTTTGACATCAGGGTCCATCTCCCAAGGAGGAACCCTACATAGTCTGATGGGGCTACTAACATATTGTCCTTAGAAAATAATTAGGGTAGGGGCCCCTCAGTGGCTCAGTCGGTTAAGTGTCCGACTTCAGCTCAGGTCATGATCTCATGGTTTGTGAGTTTGAGCCCCCTTGGGCTCTGTGCTGGCAACTGGGAGCCTGGAGCCTGGTTCAGATTCTGTGTCTCATTCTCTCTCTGCCCCTCACCCACTTGTGCTCTGTCTCTCAAAAATAAGTAAATGTAAAAAAAAATAATTAGGGTAGCCATCTTTCTTGGAAATTAACAACAACAAAAACAACAATAATTACTCAATGATGAGAACCTCCTTTGTGAGTACTGGGATATCTGCCTACCTATATGTCATCATTTTATCCCTTTATCAGTTCTTTTTTCTGAAAAAAGATATCGGAATAGATGAAGGAGAAGGATATTTTAAATCCTTTTCTCCCTGCGTTTTGCCCCAAATATATATGAACCAAATGTACAGATGTGCTTGTGTTCAAAGCCTCGAGTTACTCTTTTACATTGAAGAATAATGTTATGTATGCCATGCGTCTTTCACCTTAAAATTTGTTTTATTATAGCAAAATTGGGGAGAGGACTTATAAAGTCACAACCATAGATATACAGAATAGAAGTCAGGTGTTTGAAAGTTCCACTGAGTTCTTTCTAAAATACTGTGCTTGTGTTACTTTATAATGAACTTAGATTAAAGATACAATTGTAGGCATGAAGGAATGTCCTTACTATTACTATGATTTTGAAACAACAAAATTGGGGATCCACCCCTTAACGTCTTCCACTTTGGTATTTTTCTAGCTCCCTTTTGGATATAAATAAGACATTGTTTTATGTAATTTGGAAAGTTCTCTATAACTTTAATGGGGGAGATTTTTTCCTATCATTTGTTTAGACAAAAAGACAAAACTAGTAAATTTAGGATTCTTTTGTGGAAAGTCTCTGTAAATGAAACTAATGAATCTTGATTCAATAAACTTGAATTGAATATGTATTTTGTCATAGTTGAATGATCTAAGTACTCTGAAGTCAGATGTGCTTTCAAAATACCCCCATAAATGTAAATTCTTAATTATAACCATTTTTTAGGGTATTTATCTGTCTCTTGGTGGTTGTTGCTACTTTGGCCCCTTTTATATATTTTGGATAGAGAAGGAAACACAATGATTGCATTCCTGTGGTTGCTATAGTAATGGAAAAAAAAAACCCTACAGCTGTGATTGTAGACTTGAAGAAAAAGACTGAGGTAATTTCAGCCCTGGAGACTTAGTAAATATTAATTGTGAAGAAGAAAGCTCTTGGTCTCATTCTTTAATAGCCATATATATATATATGAACCAGTAGTCATTACACTGAGATAAATTGTGACTTAGTGTTACTGCCTCTAATTGCATTCCAAAGGTAGGTTGGAACATTAATGAATATTCTAAGCAGTAGAATTTTGCATTTGATTAAAAATGCACTCCCTGGCTAGAGATGACACTCTTGTGATGACCCAGAAGAAAAAAATTACTGTTTGATTTTAAAAAGAAAAGTTATAGATTCTTTCACAGAACAAAGAAGTACAGTGTTCTCTCTGGTGTTTCTTGATTAAATTTTTTTACTGAATAAGTATCCTATTCTAGAATACTCTTTGGATGACTGTAGCAAGGCCCATTCAGACCAGCCTTTGAGAATATTCCTTTCTGTATCACATAGAACCCAGTCACTGTGACAGTGATGGGTAACAAAGACTGAAATCATAGTTGGTGCTCAATAACTATTAATTCCTGTCTTTATTGTGGTTATTATTATGATTGTTCCCTTTAAAATAGCAGGTGTTACATTGTTGCTGCTTTATTTCTGGAAGTAGGAATTTGAAAGGGGATCAGGGTTCAGAAGTTAAAAGTGAACGTCAGATGTCATAAAGACAGTACAAGTGCCACCTAGACAGGTGAGAGGACCCATAGGAGCAAACAGCTGTGATGTTCACATGGGTTTTCATCAGCAGATATTCACTGAGTGTTTATGATGTATTGACCACTGTTAGGAATATGGGTACAAAAAGATGCGGAACAATTATCCTTTCTGCCCAAAATGGGCTCACAGTGGATTTTGGACTATATTACTTAAAGTTTATAGTTCTGTAATATAATATTAATATATTGTTACAGGGGCACCTGGGTGGCTCAGTCGGTTAAGTGTCCGACTTCAGCTCAGGTCGTGATCTTGCGGTTCGTGGGTTCAAGCCCCGCATCGGGTTCTGTATTGGCAGCTCAGAGCCTGGAGCCTGTTTCAGATTCTGTGTCTCCCTGTCTCTCTGCCCCTCCCCTGCTTATATTCTGTCTCTCTCTGTCTCAAAAATAAATAAACTATTTAAAAAAGTCTGTTTATCATATTAATTTAAAAAACTATATTGTTATATGTTAATATTATTTACATATTACTAATATTATATCATTATGCACTAATATATTACTATATTTCTATAAACATATAGTATGTGTATATATATATAAAATATTACTATATACACAAATACATACTGTTATTTTACCATAATTTGAAAAGCACCACTACAGAGGCGTGTATAGGATGCTGTACAAGCACAGACAAGGGTGAAAATCAACACTTATAGAAGTACCACTGAAACTTGGTGATTGGGAATGGGCTCTGTAGCCTAGCTACCTAGATTTAAATCTCAGCCTTGCTATTCCCCCTCATGTAACGTTTGTTATGTTATTTAGTGTCTCTGTGTCTCTGTTTCCTCTTATGTAAATGTGAGTAATATGTACTTGCTTTATAAGATGTTAGGACGATTGTGTTTATTATAGATGGAGATGAAATGAGTCTATCTATCAATCTATCATCTTCTGTATTAGAATAGTACCTGGCATATAGCAGGTGCCATATATATATGTATGTAGAGCTACTGTTGTGATAAAATTTGGGCCAGTAGTACATGTACTGTCAAACAGTTTAGTTAACACCAAGTGTGGGACCTTCTGCTTCCCTGGCTTCAGTGGAACCATATAAGACTCCATGGGTCCCATAATGAACATCCTTTTAGCAACAGGGTGTTGAATACACACATATTCTAATCTCATTTGGGTTGCTTTGGAGAATCATTAAACACTGTTAAAAATAATCCTGTTCTCACAATCCTGGGCAGCCTATGTAGAATTGTACAAATTAGAAGCAGTTTAACTAAATACTATGCTTGCAATTAAGAAAGTTTACTGCTAAGATTTTTTGTTTTAAATATGAATTCATATGTATTTATGTCCAGTCTATCTTTTAAAATATGGCATATCCTTTCCAGTTGGCAGTCACATAAACATCTTGCTGAACCTTGGTACTTGAGGCTCCATAAGAAAATTTATGTCTGGTATAAATCTGTATTTTAATGGACATTTCCCCCAATATACCCTCTAAGAATGAGAGATCATACCTCTCCATTTTGGGGGATGTAATTCAGGAAAGATAGATGTGTATGTTTACGTGTCATTGTACTATTATCGCTGGTATTTTATTACCCTTATTCATAGGAAGAATGGACTGGAGGTGGGCAGCATTCTCACATTCCTGCAAGACACATATGAGTTGATGTACATATACTATTCATAAGTTCCCTTACATGTTTCAGATTAAAAAGTAAGAAGTGATGTATAGAGAACTGAAGAATATTTGGTCAATGATTTCAAGGTCCAATAAAGCTTAGTAGAGTTATTGCCACTCAGGATTTAATACTTTGTCTTTCAAGTCTCATAAAATGATTTAGTTTTAATAGATTCTAGAGACATTTATGTCACACTTAATTGATTCCATAAATTCAATTTATGCGAGTCTAATTTATAAGGTAGAATGCAAATTTACTTCCCTCTGCAAAGGACTTCAATGGCTCCTAATTACTTGTTGGGTAAACTCCAAATCTGTTGGAATTCTTTGCTCCAAGATCTGACTCAAGCTACTTCTCAACCTCATTATTACTTTCCTTTTAAAATCATGACTTTCAACTGGAGAAGAAAATACCACTTAAGCCCTCAAGTCCTCCAGTTTTTTTCAGTGAGAATTTTAAAGTCATTAGAAATGTACCCTCTGTTTCTTTTGTGTTAAATTCTCCTATGTGAGTGAGATAGGTGTCCTCCTGGGTGAGTCAGGCACCAATTGATAGCAGTTGGTGGGTTTGATTAACTAAGATGAACTTGTATTCACATCTCATATACATGCCCCAAAAATATAGCTCACCTCTTAATGAGACACAGCAGTTCTTCATCATGCTCGTCTTTGTATTTTTTAGCAAGAAGCTGTCAGTTGCTAATATACAACTTTTCATTTTGAGATTAATAATTGTCTTCATGGTTTTCAAGGACTCAGACATTTTTTTTTTACCATTTCTGGAAGAAAAATGTGTCATCTGTTCTGTTGCAAAAATTCTAGCTGTGGTCTCTGTGGAAAGCCTCAAATGTATTTATCAAGTTGCTGTGATAGTACAGAATATATTTTTTTCTTATTTCCTAGTCTGTGTCAAAGTATTACTTTTTTCTGTTGACCACCCCTTGAGATTAGCTTTGAATGATCTTTCTAGAATCTGTTTCTTTTGTCTGAATAATTCTTCTGTGCTGTCTAGCAAATCTTCAATCTCCATAATGAAGTGGAGAATATAGAAGCATTTTTAAAACTCATCTACTTCCTATGGTCTAAAAAACCATTAAATCATTGTGAGGGAGTCCTTTGGAGCCTTGGGTATCAGGAATGGCTTCCCAGGCTAGATACTTGTGAAATACCTCTTGAAGGGTAAGTGGAAATATTTTTTAGTGAGAAGAGAAAGGAGGATTTGTAGTTAGAGGGAACAGCATGTTCAGAGGCAGAGGAGTTGAATAATGACATGGCATATTTGGGTCCTCCAGAGTACAGGTTTTGTCTGGAGCTTATGGAATAGAGATAGTGGTATGAGATGAGATAGGGGATGAAAGCAAGTGTCTGGCAGGAAGGACCTAGTTTGTCACAAGAAGGACTTTAAGCTTCATTTGAAAGGGGTTGGTTTTGAAGGATTTCAGTCTAGGGACTCATGATTACAGGATGAGGAATCTTGTTGGATACAGGGAGATAAGACAGGAAGTGACTACAGAGGTTCCTGTGATGACAGCCTGGGATAAAGCAGGAGAAATGGTGATAAGGAAGGAAGAGATAGAAATGAAGGATATTTGGGCACTGGATGGCTCAGTTGGTTACATGTCCAATTTCAGCTCAGGTCATATCTCATGACTCATGAGTTTGAGCACCACATTGGGCTCTCTGCTATCAGCACAGACCTGGCTTTGGATCCTCTGTCTCCCTCTCTCTCTCTGTCCCTCCCCCCTCAAAAATAAAATATTTAAAAAAAAGAAATAAAGTATATTTAATTGGTTTAATCTATAAGAATTAGTGGCTGACTGGATGTTGGTCATGAATTTATTTCCTTTAAAAATATTTAAGTTACTTTTAAAAATATTAAAACCATTTCAATATAGCATTCATAGTAACATGAAACATTATTAAGAAATTTTTTGGGGGCGCCTGGGTGGCTTAGTCGGTTGAGCGTCCGACTTTCGCTTAGGTCATGATCTTGCGGTTCGTGGGTTCGAGCCCTGCGCCGTGCTCTGTGCTGACTGCCAGCTCAGAGCCTGGAGCCTGTTTCAGAGTTTGTGACTCCCTCTCTCTCTCTGACCTTCCCCTGCTCACGCTGTCTCTCTCTCTCTCTCTGTCTCTCTCTCTCTTTCCTAGAAATAAATTTAAAAAAAAACTTAAAAAAAAGAAAAATTTTAATGCTTTTATTATATTTTTGAGAGAGAGTGCAAGTGGTGCAGGGGCAGAGAGAAGGGGAGATTCAGAATCTGAAGCAAGCTCCACGTTCTGAGCTCTTAGCCCAGTGCCAGATGTGGGGCTCGAACTCATGGACTGTGAGAGATCATGCCCTAAGGGGAATAGGACGCTTAATTTACTAAACCACTCAGATGCTCCGTCGTCGTCGTCGTAACATAAAACTTCTAAGTGAAGTTAATATGTTATGTAACCACTTTGTATCTATCTCACTTTGCTTATCTTTTTAAAACTTTTTAAAACTGTGATAAAATATACATTGCATAAAATTTACCATCTTAACTCATTTTAAATGTACGGTTCTTAACTAATTACCTTCAAGTTGCTGTGCAGCCAGTCTCCAGAACTATTCATCTTGTAAAACTAAAACTCTATACTCCTTAAACAGCAACTCCCTCTCTTTTCCCCCTAGGCTCTGGCAACAACTGTTGTACTTTCTGTTTCTAGGAGTTTGACTGTTCTGGGTACTTTATGTAAGTGGAATCATGCATTATTAAATTTTTTTTTTGTAACTGGCTTATTTCCCTTAGCATTTTCATCCACATTGTAGCACTTGTCAGAATTTTTTTCCTTTTTAAGCTGGATTCAATCTATATCTATACATCAGTATGTAGATATAGACATACACACAATAGAATGTGTGTGTGTGTGTGTGTGTGTGTGTACATACCACATTTTGTTTATCCCCTCATTGGTCAAGGGATCCTGGCTGCTTTTACCTTGGAGCCATTGTGAATAAAGCTGCTGGGAACTTGGGTGTATCCATTTGCTTATCTTTAAAGCGAAGATAACAAGACTGACCTCCTGGAGGTTTTGTGAAGATTAATGAGTATTTAATATAATGGTTTGCATGAAATAATTACCTAATGAACTTTAGTTACTTACATTGCCTCTGGGTGAGAAAGAGAAATAAAGATTAGGCTTGGGGAGGGAAGGAGGCCTTCTGTGGTCTTGGTGTACTCAGCTAGTACAGCCTGACTGGGAAACAAGATTGAAGTCTTCTAGTTAGGGCGCCTTTCCATCCACTTCCCCCACTTCTGCTCTGATCTATTTCCAAGCTTACCATACAGCAATTTCATTATTCATACTGCTTTTGATGTAAACCAAAGTTTGATTTTTAAACTAAAAAGAGGCTCATATTGCAAAGTATTTTGAATGCTAAGGAAAGGTTATCTTACATGAAATTTTAGGCTTTTTCATTTTATGATTCAAGCACATTAGTGGTTGCAAGACCTGAAATAGACACATTTTAGTGAAAAAGCAGCTTAAATGGTAGTTGCTTTCTGACAGATGGAGGAATTTAGTTCATATCTAAATATGAGCTTTGTTTATTTTTATCAGATTACCAACTCTGCAAATTGGATTAATGTGTAATTTTAAGCACGACAGGCATAAAACTTTATAGAAGGGTTTTATATTTCTAGCATTTCCAACTTATTACTTTTTAATTTTTATAACTGATGTTTGGACAGTAGCATATTTTACTCTTTTTTTCAAAATTGACATATCAAATATGCTATCTCTCTGAGACTCCTTGAAAGAAATTGTCTAGGATCACATCTCCCTAAGATCTTATACCTCACAGGGAAAGAGAATCTCAAACTGTGCTGCTAGGAGTTTGTGAACAGAAATAAGACCTTGGTGTTTTCCCATTCTCAAACCCACATGATTTTAGATGTGTGTTCAAGGTCACTGTTGGACTCTTTAACAAGCTCAGCTCTGGGCTTAAGGCCAGTGATTCCTGGGCCTCTGCCATCATTCTGTCTTTTGGAGTAGGGAATAGAAATCTGAATTCAACATCTATGTAATCCCTTCCTCTAGCTTCATGTGTCCCTATGTAACTTTTTAGTTTTTCTTGTCATCTAGATATCAAAGTGACAGCTTTTGTCACTTCTAGGTAGCGGTCCTTCAACTAATGAGGTGTAAAGGTGTAAGGACCCCTACACTCCTGGGGTGCCCGGGTGGCTTAGTCGGTTGAGCGTCCGACTTTCGCTCAGGTCATGATCTCGCGGTTCGTGGGTTGGAGCCCCGCGTCGGGCTCTGTGCTGACTGCCAGCTCAGAGCCTGGAGCCTTTTTCCTGTGTCTCCCTCTCTCTCTGACCCTCCCCTGCTCACGCTGTCTCTCTCTCTCTCTCCTATAAAAAAAAAAAAACATTAAAAAAAAAAAGGACCCCTACACTCCTGGCTTCCGCTCTCCAGCATCAGCAAAAAAGGAATCTTCTGGGGGAAAAGGCAGAATGTAGCATGAAAAAAAAAATAGTTGTAATTGAGTTTGAAAAACACAACTGAATATGTCTTTCCATTAGATAAGTTCATAATTTTACTTTGGTTTCTAATTTGGAGGAAAACTAGCAACATAGCACAGGCATAACAGATAGAACTGTGACATCTTTCAGAAGGTACATAGATGATTTTATCCAGCTCCAGGCTCTGTCCCATTTCTTGGGGATGCTACATTTGTATCCTAGCATAGGTTCCCACTGTGATGAGGACCAAAGGACTGAGTGGGGGAATTTCCCTGTGTTCTCTACATTCTACATCATCAGCGGAATTGTGTTTTCAGAGCTTGCTTGCTTTCCTCCTACCAGTAACTCCGACTGTCCTCAGGAGAGGTTTTATTAGGTTGACTTTAGCCAAAACAACTGAAGTGCTTTTCTGAGGCAGTCATAGCCCTTAGATAATCTAAAAACTGTTCAAACATTTGTATGATCCCTGCTAACTCCAAGACTTAATTGTGCAGTTCTTCACTTGTAGATGCAAGTTACACCTGGCAGATGTAGTCTGCCCCTTTATAGTGGCAGCCTTATCAAACCTGCATGGTAGAGGTGTTCTGGATGCAGTCACAGGCTCTAGGGACAACTTAATGTTAGAGTTATGTGGAAAGCAAGAAGCAGCATCTCCATTATATCAAGAGGGAAACCACAATAATTATGAGTATCAAAATGGCAGATTCATTGAGTATAATTCAGTTATGATTCTCTCGAACAAGAAATTGAGTTTACATTCATATTTCTTGTTGCAATTTGTTGGTATGGGTATATGGAATAATATTTTATATTTTTGAAATCAGTGAATAAAGATTATAGAAATAATGTTAAACCACTGAAATAATCTGGAGCTACAGATCCTGACTAGTTTCCCATTCTATGAATCAGTCTTCTTATTTTAGCTGACTTCAGGCCTCAATCTGTATACTGATATTTAGTTATAGAACAATTAATTCAAGCTTTAATGGAAATTTATTAAAAATGCTCAAAATTGGCTACGCTTCCATGCACAAATTTTCTAAATAATAGTCCATATTTACTGTCTGTTTACTGGCTTTTAAGACCCTTTCAATGATTTTAAAGAGAATATTATGTTTTGTTTAAAAAATATGGATAAAGAAAGCCTAAAGTGATTATCACATTAATTTTTTAGGCATAGTAATTATTATAATCCTAGAAAAATATTCAGGACTTATATCTGTAAAATACCTTATTAACTAAATTTCTTTTTCAGCATGCTTCAGTAAATATTCTCAATAATTAAAGATTGTCTTGTTATGACAGGATTACAAAGTGAATGTTAACAGTTTAATATTCTAATTCTATGATTTATATCAGTAATTTATGTATACTAAACTATATTCTACTGGGTGTGTACTTACTTTGCAAATATCCTCCTATATTTTAGGTTGATTTAGTTTAAAATTTGCATCTATCGATGAAACAATAAATGAAAATCAATATGAGTCTTTGATAATTTATTGTTCAGCTTTGACATATTCATTTGAAAATATTTGCCTTTATTATAAAAATAATTTGTATTTATTGAGAAAATTACAAAATATATAGAAAAATAAGAAATGATAACCACTTATTACTGTAATAACCAGATAATATTTGGTTACCATTTAGATGTGTTTTACATGTATTCCTAAATAGTATAATCTTTATCAATATCTACAGCTTTATATGTCTGTTCATCTAAATATATTATGAATATGAAACTGCTGGGTGGCTAACTACAAATATATATGTATATATATATATATTTTTTCTTTTTTACTATTCAAGTGAAGCAAGGCTCCCTGTGTCTATAGCCATATAACATGGGTTTTCTCTGTTTCTTTCCTTTCCCCCATCCCCATACTTAACGCAGCTGATTAGGGTGAGTAAGTGGCCTTACCAGAGCCAGTGAAATCTTTATCTAGGGGATTTGGAATTGGAATTAATAGATTCCAGCCTAACACTCTTTGGTCTGTTGGATAGAGGAAAACCACACATGTTCTGACATATAGACCAGAAGGCAGAGAAAGTCAGGTTGCATCAGGGGAGGGCGGGAGGGCAAACCAGAGGAAAAGAACAGAATCCAGAAACAGGGAGAGAAGGTTCTAACTACCATGAAGGCCGTGGTTAATGTTTCCAAGGCTCTGGTGAATTCCTGTCTTTTGTTTTCATGATATGTTTTCTTTTTTGCTTAATTGAGCTGGAGTGCATTTCATTTATTTTAATAGCAGAAGAACCTTAACTAATATAATATTTCTATAAACCATTTTATTTAGCAACATATTATGGACATTTCCCCATCTTATTGAATATTTGTTCTACATTTTTTTTCCTTGTGATTATTTGCTTGTTCAAACTCCCAAAAGTGTAGGTACTCAGTTAAAGAGTATGAATATATACACAGCTGTTTGTCAATATTTACCAATTTTCTAGAAAGAACTATGAAGCAATGAATTCTCTTGTACTTTTACCAGTACTGGATATTATTATTAACAAATATTTTAAATTGACATTTTCTACTTTGTGGGAAGTCAAATAGCCATTTCCTGGGTTAGGAGATTATAGGGAATGCATTGCAAAGTAGAACTCTGCTCTCTGGCCTTGCATGAAAACAACAGGCCAAGCTTTTGCTTATCTAGTTAATGTATACCTAAGGGGCATGGGTCCTTTGCTTATCTAATGTATATCTGGGGGTTGATTCCTGCCTGTGCTAATAACTTTCTTCAACCATGTTATCATATAGAATATCTTATCTTGTTTTCCACCTGTTTTCTACATCTCCACTTTTGTAGTCTTTGGAACGCCTTAACTTGCTTTTCTGCACACTTTCAATACCTTCTTACTGGCATGTAGCCCACTGATGAATTGTGTACCATTTGCCTCAATCGATGGTTAATAAATCCGTGAGCTTGACAGCAGCTCCAGGGACTTCCCTTAGCCTCCCTCTCACCTGTCTTGACTTGCATAGAGTCTGGAGTAATACTTTATGCCTCCCTTGGCTTTGCTGGGGAAAGCAGAATGCAGAATCCACAATTAGTGACCCCAACGTGATAGTAATAGCTTTGAGAGGAAGATTTTCAGGGAGCAGAATCAGGAGAATAAACTGAAACTGTCTGGACTTCAAACAGACCTCATCCCGGTAAGGAGCAGCAGTGCCTGCTTCGGATGGCTGCCAGTGTGTCTACTACTCAGAGTATTTCTTTTCTCCTTCTTTATGATGGGTCAGCAAATGACAGTGAAACAGCTATTATATTTAAAAACTTTACAGCAGCTTTTAAAGGTGGCTCATTGTACTGTTACAGAAGATTAATTCATGAAATTGTTACTAACAATATGATACATTTACCCCTGGTTTCCTAGCCATGGTACAGTTGATTTCAATCTAAAAGAACCAGTAGGAAGAAATTTAAAAGAAAACATAAAAAGGGAGAGAAGGTTCCTGCTTCCGTTTTAGTTACCTGGAGTTCAGTCCCTAGGGTATTTTGTATATTACATGTAGCTCTAGAGAAGAAACAAATTAAGAAAGAAAACCTAACACTCACCTCTGCCAGGGCATTTCCTACAATGGATGATGACCTCCCTCTACAGCCTCCTCCTGTCCCTGTTCCTCCCGATTGCTTAAAGCCAATACATGTATCAGAGGAACATAAACCATGGGTTATGCAGCGATGTTTACCAGAAGGATATGCTACTGAGGAATTTCATATATTCCCCGTCATTACCGTATTAACCTAGGAATGAGTCTCTCCCTTTTACTGTCTTTAGGGAAGGAAATGAAGTGTTGCTGAGAACAGTATCCAGATCTCCTTTACTAAGGGGATAATTGAAGCAATAGGAAATGAATGTGAAATGACCCCTCAGGATTGGATGACATTAGCAAAAACCATACTTTCCCCCAACTCATCATGCTTTGTGGACCTTAGAAATCAAGAGGGTTGTGCCACACCTGCAATTCGTAATCGAGATTTGGGTATCCTGATAGGAATAGAAATGCTTCAGGGCTTCGAGTCTTTTTCATCTGGACTCTGAACCGGTACAAACTTGGTGAATACACTCTCTTTTCTTCCTTTATTTTTATTTCAGGGACTTTTCGAGGAGTTCAGTCTTATTGGACCCCTTTCATGTCTATTGCTTAGGCTAAATCCTCTAGCTTGTGGCTACCCTAGGGGAGGAGAAAGCCTGCCTTTTGGCTGGAATTTTGTACCCTGACCAGAATGGTAATATGACCCAGAAACTTGATGCCCTCTCTTTATTCATATCCTTATACACAGTTGTCTTTCTTGGGCATGGGATAGCCACCTAAGTAATCAGCATAGCTGCCAACCTTAAGACTCCTGAATGAGGTTTTGTCTTCATTGGTTTAATGTGATCTCCTCCACATCCCTGGTCTAGCTGCTTCTGGCTGCGGGACCTCCACTGGGAGCCAGCCAACCAGTACCCAATTGAATTAAAACCCAACAGGGACTGTTTATTAGGAAGTTGACTATAAAGATTATATGTGTTGGAATGTTGCTTAGATCATGGTGGATTTCTGTCTTTACTGTTGTCTATCAATGTCCTCTACCAACTACCTAAATTACAGAATTGGGTACAAATTAATGATACATATACTTGAAAGCATAATAATGCTATACACAAATATCTTAGCTTTTTAGAGCACTTATAATTTACAATTAAGTTTTATTAAAATATTAAATATAAGATTTCATAAATTAAAGCCCCAAATATAAGATGTAACCTAGAAAACCAATAATTAAAAATGAATACAATCTTGCAAATTATAAAAGGGGGAAGAATTTTTAATGAAATATTGAGTTAGAATGCTGAAATTAAGACCTTTTTCCTATAAGTGGAGAAAGCTTACACTTATAATTATCAGACTGTCATTGGTTATGCCCTATTTCCTTAGACAGTTATAAAGACTTCAAGTGGAAGATTTTAAGTAACGTTGAATGGTGAGCTTTTCAAAATCTAGACATTATTTGTTAAAATATGTATATATATGTATTAAAAATTGTTCTTTTAACATTTATTTATTTTTGAGAGACAGAGAGAGACAGAACATGAGCAGGAGAGAGAAAGGGAGCCACAGAATCTGAAGCAGACTCCAGGCTTTGAGCTGTCAGCACAGAGCCTGATGCAGGGCTCAAACCCACAAACTGCAAGATCACGACCTGAGCCAAAGCTGGACGCCCAATCGACTAAGCCACCCAGGTGTCCCTAAAAGGTGTATATTGACTGAACAACCTATTTAGAAAACTCTGTTTTCTAAAAATAAAGACACTAGAATATAAGGATAAACCTAAAAGAATACTTATAATTGCTTATTTTTTGTACCAAGTATCCTCATGAAAATGGGCAAAAGATGAATTTCTATTATTGATTGATTCAGTTATGATATATCTTCATACAGAATATGATGTTGCTACTTAAAACCTACATATAGGGATAGCTGGGTGGCTCAGTTGGTTGAGCGTCTGACTGTTTCAGCTCAGGTCATGATTCCAGGTTGGTGGAATTGAGCCACCCAAGGGACTCCATACTTAGCATACATCCTGCTTAAGAGTCTTCCTCTCTGTCTCTTGCTCCTTCTTTCTCTCCCTCTCTCCTTTTTTTCCTTCTCTGCCGCTCATGCACACTCTTTCTCTCTCTAAAAAAAAGCTATATATAAGTACATATAACTATATCTGTCTATGCATCATAGAGAAAGGTATAAGAAGGATATATCTAAAATTGTTTTAAAAATGTGTTCACACCTGTTTGTTATTTGGGGGATAGTGGGATGGGAGGGAGAAAGAGACATTGCTTTACACATTTCTTTGTTTCTTTATTGTTATCTGCTTGCTTGATTGTCCTTATAACTAGAAAAAAAAACCTTTGAAAAGGATTTGAAGAAAGAAAAAAGAAAAAAGGAAATAAATGCGTTAATGTAAATCACTTAATTTAGGAAAAAACAAATACTTCCTTTCTCATAGTTGCTATTAACTACCCCCACCACCAATAATTATATTTTTTAATTAAATTTTTATTTTGAGATAGATGCAGATTCACATGAAGTTATAGAAATTATTCAGAGATTCTGTGAATCCTTTTTACCAATTTCCCCCCATGGTAAGATACTATAAAAACTATAATACAGTATATCATCAAGATATTACAATCAGAGATCTTATTTAAATTTCCCACCTTTACATGTACTCGTGTGTGTGTGTGTGTGTTTAATTCTATGCAGTGTTATCATTTATGTAGGTTAGTGTATCCGCTCCTGCAGTCAAGACATAGAACAGTTCCCACACCATGAAGATCCCTCTTATGGCTTTTTTATATCTGTATCTATCTTCCTCCTCTACCCCATCCCTAACCTATGGCATCTATTATCCTCTTCTTTCTTTCTATGGTTTTGTCATTTCAAGAATATTATATAAATGGAATAATACATTAAGCAACCTTTTGGAATTGATCTTTTTTATTCAACATTATTCCCTTGAGATACATCTAAGTTAGAGATTGTATCAATAGTTCAATTGTATCCCCCCCCTTTTATTGCTGAGTCATATTTTGTGCTGTGGGTATTCCATTGTGTTTAACCATTCGCCCAATGAAGGACATATGGGTTGTTTCTGGTTTTTGCCTCTTATGAGTAAAGTGACTATAAGCTTTTATGTACAAGTTTTTGTATAAATACTTGTCTTCACTTCTCTGTGATAAATGCCTAGGAGTGCAATTGCTGGGTTTTATGTTCATTGCATATTTAGTTTTTAAAAAACTGCCAGACTGTTTTCCACGTAGATTGCACCATTTTACATTCTTACCAGCAATGCATGAGCAGTCCTTTGCATCTTCATCAGCATTTGATGTGGTTGTTATTTAAGGCATTTTGATAGGTATTCATTGTGTTTTAAGATGTTGCTTTGAGTGTTCTTTATTCTAAGAGTCTAAGATCTCTAGGCTTATAAAGATAAAATGAACCTGAAAAAGCTTTTACTCCCAAAGGATATATAAATATCTAATGTAGAACTTCAGTTCCTCATATTTTCTGAGTCTTTTCCTCAAAAAACTGAAGGCATATGTCACTGTCACTGCCTCAGGTTAAGCATGAAAATGATAAAATTCCAATTCTTTCAACAAATACAGCAAATATTTATTGAGTGCCTAATGTACAATAAGCACTATTCTAGGTGCTGACACTAGGAATGAAAAAAATAAAATACCTGCTCAAATGGAAAGTGTATTATTGTTGATGTCTGGGGACACCTAATAAATAACAGCTGCCCCCCCCTTCTACTCCAATTGATGTGAAAACAACCAATAGGCACAGGAGTTGGGAAAACCAGAGATTAAAATATGTCCTAAATTACTGATAAAAGTATTCGGAGAATCTAGCTCAGGTTGGTGGAAATAATGGGCTTCAGATCACTGTACCTGATCTTAAGCAGAACTACCCGCACAGGCACAAGAAATTGTGGAAAGGCAGAGGCCACCACCCCAAATGCTCCTTATTAAGAAACACTTAGTACAGAATTCTCTGAAGTAGGCATGTCCCAAAGAAAGGATTCAGAAGGGCTGGGCTGTGTATTCTCAGGTTTTTCCGTCATAACTTCATCCTTCAGAGTCAAGTATTTTCCTCTTATAGAAGCTCCTTCACAGAGAAACAAAAGGACTGGGAAGTAGAAATTCTCCCTTAATGGTAGTACTAATAATCCTAGGCTAAGATTTAAAATAAAAAGATCTTATCATAATGCTGCCTCACTTAACCTTCCAGTTTATTATGTGACTTTTATTCTGGGATATTTTGGCTACTATTTGCAGACTCCCACATAGCTTTTCTTACATGTAAACATGGAGTCTACTTGGAAGGTTGATAAAGAGGAACAGGAGGAAATCCCAAGAAGAGTGGCCGTATGTTACAAATTAGACAAAAATTTACTTAAATTATATAATAGGTTTGGGGTTTGAAGGAATACAATAAATGTTACTCTTGTTTTCCTTCTGAGTTTAAAACCAATTTAGAGATAGACACAAACCATTTAGACAGATGGATATCAAAATATGAATTTCATGCAGATGAATGATACATTGCAGGATGTGGCAATGATGAAATGTTGATCTTCAGAATTAGGTTTACCCACCGAGTTACAGACAACCTTAACCAGCCACAGACTTTCCTACGTGGGAGTTCTTGTCTTGTAAAATGTACGCCTTGGAAGAGTAAACTAGATACTCACTGTAGACAGGAAGGTTTTCAAAAGGTAGAATGAGGGGACTGAGGGTCAATTTCTTGTTGCACATCTTGTTAGTCAGGCACATCTCTTCATCCAATCCTTCTCTCCAAGAAGATCAGAGAGACTAGAAGTGTTCAGCAGAAATCTCACTTTAGGGGAATTTGAATAGTAAGGAATAAATATTTCTCTCTAATGGTACATAACTTAAAACTAAATTCTGGGGAGACATGCTGATGTGTGGCTTTTCAAAAGTAAAATAAATAAAATAATTAAAACAAAAAGTAAATTAACAAAAATAATTAAACTTAGTTAAACTTAAAAATGATGTTGGAGGAAACATGGGAAAATAAGGACAAGAAATGTATAAGGTGAGGTGTGTGTGTGTGTGTGTGTGTGTGTGTGTGTGTGTGTGTGTGTGCAGATGCATCAAAAATTAAGAAATGGCTAAAGACATGAACAGACACTTCTCCAAAGGAGACATCCAGATGGCCAACAGACACATGAAACCATGCTCAACATCACTCATCATCAGGGAAATACAAATCAAAACCACAATGTGATACCACCTCACACCCGTCAGAATGGCTAACATTAACTCAGGCAACAACAGATGCTGAAGAGGATGTGGACAAAGAGGATCTCTTTTGCACTGCTGGTGGGAATACAAACTGATGCAGCAACTCTGGAAAACAGTATGGAGATTCCTCAAAAAATTAAAAATAAAACTACTCAATTGACCCAGCAATTGCACTGCTAGGTATTTATCCAAGGGATACAGGTGTGCTGTTTCAAAGGGACACATGCATCCCAGTATTCATAGCAACACTATCAACAATAAATAGCCAAAGTATGGAAAGAGCCCAAATGTCCATCGATGGATGAATGGGTAAAGAAGAGGTGGTATTTGTGCGCGCACGCGCACACACACACACACAAACACACACACACAAAATGGAGTATTACTCAGCAATCAAAAAGACTGATGTCTTGCCATTTGCAACTATGTGGATGGAACTAGGAGGTATCATGCTAAGTGAAATTAGTCAGCCAGAGAAAGATGAGTATCATATGACTTCACTCATATGAGGACTTTAAGATACACAGCAGATGAACATAAGGGAAGGGAAGCAAGAATAATATAAAAACAGAGAGGGGGACAAAAACATGAGACTCTTAAATATGGAGAACAAACAGAGGGTTACTGGAGGGGTTGTGGGAGTGGGAATGGGCTAAATGGGTAAGAAGCATTAAGGAATCTACTCTTGAAATCATTGTTGCACTATATTCTAACTAACTTGGATGTAAATCAAAATAATAAAAAAAATAAATAAATTCTACCAATATTAACTGAATAAATCTTTCCTATAGTGGCAAAAAATATATGTTCAGTAACATTAAGCAGATGAGTAAGAAAAAAAAAGAATAAAATAGGATCAAATGATCAAAGAATTCTTAAAAAGCATTCCTCATTTGTAGGGGTTAAAGTAAATACAACATCTGATGATCGAACAAAAAGAAATTCGATTTCAGGTCTAACACAAAACTTATTTCATCATTATGATCAGGGAGGCTCTCAGATGGATGATTCAAAAGGCCTAAGAGAAACTCCATGATTCTGTGTTAAAGAACTTGAATCATAATGGGAAGGGGGTCTTGGCTAGTTCTTGCAGAGCCCCCAGGGATGTTGCCTAGTGACTCCCCAAGAGGACTAAAACATGTTGAATAAGCAAAGCTAAATAAAATAGCAGTACATCTACAAGGGAAAACACTGCCTTGACTGGGTGGTGGTTTAGAAGAGCAGATGATGAGGTAATATTTATAGGCCATAGGAGTCTGGGCTCAAGTGGTCAGGTAGGCCTTTCAAGGCCAGTAACTGATTAGGATAGGTAAAGTCCATTACATAAGCACTGGGGATTGAAGGGCACTTTTAGATGAGGGCCTTGAAATGAGTCTTCATAAGTAAACTGCTATTTAATAAACAGCTATTTGCCCAGGTGAGAAATCTATTGTCTGACAAGAGAGTTTGCTCACACAGGTTGGTTTGCAGGAATTTCTTGAAGCAAACAATAAAGTTATTTATTGGTTTACCATCCTACCTCCCTGAAAAAATAATATGAAATGAATTTTTAAATCATGTTATAAAAATATTAAGAAACTTTTAGAAAAGAACGGCATGGAGAATATAGTCAATAATATTGTGATAATGTTGTATAGACAGATGAAAACTATATTCATCATAGTGAGCTTTGCATAATGTGTAGGATTGTCAAACACTATGTTGTTTACTTGCAAGTAATATAACCTTGTCTATGATACCCCAACAATAATTGAAAATACTTTAAAAAAATAAGGTAAAGCTACTAGTCTTCTGTTGCCTGTTAACCTGAAACCAGATAATTTTGCCACTCCGTATATGGATTTAATAAACTGTATGTTCATAAGACCTTAAATTATTAATAACTTCAAGAAAAGCCTTCATGTTTAATGAAGTATAATTCAGTAGGTGATGAATCATTAGTGATGACTGAGGTTTGCTACATGCCAGGAGATAATGAATCAGGGTGGGGTTTTTTTTGACATAATATAGTAAGTTTTGTGTTGTAGTGTTATTTGTATCATTATTTGGAATCCAATACATGTATCCCTTTTCTCTAATCTCTGACAAGCAAGCTACCAAAATTTGGTTTAACCCTAGTACAAGAACTTTTGCATCTGACTTCCTCTCCCAACTCCCTATCTGTTCTGTTTTATGATATTTAGCAACCTGGACGTGTTGACATAAGTTTGAGGGATTTTGAAAACTCCTCAACTTTCTTAATAATATTTTCCACTATAGACTCAAAAAAAAAAAAAAAAGCATCAGTACCGTCCCTCACCATCTTTTCGGTCAATGTAACATATGCTTTATTTCTTTAGAGAAGATAACCACTCAATCAGAAGGGAATCAAAAGAAAACAGGATTTCATAACATTAAAAAAGCATCTGAAAATATATCTAATTGCATCCCCAGTAAACAATATGATAGTATGTTTGGAGATTATGCATTGGCATTAGAAGTCTGCTCATTTAGGCATAGTCCAGAGAAGCTTGAGATTCCAGCAGAAACATAGCTTTCTGCTCAAGACTTGGTTACATTAGAAGGATAGGTTGATTAGATGGATGAACCAAAAACTATACTTCTGGTCATAGCCTGTTCAAGCCATGTGGAAGATCCACAAGTTTTTGGTTGCTTGTGGGGGAGAAAAAGGAGCCATTGAGGAGACTGATACCAGAGGGTCACATACACCCCCTTGATTCCCAGTTACATCATAAAGAAAGGTAGGAAAAAAGAGAAATTAGAAAGACTAGGATAGTCACCTGAAAGAGACTAATTTAAATAACTAGCAAGCAAGCTAACTAAACCAGAGGACACTAAGAAACCATTGATTGAATGTTTAAACACCTTTCCTCCCTAAACTTTTATTAGGCATGAGTGGGAATATACAGTGACAATCTACCTTTAAATCCGAATATTCATAATGAGGTCCTATCTTTCTGTTCAGTCTGCCCTGGTATTATGCAGTCTACCAAGCATGAGGTGGGAAATTCACATGGATTAGCCTCCAGACTTCTCAGTTATTTGTGAAAAGTGCCAATCCAATGTTCAGTACCAGCAGAATGTTGGCATTTAAAGAATGCTGTCACCACCATACCACAAAAACAGTTGCCAGGAATAAAGTAGCTTAATAAAAATACATGTTTTATCCACAAAGAGTTTCCATCAGCTTTCCACTATTTTTAATTTCAGCAGTTTTTAAAATAACATATGAGATTGTAAGTAAAACTAAATTGAATTACTGGAATCCTAAAATATAAGATAGAACCCTTGATCTAAAGGATGAAGTCCCAATATTTTTGACTCTTTCATGGTGGCTTTAGAGCCAGTGGTGAGATTGTGTGGTGATAGCAATCTCTTTTTCAAACATTTATTTTCTCCCATTCATTTGAAAAACAAAAACAAAAATACCCACAAAAGTTGTGGCCAAATTATCCATATCACTAATGTAATTTTCATTTCACTTTGGCTGAGATGATTTTTAAATTAAAATCTCTTGCTGTTTTTGACCAATTACAAAGAAATGGAGACCACAAATCTAGCTATACCATAAATTTACCAGAACCTATGGCATAGTTTTAAAGATTGTTCCTTGTAGAAATAATGGCTGTTACTATTTCCACATCTCGATGTGTTCCCAACTAGACCATGGCACAGACTGTAAGTCATTCATTCTTTTCTCAAGGTGGCAGTAATTACTTTCACATGATCCTGTAGTGATCTTGATTGCCCTGCATTTATAGGCTGTGATCCATTCATTTAGTAAATATTGGAGTTAACAAGGTGTTTGGAGAATTTCATCCTTTTATTCTCTTTTCAAAAGAGAGAGCATAAGATTTTCTTATTATACCTCATTCACAGATCTGATCTTTGTGGCAAAAGTACTAAAATGACCTGAAAGAGTGGTACGTATTTAGGTATCTACATTTTTAATAACCATGTCATGAAGTATCATGTTTTAACATCTTTTCCCACAATCTATTGAGCTGACTTTGAGCATCATAAGACCCTGTCACATCTTAAAATCATGGACCTCTCATACTGCTATTTGCTAAACAAAAAACTTTCTTTTATTTATCTTATAATTACACTTATTGAGTTGCAAAAAGTTTCTCTGCTTCCATCATGTCACCATTATAACAGGTCAATGCTTACTGAATCCATTATATAAACTCTTCCTATAAAGATACTTGTCATATGATTGAGGCACCCTTCCCCCAATCTATGATGACCTGATCTTGAAATTTTTAGTTATATCTGCAAAGATCCTTTTTCCAATAAGGCCATATTCTAGGCACTGGGGATTAAGACTTGGACATATATATTTTTGGCAGTGGTCGTGCCAGTCAACTCACTACGTATCAACTCACTTATCAGCAAACTACATTAACTTAGTAGTTAAGTTAGTAGGTCAAGACCATGAGAACAAGGATTAAATGTTTTGTTTATATTAGTGTCTTGACCAATTTCTGGCATACACTGGGAACTGAAAATACAGTGTGTTGAATGAATAAAAGGGGACACTGGACAAAATGTAGGAGTTATAATTGGTGTCAAAAGTAGAAAAACCAGAGAAAGAGAATTTGGAAAATGGGTCAGACTTCTCTAAACAAATACAGAAAAGAATGGTGCCCTAGAGTGAAGAGCGTTTGCATAATTAGGGTTGCTAATATCAAATATCAAGTTGAAAGAGGCAGGAAAAGAATCTCCAAATAATTTGGCATTAGAATTCTTTTGGTTCCAATGAAGATCTTTGTATCATGGGGAAATATGTCCAAAGCTGAGGATGGTTTTGCTTATGTATTCTTTGTGGCTCTTTCACCACCTTGTTACAATAAGATAAGGAAATATTTTCTTACAGTAAGAAGAAAATATTTTCTGTCACTGGATTAGAACTCATTGACTTTGTTTTTTAGTAATATTCTTATGGAATCTCTTATCTTCTAGACCCATTGAATTAGCAGTCTGCTTCTACTATGTGGATTCAGTGTTTGATAATTATTGGGACCTAACAGTATGTGTATTATTTCCAAACTCTACTTTTTAAACTGGAGAAATATTTTTACCCTCGTTAGTTCTTTTCTGTTAATTCTAATGTACATATTCTGTTAGGATGGTTTGTAACATCTCTTTTCCATTGATAATATCTAAACAGCAGAATTTAAAATAATTAAAAAATTAAATTCAGCCTATTAATAGAAACATGCAAGTTGCTTCTAGTATATAAACAGTAGCACTTAGATATGAAAAGTAAATATGAAGAGGTATGTGCTTTATTCAATAATTCTAAGAATTTATTAGGTTTTGGATGATAATGCAACATGCCCATAAGATGTCATTTGCAGTTCTGTGGCTGCTTTGTTGGTAAAGAGAAACATCTGAAAATAACGTAAACACTTCAACATAAACTATAATGGAGGTTAAGTGAGTTTATCATGTGGCAATGTTCCAAGTGTTATTATCTTACAACATTTTGATTGTTATAGTTTAATTTTTGAATGTATGTGTGCTATATAATGTATATAATCCACATTTTGCCTGGTACAACTTATCAAATGTAAGACTGTCCAATTTTTTGAAAATAATTCCAGCCTATATTATGTGGGCATTATATATGTAGGAAAACAAATTAATTTCTATAAATAAATAAATAAATAAATAAAGTCATTCTTTAATTCCAAAAAAAATATAGATAATTGCCTTATAAATTTCAATCAAAGTAATTCGGTCAGATTTCAAAAATTTTGTTTGAATTAATGTTTTCCTTGAAATTACAGCATTTAATTTTCTTCTTTAAAAAATTTTTTTAGTGGCGTCTGGGTGGCTTAGTCGGTTAAGCGTCCGACTTTCGCTTAGGTCGTGATCTCGCGGTTCGTGCGTTCAAGCCCCACGTCGGGCTCTGTGCTGACTGCCAGCTCAGAGCCTGGAGCCTGTTTCAGTCTGTGACCCCCTCTCTCTCTGACCCTCTCCTGCTCATGCTGTCTCTCTCTCTCCTAGAAATAAATAAAACATTTAAAAAAATTTTTAATGTTTATTTACTTTTGCACGCGTGCGAGAGAGACAGATAGTGTGTGAGTGCGACAGGGGCAGAGAGTCAGAGAATCTGAAGCAGGCTCTAGGCTCTGTGCTCTCAGTACAGATCCTGATGTGGGGCTCGAACTCATGAACAATGAGATCTTGACCTGAGCTGAAGTCAGGTCAGACACTAAACCGACTGAGCCACCCAGGTGCCCCAGCATTTAATTATTTATTGGCACCTTCAAATAGGACAACATTTATTTATGCATTTTGTAATAACCTTATTTCTTAATTATTTATAGATATGTATCAGTAACTATAGAGAAACACATATAAAATATATTATACAATGTATAATTATATAATATGCTATTATAGTTAGAGATACATATATGATTTTATTCTGTGATCATTTGTTTCAAATTTTGGAAGCTAGCTCTTTTTTTTAAACATAAGAATGTTCTTAATAAAGACCCTCAAGAAAGTTGGGATAGAAGGAACTTACTTAAACATCATGAAAGCCATTTATGAGAAGCCCTCAGCTAACATCATCCCCAGTGGGGAAAAGCTGAGAGTTTTCCCCCTGAAATCAGAAACATGACAGAGATGTTCACTCTCACCACTGTTGTTTAACATAGTGCTGGAAGTCCTAGCATCAGCAATCAGACAACAAAAGGAAATAAAGGACATCAGAATTGGCAAAGAAGAAGTCAAACTTTCACTTTTCGCAGATGACATGATACTCTACATAGAAAACTCTACAGACTCCACCAGAAGCCTACTAGAACTGATCCATGAATTCAGCCAAGTTGCAAGATAAAAAATCAATGTACAGAAATCAGTTGCATTTTTATACACCAATAATGAAGTAATAGAGAAATCAAGAAACTGATCCCATTCACAATTGCACAAAAAACCACAAGATACCTAGGAATAAACCAAACCAAAGATATAGGAGAACTGTATGATGAAAACTATAGAAAACCTATGAAGGAAATTGAAGAAGACACAAAGAAATGGACAAACATTCCATGCTCATGGACTGGAGGAATAAATATAGTTAAAATGTCATTACTACTCAAAGCAATCTACACATTCAATGCAATCCCAATCAAACTTGCACCAGCACTGTTCTCAAAGCTAGAACAAACTGTCCTAAAGTTTGTATGGAACCACAAAAGACCCCGAATAGCCAAAGTAATATTGAAGAAGAAAACCAAAATGGGAGGCATCACCATCCCAGACATTAGCCTCTACTAAAGTTGTAATCATCAAGACAGTATGGTATTGGCACAAAAACAGACACATAGACCAGTGGAGTAGAATAGAGAACTCAGAATTGGACCCAAAAATGTATAGCCAACTAATCTTTGACAAAGTGGAAAAGAGTATCCAATGAAAAAAAAAAAAAAACCTTTAACCGATGGTGCTAGGAGAACTGGACAGCAACATGCAGAATGAAACTAGATCATTTTCTCACACCATACACAAAATTAAACTCAAAATGGTTAAAGGACCTGAAAGTGAGACAAGAAACCATCAAAACAAATAGTCTAGTGAAGAAATGGGCAGAAGACATGAATAGACACTTCTACAAAAAGGACATCCAGGTGACCAACAGACACATGAAACGATGCTCAGCATCCCTCCTCATCAGGGAAATACAAATCAAAACCTCACTGAGATACCACCTCACACTGGTCAGAGTGGCTAAAATGAACAAATCAGGAGACTAGAGATGCTGGTGAGGATGTGGAGTAATGGGCACCCTCCTACACTGTTGGTGGGAATGTAAACTGGTGCAACCCCTCTGGAAAACAGTGTGGAGATTCCTCAGAAAATTAACAGTAGAACTCCCCTATGACCCAGCAATAGCACTGCTAGGAATTTACCCAAGGGATACAGGAGTGCTGATGCATAGGGCCACATGGACCCCAATGTGCATAGCAGTACTCTCAACAATAGCCAAAACATGGAAAGAGCCTAAGTGTCCATCAACGGACAAATGGATCAAGAAGATGTGGTTTATCTATACATGGAATACTACATGGCAATGAGAAACAATGAAATCTGGCCATGTGTAGCAACATGGATGGACCTTGAGGGTGTTATGCTGAGCGAAATAAGTCAGGCAGAGAAGGACACATACCATATGTTTGCATGTATAGGAGGATTAGGAGGAACTTAACGGAGGACCATGGGGGAGAAGAAGGGGAAAAATAGTTGGGGAGACGGAGGGAGGCAAACCATGAGAGACTCTTGAATGCTGAGAACAAACTGAAGGCTGATGGGGGTGGGGGAGAGGGGAAGGAGGGTGATGGGCATGGAGGAGGGCACTTGTGGGGATGAGCACTGTGTGTTATATGGAAACCAACTTGAAAATGAACTATTTAAAATAAAACATAATAATGTTTATTGGAGTACTACTTTTAGTTTTTAGTTTTACTTTTAATTTGTTTATTTTCTAAGTAGGTGCCATATCCATCATGTGGCTCAAACTCATGACCTAGAGATCAAGAGTCACATGCTCCTCTGTCTGAGGCAGACAGGCACCCAGGAAGCTAGCTCTTTTACATCTATTTTTTGTTAAGTCTGTTAAACAATTTCTCTACTGTGCCTCAGTTACCATCTTTGGAGACTTCATAAAGTCTATCAGTGAGCTTTTTAGCATCCTGATCTCATAGCTTTTTGCCTACAGGAACCCTTTATCTTCATTCCACTTTGGCCCCTTTAGACCATAGAAAAGTTTTTGTTGAGTCTACTTTGCCTCTTTGGTAGGCCTCCCCTCCTACTGTGATGCAACTGACTTCTCCTCTAAACATGTGCCCAGGAATGCTTCTTACCCATTACAGTCTTACTTCATTGGCTCTATGAATGCTGGCTTATTCCTTTACATTCAGTATTTGTTTTTGGTATCCTCAGTATGGGCCATCTCTTTCACCCCATCCCCAGTTTATTAGCTGGTCTTCTCTCTAATCACTTGATGTTATCATCTCCCTGAAGCCTCACCCGAGAACAATGTCACCATCTGCTGTAGATCTTCCAATTGTGTTAATGCTGTGACCATTCCAGCAAGGGAGGGCCCAACCAAAATTGAAAGCTCTTAGATCCAGTCTTTGAACTCTAAATCATCTTTTCTCATGGATCTTTTAAGACATCATTCCACCAACTCGAAATTGTCTTCGTCTGTCACACTTGTGCTTTGTTGACACCCCATAATCCATTATTTTCACAGGGCTTTCATTAGTACTTGGGGACCCTTAGCTATTGGTAACATCCTACTTCTGCGGTGTCAAGCATTCACAGGAGTCACTCCTGGAACCCTGCTCAGAAGGTTGACACTTTTGGTATGACCTTTCTTGGCTGTTATCTTCTCCCTCTCAAGAAATTTGTCTGTCTTGGGGCACCTGGATGGCTCATTTGGTTGAAAGTCCAACTTTGGCTCAGGTCATGATCTCACAACTCATGGATTTGAGCCCTATATTGGGGTCTGTGCTGACTGCTCAGAGCCTGGAGCTTGCTACAGATTCTGTGCCTCCCTCTCTATCCCTCCCCCACTCACACTCTGTCACTCTCTTTCCCTCAAAAATAAATAAACATTAACAAAAAAAATTTAAAAATTTGTGTGTCTCCACCAACCACAATACCTGTGACTCAAGAGGAGATGTATCTCCTTCTGAAGACTGACAATGTACCAGATTCAATTTGCCACCATAAATACATGGCTTTTATTTTGCCTTCATCCTGTATCTCTTCTTTCTGTTTTGTTTTTGGTTTCATTTTATCCATTCCATAAAAATAAATACCTAAATAAATTTAATAGAATTCACTTAACCTTAACTCCCATGAATGTTGAACTATTTTTTAATTCTTTGCTTTAATACCCTGACATGAGTAGGATGGAACACACTAAATGGTTGCTCCAGAACCTTACTGCGGATTTAATGTTTTCAATTTATAATCTGGTTTCCCCACTTAAATGCTCTACTGAAACTGAAATCTTATAATGAATGGTAAGCCTATATGATAACCCTCATATGATTTCTTATTCTCTCTCCTATTCCATTACAGCCATTGTCATGCCCTTATTTCAGTTTATTTTTTTATTTTTTTTTCTTTCTGTAAGGGAGGCAAGTAAGAGACTGAGGATGGGTCTAATAGTTATAGATGGTTAGCTATGTACAAGGCATGGTGTTAAGTGATTTTTTATATACATCCTACCTCTTTCATTCTTCAGAACAATTCTATGGGGAAGATATTTTTCCACTCAAGAAATCTTAGCATTTTTTTCGAAGTTACACAGACTTTGGTGGAACTCAAATCTAGACCTGTGTTCTATCCTTATTCCATTGTATCCCATGACCTCATGTGTTATTTTGTCTTTCCACTCACAAAAGGTAGGTATCCCTTGTACTTCTGTCCTCTGCCTTGTTTAGTTTGTGAAGTTTGTCTTCATGTGTTGGGTTTATATGCAAATTGCTCCAAAATATCTATCCTAAGCCCAAATGTCTCAAAATTCTCTACGTTTCTTCCTTCCCTCCTTCCTCTTGATCTCTTTCCTACTTTTCTTCCTTTCTTCCCACTTTCCCTTCCTTCCATCTCTTTCCTTTTTTGTTTTAAACACTTTTTGAGTATTTACTGTATGCTCAAATAATGGGTGCTTCACATGCATGGTCTTACTCACAAGGCACATGTACTGGAAGCTCAGTTTTAAATAGGAAGAAACAGAAACTTAGAGAAGTCATGCAATTTGCCAGAAGTCAAACAGCTAACAAGTGTAGAATCAGGCTGGGAGCCCATTTTCCTCTTTCTTCCCTATCTCATGCTGCTGAGAGATTACATATTGTTTTCTGGACATGCACACTCCTTTCCTATACTCTTCTCTCTTATTCTATTAGAATTCTACCAATCAACAAACTGTAGAATTCTACCCATTCCTCCAAGGTCCAAGGTGATCTCCCATGGACCTTCTCTGGAACCTCTTGATTCTATGTGATGTTTTTCCCATTTCCAGCTCATAGCACTTTCCATCTTGTGTATTTATTTGCCTGTGTACACATTTATATTTTCTTCCTGTGATTGTGTAAGTCCTTTGAGGTAGGAACTGTCTTTTACACACAGTAGGTGCTTTCAATAAATCTTGCTGTGTTGAGATGAATTACAAACTGCGAGTGCACTGTTTTCTTAAAAACAAATAAAGCAACCATATATTGCAAACGCAGTATTAATAAAAAGCCAATGAAATACCGAATTATTTTTCACCACACTTTAGAGATTAATGAAATATAGACTGCATGCATTAATATTTATTTATTTTATGGCTTTGGTTTGCCAAATTTCTTTTTCCTTTTACTCAAATGATTATTCTCTCATTGATAAGATATGACCTCCTAGAAAATATTCATTGTTAACATCTACAGTTTGTTGATTGGAAACAATTTCTAAATGGCAGTGAGCTCATTATATGTGATAGTATTTTAATACCTCTTTAATTTTTTGGCAATTCCCTCCAAATCCAATGAAAGAATTCCAAGCCTGTGGTCAAACTTACCTAATATAATTAAGCAAGGCAACCACAAGGGTCTGATCAAACAAGGTTGTTTTGCATTTCCTGTTTGTTTTATTTTTAGATTTTCCCGTTTCCAGTTTTGGAGGTCAGGCATAAAGCATTTTCATGGATGCAATTCCCACAGAGAACCATGGGAGATTGGTGTGAGAGCTTGGATTGCAGCTTGGATATAAAGGAATTGTGTTTTGCCTTTCTTTTTTTTATTCTCCAGCTGCTGTTCCTTATATAAAACTTTAAAAATAACTTTTATAGGGTGGTTAATACATTCCTACCCTGTGGGGACAGGCTACATTCTCAGCTGCCCAACATTTTAAGCAGGCTATAGTAATTTGGGTAAAGAAACAGGCTCTTGTCTTGAGTCTTGCAGAATTGCCACAGGGTCAAGGCCAGAGCAAGGAAGTGTGGGTGCTGGTGAACTTGCATTCCCTACAGGGTGCAGTAGAAGGGAGGGACTGAGTTTAGGTGGTGAGGAGTGGGACAGGGTCATAGGGATAGGCTGAATTTTATGACAAAGGAGAAAATGTCACAGTTTTTAAATTTAGAAGGTCCTATGCTTTTGTCAAGTAGTTTCTTTTATCATTCCTTGGCACACTTCTTATTGAGTTAAACTTGGATGTTTGGCAACTTGTGCAGTTAGTGTATATGCTCACTATGACTCCATATGAAATCCATGTGTGTTTAAGATTACCAATTTTCTTAGGGGAGCAAGCTGGGAAGAGGTATATTGGGGGCTCTCAAGTTCTCCTGGTCTTTATGTAAGCGTAACTTCCCTCTGAGCACACAGGTGGAGCAGTAAGTACTGTGTGCTGTCACACCTGCCTTGCTTGCCCCAGGTAGTAAGCGTTGAATCTGTGAAGCTACTGGTTTGGCTCTTTGTACTGCATAATCTACTGGCCTGCTTTGTGAAAGAGATTTGACTTTCATGGAAAAATGCAAACTGGAAGGAGGGTGGGATCCTTGGATATCAACTCTCCTCTCTATTCTGCATATTTATACCATGCACATTTTACAAATGAGGGAATAGGTTGGGTATAAGAAGAAAAGCGGGCACAGAATTTACATTTAAGTGCCCTCTATGTATCAGACACTAATAGCTATCAGTATTTATAGCACACTATAATTTAAAAAGTGCTTTGACTTATGCTATTTGCTTTTCATAATAGTCATGTGAAGTTTGCAGAGCAGATGTAATTATTCCCACTTTGTTCATGTAGATACTAAAGTTCAAAGATTTCAAGTGATGCTCAGGTTTAGGTAGTATAGAGGTTAACTAACAGGTAGATATCTATTATGCATATAGATTTTTTATGACTTCAGACTGCCTAGGCACAGTAGGTATTGAGCACCTGGATGGTTAGTTAACAAATTTTGGCATTTTGTAACTCTGTAACAGAGTTTTTACCTGATAAAAGCTAATATATGTGTCTGTAGAAAATTCTCCAAATTCAACCACACTAGATTGTCATTATGGTCTATTTCCTTTCAGTTTTTCTCCCCCTGAGAAAATACAAATATGTAGAAAACTGGTATTATACTATGCATATAGGTTTTTATTCTACCTTTTATACTATTGTGTTTCCCCCATGACTACATTGTGTACATTATACTTTACATAAAATTAATCAACAAAGTAAATAAAATAAAAAATACATTTTTATAAAACTAGATGTATATTTAAACAATGTATCTGTTGGATATGATAGCTATATATAACTTTGTCTCTTTTAATGATAACATTTATTTTTTTAATGTATATATATTTTTTTATTTCTAGGAGAGAGAGAGAGAGAGAAAGAGAGACAGCGTGAGCAGGGGAGGGTCAGAGAGAGAGGGAGATACAGACTCTGAAATAGGCTCCAGGCTCTGAACTGGCAGTCAGCACAGAGCCTGACGCGGGGCTCGAACCCACGAACCGTGAGATCATGACCCAAGCGAAAGTCAGACTCTTAACCGACTAAGCCACCCAGGCGCCCCAATGATAACATTTATACTGTAATTTATGTAGGCATTTTTCTACTATACTTTTCATTTTTGTACTATAAGAAATACAGCTATTTAAATGTATAACATAATCTTCTCTTTCTTTCTCATTATGTTTTTTTTTAAGTTTTATTTATTTCTAGGAGAGAGAGAGAGACAGCATGAGCAGGAGAGGGTCAGAGAGAGAGGGGGTCACAGACTGAAACAGGCTCCAGGCTCTGAACTGGCAGTCAGCACAGAGCCCGACGCGGGGCTCGAACCCACGAACCGCGAGATCATGACCTAAGCGAAAGTCGGACGCTTAACCGACTAAGCCACCCAGGCGCCCCTCTCATTATGTTTTTATACTAGATTAGTGGAAGTTAAAATTGTATGTGTGGGGTAAGATTGACATCTGTTATACTATGTATACAACATCCATTTTGCTTCTCTTAGAAATAACACCCAGATTTTCCTTTGTAAACTGTCTTTCCTAAGCTTTATCCCTACTGATTCAAGCCAGGTAAATTCCACACCCATCCCTTATCCCAAGGAGTTGAGCCTGTTTTCTCATCAAAGTGATTGTTTTGGAGGGGAGCATGTGGCCCAAGTCATGCCAATAAAATATAGTGAAGTGTGATCTTGGCATTTTACAGTAAATTATTGGGAAGTTCAGGTCTTCTTTCTGCTGACTCAATAAGGCAGTACAACATGAAGCCTCAAGTGCAGGTTGCCATCTTTCACCTTGAGGGAAGGCCTGCCTCAGGAAAAAAAAAAAAAAGAAAAGAAAAGCCATCACAGTTGAAAGCAGACTTGACACGGAAAGAGATTCATAATTGCATGTTTGATCAGGGGGATTCCATATGAGCACTGCCGGGATTTTTGCCCATGTGAGCCAATCCATACCTTTTCTCATGGCATTTTGAGTTGGGTTTCTGTACTTGTAAGCAGACGTGCTGATTTATGACTTAGTACACTGGCTCAAAAGGGTATGAACACATATGAAGGTCTTTAATACATCTTGCAATTTACTTTGTGACAGCACTGCGAGCCATAGAGTACTTATTTCTGTGTATCAATATTGACAGAAGTAATATGCATCTTAAATGTGAAAACATTCTTTTTCACTTCAAGAATATTTTTCACATGTTTAATAATCTTTTATATTTCTCCTGTGATTGGTCTGTTCTCTGATTTGCCTGCTTTTAATTTAAGATGTTAGTATATTTGCTCATATTTTATCTCTTTTTACATTAAAAATATTAATAAATCATTGTATATTTGTGTCATATATGTTGCAGATATTTTCCCTGTTTATTATTTGACTATGATCATACTAATGCTGCATATGTATGAAATACTAAGTATGCAGGTTTTTTGTTGTTGTAGTTATGGAGCTTTTATGTTTAGAATGTACTTTACCTTCCAAAGATGAATATTTTTATTGTTGCCTTATGCTTCACTTTAAAATCAAGTGTATATTTCATTTGGGATTTATTTTGGTAGATAAAGTAATTTTATTTAGGAATAGTTTGGATGCAAGTCACAAGAATTCTGGAGCTTTCAAAGGTTAGGTTGCTTCTTATGAATACAAGGGTGTTTCACAGAACCATGTTTGGGATGCAGTCACACATTGGGGAGACACAGGGAACCAGGATGGGCGTGCTCTTGGGATTCTGTTATTTTTCATCTCTGGCCTGTGCCCTCATTTCATTTCTTCATCCTTCCCATTTGTTTTCTCTACTTCCTTGTCTCAGTGGGAACCATCCAACAATCCAGAGAAAAGACTGAATCTGGCTTCCACTCGCAGTCCAAATTCCACTAAAACGGCCCTGTTTTTCTAGTTCGGATATGGTGCTTAATGTTGCCCTGAAACGAGGTCACATTGGATGAACCCTGGCTTCTAACAGTCTATTCTCTGGATAAAATTCATTATCAAAGAATCAGGGGAAGGATAGTTACCAGGGAAATGGAAATATTTTGAGCTGCAGAGACAACCAATAGGCCTGTGGTCATTTTAGAGATGAAGACCTAACTTGATTATTTCCCAAATAGTTTTCCTAACAAGTAGTGGTGTCCTGTCCTTTTACTATTGATTTATCATGTTCAATTTGTCATATACTAAATTCTGTATTTCTAGACTAAGATTTTCTGCATATTGGTTTCTGTCAGTTCTTACAAGTTTATTTCCATTTTTACAGTAAGATCAGTTTCCCTTTCTTCTTTCCAAATTTATTGTATCTATATTCTTCCATTTATTCTTCCAGGAAAATTTTGTTGCATATTAAAGTGAAATATATTTTTTAATGTTTGTTTATTTTTTGAAAGAGAGAGGGAGTGCATGAGCTGAGACAGGGCAGAGAGAGAGAGGGAGAGAGAGAGAATCCCATGCAGGCTCTGCACAGAGCCTGATGGGGGTGGGCTCAGACTCATAAACCATGAGATCATGCATTATCTGAGCTGAAATCAAGAGTTGGAGGCTTAGGGGTGCCTGGGTGGCTCAGTCGGTTAAGTGTCCAATTTTGTCTCTGGTCATGATCTCACGGTTAGTGGGTTCAAGCCCTGCATTGGGCTCTGTGCTGACAGCTTGGAGCCTGCTTCAGATTCTTTGTCTCCCTCTCTCTGACCCTCCCCTGCTCACACTGTTTCTCTCTCTCTCTTAGAAATAAAAACATTAAAAAAAATTTTTTTTAAGAGTTGGAGGCTTAACCAACTGAGCCACCCACTCACCCTGCAAATGAAATATTTTTATAATAATTATTTTGACTTATTAAGGAAAGCTATTATTTTTATTCATTTGTCTTTTACTTGGCCAGTTTTCTAATCTATGATAATTGTAAGAAATTTGCAATGCTCTTGGAATTCCAGTTACATAAATTGTGCACTGGTCAATAATAATAGTCACATAATCTTTTCTAATTATATCTTTTATTTCCATTCTGTGTCTTTTAGAATTATTCAGAATATCCAATGAAGCAATAATTATGTTTATGAGTATTATTATGAGCAAGAATAGTATTTGATATTCCATGACACTTACCATATGTCAGGTGTTATTATAAACCCATTATTACTATTATTCTAATTTTGTCGATGAGGAGACTGTATCTTGCAGAGGTCAGATAAATTGACCAAAGCTACACATCTTATACATGGTGGAGCTGACATGCAAAAACAGGTCTGTCTGATTCAAGTAACCCTATTTGTAATGATTACCTAGATTACCTTTTTTAAAAAGGAAAAACAAATTTAATATTTGAAATTATGCTTATATACTGAGAAAGCCCAAGAGAATTATATAACAAAACTTTAAAGGTTTCTGACCTCTTTCTAAAGAGGTCACTGGTAAAACTATCTTTGAAGTCTTTTTTTTTTTTTTAAATAATTAGTCAATACTTTTTGCAATCTTCTCCATGGTTGATGGTCTATTCAAGTTTTCTTTTTTATTCTGGGTTAGTGTTGATAGCTACTTTTTTTTTCCTCCTAGAAAATTCTCAACATAACTAAGAATTTCATAACTACATGGAATAGTCCATGGAAATTTTTGTTTTTGTAAAGAGCTATAATGTACATAACTCTGCCCGAAGAGTGAACTACATAGGTGAAAAATCTCAAAAGTTCTTTTTTATGGTGATTCTGACCTTCAGTGTGTCAGTTCTAGAGACGTGGCGCCCTCTGGGAAGTTCTCTGTCAGGGTAGGGGTGGGGCGGTGGGGGGAGTGAGGGGAACTGGAAGATGAAAGGGTGGAAGAAGAACCTGGGGGAACTCCTCAACATTTTGAATGCGTCAAGGTGTGCCGGCTGTCACACCAAACTGGTTTGTGCACCTCCAACCATCTAATGGACTTTGTCCAGCAGAAGCTAGATCCCAAGATTGCTGTGGCTGGCCAGAACTGCTAAAAAGTGCCTAACGGGGCTTTACTGGGGAGATAAGCTCTGGCATGATCAGACTGAGGAGCCTCGAGAGTAGTCCTAGGGCACTCGGAAAGAAGGCGTGTCTTTGGGGAGTCAGATGAGCTAATTGGACAGAAAATGGCCCACGCCCTGGCAAACGGACTTAGAGTAAACCCCTGCATGGGGGAGAAGCTGGGTGAGAGGGAAGCTGGCATCACCGAGAAGGCCATTTTTGAGCAAACCAGGGTCATCACAGATAATATGAAGGACTGGGGCCCCGGAGCCTGATGGGCCATTGGTATTGGCAAGACTGAATACCCCCAACAAACCCAGGAAGTACACGAAAAGCTCGGGGGATGGCTTACGTCCAGTGTCTCTGACGTGGTGGCTCAGAGTACCTGTAGCATTTATGGAGGGTCTGTGACAGGGGCAAACTGCAAGGAGCTGGCAAGCCAGCCTGACATGGATGGCCTCCTTGTGGGTGGGGCTTCCCTCAGGCCCGAGTTTGTGGATATCATCAGTGCCAAATACCAAACCCATCCATCTCCCTCCTCTTCCTAATTAGCCAGGGACTAGGTAGCAAAGTCCTAGAAGCCCAGTGTCTGTGTTCCGACCGCTCACACATTTCTACCCCACACATGCTTATGATGGTGTCGTCTGCACCCTTCGTGGCCAAACTATACCGGTTCCTTATCGTTTACACCTTACCTTGTAGTGGTTGGGACTAGGCCAATCCCTTTTCCACTTACTGTAATGTTTGGGACTAAACATGTCACCAAGGTGGCTCCTCCTTGGCTAAGCGGTGGAAGGGGTGGAATTTGCTCCTGGGGTCTCTCAGTCGCCAGTGAGGGCAGGAAAGAGAAGCCATTCTCCTCCCCCTTCTTGCACTATGAGGCGAACTACTGAGAGAAAGTCCTGTTCTCCCTGCAGAGGCCAGGGGTGCTTTTCTCTCCCATGGTGCCAAGCCTTTTGTGTATGTGGACTTGTGAACAGCCCCACGTGTGGGGGAAACAATATACACTTAGTGGCATTAACATGCTTTTAACTAAAGCTGTAGCTTTACCTTCTAGACAGGATAATAATACTATTAATTTTGTAAAATACATTCATTTTTGTTTGTTTTACAGATCTTTAAACGTTCCATTAGTGACTAAAAGGACAGTACTCATAATATGTTAGAAAATGTTAGATTAATGCATTTATATGTAACTGTTACTTTTGATACTGTATGTTAAGAAAAATTGGGTAAAAATTGAGGATAAATAATTAAACATACATGGCAGAATTGTGTTTTCCAAAGATGGCCACAGTATCTCCTATCCCATGCTTTAGTTTTATATGTGATTTTGAGAAGAGAGTCTTTTACTTGATATTGAGCTTAGATGGACTTGTGTCTACATGGAAGTGACCCTCTCTTACTTCTGAGGCTGGTCTTAAAAAGTGGTGCAAGCTCTGCCTTGATGTCTTGAACACTCACTGTGAAAGCCTGAGCTACTGTGTAAGCACTTCAGTTTCTCAGAGACTGCCATGCTGTGAGGAAGTACAAACACCTGTGTGGAAAGGCCACATGGAAAAACCCTGAGACTACATGAAGAGAGATAAATGTATAGCCAGTCCCCAACTATTGCAGCCCTAGTTACTGTCTGTTTGAAACCACAGCCCACTTCAGAATCACTGCTGAACTCTTCCCAGATTTCCCAATTTCCTGTGGTTGGGAAAAGAGATAAGCATTTAATAGGATGGTTTCTGAGAAATAGGCAGATGGAACCTTTAAAAAATGATTGTGTCTAATTTTCTTTTTGAAGTTATCTACATGGTTGTAATATACAATCTTCCCTCCCTTGAGGCAAACTGCTTCACCCTCTTCAGGGAAATTTACAGGACGGATCCCTATTTTGAGCGAGTGGCTTTCATTTTGACTTTTTAGAAATTACAGAATCTTCTGGATTCCACATCTGGGTTGAAGCCATGTAGACAGGTACAGAGTACTCTGAACATTCAGATAATCCAAAACTGAGTTCATTCAGTGGAAGCAGCTGCTCAAAAAGACCAGAGGTTTGAGAAGGTATTACTCATATAAAGGACACGGAATGAGTGAGCAGTCAAATAATCTAGTTGAGATCTTAAGACATAAGCGGACACCAGTTGACATCTGGGCTACATGTGTTATACAACTGATGTTCGTCAACAAGCTATTATTTAACATTACTCTGGATGGCTGTTTAGGTGTTAATCCATCTTAGATATTGAGACTGAGATAGCATTGTTTCCTCTACCTTTATGTAAAACTTATCATATTTGAATGGAATGGTCTTTATTTTGGTTGTTATTATGTTCCTTCAAAACTGTTTACAAATTTAATTGTAGAAATGAAATATTGATATACTTTAAAAAATTCTCCATATAAAGTCTAGCACTTGAATACATAATGTGCAACATAGCTACAAATATTCAAATCTTAATTACCAATTTTATTTTAACTGTTATTTTTAAAGTTTAAGTGTGCCATAAAACCTAGCTATTTCTATAAAATTTATCCCATCATCTTTAGTAAATAAAAATCTGAAAATATCATTCTACCTTATAATTACCTCCATAAAAAATCAGCAACATAAAACTGAAAAATATAAGGAACCTCCTCAGATGCGTAATGATCCTATAAATAAAGCACTGAAGTCATTTATAAATGCTTTTCAATAAATGCCAATAAAATACACCCCATACCACGTCGTTTTTAAGGAAACATTAACCATGGACTTACCTGAATATGCATAATTAAAATAGTAACTCTGGATGGTGTTGATGGTTCATGGGTTAAGCACTGGAGGGATTCATGTGAGCGAAAACATTTTATTTCTGTATTAGCTAATCTTGACTTTAAGGAACAGCTTCTAATTCTTTACATCTCTAAAACAAACAAGCCCTGTGCCACCTGTTACTTTATGGGGTACTTATAGAGGCTTCTGGCTTTTTCCTCAATTAAGTTTCCATTTAGAATTATGTGTGGCCTATGTGTAACCTCACACCACAAGTTTTCTTTTAAAGTTTTATCTCATTTAATGATCACTTTTTTACTGGAAGAAGTAATCACTAAAGTAGTTTCCTTAGTTATATTTTCTTTCTTTCTTTCTTTCTTTCTTTCTTTCTTTCTTTCTTTCTTTCTTTCTTTCTTTCTTTCCTTTCTTTCTATCATACTTAATGCACATAGCATGTGGTGAACTCATTCATACAACCATCACATTTGATTTGTATGTTCTAATTTATCTATAACTTTTATTTTCTGGCTAAGGAATTGTTACTTTTTTAGACCACTCCATTTTCTTTTTGTTTCAACAAGACCAGGTCTTGATATTATTTGGAATTTTTTTCTAGAATCAATGCTTTATTCATTTCCTAAGACTTATTAAAAACATTGGGGAAGGGAAATAAATGAAACCTTGAAATCAGAGCATTGAAGTGAGGTATAGATACTTTGGGTGGACACCTAGGCTCACGACTACACCAGCTTCTAAGCCCATGTGATTCAAATAATAACTCAGAAAAGTATATTTTAGTTTCATAGCCTTTAAAAATTTTTTTGAAGTTGTGTTTTTTGCATTTTCTTTTGCTCTTGTTTCTGGGTGTTTTTTAACTAATATTTTTCATTGGAAATGTCAATTGCTCAAATGCCATGGGTCTCCTATAATTTTAGTTAAGACTCATATCAGAGGACTTGACAGTAACTGGGAGCAGCAGCTAACAGTTTTGTGACCATTCTCAATAGTCAGTATCTAAGGTCTGTCCTAATTGAGAAGTCATTTCCTTTTTCTGTCAAATAAAGAGGAAGAAAAAAGTTGTTTGTGCCCTCTAATTTAATCCAAAATCTTGGAAGAGTCACTAACCACTTTCAAGATCTGGTCTGGGAGTAAAAATGAAAGTATTTTAAATTTCACACTGCACTAATTATAGGCGTAACTTTGAAATTTCTCCTTCTCTTAGATTTGACAAATGTTGCCTAGTGTTTTCATAATGACATAACAGTTTTGTGTAGTACACAATCAAAATGTCATTATAGCATATTACCCAACCACTGAACATGCCACTCTTTGCCAAACAATCTTTTCTTAGTACATGTGTTTCAAAAGCACTTACTCTGTAAATGAAAGATTAAGGCTTAGCTGACCTAGATTGAGCTGTGGGGATTTAAAGTCCAGGGATCAATCATTTTGGGTCTACCTCAGTTCAATTCCTTTTTTCAGTTTTTCGGATGACTCAGTGGATTCATTCCAGTTTTCTGGACAAAGACAATCTTTCAGGCTTGCTTTAAAAAAGCCTCAAAAATGAAAACAAATAAACATGGTGAAAAAAGCAAGGATGATTAGATGATCCTCTTTTGAACAGAATACCACAAGTAGCTTCTGTTTTATATTCATTTGAGAGAAACTGGAAATTATATTGCTGTTTCTGTATTTTCAGTGGAGATTGAGAAGCCCAAGCAGGTAGGTAGTTTTATTTGGAAATAAACCTATCTTCACAAAAACATCTCCTTTTCAGCTGTGACATTTGATAACATTAAACTTCTTCTAAGTTCTGAGATGAATGAAGAATTCTTGTATCCCTTATTTATGAAGGTAAAGAAAAATAAATATTAATAAGAGAGAAACAGATATAAAAAAGACTCAGATGAATTTCTAGAGATGAAAAACATAATATTTGAAATGAAAAATACAACCAAATGCGTTGATGAATACCAGGTTCAACAATGCAGAAAGGTTCTTTCAGTTTGAAGATACAGCAATGAAAAATATTCAAATTAAAGTCCAAGGAGAAAAAAAGTCTGTAAAAAAAGCACAAAATTGAACTGTGAGACGATATTAAGTATTCTAACACATGTGTTATTAAAGATTCAGAAGGAAGAGGTAGGGGAACCAAAATGATAAATAATGGTCAAAAATCTTCCAAATTTGTTGAAAACTATAAAACCATAGATCCAAAAACTCGCTGAACTCCAAGAAGAAGATATATGAAGAAAATCACACAATCATATCATATCCAAATATCTGATCAAGAAGTAATGAAGAGACAGCTTACAGGTAGACAGAGGAAAAAAGGCATTGCACACATGGAACAAATATAAATATGACTTCAGAATTCTTTTCATGAACTTTGAGAGTGAGGAGACAATAGAGTAACATCTTAAAACACTGAAACTGCCATTCTGGAATTATATGCAGCAAAATACCTTCCAAAAATGAAGGAAATATAAATACTGTTCTAGACAAACCAGAGAGAACTCATTGTCAGCCGACCTGTGCTGTAAGAAATGTTGAAGGTAGTTTGTCAGACAAAATATGATAACAGACTAAAATTTATATCTTTGTATAGACTGAAGATCACTGGAAATACACATTTAAGATATCTTTAATATATTACTGTCAACTTAAGAAAAAATAATAAAATATTAAAAAATTATAACATGTAAAAGTGAATTACCTTATAATCTATTGGGTATTTACCCAAAGAAAATGAAAACACTAATTCAACAATATATGCACTCCTGTGTTTATGAAAGCATTATTTACTGTAGCCAAGATATGGAAGCAATCTAAGTGTCTACGGATAGATGAATGGATAAAGAAGATGTGGTAGGTATTTACAATGGAATATTACTTAGCCCTAAAAAGAGGAGATCTTCACATTTGCAATAACATAGATGGACCTAGAGGGTATGCTGTTAAGCGAAATAAATCAGACAGACAAAGACAAATACCATATGATTTCACTCATGTGGAATTTAAGAAATGAATAAATCAAGAAAAAGGGAGAAAAACAAAATACAAGATTGTTAACTACAGAGAACAAACTGGTGGTTACCAGAGAGGAGGTGGGTGTGAGAAGGGTTGAAATAGGTAAAGACGATCAAGAGTATACTTATCTTGATGAGTACTGAGTAGTATATAGAATTGTTGAATCATTATATCATACACCTGACATTAATATAACACTGCGCTAATTAAGCTTCAATAAAGAAATACAGATTGTGGAATAATAGATCACTCTCTTATAGATCTTAGGAGAAAATGAATTAAAAAGAAAAAAGAACTTTAAATCATGGTATTTTCTATATTATATACTTGATTTTTTTTTGCCAAAAAATGTGAAATATATGACAATAATAGAAAAGATGGGAGGAAGTAATTGGAACTATATTGTTTTAAGAGTCTTTCAATATATATGAAGTAGTATGATATTTAATGTAGACATAATAAATTAAATGTGTATGATGTAATTCTTAGAGCATTCAATAAAGAAATGAAGAGTTCAGATAAAAAGCAAATAGTGATAAAATGGAATCACACATAAACTTATTTTTTCAGTTAATCCAAAATAAGATAGGAAAAGAGGGAAAGAACAAATAGAACAAATATAAAACAACTAGTAATATTCCCACCATATAACTAAACACACTAAATGTAAATGTTCTATACACTCCATTTAAAAAGCAGAGATTCCCAAATTAGACAAAAACCAAGATACAACTATATGCTCTTCCCAGAGACCCTTCTTTAAATATAAAGTAAATTGTTAGAAAAAGGACTGTGTATTTACACATATACCTGTATACTATTTTCTGTTATCCGCTACTTTGGTGTATTATTATCTTCTTTGTTTTATTTTCTATGGATACATATTTCCCATGTCCTATTGATTTGCTCTTCTTGTAATGAGGTTGGGAAATGTTCCATGAAAATTTTTCTTTTAATAAAAGTAACTCCCCTAGTTTCCATTTCCTGCTCATATTTAAAGGTACTGTGCCTATTAATGCATTTCCACTGTTTGTTACAATTGAAAATGCAAAGTATAGTAATGTAAATAATAAGTAAAGCATCAGTTCTCCCCTCTGGCTACCACGTTTGTTCTCTGTATTTATGGATATGTTTCCATTTCTTTGTCCATTTCTTTTGTTTTGTTTTTGTTTTTTTTAGATTCCACGTATGAGTGAAATCCTATAGAATTTGTCTTTCTCTGTCTAAGTATTTCACTTTGCATAATATATAATATATAGCACATCTTCTTTATCCATTCATCTAATAATAGACACTTAAGTTGTTTCCTTATCTTGGCTATTGTAAATAATGCTGCAATAAATATAAAAAAGTATACTGTTGTGACATTGGTCAAAGTTAGGGGATCAGATGAAACCTATAGTTTTATCTTTTATTATTCTCATGCTCCTACCAATTAATAATGGTAAATATCCTAGTCCTTAATTACTAATTGGTTTGTTCTTTTTTTCTTTCTAAAGGCTGTTATCCTAGCATTTATATTATATGGGGGTACATAATATAAAAATAATTATATTGTATTATTACAGAAGTGGTAATACAAACCCTCTTCATGATTACACGATAGTCATCTGACAGACTCCTAGGGGAATCATCTAGTAGTTGCAAATTTAAATTTTGCTTTTATTGCTATATACTTTCATTACTCAGTTGGAAGCAACAGTACCTTAATAAATTAGAAGTTTCTTAAGTTGAAAACCTCTGTCCTCTTAACATAGACTATGTGTCTTTACTTTGCTTTTAAGACTTTGGTTTAATGTAGTGAGCATCATTTTTTTTTCCAGATATTAATTACAGATCAGTTCTTTAATTTTTTAAAATAAAAACTCATTAGAAAAACAGTAAATATTCAGATTCCCCCTAAGTTTTTTAAAGATTCCTATCCAAAATGTGTGGTGTTTTGTCCAAGAATAAGCATTTCTGACAATCTCTCCAGGTGATTCTGGTGTTAGTGGTTCAAGGACACTTTGAGAAACACTAAACTTTCTGAATTTGTGTAGAATAATTGCTAGTGATTTCTTTTGAGCTTTTTAAGTGTTTACTTATTTTTGAGAGATAGAGGATGAGTGGGGAGGGGCAGAGATAGAAGTAGACTCAGAATCTGAAGTAGACTCCAGGTCCTGAGCTGTCAGACAGAGCCCAATGTGAGGATCAAACCTACAAACCCTGAGATCATGACCTGAGCTGAAGTCAGATGCTTAACCTTCTGAGCCATCCTGGAGCCCCCGATTGTTAGTAATTCTTAAAGTAACCTGAAACATCATGCTGCAGTGATTGTCAGCATAGGTTGGAAGGATTCTTTGATGAAGGAGGCAGTACTTTCCAAGGAAATAAAACATAGCCGTGTTGTAGTTTCACTTCATTTTCAATTAAATCACTAGCTGCAGCTTGCAAGCAAACTGAATACAAGCCTTCCTCCTCTTTTTCCCACTATTTAGAAACCAAGAAGGAATATTCCTAAGAATACTGACAACAATAATTTATTAATATGAACCTGGAATAACTTGAAAATGAATTATCTTAAAGATCTTAAGTTCTTCCAAACTTAAACCTAACTTAATCATAATTACTATATATCCTTCAGAAATCAACTGGCTTTGATATCCAGTAGGCTCACTAGACAACTGCATTTACTCTTTTTTTTCAAAGAGAGTGAGCAGTGGAGGCACAGAGAGAGAGAGCGAGAGAGAGAATCACAAGCAGACTCTGAGCCATCAGCACAGAGCCCGACATGGGGCTTGAACCCATGAACCATGAGATCATGACTTGAGCTGAAGTCAAACACTTAACCAACTGAGCCACCCAGGTGCCCCCAAGTGCATTTACTTTTTATATCCAAAAGCACATTTTATATTTTATTTGTATAAACAAATATATAAGGATTTAAAATTGTTTATATGCAGATACTCTAGAGAAAAGATTGATTTCATTGCCTAGGTTTTAAAAGTATTTAAAAAATTACTATTTAATTTTTTGTGAGAATTTCTTCAGACTTCTAATTTAAAAGAATGGGTACAATGATAGTTTGTTAACATTATTTTTATTGAATTATATAGGATAAAATTAATGTATCTATATTTTATGATATAGGACTATTGGATACTTTATTCCTCATTGTTTCATGGTTTGAAATTAACTCTAAATTTTTTCTTGAGGGTCTTGAGGAGGATGGAAGATGAATATACTTCTTCAGCTTCACTTTCTTTTGTAAGAGGATGATGGCATGGTCTCCTTTTAATGCCTATGGATCTCCCTTTGACTGACAGCATAGGTGATCTAAATTTCTTTTATTTGTCATAGAGGAAAACCTTGGGACCTCTGCAGTCTAATGTTGATAAAAGGGTGCATCTAAAGAAAAAGAGAAATTATATAATTATAAATTTATATATATATATATATAATTACATGTCCTTCACCCATTCTTTTCTTTTTCTAACTTCTAGGTGGTTTAAATGTCTCTTTCTTGTGACTTTTAAAAATTGTTTAAAATAGCTATCTTATTGGAACTTATGGCCTTCTGTTTTTCTTTATGTACATTTTTTTTTAAATTGTAAATTTCTTTTTAAAACTAAGTTAAATTGGGGTGCTTGAGTGGCTCAGTGAGTTAAATGTCCATCTTTGGCTCTGGTCATGATCTTATGGTTTGTGGGTTCGAGCCCTGGGATTCTCTCTCTCTCTCCCTCTCTCTCTGTCTCTCTCTGTCTCTCTCTCTCTCACACATACACACACACTCTCTCTCTCTCTCTCTTTGTCCCTCTCTCTCCTCCCCTCTTTTTCTCAAAATAAATAAGTAAATAAAAAAAAACTAAGTTAAATTAATTATGAAATAATTTAGATATACAGAACATTTCATAGAATGAGAAAATCATTATTTCACCACATAGACATTTCTGAAATGCTAACGTTTTGGGTCCTATTTGTTTCAAACTTTTTATGCTTAAAGGACTAGGCATCAGAGATAAAGTAGAAACCCCCTTTGTATGTCTTCTGAGCCCATTCTTTGCCTTTTCTTTCCAGATGTAATGAACATCTTGAAGTTGTTTTTCTTCCTCCTAAACAACCATGTTGTTAGCCTTTATATTTTTATCATAACAATGTGTTTCACAAATATAGAGTATATTTAGTGTGTTCTTTTATGAAAAGCTAATGCAGATACACTGTACTTTTTTCCTGAAGTCTTTCACTCAATATTATATACTTTAGATGAATATATTGACAAATTATGCATTCTTTTTAATACTTATATATAATTCTACATATGATAAAACAAATTTTTATATTTTCCTGTGTTGATAGGCTTTTAATTTATAAAAGTTCTGATATTATGAGTGATCTAGTAAAAATCTTTATATACACCTCCTTGTATAAGAAATTTCCTAAGTTCTTTAAGACTGTAAATTTTTGAATCTGCATTCTTAGTACAAGCCAGATTACTTGAAAAAGGTTCCTTTGGTTTTACTATCATCAGCAGCCTATGAAATTGTCTCTTCATGTCTTCAAATACTTGGTTTGGCATACTTTAACATTTTTTACCAATCTAGTGTATTACTGTAGCTTTAATTTGATATCTGTGATTACTGTTCTACCTGACTATCTTTACAGAAACATTTTCCTTACTTAATTTTGGGAGTTCTTAGTATCTTTTCTATAGTAATCACTTATGGGCTAGGGATTGCCAATTGTCTTTCAGTTTCTAGCTTATGTTTAAATTGAGTTTGTGGTATACTGAAGGTTTTCATTTTAATTGAATCAAATATGTAAAATAAAATGATAATGAAGAACATAGACTTTGGACCAAGTCCTGGTTGCATGTAAGTCTTAAGACCTTGGGCTACTTAACCTCTCTGAGCCTCAGTTGTATATTGGGGATAACAGTTATACCTACTTCACAGGTTCCTAGTACAACAATGCAGAGAAGGTTACCTACTACATGTTAGATATCATAACTTGCCAAATATTTCTTTATGGATTTTTAGTGTTCATGGCTTTAAAGAAATGCTTCTGATATTGAGGTCATAAGTATATCCTCTTATATTTTCTTGAAAATTATATTCCACTTTTCATATTTAGGTTTGTATTTAGATGATCTGGAGTTTACTTTTATGGATGGTATACAGTAGGAATCTAGCTTTTTTCTCTATGGCTAACATACTTTTCCACCATTACTTACTTATCTATCCTAGCATTTCCTTGTTTATTTGTAATAATGCTACCTCTGTGATTCAGTATGTTATGTATCTAAAAGTATCTTTCTGTATTCTCTGTTCTGACTGATTTATGTAAAACATGAATTATTACCACATTTTAAATTTTATTTTGCTTTAATATGTTACCTAGTAGGACAAGTCATTCTTCTTTTACTTCTTTTAACTTTTCTACCCTACCCTTACCCTGAATTTAAGAATAAACCTGTTATGTTGATCTCTCTCTCTCTCTCTCTCTCTCACACACACACACACACACCTTTTTGTGATTATAATTGAAATTCATTGGAATTGTAGATTATTTTGGATATAATCGATATCTTCAGCATACTGAATCTCCACATTGTTCCATCAAAGAACATAGTATAACTTCAGTTATTGAAATAATATTTTTATTCTTCTATTATATTTTAATAGAGAAATTTCAGATTACATTTTTCAGGGATGTTTCATTTTTTAAAGTATCCTTTCTCAATTATTTGTTGCTACTATATAGAAGTGTAGTTGAGGGGAGCCTGGGCGGCTCAGGTGGTTAAACATCCGACTCTTGGTTTTGGCTCAAGTCATGATCTCACAGTTTCATGGGTTCAAGCGCTGCATCAGGCTGTATGCTGGCAGCATGAGTCTGCTTGGGATTCTCTTTCCGTCTCTCTGTCTGCCCCTTCCCCATTGGCACTGTCTCTATCTGTCTCAAAAAATAAATAAATAAACTTAAAAATATTTTTTAAAAAGTAAAGTTGATTTTTACATGTTAACCTTTAATTCAGATACCTTGCTGAACTTTCTGGATGGTTATAATATTTTTTCGATAGATGCTTACCCATCTGTTATGCAGAAAATCATATTTATGCAAAAAGTAACACTTCAGTTTTCCTTTTCCATTTTGTAGTTTCTATTTAATTTCCTTGTCCTAGTTTATTTGTGAGTGTTTGCTATTCTTTTTGGCAAAATTCTTGTCAACAGAATATTCATGGATTTTCTCTTGTATTATATAAGCTGAAATTATATATTTTATAATAGATAAGTGACTTTTTTACTTATTATGATTGCTGATATATATGTAATAATTTCAACTATTTTGTGGTTTCTACTTTTCTGCCACTCATTCCTTATCTTTTATTTCTCTCTTATGGGAACTAAATATTTGTATTTGGTTAAAAAAGACTGAATTTAGATGGCGTTACAATTTTTTTTTTGAATTTGAGAGAGAGGGAGAGAGTGCATATGAGTTGAGGAGAGGGGCAGAGGAAGAGAGGGAGATTCTGAATCAGGCTCTGTGCTCCTGAGGCTTGATCACATGACCTTGGGACCAGCACCTGAGCTGAAATCAAGAGTCTGATGCTCAACAGACTAGACCACCCAGATGCCCCTAAAGGGCATTTGAATCCTTCACTGGAATAATAACTCAAGAATGCCTTAACTCTGCTTTCCTCCATCCTAGTTTTGCTATTCTTTTTGTCAAGTGTATTGGTTTCCCCTTACACTTATTTATTATTTATTTAAGAATTATGGCAGAAATTTATGTTCTTTCATCCAGCAAGTATCCATGTGTAAAATAGGTAAATCATAGACATCTACTCTACATTTACAAGGGTGATCAAAACAAATTGCCTCAAATATATATACATGATTGTCAAATACGTATTTATAAAGGAGATTTTTTTTGCTTGTATTAGCAAAATAATGTGAATGATCATCATACTGAAAACCTTTGTCCGCTCTGCATCATTTTAATAACCTTGTAGAAAATTACAAATTAATTTGACTTTAGTGTTCTTTTTGAGTCACACAGAACTTTTCTGCCTTTTAAATTAAATGTGTGTACTCTAGACTCTTTGCTACTCTTTGGTTTAGTATTTATCCATATTATTTTCCATTTCCTTTATGATTGTTATAATGACATATGGTCATAGTTGCTGGGGTTTGTGGTGATTTTGTTATATATACGTTGAGAGAGTACATGTAAGGAGCAAGCTCACCAGTAAGTTTTGGTTCAAGTTCTACTTGAAGGCAACCATGGGAATTAGAAAGTTTTTTACTCATGTCTTTCTGTGCTTTATACCTTATATTTAAATTATCCAAATTAGGTACTATTATTACTCTAATTATTGGTGAATACTTATTTAGATTTATATTTTTATATTTTAATAATTTATTTCTTCATCATTGCATACTACTTCTTCCTTCTGAGTTTAATTTTCTTCTTACCAAATGGTTCTGTCAGGGAATATAGTGATGAGGAATAAAATTTTAGGTAAAATATAAAATTCTGTTAATTTTTAGTTATAATTTTAGAAAAAATATAGAAACTGTACAAATTTAGAAAAATTGTAGAAATAATTTGAGATAAAAAGGATTTGTAATTTTATTTATTTATTTATTTGAGAGAGTGAATGCAGACAGAGGGTGAGCAGGGAGGGAGAGAGAGAATCTGAAGCGGGCTCCATGCCCAGCATGAGATGTGGCTCAAGGTGGGGCTTGATCTCATGACCCTGAGATCATGACCTGAACCAAAATCAAGAGTCAGATGCTTAACCAACTGAGCCACCCAGATGCCCCAAAAGGATTTGTACTTTACAAAAAGAAAACTATAGAAGAACAATAAAATAAAATAATATAAATTCAGTATGCATTCTCATGTTTGATCTTTCCAGGAATTTTGATTTTTCTGTTTTTTATCTTATTTTATTTTGGTCTCTAGATCTGGGTTAATGATGGACTGTGTACTTTTTTCAAGGAGGAAGTATATTTTCAGGCGCCATTAAAGATGTTGTGCTTACCGTGTTTCTCATCTCCTGTATCCATACCAGTAGTAGAATTCCAGTCATCAGACTCATGAACCCACAGATGGGTTTAAACTCCCACCAGCTCTCTCTTCTGTTTATCACTCGAGATTTGATTTATCTCCATAATTCTGGAAATGAGGATTTCCCTTTTTTTAAATGTCTTTGTTTTAGTGTGATTATATTTTGTACAAAACTCTTATGTGTTATGACAGAAAATCTCAAGTGTGTTCAAACATTCATATTTGCAGACAACTATGACTAGTTTCTGTATAAGTAAGATGTAGTTGATGGATGACTTTTTGTTTCAAGATTTTTTAAAGGTATTTTTGCCTTCAGTGTGGTGACAAAAGCAATGTTTTTCTTTTGGGTAAAACCACTGTAAGCTTTCTTAAGTACATAGTGTTAGTAGTAATTTTTTTTACAAAGATAAAACTGATGCATGCAACTTTAAGATGGCTTTACAAAAACCTGTGAACTTGAGTCTTTGGTTATAATAAAATTGTTATGTCTCAGCTATCCTAAAGACAATGTTAGAGAGGAAACTTTCGACAAAAGAAGCAGTTTGTCAAGAATGACAGCTGGAATTTTTTGGCCTCTAGTGCCAGAGTTGACTTAAATCAGGTCAACAGCCACGTCAGTGATAGAATCTATGGTCTAAGTTTACTTACACAAATCACAAAGATATAAGTGTTTAAAAAGCCACTTAAAAAAAAAGTTTTTAAAGTATTTTTGAGGCAGAGAGAGACAGAACATGAGCAGGGAAGGGGCAGAGAGAGGGTGGCACAGAATCTGAAACAGGCATTAGCCTCTGAGCTGTTGGCACAGAGCCTGAAGGAGGCTTGAACCCACGAAATGCGAAATCATGACCTAAGCTGAAGTCGGTTGCTTAACTGATTGAGCCACCCAGGCGCCCCAAAAAAGCCATTTGTCTTTATCATTTTGAGTAGTGATTCTCAAATTCTATTGAAGTATCTTTATTATGCTTTGCTTCAAAATGTTTCTGCTCCATAGTTCTGTTTAATTATTTAATTATTTGCTTTTCTATATCCCCTCAATTTTTAGATGATTATATTTGTATGTAGATATGTCACAGTATTTTGTGACATCATATATTCTCTTGGTGTTTCCATGTAGATACATATCCTGTTTGAACATATGGCTTAAATAAGTTTATATATTTATTTATTATTTTTTAAAAATTTTTTTTTATGTTTTATTTATTTCTAGGAGAGAGAGAGACAGCATGAGCAGGAGAGGGTCAGAGAGAGAGGGAATCACAGACTGAAACAAGCTCCAGGCTCTGAGCTGGCAGTCAGCACAGAGCCCGACGCGGGGCTCGAACCCACGAACCGTGAGATCCTGACCTAAGCGAAAGTCGGACTTTTAACCGACTAAGCCACCCAGGCGCCCCCAATATATTTATTTATTTTTAATGTTTGTTTATTTTTGAGAGAGAGAGGGAGAGATAGAGCACAAGTCTGGGAGGGCAGAGAGATAGAGGGAGACACAGAATCCAAAGCAGGCTCCAGGCTCTGAGCTGTCAGCACAAAGCCCAACATGGGCCTTGAACCTGCAGGCTGTAAGATCATGACCTGAGCTGAAGTCGGATGCTTAACTGACTGAGTCACCCAACCCCTAAATAAGTTTAAATAAGACTCTGGTATGATTGCCTCGGCTATGCAATACTAAGATAAAAGGTCTGAAGATGGTTGCCTTGTTATTCATGTATTTTTAGAAGAATGTACATATTCTTTGAAGTTTAAAAGCCCTAGAAATCAGATCTACTCAAGTGAGCATGTGGGGGGAAGGGGAAATTTAGTCTATACTTTTATGAAACACTCATCTTAAATTTTTGTGCAACAAAGTACATTACAGAGTACTAATAATGTTTATTAAATACTATCTATGCCAGACATTGTTTTAAATCTGTTTGTATTAATGAACACACTTACTCTTCAAAACAAAACTCTTATATGTCATGCCCATATAACAAATAGTCAATCTGAGGCAGAGGGAGGGTAACTTGCTCAAGGTCACATGACCAGTAAGTGGCTCAGTTAGGACATGAACCTAGTTAGACCTACTCTCAGTGGTGAGGAATAAAACAAGAGTAGTTGAGTAGAAGTGAAACTCCTATGATATCTCCTAACTTCTGCTTTAATGCTCTTTATAGGGTATCCAACTTATTGTAGATAATAAATATAAGTTATCGATGGCCATTAGTTTTCTTTTGCTAAATTGAAAGGTAAAATAATTTATATTCATAAATTTGGAATTTGAAAGACATCTCTTGCAACTTAGTCTTCAACATGTTTGACATGGCACTTATGATGTAAATGATGAGAATTTGTCATTCATTTCTTTAACTCTTAGTCTTCATTAGTTACTGATAAGGCAAAAGATATCATTTAAGTGATTATATATTTCAGTTCTTTGTACATATCCTTTTTTTCTATATTTTGGTGTGACTGCTAAGTTGGGTGGATTTGTTTTGTGGTTTTAAATGGCCATTTTTCATCATTTATAAATAATTATCAGTATTCTGTCAAATATTAAAAGCAATGCTTTATACATTTCTAAAAGAAACTAATATAGAGCCGTTCAGAGAGGAGTATGTCATGAGATGGAAGAGAAATTGATGGTTGTTTGCATTTTATTCAGCTGCAACCTTGTAACTGAGAGTGTGGTGAGCTTTTCTTCCGACTTATCAATATTCTCAAAAAATATCTTTTTGACAAAATTCTATGACCAATCAATAAAGTACTTCAATCAATTTACCATTTTGTTCTTGGTAAAACTGATAAATGCATTTATTGGTTATTTCTTAATGTTCAAGTTAATTTGCCACGTTTAATGTAAGAATAGTTGTCTATCTCACTGAGTTAAAAGGGCATTGTCTAAGACAGTAAGTCCACAGAGATTTGCTTCCACAATTGTACGATAATCACATACTGGCCTGCACGCTAGTAAGAAATGTCTTCGTTAATTGGGATCCTTGTACAATTGGTCAGGTTTTGGATATTTCTTCTCTTGAATAAGAGGGTATTTAGCTTTATTTATGATCCTCAAAATGCATCTTTCGATTCTCAATTGTAAACTGGCTACCACAAATGTTATGTTCATAAGTTCCTTAACCATTATGGTAACATTGTTGTACCAAGAAAACTTGTCTTTGCCAAAACTGTACCACACATCTAGAATTTATTTAAATGAGAGCTCCAAACCATTTTATTTACTTTCTGAAAACAAAAACTTAGAATGATGGCCTTGAATTGCATTGTTACAAATGCATTTTGGTTTAGATGGTGTGCTTCAATTTTTGAACTTAAAAAGCATGAAAATTCCATCAGTTTAACTATTAATTGTATAAGATATTATGATAGGGATTCAAAACATGGAATAGAGATTGATTCAATTGATTAAGATTTAATACTGGCTAAAATGCATATGATTCTAGTGGTTGATTTAATGCTAGCATAGATGTGGCTGGATAAGTAATAAGAGTTTTGGACTAAGAGTTTTTGGATTAAGGCATTTTATTTTTATTATTTTTTTAATTTTTATCAATTTTTTTTGAGAGAGAGACAGAGAGTGAGCAGAGGAGGGGCAGAGACAGAGGGAGACACAGAATCCGAAACAGGCTTCAGGCTCTGAGCTGTCAGCACAGAGCCCAATGTTGGGCTCAAACTCACAAACTGTGAGATCATGATCTGAGCTGAAGTTGGACGCTCAACTGACTGAGCCACCTAGGTGCTCCTGAATTAAGACATTTTAAAGTTTAATCTTGATTAGCTTCAACACCAATATGTTTATATTAGAACTGGAACATCTTCCAGCCCATCTTATTTTTAAAATTACAAAATATTTTGTAGAGGAGCTGACTTAAAGAGTTATGGGTACCAGACTATAAGTTTGAAAGTAATTTGATTTCTTTTGTATTTCTCAATCCACCAAGACTACCTTCATTTTATTTAGGAATTATTTTAGATAGAACGACATGTAGGGATGGCAGAATAACCTGATAATCTTGAGACATCGTATATATTAGAGGTCCAAAAGTAAAAGTTCTGCATCTTTTATCCCTGTAAAAACTATCAATGTGGGAGCCTCTTATTAATATGCAGGCACAAAAGTGAAAATTCATATGACCTGATAATTAGATTGGCCATATATTTATAATGTAAACTCAGAAACCTTTGAGAGTGGAATGGGTCATTATTAATACAGTTGAGTCTTGAACAACACAGCATTAAGGGCATAGTTGAAAATCCACAATAACTTTGACTCTCTTAAAATACTTAACTATTAATAACCTAGTGTTGACTTGAAGCCTTACCAATAACCTAAATAGTCAATTAACACGTATTTTGTATATTAAATGTATTGTATACTGTATTCGTACAATAGTCTAATCTAGAGAAAAGAACATGTTATGAAGAAAATCCAAAGTAAAGAAAATATATTTATAGCATCCTACTGTATTTATTAAAAGAATCCATGTGTAAGTGGGTGAGTACAATTCAAGCTCTTGTTGTTCAAGGGTTAACTGTAATTATACTGAGATAGTAGGCATAAAGTAAGTCTGTCCTGGATGTATAGTTAGCTCATCTGTAGGTTTGATGAATCAGAGCTCTTTGCCCTGTTATCTACTCTGTTTAGCACTGTGAATAAAATTTTACTTAAACAGGTGCAGAACTCCAGAAAGGCATTATGTTATTCTATTGGTCAACAGAGGCCAAGTTATGACTGAAGAGTCACTCTAGGTTTGAGCCTAAGGAAATATCCTTAGGGCATAACTTACAGGGCTTGCTAGAGTTCATTTTTAACTTGCCATAAAGGATGGGGAATGCTTTTAAACTAGTATCTCTGAATCACTTGGGGATCTTGTTAAAAGGCAGATTCTGATATAGCCAGTCTTCAGTGAAGCCTGAGATTTTACATTTCTGATAAGCTCCCACATGACGTTTATGCTGCTGGACACTGGACCCGCTTTTAGTAGCAAAGTTGTAAATTATTTTAGGCAATCCATATATCTCAATTACCTCTAATTTCACTAATGAATGCTCATTTCATCACTCAAATGAACAAGATATGTCACTAGTTTCACCAATAAAAACCCATTTTGGGTATCCAGTAACCTAGTTAACAAAACATTGGCTATTGATCAAAGGCAAGTTTGGTCTCTGATTAAGTTTGGCCCATTTTGATATTATGCTGTATCTTTTGACGTTAAGGCTTGGTATTCTTGATTAGCATGTCAGCTGAACACATGCTAAATAAATATGCTTTCTTGGTGGGCACTTGGGTGTTGACTTCACTTAAGTAAGAGGTATACATTATATCACATTTATGCTGAGGTATTTCAAGGTATATTTTAGGAATCATGACTCAATCTGTCTTGCCTTTCATCTTTCCATAGTCACTGTGTACTGTTGGTATAATTTTCATATTTGTGTGATCATCTGATGCCAACATGAGGGAAAACACAAATACTGAGAGTTAGACCTAAATGTTACAGGACACTGACTCACAAGATGAAAGTACAGGTGACCTCCCAAGACAGGTCTCCTAAAATAGTGTCGATAACCTGAATAATCATCTGAATTCCTCCTGATAGTAATAGGAGAAGCTTTTTTGTCTTTTCAGAATGTACTCTTGTGTTATATGGAGCCTGGCTTCCTTGGCACATCTGTCTTTGACACGTTTGAGTTCTTAGGTCAGCCATTTTATGTTTTTGTCATTGGGTTTTTATTTGTAATATGAAAAAGCATGTCACCACATTGCAAAGATGATCAAATGAGTTGATATATAGTATATGTTTTGAAAAAATAAAACGCAGTAACAATGCATGAAATTACCAGTTCACATTTAAAATAATATTCAATTCCTTATAAATCATCAGATGTCACTTTTTGTGTCTATAAACCCATCAAGATATTGAGGAAAAACAAAAATATTCTCTCTTACTTCCTGATGTCTTAAGATTTAGTGATAGATTACAGCTGAGAATAAAAATAAACGTATAAATGTAAATCATAAGGGTGTGTATAGATTTGGCTTATTCAGTTCTCAAAACTGAGAATGCAGGGAATTAAAATAATGAAGCTCAGCTATTCCATTCCTAACATTAGAAAGTGTTGGGGCGCCCGGGTGGCTTAGTCGGTTGGGCGTCCGACTTTCTCTCAGGTCATGATCTCGCGGTTCGTGGGTTCCAGCCCCGCGTCGGGCTATTTGCTGACTGCCAGCTCAGAGCCTGGAACCTGTTTCAGTCTGTGACTCCCTCTCTCTCTGACCCTCCCCTGCTCACGCTGTCTCTCTCTCTCTCCTAGAAATAAATAAAAAGCATTAAAAAAAAAAATTAGAAAGTGTAGCCATGACATTGAGTTTTCTTTGTGTTCTAAAGAAGGAGTTGCTATCTTCTTTCTTTTCTAAGGTTTGACCCTCCTGTCTGGACAAAGGGTACTTATGCCATATAAATGACCATTTGTTTTAGATTTAAGTAGATGGATATTTTCTTTTCTTTTTTCTTTATAACTAGGATCACAGACATTATGGAAAGTCTCTTTGAAGTTTTATGCTAAGTACTTTCTGCTAAAGCTCTCATTTTTTCCTCTTTACTTACTGCCTTTCCATTATGATAAATCACTGAAATCTCATAGGCTTATCCCTACAACAAAACTATCATTCCTTTCTCTTTTTCTTTCTCTTTTCCTTTTATAAAGTTTTGATGACTTAGATAACTTAAACTATACATGCCACCTCTAAGAGTGTTATATAAATACTTTACTTCTTTTAAGTATGAATTCCCCCTCCAAAGCATGTCACCTGTGAATCATATGGTAATTGTGAAATACATGTTAAATAAAATAAAAGTAAAAAGAACCAAACAGTTTATCATTTACCTTAATCTCACCTTTCTACTTTGTCACTGTATCCTTCACTTTCTTTACTTACCATAAAACACTGTTGAGCTGAATCTTTAACTCATTTCTGCTATTCACTATACTACACACTACTTATAACATTTCCCCCATGCATGTTATCCAGAGATAATATTACTCTGTATAAAATCTGTAGTGAGTTTTATTTAGACTTTTTCACATTTATGGTTTTTAAATGTACATATATTTTATTCCAATCTCATTTGAATGAAGTTTTGTATCACTTTTTGTTTCTTATATGTAATATTACCCATAAACAATTATGGGTAGATACTGTGTACATCTCAAAAAGGTCTATAAATAATTACTATAAATTCCAAAGACAAGAAGTCAGAATTTACAATTTGATTCACATTATATTAAACAGTGTTTGCAAAGTCACTGTGAAATTGACCAAAGTTATTATTCCATTTTAAATAAAATTATATAAAACTCCCTTTATAAATTACTGAATAATAAGGCTTTATAATATGATATGAAGATTTAATAACTATTACTGCAATTAATATTAACTTTCCAAGAAATCAGCCTATAATAATACTTTTAAAATGATAAAATTCTGTGTTAGAGAATTAAAAAAGCACTTGTGTGTACTGGGAATTAAGGTACGATAAACAATTCATTCTGTTAAATTGATATAAAGAAACCTTTCACAAAGTTTCAAAATTCCACTTGAATTGAACAGAGGAGAAAATCATGTCTATGAATTGTACTCTATCAAGTTGCTGCTACGCCAATTTTTCAGATACGAATGAGACACAGCAGGAAGCTTTGGTTTGTGTGTGCTCTGTGTTATCAGGAGTCCTGTTTTATTTATTTTTGTGTCCCCGGTATCTATTGTATCTTGGAATATAGCTGTTCCTCAATAAATACTTCATGACAGACTGAATTAATCTAACTAGTGTATTCAAGAGAACACTCAATTGTGTTTTCCTTGTAGTTATTTTTCCTCAGAGAAGAGATCCATTTTGTGAGTAAATTTCCACATACAAATCTGAATATTAAGGTAGTATATTTGTCTGCACATTCACATTTGTAGGAGCCTATCTGTTGTGTCATATTTTCATATTTTCCCCAATGACACAATAGATCAAAAAGAGTATAGTGTGAGGCACCTGAGTGGCTCAGTTGTTTGAGTGTCTGATTCTTGATTGGGCTCAGGTAATGATTCCAGGGTAGTGGGATTGTGTCGGGCTCTGTGCTAAGCGTGGAACCTGCTTAAGATCTCTCTCTCTCTCTCTCTCTCTCTCTCTCTTTCTCTCTCTCTTTCTCCCTCTTTCTCTCTCTTTCAATATTCTTCTGCCTTTCTCCCCTGCTTGCACTCTCTCTCTCTCTCTCAAAAGGTGCATCCTCTTATAAAAAATCACCTTTTAATAAATGTTTGATTATTATGATTTAAGTAATAAAATAATTATTGCAGTTTTTTTGTTAATTAGTAGGCAAAGGAATCTGATGCCCTATGTGGTTTTCAAACAGCCCCTTAAATTAGATTAAGGACAATCCTTGGTTCATTACACTGTATCATTGTTGATACTTGAATGGCCACATTTCTAAAAACAGAATTAATCAACATAGAGTGAACACCAGTGAATTTACTGTCCAGCCAAAGAAGTAGGTTAACAGTATTTTACATCTACTTCTGTGTGTTCCACTATCCTGTCTCTCCTTGCCTTCCCATTAGAATAAACAATTATTTTAAATTGTTTCTTTTGTATTCTTGTTTATTTTATACTTTTAACTTAAATATCCACTAAAACTAAAACCTTAGTTTTATTTGTTTTTTAATTTATGAAAAGGCTATTATAAGTACATGTAGTCTGATATAAATCAGAGGTGAATTACTATGTGTTTGTAATTAATTAATACATTTTTTAATTCTACAGATATATTCCAGGTATTTTGTTAGACCCTATGAACATATTCTGAAAATATCAACTGAAATTTGACAGTGTTCCAATCTGGGGACATTCACTGTTTCTGGCAAGTAAATTTATAGTTACTATGTGATTTGATAGACAAAAGATATGATATATATTTTTATGATGTATACCACAAGGAGGATCAAGTTGGGTCTTGAAGAATGAATAGAATTTACTTAAGCAGAGGGGAGTGGTATTCCAAGATTTTTCTATGTGTGCATGATATATGTAAACTGATAGCATAAAGTGAGTCTGAAAAAGAAGGCAGAGGACAAATTGTGAAAGACATTGCAAGCCTCACAAAGAATTTGGACACTCCTCTAAGTTATAGCGAGCCTGGGAAGATTTAAAGAAGGATAAAATGATCAGTTCTATTATTTAGAGAAATCACCCTAGTTGCATTGTGGAAGACAGGTCACAAGGAGACATTAGACATGGTTTCCAGACTATGGCAATGGTCAAAATAAGAAACATTGAGGAACTGATCTAAGTTGGAGGAGTGTTGATGGAAAAGAGTGAGAGATTAATAAGGAGTTTGAATAGCAGATCAACATGACTTATTTACCAGAGTGAATGGTTGGTGGGAATTATGCTGAAAGGTGAGAAATTTTGAGTTTTTTAGACTGGATTACCAAGCCACAGGTGGACCCTTAGCCCAGCCTAGGGATTTTTTTTGTAAAGAGAAATTTTAGTGAGGGATCAAGTTGGGGTGTGGGTAGAGTGTTTAGTTGAAAAGATGTTGAGTTTTCTAAAATCTGTGATACAAGACCTAAACCTAAAGCTGATTATTTAAACACAAGACACTGTGCTAAGAGCTCTTAAAGGAACAAAATCAAACAATTTTAAGCCTCAGTTGTACTCTTAGGAAAGGAATGATATAAGGACCCAGGTGTCTCAAAGATAAGACAGAATATCCTAGGAGACATCAAATGGAGTGTATGGTGCTGTGATTTCCCAGAGAGAGAAAGCTCTATTCTCTTTGGGTGATCAGGATGATCAGGATGGGCTATATGAATTGCATGAGTCTTTTAGTTAGTAGAGATGGCAGTGAAGGAAAGAAGTACAGGAAACTAGAAATGAATGTAACAGAGAGCAGCATGGGAATCATGGGGTGGGAATCATGGAACAAATTAATAGAGCATCCAGTCCCTCATTTTGACTGCAATTTAAAGTTAAAAAAAAAATACTAGTGAATGATGAGGTTGAAATAAAATTGGGACCAAATTCAGAAGGGCTCTGAATGCTGTAGTTTATTTAGCTGGCAACTGCATTTGGGGTTGGAGCTTTAAGCTTAAGAATGGTTTGAAGGGTAGAGTGACCAACTCAGAATTCCCCTGGGGAGGATAGAGAATGTGAGGATTCTGTTTAGGAGCCTGTTATAAGGGTGCATAAAGAAAAAGTAAAGCCATAAAGGGCAATAGAAAAGAGGGAGAGTGTGGATATAATTTCTCATTATTTTATTAAAGTTTATTTATGTTTAGAGAGTGAGCATGAGCAGGGGAGGGAGGGAGAGACAGAGAGAGGAGAGAGAGGATCTCAAACAGATTTTACAGTTTCAGCACAGAGCGTGATGTGGAGCTTGATCCCACGAACTGCAAGATCATGACCTGAGCCAAAAATCAAGAGCCAGACATTTAAATGATTGAACCACCCAGGTGCTCCAATTTCTTATTATTTTTAAAGTAAGAATGAAAAGAGGGAATCATGGATGGTTCTAAGAATTTGGGGTGAAAATCTGATAGAAAGGCTAGTGGATAGCTGTGTGGATCAGAGATGATCCCAGATGACTATGTGTTGGGATACATGTATAGCTCTGGGTAACTAGAAGGAAATTTTCTGAGAAGAAACAATCGCCAAAAATAGAAAAGCCAGAAAAGATAAAGACTAAGAAAAAATAATTGTGAGTCATTCATTACCTTTGAATGGATTTCTTAAATTGTGGGCAAAGCCTAGGGATTTTCCCCTTATTTGCAGCATCATTTAATTAGAATAAAGATTTGCAAGTTTCTTTCCAGTCTAATGTTGTGGAAGTCTAAGATTCTGTGAATATTAAAAACTTTTGGAGAGATAGGGAAGTGGGTAAATAGAGGTATTGTGTGTAAGGATTGTTTGATTACATTTGTTAATAAAGGGCAGTGGTCCCCAGGAGTAGAGATAGTGAGGAAGCACAAGAGAAGTGGTAAGGATGGAGCAGAATCCTCAAGAAGGAGAAAGAAATGAGAGCTAAGGCAGAGAGGAAGACAGTCATTGTGGAAAGTTGGGATGAGTCCATGGCAGCCACGAGGAAAGAGAAGGTGGATAAAGATAGAGGAGGGATATAGAAAGGATTTGAGAGGGTATGTGACTGAGGAATCAAACTCCTCATCTTTGGAGCTGAAAGGATACAGAGGAGACTGAAGGAGTCCTCAGATCATCTGTGAGTACTCACTACCAGGTGTGCAACATACAAGAGGAGATGTACTGGAAATTACTCAGCAGCTGTGAGCCTCTACACTGCTTTGTGGCTCTGCCTGCATGAACTCTGTATTATTAGGCAGACAATGATCATTCAGCATGTTTTAAAAATACTGTTTTTCTGGAAAATATAGGGATAGATGGACATACCTTTCTTTATAGCCCTCTTTCAGTGAGATGAATTGAGGCTGTGGAGCTCAGTGGCATGCCGGCTGGTCTTGGAGAAAAGGCATTTGATATTGTTTGGAAGGGAGATACTATTTCTTTGAGCCTTTGCATTTCATTTAGAGGAACAGGCTTACATGAATTCTTAGGATTTTCCCCTTTTCCATCTGCTTAGCCCAAATTACCATGGTCAGAAGTGTCTTAGCTTTGGACTCAGGGTGGAAGAAGCATGCAGGGTAGTGAGAAGCCCTGACACAAACTTCTGTCTGATATTATCTAGGTTTAGAAAATTTTGTTTGTTAAAAAAAGAAGAAGAAGAAGAAAAAGAAGAAGAAAGAGAAGAAGAAAGAAAGAAAGAAAGCCTTATGCATTTAGACATGTACTGCCTTAAAATATTGTTCAAGCATAAAGATCATTTTTTTCTCAAAGAAAGAGATTATATAGATAAGTTTAATGTATTTTTTTAATCAGAAATTTGTGCACAGGTAGAACATAATGGTGGCAGTACATATATGTTTGGCCTTTTTCAAAGTGATTAAAGAGAATCTTCCAAGAGAACTGCTGGAAAAGTTTTTTCTGTTGGTAGTTGTCTATAAACCTCTTTTACTTGCAGTCACAGTGGGAAACTGGAGCAGGGTCAAGGGCACATACCGTTTCTTAGTGCCAGCGGATCCCCAGTAATTGCACTTCAAAATGATGCTGAGTCCTTGTTCCTCGAAGACCAAACTGAGACTTGTGTAGCATTTAACAACAAAATACCATTCCCTGGCCAAAATCACAATCTCAAAATGTAGACAATGTACAATCTGGACCTGTTCCACCTGCTTTTGAAAGCTGCCAAATGTTTACTTTCTTCTCATTTTGTTCTGTGTTGTGTTTTCACTCATAACACATATTTTGCACCAAAAATAATTTACTGGCTTAGTGGGAATAGAGTCATAAATGAGGAGAAAATGGAGAAACTGCTGGCTGGTGGAGCAGCCCACGATTAATAAATTGTGTAACATGTGACTTGGCAGCTCTTTGATTCACCAGCAGAATCCCCTCCCTTGTAAATTCTAGTTGGCTTTCCCATACATTATTATGTGGATTCCTTATAACCACTTCCCTTTCTGATTTTCCAGAGACAGGGTATAAAGTTTCCCTAAACGCCAATAAAATGTGAAATCTTATCCCCCTCTTTAGGCTGGCTTTGTGTAGTCATCTTCTAAAATAAGAACAGCAAACGTCTTAAACGTTGCTGATTGCTATTTTTACGTTCATTCATTAGTTACAGTTCTTCGTAATATCACAGTTTTCATTTCAGTAACAGTTTGTTAATTTTGAAGGAGGAATGAATATTGAGAGAGATTGTGTAGGTTTTCTTTTTTTCCTTTAAAAATAAAATTAATGTCATACACCACTGTGAAGATGTATCGATATCCTTAAGTTAGTATAGATTATTCACTAATTTCTCCACCTAATCACAACTGTAGGTGACAGGACTTGAATTAGCTACATTAACTTCAAATCCTTCAACACGTAATCTTGATTTCCTGGCATATTCCTGAAACAACATAAAACCACTGGGGTTTCAAATGTTGACTTTGTTTATATAATCAGAGAATATTTGTTTTTTATGGAGGCAATAAATGCAAGCATTGTTATTAACTGTGACACATTAAAAACAAGGATTCTTTACCATTCTGAAACATTTGTTGACAAGCTTTTAAGACGAGGTTTTCGTTTTGAGCAAAGGGGGAGTGGTGGAGAGATAAAAATAGCTTTCATCGCGTGTGGTGTCTTCTGAGAATAATTTCTTTTTCTTTCTTTCTTCTTCTCCTCTTTTTTTTTTTTTTAAATGGAACTTTGGCAAGGAAAAGCCTAAACTATATACATGGCATTACATCATTTGTATTAAATCATTTTGTGTTTTGAGTGCCTTCTAGAGTCAGAGAGTAGAAATTAGTTGGAGTAAAAGGATAAGTCATTCAATATGTCTAAAAGCCTCAGAATCCATGTTCCCGTTATCAGAAAAAGTTCATGGTATATTTATATCAGACGTGTGCTGCACAAGCCTTGAGTGTTTAAAAGTTGTCTGGAGTTGGAACTGGTGAAAAAGGATTTGCAAAAGAGGTTTGGCAAATTTGGGATGAAGGGAATGTGGCATCATTTAATTTTAATTTCTGTAGTTCCCCACAAAACTTAGGTAGCGCAGGTAAATTTTTGGAATTTGTGATATGATTTTCCCTTTTGCATTTCTAAATGCATGACTTTCATGCTTATGCCACTTGCCCATTTCCCTGTCTTTGGCAGTTGACCTTGGTGTGAAGGGTAGTGTGTCGATTAGACACATTTCTTTTCTTTTCTTCTTCTTTTTTTTTTTTTTAGGAGAGAGAGAGCAGGCAAGAGAAAGGGACAGAGGGGAAGAGAAAGAAACAGAGAGAGAGAGAGAGAGAGAGAGAGAATTCCAAGCAGGCTCCACACCCAACACAGAGCCCCACAAGGAACTCAATCCCACAACCCTAGAATCATAATTTGAGCTGAAATCAAGAGTTAGATTCTCAACTGACTCAACCACCCATTTCTAAAGAGAGAGGCTTAGACAGTATTTAGCTATGTTTTTGCAAGATGGTAGGAGACTTGAAAACAGGTTCAGGGATTAGAGAAAGAATTGTCCATATTTCTTTAGCTCACATTTAGATATCAAAGATCTACCTTGGAGGATCCATACTTTGACTTGGACCTTGGTGTAGATAGGATGCCCCTTCTGCTTGCCAGCTAAACAAAGCACTTTCATTGTAGAAAACAGATATGACAGAAATAAAAGAAAACTTCCCCTCTCTGGCTTCAGAGAAATGTGAGAAGGGAGAAGATGGGTATGGTTGATGAAGTGGGATCCAGTGGGCCTTTTAGGAAGGGTGTGGCCATGGCAGAGGCTGAAATGGAGGATCAGTCCAAGGTCCAGCTGTAGACCTGCAGACACCTGAGTATAGAACCTGTTTTAACTGAGGGGAAAAATTAGCAAAGGTCAAGTGGCCCATGTTCCCAGGGGGAATCCCATTGTCCCAAAGAATGGACAGTGAGCTAGTTAGCTGTGAAGTTTAGAAACAGAAGCCAGCAAGGTGCCCAGAAACTGGATGGACTGGGAATATTCTGCTAGAAACAAGTGGGTGTTGCCTGTGTATAGGGTTTGGGAGGGGAGGTGCCTAGGAATCATCTAAGATAGCAACTAGTATCCAAAGAGACTGTTTACATTTGCACATCAGACTGAGTTTTAAATTGGATAATGCCAAAGTTTAGTTCCCCACAATCACCCCAGCCAGTAAGTGGGAGCTTGGGAAGAGTAGCCACATAAAGGAGCCACATTTTCTCAGCATGTTCCAGTACTACCAACCCACCTACACTCTGAGCAGTGTTTTGAACAAGTTGCTGAAATTGCTGGCTGTCTCTTGAGCAACATCACAATATCAGAGTGTCCAAATGTGTCCTGTGATGTCATATTATGTCCTTTACTCTATGGGAAAGTAGCAGTAAAAAATTGACTCCTTTTGCTTTAAAAAAAAAAACAAAATAATAAAATCTTTCCGTAACTCTTCTTTGTAGACACTGGAAGTTATAAACTGGTAGTTTGGGAATTGCATCAAGTTTATAGATATGTTTTATTTGACCTATACAATGTTGTTTTTAAATAAAGGTCATCTGTAAAGATTAGATTATTTCACAAAAAAATAGAGTTCTGGCTACTCTCAAAAGGATTTGAAGTTCTAGCAGTATGGTGCCCGAATTCCTGAATGTCATTAATTGCTGGAGTTGATTATTGGTGCCCATTTCATGGATAATGTACTCCACTCTGACACTGCTATACCACTGTCTCCCCCAGGGTGGCTTCATTCATAACCTTCAGCTCCCTGGTACTCTTTGGCATTGGATTTGTGACTTCTGCACCCAAAGGATAAATAAGTGCTTTAATCATATACCCAATGCCCCCACAATGACCACTGGACCTATATATTCTCTGCTTCACCTTTCATTATATCCTTATGAGTTTCCTCCTCTTCAAACACAGCTCTACTTTCTTCACTCTTATTTGTTTGACCTTATTCCTTTCCTCATCATGTTTGATGTCCTTTTCATGAAAACACACACATACACTCCTAGTCTCTTCTTAGACTCATAAAACCCTTAGCGTATAAGAGTTAAGTCAAACCAAGACCACAGATATTCCCTGAAGATGCTACTATTCAGAAGGCATTGTGTTGGATGCTGCTGGGAACCATTCCCGTAAGGATATAAGAGTATCTGGAGGAGTATAACATGTAAACACATAAAAATTAAATTAAACATATAGGGCATTAAATGGCATCACTAGAAGAATGGAGAAGATATGATGAAGCAGTATAACCAGTGGCGCCACACAGATCCATACCAGTTACCCACATCATCTGTATCTCCTTAGGCTAGAGAATCAGAATCCTGGTTTTGTACTATGAAAGACTAGCCCCATTTCTTTCAAGGGTGTCACTAAACTGTCAATTTAAAAAATTTATTCATTTAAATTGAAAACAAAATCTAAGCACATATGCAATTTATATCAATTTACACCTCAATTTCATGCATATATACACACATAAAAACATGCAATGAACATTTACTAGAAGTTTAATAAAGATTAAAAGCATGCACTTAAATTTCATGGTTCTTTGAATTTCTTGGTCAGTGGTTCTTCAAAATTTTGCATTTTAAAACTTGATAACATTGAAATAGAGTTGTTTTCCTATCACATAATATAAATTAAAAACATGTTATTTTTTTCACAGTTAACTAAAATCCCCCTAGAAGAACTTACTGCCATGAGAAGTATGGTCTAGGAAACATGAGAAATTGTTTTTTTCTCTTTCCTGTCACACTGTCAGGACTTACTTTTTTATGCTTAGACCTAGTTAAGAAATCACAAAGATATCCTGCTGGTAAGCAACTGACTGCTAAATAAGGCTCTAAGGTTAAAGGTTAACAGGCATGGCTTCAACAACAACTTTTTCTAATATACATGCACCACACCTATTAACCTAAACACCCTATTATATCTATCATATTAGGTTGTATTTTATTACAGTTTCTACCATTTCCACCTAGGAAAATTGTTGTTCCACCTTCATTCTTTGAACAAAGTGACTATTGCCATTCTGAAATTATTTATCTTTATTGGGGACAATCACATAGGCATTTAAAATATTACTTATTTAAAACCAGTATGAAGTTCAGTTAAACTAGCTGAATTAATGCTGCTGTCTCTATATTTTTCTTGGCTTTCATGAATTACTTTAACTGGGAAAAATGAAGCAGCATCTACCAAAAGGTTATTGTACAAGAGTGTACATTGCAATCCACTTATTTCTATCAATCTAGTGATTAATTAATGTGGGTTAGTTAATTAACCTTGCTAGATGCTATCCTGTGGGGGTTAGTGATGACCATCCATCTATAATTCTGCCATTGCTGTGGCAAAGGAGTAAAGGTATCACAGGGGACTGGAAGGTTTAGAGTCTTCCACAGTCATATTTACATACTGTGAAAATAAGAAAAATCCTGAAATTATTCATGTTCCTATTTGAATAGTCCCACAGCCTTCAGTTTAAAAGAAGTAGAAAAAAAGGCACAAGGGAGTTTGAGAATACTCCCTCTTTCTATCGAATTCCCCCAACACTACTGAAAGCTTATCAGGCCTTCGTTGAAAAATCCCTGGTCCTTGCCAGTCTGTTGCTTAGTAACAAAATCATTCTCTTTCCCCTTTTGGTCTACTCACCTTACAACCTAAAAGACCAAAAAAATCTATCCCATATGTGCAAAATAAATGCAGGGACATCTACATTCATATTTTCGTAGGTTTACGGACATGTCAGGAAAGTAGCTAAATGTGAATGTTTTCTAGGGCATCTCTGATGAAGAGAGTTTTAAGTGGTTTGAATAGCAAAATTTTATCAACTGAGTAGTTATTTTTACCAAAATCATTTAATGGAGCTTGGTTTCCAAATTCATTAGGAAGTATTTTTCCCTGGAAAAAGGAGAAATAGGGTCTTAGTTTCTTTTTTAATGAACAACCAAAAAATAGTCTTGTTAAGTCTTAAAAGTTGGTGCCTAGAAGAGGGACATCATGAGGTTTTCTATACAAAAGCTAAACTTACCTTATACCAGGAAAATGTGTATGATTTCCATTTTATTTATAAAAACTATTATCTAAAAAATCAAAGAGGGGTGCCTAGGTGGCTTAGTCGGTTGAGCGTCCGACTTTCGCTTATGTCATGATCTCGCGGTTCGTGGGTTCGAGCCCCGCGTCGGGCTCTGTGCTGACTGCCAGCTCAGAGCCTGGAGCCTGTTTCAGAGTCTGTATCTCCCTCCCTCTCTGACCCTCCCCTACTCATGCTCTCTCTCTCTCTCCTAGAAATAAATTTAAAAAATATTTTAAAAAAATAAGTAAAAAAGTCAAAGAAATGAAGATTTTAAGAGAAGCATTTTATATTCATGTATATACTCATGATGATTTTCATCTTTTTATTTCAACTTAATTCTTTTTAAACATCCAAGTTTCTCTAAACATTTACTAGGGAACAGGAGAACATCTACTTGAGATGATTGTAAAAATATTTGCAGAATTTGCAAAAAATGTTAAGTTGCACAAACACATCAGTATAGTAAAAACTGTACTGCTGATAAGTTTTCATATGCTAATATTTGTAAACTGTTTTGTCAGAACAGCTACCACAACAAACACCAATGGAACACACTTTAATTTGGGGACAAAGGACTATGTAAAGCAAGCTCACTGATAATTACAAATTAGGCAAAATTGTGGTTAGCTTAATGAAAAGCCTCAAAAGTGTGCCAGACCAATGGCAAAGGACCTAAATCTAAAGACAGACAAGCTTTTCTTGATTACAGTGATTACATCATGGTCATTAGAATTTAAAGTAACTAACCCAAACACAGACATCATATCTTCATTTGATAGCTGTAGTCTAGTAAATAGTGGGAAAGGATGTTATGTACGGATTAAGCTTGATGAAATGAAAACAGACATTCTTTTTGAACCTGTCTGGCAAAGAAAATGAAAACTTCAGAATCAGGCAGTAAATAACTTTTAAAGCTCAGGCTCTTTGATTGGAAGGGGTCTGTGTAGTGTTTTTGGCTATTCTTTGTTTTATAAGGAAGCCACTGCAACGACTAGCTGTGCATAACTCCCTCTTATGTGCACTCTGTAGTTGAGTAAGATGTTTGAGACCTAGTCTTTGGAACTCCAGACAATTAGTATTTTCAAATTTTCAAAGTATAAGGAGGTTGCTGGCATGGTTTATTTGTTTTCTCATTGACTGTAATGCAGTTAAGCCTGAAGTGTGGGTTTTGACTTTTTAAATGTGGATCTTCAAGCATTATGCGGGGTCCTATTCTGCTCTGCATGTAGACAATTCATGCTGAGAAGACAAATGCTTTGTTCAGGGGAAAGGGTTGCATTGGGTTACAGTAAGCGCTACATACATGAAAGCAAGTCCACTGACCTCTGACCCCTGGCCCTCCCTTCATGGCACTACCTGTGGGAACACTGCTTGTAACCAGAAGAGCAGCTACTGAGGAAGAACAGGGGAGTAAGGAAAAGAAAAACAAGGCAAGAGCGTAAAAGAGCGTATTACCTGCCTTACTGATAGAAGATTGCAGCTTGGATTAAGAAAATGCAGACAACATTTTTTAAAATTTGATATTGCGAAAATGAAGACAACAAAGAAATAGACTTATATAGCAGCCGCATAATGTAATTTTGAGAAAAAATAAAACTGATATGACAACCCATGGTCTGATCTTCAGTAAGACATTTGGTGGAAGTAAAGAGAAAGAACACCCAAGTTAAAATCAACTTCGTCATTATCATCATCAAAAAAACATTTATTGAGTGTCTGGATGCACGGAGCACCCTTGAAGCTACTATGTTTAAAGTACTTAAGAAAGGAAACTAAGTCTTAATGTAAACACAGCTCAAGTAACATGAATTGATATCAGTTCCTTAAATTGTACCTTAAAGAAACCATTAGGCTGTTTTAAAAAGACTATATAGAGACTACATGTGACGCTTGCTTGTTTTATCACTCTGGTAAATAAGTGGTCTCTTTTTCTAATTACTGAAGTTTCAAAATGGTCAAAGGGACTCACAAAAGTTTCACAGCAATTCTCAGATAAGGTTTTATTATCATAAAAAACAAAATATGGATTAAATTAATCATCCAAAATGCATTTTCTTGAGTCACTTTGTTTTTAAATAAAAGTCAATCAACCTTGCCGAGTTTTATATAACCTGTTGTCTTAGCATTTGCTACAGCCACTGCCAAAGAGTCCCCCCTCAGAGCCCAGAAAGCACACATTCATGATGGCATTGCCCAGGAACTGTGAAGTTTGTTCAGATATGAAGAACCTGAAACCTCAATCTGTTCAGGTAGAAGCTTGAAAGTCTCAGTAAGCAGATATGCACGTGTTCACCCCCTTTGAGGGCACCAGCTCTCAAATGATTCTTTTCTTCTTTGTTTTTTTTTTTTTCATAGAGAGAGAGACAGCATGAGTGGGGGAGAGAGGCAGAGGAGAAAGAGAGAAAGAAAGGAGAAAGAGAGAGAGAGAGAGAGAGAGAGAGAGAGAGAGAGAATCTTACAGGCTCCACGCTCAGAACAGAGCCAGATGTGGTGCTCAGTCCCATGACCCTTGGATCATGACCTGAGCTGAAATCAAGAGTTGGACACTTACCGACTGAGCCACCCAGGTGCCCCCAAATGATTCTTATTTAACTGTTTTGGGTTAGGATCAAGTAGACATATTTTATAAATCTCCCTAGGTGAATCTAGTGTTCATTGTGATATAGTTTAGGTTCTCTTGTCTATTTTTTGTCATTAAAGCAGTGTTTCTTATCGAAGTGATTATTGATTTTTTTCAAGTAGCACAGAGATCAGAACAATCATATGTCTAAAAGATGAATAACCTTCTGGATACCTAGAAATAACTTTCTGGTTACTCTTCTTTTGCCTGTTAATCCCTGCAACCATGCCATGGAAGATAAGAGGAAAAGAGTTTTAAGTTATATTGGATTGGTCACTTAAAAAGTGGTAAATCGGGGCGCCTGGGTGGCTTAGTCGGTTGATCGTCCGGATTTCGCTTGGGTCAAGATCTCGCGGTTTGTGGGTTCGAGCCCCGCGTCGGGCTCTGTGCTGACTGCCAGCTCGGAGCCTGGAGCCTGTTTCGGAGTCTGTGTCTCCCTCTCTCTCTGACCCTCCCCTGCTCACGCTGTCTCTCTCTATCCTAGAAATAAAAAAAAAAAAAAGTGGTAAATCATGGGGTAGATAATAAAACCTGGTAGCATTGTGTGAGTAAAGTCAAGTTGGCTTCCAGTTCTAATGGTCCCAAATGGGGCTCCTGGGAGATGCATTATACCGGTGAGATAACAAATGCAGACAAAGAGTTTGAGAATACAGCAGAGGTAAGCACTGAGGACTGAGGAACCCAGAACCTGGTAAGGACATAGTGGGTGAGGAAACCATACTAATAAGCAAGAAGGTCTATGTAGGCAAGTGAAGAATAGCCTGGAAATAGAGGTCATGTTCTTGCCACTTAGAAATAATACTCATGAGGGGCTTCTGCGTGGCTCGGTTGGGTAAGTATCTGACTCTTGATTTTGGCTCAGGTCATGATCTTGAGGTTGGAGAGTTTGAGCCCCCTATCAGGCTCCACACTGCTTGGATGGAGCCTGCTTGGGATTCTTCTCTCTCTTTCTCTTTCTCTCTCTCTGTCACTACTTCTCCCCTACTTGCATGGGTGTTCTCTTTCTCTCTCTCAAAATAAATAAGCTTCAGAATAATAGTACTCATGCTTTTTGTAGGGTACAGTATAAGCATACAGAGCTGAACAATGAGTTTAACAAAGTGTGTAAAAATATCCTACAGGGGAATCTGAAGTATTAAAAGTTAACCCCAGTTCTAGGTCATTGATTATTTCAAAATCTCATTGATCTTATTGACAATAAAAACACCAGTGATTCATGTGCATGAATTTACTGTTCTATATAGTTCATATATACTTTCACATTTAATTCCCATCATGATGACATATAAGAATTATGATTTCATTGTTTTTCAGATGAAGTAACTGGAAATTCAGTGATGTTAATGAATTTGCCCAAGGTACATACCTATTAATGATAGAATTAGATTTGAACTATCTGCTGTTGGGTATTTTATCTCCTTTATTTAACTGTTTTATATAGTAAAAGTTTTATGGTCCAGAATAGAGATTAAGGTAATACATTAGAAAGTTTTTATTCTTTTTGTAACATTTGTGAAAACTTAGATATGTTTTTGCTCATTTTTCATAATTTTGTATTTTCAAATGCTCATTTCCTTTTCTCAAGGTTTTGCAAATCTTGCTAAGTATATATTGAAGTACTAATATTTGGCAGTACATTTTTTTTTTGTTTTTTGGCTGTTTTCTTTTTTAAGTGTTTTTTAATGTTTATTTTTGAGAGAGAGACAGGACACAAGGTGGGGAAGGACAGAGAGAGAGAGACAGACACAGAATCCCAAGCAAGCTCCAGGCTCTGACTGTCAGTACAGAGCCCAGTGTGGGGCTTGAGCTCATGAACTGTGAGATCATGACCTGAGCCGAAGTTGGATTCTTTACTGACTGAACTACCCAGGTGCCCCAGCAATAAATTAAAAAAAAATCTTAATGTCAGTGGTTTGCATAAGGTTAATAGAATTAAATATATAAGAATAGTACTTGTTTGGGGCGCCCGAGTGGCTTAGTCGGTTAAGCGTCCGACTTTCGCTTGGGTCATGATCTCGCGGTTCGTGGGTTCGAGCCCCGCGTCGGGCTCTGTGCTGACTGCCAGCTCAGAGCCTGGAGCCTATTTCAGAGTCTGTCACTCCCTCTCTCTCTGACCCTCCCCTGCTCACGCTGTCTCTCTCTCTCTCTCTCTCTCTCTCTCCTAGGGAAAAAAAAAAGAATAGTACTTGCTTTTTTTATGCAGTGAATATTTTTAATAATTATTTGAAAAGGTAATATAAGGTTTCTAAGACTCCATAATTCTGGAAAAATTGAATAATAAGATTTTAAGTTTGGTTTAAACAACATCCAAAAACCAGTTAAGTTACTGAGGTTTTGTTTTATTAAGAATACAGAATTTACTTAGTATAATACCCTTCAGTTCCATCCGTGTTGTTGCAAATGGCAAGATTTTATTCTTTCTTATCACCAAGTAATATTCCATTCTATATGTAAACCACATCTTCTTTATCCCTTCATCAGTTCATGGACATTTGGGCTCTTTCCATTAGTCAGAGAGACAGATATCATATGCTTTCACTCACATGTGGAATTTTAGAAACTTAACAGAAGACCATGGGGGAAGGGAAAGATAAAAAAATAGTTTCAAACAGAAAGGGAGGCAAACCATGAGAGACTCTTAAATACAGAGAACAAACTGAGGTTTGATGGGGGCTGTTGGGGGAGAAGGGAAAATGGGTGATGGTCACTGAGAAAGGCACTTGTTGGGATGAGCAGTTGGTATTATTGTACATAAGAGATGAATCATGGGAATCTACTCCCGAAGCCAAAAACACACTGTGTACCTGTATGTTAGCTGACTTGACAACAAATTATATTAAAAAAATAAAAATAAAATAATAAAATGTACCACTAAAAACAAAGCTGTAACTCAAGTAAAAAATTCTGCAAAAACATTTTGTTTTAAAAAGAAATGAAAAAAAAAAAAACCCCAACTAACAGAACCTACAGGGTCATCTCTTCCTGAGATCCTTAAGTAGTTAAGCCAATTTGAGTAGAAACACCTAAAGGTTCTAAAAAGTTACACTACTACCTAGAGAAAAAGATTATTTACAGTTTTAGTAGAAGAGTGTTTATGGTTGCTCTGTATAAAAGAAATTGATAATTTCTTAGTAAACGAAAAGTCATTGTCAAGCATAATAAAATGAATAAGAATTAAAAAAAGAATACAGAATTAAAAAATATATATATATATTAATAATCATAGAAGTTGTCTGGGTAGGAAATTACTGGAATATTCACAAATCCAGAACCTAACCTATTAAGATTAAGAACTCACACTTTGTTCAATACTGGGTGTCTTAAATTTTAATATACTAATATTTGAATAAAAGAAAATTCATGAAATCTTTAAAGTCACCTCTTTGTGTTTAAAATAAATATCTGCTATGGAGGAAGCATTAATCTCAATATATCAGAGTTCTTTTTGTATGTACTGAATGCCTTTGAATGCTTCTTACTTCCTGGTCTCAAGAAAACATGTGCAAAAAAATACAAAGGGAGTATTATAAGACAGCATTGAGGAAGCAAGTGTTTAAATATATGGTATACACTTTATTTTCAAGACATGAAGGAAACAGAAAGTAAAGGCATCAAGAAGGGCTTAGAAAGGACCTGGCATGTTAACTAAATGCTCAGCAAAAGGCGTTATTTAAAGATAGCAGCAGCTTTTCTGACGTAAAGAAAGGATGGGAGTAAGAAATGTGTGACAGCTAGCAGGAGAGAAGGACTCATTTTAGAGAAGAGATGATGCTGCTGGAAATGTAAGTAAGCCAAGATTATGGAGGGTTTTAGACTTGGAACAACTGCCCCAGTTTTTTTAGATAGGAGCTAGTCTTAAAATGATTTGTTTAAAAATCAGGTACACAAAGGTTTGCAGAATGGCTTTTTTTTTTTAAATTTTTTTTAACGTTTTATTTATTTCTAGGAGAGAGAGAGAGACAGCATGAGCAGGGGAGGGTCAGAGAGAGGGAATCACAGACTGAAACAGGCTCCAGGCTCTGAGCTGGCAGTCAGCACAGAGCCCGACGCGGGACTCAAACCCACGAACCGAGAAATCATGACCTAAGCGAAAGTCGGACGCTTAACCGACTAAGCCACCCAGGTGCCCCTGCAGAATGGGTTTTCAAGAGGGAACAGAAGTGTGTGGCAAACTTGAGTAACAAGGCCCCAAAAGTTAGTGGCATAGTGGTAGTAGCAATAGACAGAGAAAGTACAGACACTTTTGGTGACCCCACATGGTATTTTTCACATATTAAAGGTTATTTTGAAAAAGAAAGGAGAAATATCACTTTTAATTGTACTCAAATACAGTAATTTTTATTTTGGAGTATAACCTCCTAGTCTTGATTGCCCTATTTATTTTGTCATTATTTGTATCTAAAGAGGCACATAATTTAAACTTTTGTGTGAAATATTATATATATATATATATTTGCCAATTCCCATTGCTGAAAACCAAAAACAATTTTGTAGGGAAAAATTGGAAAATTGAATACATAAATAATGAAAAAAAAATGTTACTCTAAAATACTTGTAACAGTGGTACAGATAACAGAATGGGCACTGATTAGTGAGTGAATATTAGGTTCAATTTTGGACATGCTGAAAGTAAGTTGAAATTATCTCAAAGGCAGTTGGACACAAGAGACTAAAGACCTGGTCTGGAGATACAAATTTGACAACGGAGAAATAGTATGGCATAGACTTTATGTTCATAGAGATTCAGGTTTATTATGGTTCCTTCTGTTTGTTATCTGGGTAACCTCAGGCAAGTTATGTAAATCCTTGAGGGGTCTTAGTTTTTTTAAAAAATAAAAACCTGTCTTTCAGAATTTGTGGCTGGTACTTTGTAGACACAGTTAAAATGTTTACTTTGAATAAATAATAATTATAAAAAATGATTCTGGGATCACCATTGTCATTACACTCTAACCGAACATTTCTCTTGGCATACTAATTGGGAAAATATAAATTTTCTATTTTTTTTTTAAATCAGGAATGCTCTATGTTGGGCAGATTGGCTTCATACATACATACATACATCTACGGATTTGGCATAAATCTGCTCTAATTGAAGAACTAAAGGAATAAAAAAGATCATTTTATATATATTATTTTGTTTTCCCTATACTATATAACCTTTATGCCAAAAGACATTGCTAATGTAAAACCCCTATTTTTGCAAAGCTGTCCCAGAAATGAGTAATGAGAAATAGTGATTTTTGTGTAGCTGGAATATGCCTATCAGAAGTGATACTTGATGAAATGTGAAAATGCTGATTAATGAAGAAGAGATTGTACAGGTCTGGGAATGCACGATAACTTTGTACTCTAAGTTGCATCTGAAAGCCGTGTATAACAGGGAAAATGCTCTGTTTTAGTCTGTGAATAAAACAACTTCAGTCTCTGTGACTGCCCATCTGGCATTTTTCACCAGCACCAAATTCATTAGCAATGATTAGTCCTTTTCTCCAAACCCCTCACTCAAAATAAGTAAATAAAAGGAGAGTTTGGGCAGTAAAAGATCAAGGAAACGTATCTCTATTTTGAGATGTCCTTAAGGTATCCTGATTGGTCAAAACCTAAACAAGCATTAAAGAGGGAGCTACGTGATGAAAAGATGAATTCTCAGTAAACATCTCCAATGCTATGTTCTATTTAAGGTAACACAGAGAATTTATTTGCAGTAACTCACAGATATTGACAATTTCTCATGTGAATTTACATTTTAAATGGTGGAAAAATTGCTTCTCTGTTTCTTGACTTCAGCTACCAAGGAGAATATTATAGTTTGTTTTATTGATATACTTACCTATAATAAAAACCCTCAGAATATATATAATTTGTTTTTTTTTAGTTTAGTTCATTTTGTGTACAATATTATATTAAAAGATATGTTTAATTCTAAGTTATCATGTGGTTATAATATAATCATTTTTTTGTTTGATGTTGTAAAGCCATAAGATTCTGAAAGGTTTTAGCAACTATCTTTAACATTTATACATTAGCAGAGTAAATTCTGGATTGTAGGGCCCAGTTTTAATTTGAAGCTGGAGTGGGACAAGGAAAAAGATGGAGAGAGAGAGAGAGAGAATTTAAGAATAGATTTCCTCTAAGGAAATCCCTAAATCATCCACTTCTCAGAAATTACTTTTTTGGAAAGTGCTTTGTGAAGAACATTACATAATATGGTATGCCTAGACTAAAGCCAGAATTTACAAAGATACTAGAAACCTTACTTTGATGTTCTGATTAAATGCACATGAGTTAAATATTAGATGTCAATAATAAGGAATGAAGATACACAGTGATCAAAATACTATAGTGCTATGCAATCATTTTAATATTAGATTTGAATATATACCAGTTAAGAGTGCCGGGAAATAATATATTACTTTATCAAGTTCCACTGCATAATTTCTTTTCCTAAATATTGTCTCATTCATCTCCAAATAAATTCCTGTTATATTATTTATTGCCGACCATAGACAGTTTTATAGTTTATCAGGATTGAATGTATTAGTAGAGTTATTGTAATCACTAGTGTTTGGTTAAAAAAAAAATCACTTTACCTATCTTCAGCATCTAGAGTGTTCCTATCGTTTAAACATTATGGTTCATGCAATAATAACATTACCTTCTTTGCACTGACTGTTAGAAAACAGAGCCAAATACATGCCCCACTTCTAAAAAGTTTAGTGGACCAGAAGTATTCTTTACATATATTAACTTTTTTTCTCCATGCCCTCATATTTCTTTACTCTCTTAGTTTAGTTACATTATATGTTTTTGGATATCCATTCTGTAACAGGATTTGTATATGTTACTGCATATTTAATATCATAAACATATACTCCAAGAGTGCTTATAATGTCTACCACAGAAAAAACATGCATTCTAAGAAGCATGTTGGAGAGAGCCACAGAATTTTCTTTTCCTGGATCTGATTTGTAAATGTGTTCCCAAATACAGTGTTTGCAATCTTGTTTAAAAATTCTTTTTTAAAAAAGGAAAGGGATCCAATGAGAATGTTAATGTTTTTTGAGCACTATGCTAAGCAGTAAATGCATGTAATCTCATTTGTGCTCATGTAATAACCTTATAAATGTATGTACTATTTTTATCCCTAATTTACTGATGAGAAAAATGAGGCCCAAAACCTTAAGTCAGGAGCTGGATGTTATATTCTGCATGGTAGGACTGTAATTAAAAGTGTTTCTTGCAAAAGAAACCACTTAAGAAACAAGTCATTTTCATGTATTTGGCATGAGGCTGTACTGTTGTTGGCCTACAAGTTTCTGGGTTAATTCTGCCACTGAGAGCTAAATTTTTTGCCATTAGAAGTTACTGAGTATCGTTGCCCAGTTAGCTAACGGCTACCAACCAAGTAATGTGGATGGGTAGGAGAGAAAGGATTTCCAAGACAGTTAATGCTTCACAGCAGCAGGGAATGCTGAATACTGCTGCATATGATCTCTTTATCCTGGGAGTTATTTCTTAAAAGTTCTAGGGGAGAGGTATATGGTACCAGAAACAAGTCCTTTTCTATAGATCACCATTCAGTTTGACAATGTAGGAGTTGGGATTTCTGACTGGAAGTAACAGTTGGGGGCACACGGAAGTCTTTCTTTAGGAGGCCTTTGTCTCTCTCTGATGGCATTAGCAAATTGGGAGTTTAAGTTGTTGGTTTCAAAAAACGATCATGGACAGCCTAGAATGAGAACTAGCAGAGTGAAATATTAGTAGTGAGTACCTGGAAATATTTCCTTGATAAATCAAGTATTAGTAATTGTGGCAGCAAATTTTCTCGAATATTTGTGACAAAGAGTGTGCTGATTCTTTTCTCAACTTTACCTCTTTCAGGAACCTTCCATGATATCAACTTTCTGTTTTCATTGAAAGGCACATCTGTTGGTTAAAGTGCTAATAACCCAAACAGGTCCATTTGAAGTCTTTTGAACCTCTGAGTCTCTTTCATGGTTATTTTTATTTGTTTAAGGATTACAAATAGGCAGTTCATCTTTGAAACGGGAGCAAGTTTTATAAGTTTATCTATTAATGAAAACCAGAAGTCTCTGAACTGTCCTACCACTTGGCCATTTAAGTGGCTTGTGATAAACTATAAATCCTTCTTTCATCAAATGTTCTACAGATACATTTTCCTGATGTCCACAGTGAGTTGATAGCTTATCTCTGCAGGGACTATGATTTAGTTTTGCAGATGCAGTAGAAGAAAGAATTGCCAATGTTTAAAAAACCTTGCTGTTCATCTGGGCAACTTGGATTCTCCCTTCACATAGCTATAAAAAACTATGAATAAAAATGGCCTTGAGGCGCCTGGCTGACTCAGTCAGTAGAGCATGTGACTCTTGATCTCAGGGCCTTGAGTTCAAGCCCCATGTTGGGCATGGAACCTACTCATAAAAAAGAAAAAAGAAAAAAAGAAAAGTTCTAGCAAGAGATCTCTATTAAGAAACAGTATGGAATAAGGACTATTGGGCTGGAAGTTAATAGCCTTAATTAAACTGTTCTAGTATAATGATAAAGTAGCTTAACATCTTGATAAAGTCCTTTAACTTCTCTGAGGTCATTATTTTCATTTGTTAAACTAAAACCTCAGTGTCTAAATTTTTCTCCTCCCTAAATTTTTCTCCTCCCTGCAACTCAGTGAGTGATGTTCTTCGCTAACCCCCACCACTTTTGTTTGAGACCAAGAACTATATCCATTGCCATCCCTGTTGATGTGAGTACTTGCCAACTGGTAAACCCTGAGAAATGAACATTTGGTTTGGTTAGCAACACTGGATGAAGACTAAAGTTTATGAAGATGCTACGGCTTTAGGTTTTTCTGGAGTCTATTTATTATTGCATCTATGTTTTACAAATATTTGATTGGTACAGAAGGGACAACATCTTTTTTTTTCTATAAATGTTTTACATACTGTAACCTATTTTTTAATGGAGTCAGTTATTTGGCTGAAATTGAAGAAAACTAGTTTATTTGAGAGACTCCACTTTCAAAAAAAATCCAAAGTAAAAAAGGCTCAAAGTAGGTGTGTTATTTTATGGAATATAGGGATTTAAAGGGCTAGCTTTTATCTCTCATGAGTTTAGTCTTATTTATTAAGGAATTTGACATTATGCATAGTTGGCTATTCCTATTTAAGTAAAATAGTCAAAACAAAAACAGAGAAGTTGAACTCAATGAGATTATTTTCAGAATTTTTGTCATATTCAGAAGTTATAACTTAAATAACAAAGACTATGGGTCTAAAAGTACATATAAATTCAGTTTCTTTAACTTACCTCTCCCTTTACTTCCTCATCCACCTCTGAAAAATCAGCAGTTTCTTGGGGTCCTTGAGCATCTAGCTTTGGCTAGGTCACGATCTCACAGTTTGTGGTTTCAGGCCCCAGGTCCGATTCTGTGCTGATGGCTCAGAGCCTGGAGCCTGCTTTAGATTCTGTGTCTTCTTTTCTCTTTGCTCTTTCCCTCCTCTTGCTCTGTATGTCTCTCCTTCTCTCAAAAATGAATAAACACTAGAAAAATTTTTTTAAGTCAGCAATTTCTAGAGTATAACATTTGGTGAGACTAATTTCCAGGTCAGGTTATTATGTTAGGTTTGGTAGTGTTCTTCATTCTATCAAAACTCCAAGTTGATATTCAAGATTAATTCACCCAACTTTGAAAAAACTATCTTTTCCAATTTTCTTAAATCTTACAGCTATTTTGAGTGCTCTCCAAGAAATAAAACATATTACAATTTTTGATAACATAGGAAGAAAGTATTATTATCACAGCTTGAAATCTGTTAACCAGGACTTACTTTAGGGAAAAACAAAACATTAAAGTGCAACAGAAATTTAATTATGAGGAGATTTTCCACTTGTCAGATATATTTGCATTGATGTCAGTAATAACTACAATAAAAAAACTATTATTTGGTGCTGCAAGAAAAGGAAAAGATGAAAGAGATCCTTGTAATCCTTGTTACAGATATGCTAAAGGGTCATTGATTATTTAGTTTTTATCTTGCATAACTCTAAATAAAATATTATATAAAAATATTGAAGCAATGCTCCCTTGTTGGTATCATGTTGATTGTTAATATTTTACCAGGAAACTGTCAGTGCTGCTATTTTTTCTTCTGGTCTGCTATGGATGTAGGTCACTAAGTATATAATATTTGTGGAATAATATGACAACAATAGAAAGTCATTAGCATTTTTCTTGCTTTATACCCTTAAGTTCAGGGAATTGCTTATGGGATGAGCTTTCGTGAGAATTCTATGAGAACTCCAGATATTAAATTTACTTAGGATCTGAATCTTTATGACACTATAAGAGTCAAAGTCCATTGAAAATCTCCTGGCAGACCTGACAGTGGGATTAAATGTTGTGGCTATAGGTCCTCTTGCTGTAGAGAAAAGAAAAAGATGTTAATGGAAATAATTTCTTACAAGGAACCAAGAGTGCTGGCATGAATTAAATTTTGATATCCATATAACATCTGTTGGAAAGTCAGGAACGCTTTACAAAAGAAGCTTTACTGTGTGTGAAACATTTTACCTATATTTTTCATTTTTCCTCACAATACTTAATTGATGCACATATAATTATGCTCTGTTTAGAGACTTCAGAGAAGCAAAGTGCATTCATAAGGCCATTCAGTTAGAATACGGTGGAGCCATGATTGAAACGTAGGTCTGTGGAGTTCCCATTCTCTTAACCACACCATTTTTCTTTATTACTGGTGGGCAATTTGAGAAATCCTCTGAGACATATTTCAAAGCCCAAATAATAAAAGCAAAGCTGTTATCCAGTGCTTCCCAATCTATGGATCATGGGTCACTGGGTGACATCCAAGTTAATATAAGGCATCCTTGATTCTAAATATTCATAAAGCATTATCTGTAGACAATAAATATGTCACAGGCTACTTTTTATTAAATGTAAATATAAGCTTTGTGAGTGATAAAATGTAAGTTCAGTTTTTAATCACTACTGACTCTAAGCAGCTTTATTATTATCATTTTTCTGGCCAATTATTAACAACAACAAAAAGTTCTTATTGAGTACCAACTGTATGCTAGATGTTGTTTCTAGTCACTGGGGAGATAGCATTGAAGAAAATGGATAAAGATCTGCACTTTTGGGGAGTTTAAGTTCTAGTGTTATGTGAACTGCATTACAATGTATGTGTTTGTAGCACAACCAGAATCATTTTCTAAAATAATAGTGACCTTACTGAAGATACTGCTTTTGTACACTTATCATTGGAGTTGGAGTGGAAAATCATTCAGATTAGTGTCTTGTATTTTCCAATAGAAGTGATTTTGGAGCTGGATTGGACAAATTGCCAGTCATGCCAGCCATATGCAATCCCTATGCCATATGCAATCCAGCATATATTGTCAGAGACTATAACCCATATCACAACTTGGTTTTTGAGAAGTGCTACTTAAAAAGATTTTCTGAAGGATTATAGTCCATCTAGTGTGCTAAATGGCCTACCAATTTACCCCAGGACTAAGTGAGGCAAACAGAAAGCTGTGTGCATAGATTGTGTGGTTTCGGCAATCCTTTGAAACCACGTTTATTAAACTGTGTTTTGGCATGAATTTCCTGTGAACATGGTAGGGCAGCCACGGTAAGAAACAGCTCTGTGAAGATCTCTGTATGATATAGGAATATTACTGAGGATGATGTTTCCGTAGTTCCTCTATGTTGCCTCTAAGAGGAACTGTGGAAGAATTTTATGTGGACCTCATTGTAGGAAAATGTGTGTTACTCTGGAACAGCTTGTATATTTTTATCTTATGCATGCCCATAGTTTTATAACTAATCATATTTCTCACTTCAGTGTGTCTTATAGTGGACTTAGGTGGACCTTAATTTATGACCCACCTTTTATTCTTTTGCAGAAAAGTACATATTTGCTTCTGAATTCTTACTCTCTGGCTTTTGCAGAATATCCGAGTCTCATTTTTCTCTATTCCTTGATTTCCCTAATTTAAAATTTTATTTTACCATGTGGACTTTTATAAGCAACCGCAAGTACTTTGGGAACAGGGAAAGCTATATATTCATTTATCAAATAAATAAAATAATAAGGGCCAGGACAGATTTAAAGAAGTAAACTACTCTAAAACCCTCTGCCTTAAAGTCACACCAAATGTAAACTAACTGCTTAAGGTCACTGCCTGCTGTTTTCTTTCAAAACTGGCTCTAGAAAATTCCCTTTTGAACCATCTTCAGATTCCTACCCCTGCCCCCATGGTTTACTGTTCTTAAGGCTCCTCATGTCAACAGAGGATGATTAAAACAAAACAGTTTACCTGAAACAAAAAGCTAAGCAACTGAAGATAGGGTTGCATGATATATTTGTTATGTCTTATTTGAGTTCCACCATCTGCATCTTTAAGAACTTCATATTTTTGTAACTCAGTCTAAGTCTTTATCACAGGTAACACACAGGATAGAAAATTTTGACACCCTGGTTTCTTTTTGCATTATGTATTACTTCCATTAGATTACTCTGATAAGTCATGTAGCTTCAGTCTTCTATAGACTGGAATTCATATGAATACGAATGTTTGTTTATATAACAAAAAAGACTTAAACACTCAATAATATACAGCTATCTTTACTCTCTTGTCATGCTAGTCCATCTTCATTTTTTAAAATAAGAATGTCAGTCATACTTGTCAGTTTTATTGGTTTATTAACTGTAGAACATTTGAAAGTAACTGATGCTCACAGGAGGTTCCTGTTTGAGTTCATTGGACTGATGATGGTAGCTCTCTTAAGAGGAATTTAGATTAGGAGATGTACAGCCCTCACAGGTCATATTAAGCTTACGTTCCCCACATATGACCGTAGTTCTTTTCAGAGAGCACAATTCATACTCCTCCATGGTCCCAAGGAGATTGTACATGTAAGGAGGAATTTTCTCTTGTGGGATGAGAGAGGAGTTGAGCAGGATGTGAACCAGGCTAATAAAATGTGAATTTATAGGTGTTCTGCTTCTGAGCCCACTCCCTGTGTCTGTTAGGACCAGCCCTTCCTAATCCTTCCTTACTGCAGAGAAGTACTGGGTTTCTTTTTCTCTTTCTTTCTTTCTTTTTGTATTTAATGAACATGAGAGTCTCCTCTGAAGATAGAGTGTTGCAGAGATCGCAGCAAACTGATGGGACCATGTCAGGGTTCAGGTGAATTATGAGGAGCTAAAGCCCAAGTTGAACTGTTTTTCAGAGCTTGCTAACATGACATTTAATTTGTCCATGTACTTGAAACAAGAGCATACCGCTTCCCTTACATTTTTTTCCTCTGAATGTTTTAGTTAGTTCAAAACTGATTCTCTGGCTTGGTAATTATCTGCATATTTATTTTTAAACACAAATATTGATCTAAATAAAATCTTCAGAAGCAATTGAGCAGCAGGTAATTTCCCAGACCCATATGGTTACCACATCAGGAAGCTTTTTATTTATCACTTAAACAGACAAACATTCCTTTTGAAAAAAATAATAGTGAACACACCATTTCTATGACAGTCACAAATAACAAACTATGTATTTTACAAGGTGTCTACACTTTTTTCAAAGTGAAAGGCTTTTCAGAGTTATTGTTAGATATTCCTGTTGAGCAATTCTTAAAATGTAAAAGAATGTAAATGGTCTAAAATTGAAGTTAACCTCTTTTGACAATTCTATAATATCTACCATTATAGACTCAAAGCAGGGCAATAATTCCATATGAAAACTTGGCTAGTTTGGTCTTAAAAAATTTAGGATAAAAAGCCCATGCAGGATGCTCCCACATAGTATTTCATAAAAATATGATTTGATCTGATCGTCATAGTCTGGAACATATTTTTCTTGGTATTTGGCTTTTTTCCCCTCATGCCTGAAATAAATTTTCTGAGTCTGTGTCTTTGCTACATACTATGTATGCAGAACAAAAATATCTTTCTTCTCCAGGGAGTGACTGAAGCAAATGCTTCTTTACATGGGATATTTTACTGCCTGTACTTTTTCAGGTGCTTTTGCTTAGAAATGTCACTTATTACATTTTTATTTCTTCTTATTTTTCTAAATGCACTAAAATCTCCTTATCTTATCTATTATTAACTCTTCTAAGTCGAGTTCAACCTGCCAGTTACACAAGTCTTAAATACATCTAGAAGACTGCCACTTACCCCTGTGGTCTTACTTTGCTTTTTATATCCATGCACTTTTTTGTTGCTTTTCTTACTGCAGGCTGTTTGGAGATGCTCAACAAGTATTTGTTGAAGGAATGAACAAATAAATATATCTGTTGCACTTACCATAAACTGCTTTGTTTTTTAATTAAATTTTGTACATATGAACTACAAGTTCTGTGAGGGCTGTAATGTTGCTCATTTCCTCTGAGCACCACATCCAAGTACATGTGTATGCATATATTGCACACACACACACACACACACACACGCACACACACAGTACTTTGCTCAGAATATTGCCACCAAAGTTGGTAGATGTCAAAACATTTATACTGAATATGTAAATCAAGAAGGGTCGTGACAAACCAAAACATGGAATATACTGATACTACATTTTATATGTGGTGTTATTCTTCTTCATTAATTTATTAGACAAATATTTATTGAGCCCCACAATATGCCACTCACTGCTCTGTGAATATAGGCAGGTATTTTGAAGAGTTTTGCTAGGAAGGAAAACAAAGAAATGGGGAAGTTTCCATAAGGTGTATTTCAGCCTAGGGAAATGTTTTGTTTGCTCTTTTTATCTTATAAAATGGTCAGTATTACAGCCTATATATGGATCTGTGTGTTGTGAAGAGAACGGTATATCCAACAATGAATAACAGCTATTCTCTGCCCCTGAGATAAGGGTAAGAAGTTGTGACTAGGTCACAGTCAACCTGACTGACATCATTCTCTCTCTCTGTCTCTCTCTGTCTCTCTCTGTCTCTCTCTCTCTATCTTTCTCTCTCTCCTCTCTCCAGTGCAAATTAGTTCAGGATTCTTGAGACTGGCTTTGATCTGGCAGAATAATTTAATATTGGGAAAGAGTCTTAATAATTTTTAACTCTTTTCATCTTACTCCTTCTGAGAGAAAACCCTATTAACATGTTGGTTAAGAGGTGCCCGGGTGGCTAAGTCAGTTGAGTGTCCAGCTCTTTATTTCAGTTAAGGTTGTGATCTCAGGTTAATGAGATCCGAGCCTGTGTGGGGCTTTGCGCTGATGCCCAGGAGTCTGCTTAGGATACTCTTTCCCTCTCTCTGCCTTTACCATCCCCTGACCACCACTCTTTCTCAGTAAATAAACTTAAGAAAATATTTTTAAAAAACATGTTTGTAGAGTATTCATTTGTTTCATAAGTACTTCCTAAAATGCCGTTCTGTTTATTAGATATTGTTCTAGTCATGGAGAGTAAAGTGAACAGATGTGTTTTCTGTCTTCTTGGTATTTGCACTTGTTACTTGGTGGACTCATTCTGACTTCAAATTGCACGTCTGTGGCACACTGGTCTAACCAAATAGTACAGGTTGAAATATCAAATTAAAAATGTGTTCATATTTTTATGGGGTTAATTAAATTTCTATTTTAAGAACATATTATAATGAACAAAGTTTCTTTGTTATATTTCAGAGGCTGCCAGGAGCTTTTGAAGCATTGTTTGATTTTATTGAGAAAAGTATTTTTAATTACTTACAACTTATAGAATTGTTAAATCCACTGATGATAAGTAAAACCTTTAAGATTTTATTTTTTAATTTTTTTTAATGTTTCTTTTTGAGAGAGAAAGAGACAAACAGAGCATGAAAGGGGGAGGGGCAGAGAGAGAGGAAGACACAGAATCCAAAGCAGGCTCCAAGCTCTGAGCCGTCAGCACAGAGCCTGACACATGGGGCTCAAACTCATGAACCGTGAGATCATGACCTGAGCCAAAGTCAGACGCTTGACCGACTGAGTAACCCAGGCACCCTTAAGATTTTCTTTTAAATTGATACACAATTGTAAAATATGCTTTCTAAAACGGGGTCTGGGGGGAAAAACACTTTCACTCTGGTGAACGTCCAAGTTTAGGACACATGCTCTGGTCTCTTAATACCTGGCATAAATATCTACATCACGATGCTAACTAACCACTATGTTTGCCGTGTGATTCATCAAGCAACACTTAGTCATTGTGTATCGTGTGTGTGATTAGCATTTTTGTTGTCATTTCCACCTTAGCTTTTAACAAAAGATTTTGGAAACTTGAAAACTGAACCACTTGCAATCCTTAGGGGGAAGAGTGAAAGAGGGAGTTTAATGTGAATCTGTTCCACAATGATATATGCCCAGCATGGGGTGGAATGTGAAGAAGGGAAAAGGTTGGAGAAACTGAAAAACTTTATTGAGCCTCCTGTGTGGTGTCCTTACAGTAGGATGTTATTATTTCCCTTGGAGGGGATCCCCAGAGGAGAAGATTCTGTCTTAGTCGAATGTCAGTATGAAAACACAATCACTTGATTCAAAACACAGGCTTTCCTATGAGGATCTGTCAGCTCAGATTGTTCACCCTCCTGTTTTCTTCCACTGATACAAAGGGCCAACAGTTATTTATAGTTATAGGAGGCATTGTAGTTTTTCTTTTTAATTAATTATGTGCTTTATTTTCTAAATTTCTGCAAATAAAACTGGTGAAAAAAAATCCCAGTGTACTATTTCCCATGTGTTCTAAGTTTATGTTTTCTCATCCTTGAGCATTGTCTCATTTATTAAAATTACAGTTAACTTATCATATGTTTGCACATATAGGAGGATTAGGAGGAACGTAACTGAGGAACAAGGGGGAGAAGAAGAGGGGAAATGGTGGGGGAAAGGGAGAGAGGCAAACCATGAGAGACTCTTGAATGCTGACAAAAACTGAGGACTGATGGATGTGGGGGGCAGGGGGGATGGGCATAGAGGAGGACACTTATGGGGATGAGCGCTGAGTGTTATGTGGAAACTAATTTGACAATAAACTATTTGTAAAAAATAAATAAATAAAAAGAAAAAAAATTACAGTTAACTTATAAACAATCTGCAATTTAAGGAAAGTAAGACATCTTCCAGGATTTGGGGGATCACTAGTATTTGTTGGCATCTCCCCTATGTAGAGTGTACTGTTCCAGGTGTGACGGGGGAACAGTGACACTTTCCACATCACTGTTGGGATCATGGAATTATAATTAAATTGGAGAAGGGAAACAGGCACATATAGAATTTGCAGAAAGCAAGAAAGGATGCCTCTTTGGAGTAAAGTTTTCAGGTTAATAGTTTATGAGTTATTTATTTTCTTCCACATTCTCATTTAAAATCCTTAAGTACCTCTGTATTTTAGGTTAAAATAGTCTAATAACAAGAAAAACAATGCAGTAACTTTTCAAGGGAACTTACCCAGAAGAGGAACTATTTTAACGTGGAATATGGGAGATATTTTAGTAGTAGAAGCTTCAACTTGAAAATAAAAATCTTAGCTTTTAATATTTTTTGTAATATTTTCATTCAATCTTAATTCTGAAGGAGTTGCCCACTATCTATCCAAGTCTTTTTAAAGAAGTGTGCAATACTAAAGAAGACAATTTTAGACACACCAGAGCATTTTGTTTCTCACAAAGTTATGCACCAGTAAAAGAAAATTATGATAAAAAATTTTCTGATTTTAATTATAACATTTTCCTGCCACACATGCCTTGCATAATTATAGCTGGGGGGCTAATTCAGCCCCATGCGTTTAGTACCTAGACTCCATGGAACCAGAGTTCTGAATTCTGCCAGATTGAACCATACTCTGAATCCCTTAGAGGCAGATAAATTGAGTTCCACACAGTTTAGTTTTTTGATATCCCATTGGTTCTACAGTGTATTTATTAGTGATTTCATGGATGTTGTAAAGACCACAGATCCACCCTGGTGTCCTTGGCCTGAACTTCTGTGTTTGAAGACAGGGGAATACTAAGATTTCCAGTTAGTTACAGGGTGATGGAAAGAGATGCTTCCTCCATTCTGTGGCACTTGTGTTGAAGATTATGTTAAAATCCAGTGAAAGGATGAAATCATGATGGCGTTGATATTAGTTGAGTTTCCTCATTTGATTATGCGAGAATGTTGGTTAGTTCATTTACTGTAAACTGAAAAGCTAAGGGAAGATCTGGAGGTTTCAGTGTTACCAGCTTCAAGTCCTTCACTCACAATTTCTTGGAAGTTGTAGGTATTTCACCTTTCAGAAGTCATTGGGAGGGAATAGGAAAAGGAAGGAAGGAAGGGGAAACATAAGTAAGCATCTGTTAAATTTTCTTTGCAGTTTTGGTCCCCTGGAAAGTTCTCTTCCCGCCTGTCACCCAACCTCCAGAAATATCCATATAGCCAAGTTCACATTCCCTGGAGCCAGTCCACCATGCCAGCTTCTTCCCTCAGTTCCGAAGTAGTGCCATTCTCTTAGGATTTATATTACTCTAATGCTTAGAAAATGGTCAGAATAGGTTGGAAAGCCAGAGCTCAGGGAGCTAAACTCTTTTTCTGTTTCCAGAGACGTAATAGGTAAAAGTTAATGATATAAGAAGCCCTGCCTAATCAGAGGATCGTGTTTCCCTTATTGTAATTAAATCTCCCAACCTGTAGTAGTATCTCATGTAAAATTACCCTTTGAATTACATGTGAGAGAGGACATATAATCACTGTCCATCCTTAGATAATTGGTCTTAAGCTGCAGTCCATGTATTAAGGGGATCCTTTCTTTGGTTGTTGTTTTGTGATTTATGTGCTATTTTAAGCCATGCAAGAATTCACGAATCTAAATTCAGCATTCTGTACAATTTCTTCTGCAGGATGGAAATGAACCCAGCATGGCTTCCACTTTCCTCTTTGATTCCTAAATCTAACATTAATATAGGGCCATTCCTTTTAAAACAAGATGATAATATAAACCACAGCAACCGTGTGCTACTTCTTCATCTTTAATTGGCTACATTATATGTTATCCACTAACATATATTGATTTTTCTAAACTCCTTTGAACTGCCTCATATTACGACACATCCACCAAAAGTAATGTTAGCCTTTTCCTGCCAATTCACCCCCTATGTTCTAGCCAAGCATACTTATAATTAGAAAGCTATTGCTTCACACTCAGGTTTTATTTCAACTTCTCTTTATTGGTGATTTGACCCAGTTTTCACCTTAATGACTACTCTGTTTGGCTTCTCTCCCTTGCACCCATGGGGTGCACTTCAACTCTCATGCTTTCATTCTGCACATTCCACTCTGGGAAACCATTCCACCTTTGAATGTCAAACCTTTTTCTTTCAAAGTCCATCCATAAAAAACTTAACAGCTTCCCACTATGAATGTCACAATGTCCCTTAATGAATATTTCTTTTACATTCTTAATTATGTTAATTAATCACTTTTATCCAGTGATTTGTATCTTAGACCTTTTTATGTCTCCCTTAGTTCCTAATACAAGGTATCATAAGCAATATTATATATATATATACTTTAATATTACATTATGTGTCTTACATGTTATATGTTTGTAAAATCAGTAGAAAAATTAATTTTTTTCTTCTTCTATTATTTTCAAGCTCAAGCAAATGAAAATTTTGAACTCTATTTCTGTGTCTTTCTTCAAGTTGAAAAGTCATTTTTTAAAGATAATAAGATAGATGTTAATTTCAGATCCTAGTTCAGTAAATATTTTATATTTTGTACAATTAGCTTTAAAAATATTTACTTTTTACACCAATAATCTAAGATTTCCTTATAGTTTTCTTGTGATATCATTTTAAATCAGATATTTCAAAATGGCCAATCATCCCAAAATATTTGTTTGAAGAATGAAAATATTTTAAAACAATTAATTTGCTTAGCTTAATAGCTGATATTATTATTAACATAATTAGTATAATCAAATATTCTCAGCTTTTAGAATATCAGAATGAAATTTAAGATTAATTGGTTATGTGTTTTGAAGCCATTATTTTTAGAATATGAGGGGGCTTTAAAAATAATTTATAGAAAGTAATGAAGAATATTTCATATGATTATTATAAAATAGGATTCGAGTTCATCTTAGAAATTGGCTAAGCAGTGGAATGGCTCTCTGTGCAAATGTAATATAAGAGGCTGTATTTGGATAAAAATGACTATTTAAGAGCAGAGAAGAAGAAAAGTAGAGAAACTAGAATACTCTTTTGAGACTATATAGCTCCTGAGTAGTCTTTAGAAACTTGTTTTAGACATACTAATCTAATCTCATTTTATTTCTCAGGTAAATTCTTTCCTCTACAATTACAAATGAAGCTTAATAGGGAATTTGATGTTAAAACATACTTTCTAAGTAGTTTTGTGGTTTTTTTAATTTTTTTAAGCTTATTCATTTCCAGAGAGATGGAGAATGAGCAGGGGAGGGGCAGAGAGAGAGGGAGAGGGAGAATCCCAAGAAGGCTCCACACTATTGGTATAGAGCCCCATTTGGGGCTCGAACTCCTGGAGCAAGCAAGTCAGATGCTTAACTGGCAGAGCCACCCAGGTGCCCCTATTTTTGTGTAATGTATATATATGTGAAATAGAATAGTGGGCTGAATCTAAAGAGGGTATTAATAATTTAGATTTCTTTTTATGTGAGATTATATCTAATAACCTAGGAATCTCATTTTCATCCTTTGTATACAGTATAAAAAGAGAATAACAAAGCAGAAAATTTTCTATCCTATGGACAATTTAGTGTTTCATCTGTCTTTTTTATTTCCAGCAAAATGATGAGCATTGAGTCATTCAGGCTAAGTTTAACAGCGTAGCAAGAGTACATTTTATTATTGCAGGGAGTCAAATTGCCACACTTGTTTTTGTTTTTGTTTTGTAATTAACTGCTCTGCTATCTGGATTAAACATTGTCTGTGTCAGATATTTGAATTCTGTAGATTACACTCATGGTATCTGTGAAAGGTTCATTAATGATTTGACATATCAAAATCTGTTATTTAGACAGAGGCTACTGTCCTATTATTCTGAATGAATTACCTGGGAAATTTGTTTAAGAACAGCTCTATCTGCCCTTACTGTGAGAGGCCTTTCATTCAGCTCATTGCCAGGCAGCAGTTTAGTGAGACATCATTCAAGATGATGATAATGGTTTGAATTATTTTGGGCCCCTAAATAATAAGGTATCTCCTGCAAGTGACCAAAATTTATAGCTGTGGCTTGCATAGTAGCTTAGCAGTTCACATATGGCTTATGTCAGTGACAGAAACAACATTATTTTCTAAATCACATTGATTTGTTATGTGGTATTGAAAGATCTTAAACAGAATCAAGGTCTATAAATTGCAGAATGGAGTCCTCAAAACTTCTTATCTGTGTTTCAGTTCTGTCAAAATGAGCCCGAGAGCCAAGCATTCTATGTACACAATGCTACTAGTCAAAGAATAAGAACTGAGACCATTCAATTTCCTCTTTTTTTGGCAAAATGCCAGACTGACATTTTCCTTTCTGTTAGTTTTGGCAAGGAAGAAAGAGAGAGGAAACTTTACTGCTCAGTTACTGATGGTTTTTCTATTTTGTTTTTATTAAAAATGTTGAAACATGGACCCTTTGTCAAAATTATTTTATGATTGAAGGGTGGGTGGGGTGAATGAACTGGCAACCGCTCAGAAAACCATTAGCAGCACTGATAATGGACAATCTTATTTTGGTTCCCCAACACAGAAGTGCTTAATTGCAATAAATTATGCTGCAGTCTGGTGACTGATGTGCACGTTTAATGAATTGGTACAGACTTGGAGGTTAATCTGCTGGGAGGTAACAAATGCAGCCCATCTGATATTGCAATAAAAACTATGATCTTTTAAAGTTACATGATGATATATTTCGGGCATGAAACTAAAAGAATGAGTTTGCATTGGCTGCGGATTTGTTGGGTCTCCAAGACTGAAACATTGAAAAATCAACATCCCTAATGGTGACATTTGAATTAAATACAAAACCTAAGTACCTCAGCAATGGAATGCAACCCACCCAGACTGAGACTGGTGGCCATCAGAGAACTTACAGAAGATGCAGTGTGTTCTCAGAAAACAATCGCTCTTAAGCCAAGCCATCTTTACCTACGCAATGGATTATATTTTTAGTTCTCAAATTATTTCTACAACAAGAAAACAGATACTCTTTCTACATAATTCTGTGATAAATACCCCTTGTAGTTGTAGAGAAATATGACTTTCTTTAGGAACCACAGGGAGAAAATGATTTTATAACCTTAAACGTGAAACTGAGTATCAATTAGAAAAACACTAATAATGGATCTGCTGATGGTTATGGGGTCACTGCCAAGGTAAGTGAAGGAAAAAAATTGAGTAAAACTAAGCAACAAAACCCTTCAGTATGTGAAAAGGTTTGCAGATGGAGAAGCACGAGAAATAATTACTTCTGTATTTTGTGATCAAGTGCTTAAAAGTGTCATTTGATAATGTGATATTTAAACTAGGCAGAAAGTGAGATACATTGATTCATACCAGTTATTTCTGTACTTTAATGTGTTAAATGTTTGTTTTTCCTCATCTTGGAGCAGTATCCTGACTGAGGAAATCAGACTAAAATATATGGAAGCCACATCCCCCAGCTATGTTGCCATTAAAAGGAAAAAAATAACTAATTAAAAGGCTTAATCTGCCTACAATTCCTATGTGGGGTTTTTTGTAGAGTACTTTCAAATGATTTAGTAAAAAATTGCTGACAATTAAGGGTCCTTGAGAAAAGTTAAAATATGAAGTACTATGTTTCCAAAAGAAGATAAGAACCGCTCTTCCAGATAAATTAATCAAGAGGACTGTTTTGATAACAGTTACCAAGTGACTATAATAGGTTGTAAAGAATAGAATTGTAATGAGAGGATTTGCCTAATTGGAGACATTGGAGACATTGTGCAGACTCTTGTAAGATAAATGTCTTCATTTATTTTTATTAAGGTTTCTTTTTGTATTTACTGAACATACCTGTGGGTTCTTTCATATACACCTTTTACAAAGCCTCACAAATGAAATCCTAGAATGAAATGAAGAAAACTAATAGCACGGTACTTCTTAAAGACCAGTGTAACCAATTCCTAAGCTGCTGGAGTTCTCTTTTTTCTGAACTCTCACAGTGATGACATTGTAGTCATTTTTTTATATTATGTAAAGATCAAAGAACAGCCTTCTATGTCTTCCAATTTCACTGATATGCTTAACTCTTTTTTAGAAGAAGACAAGAGATTAGAAGCTGTTTTGTTCAGATCTTACTCATGGAATTATTACTTGGTATAATAAATTTTTACTATAAATGTGCTAATGCTCTTTTTCTAATATTACCATAGAATAATGCAACCTGTAGTATAAAATTTTGTCAAACTGCTTCTGAAGACTCCTTCCTATCTTGGTTTAATGAATTGAATGAATATTGAATTTTCTAACTTTACTACTCACATGTATTGCCTAAAATTGAGGAGAATTTGGTGCTAGATACCCATGAGAAAGGATTCGGCAGAGTAGTTGAAGACATAGGTCCAACATTTCCTTCTTTGAAGAAAGAAAATTTCTACCTATCTCATTCTTTTCTGGGAAGTAAATTTTCAAGGAAGAATAAGAATGGCAGGGGCTCTTTTTTATGTAATAGCAGGGCCTAATAACATGCTGCTACAATCACTCACTCCACAAATCAGTTTATTTTTATGGATAGGAGAAACCACCAAAGTGTCTTCTCATTTTGTATTGGGTCTACTCAACATTAAAAAAAATTGCCATCAAAATGTACTTTTCAATTTGTGTAAATATTACACCTAATTTGATGACAAATTTTATATAACAGTTTGAAGAGAATGGGGTTTTTAGCAAGAGGTTTTTTTTTGTTTGTTTTATTTTTTAAAGTAAAATCAATGTTTAATTTATGTAACAGGTAATATTGGTCAAAAAGTTGAACTAGGATTATATTGATTTAAAAAACAGCCTGAAGAAAGTCATAGAGCATATAGAGAAAACTGGAAGTAGTCAAGAGACATATTCAACACTTTGAACTGAATTTGGTATTTGCAAATCCTAAAGATCGTATCTAAATTATACTTTCATCTTAGCCATCATGATATTTTGATTAGCTCTCTAAGGAGTGCATTGTTGACCTGTAAAGACTTGAATAGACCATCCTTACGTAGTTTAATGTTTCTTTGCTGATTAGACATTATCATGTTCACTGAATGCAGAAGATGGATGACACTGTATAGAACCATATTCTGAAATAAGTTGAAACCAAAGTTCCCACATTCAACAAGTGAAACAGAACTGCATGGCAGTGGAAAATGTTATGGAGAAAATTTGAACAGCCTGTTTTTGCATTTGTATCAGGATTTCTTAAATTATTTGTGATGAGGGGAGAGAGTTGTTTTTGGTTCTTGAAGGAATGTACAAAATAAGGATGGTGATGAAAAGAGAAGGATGAAATATTGCTTGGAGACTGTCAAGATGATGATAGAATGATGGAGAAAGGAGGGTCATTGCAGTATGCACGAAGAGAAGGAAGAAGGTAAATACCGGAGTAATGAATCCTTTCCCTTTCCTGCTTGTATTCCTAAAGATAGAAATAAATTAAAGAAAAAATTGTTTTTAAAAACAATTTGGTTTAATTATTTTTATTTTGTAAACCAATATTTGTTCAGATATACATGTTTATAGCTCATAATCTTACACCTAAACTCTAGTTTTCAAATGTTGAGTACTAATTTAGATTAATCTACAATATTTAAGGAACTTAAGATAAGTAGCTAGTATTAGTCCTATGTTTTCCTGTTGTAATAGAATCATGAACATAGTAAGAAAACCAGATTTAAAGAAGTGATATTTCCAACACCACATAATTAAATAACATCTGTTAAAATGAAAACCAAATATTTTCTTATTTTAGTACATTTTCCAATATACCACACTGTGAGTGAAAAGTTAAATTTATCCCCACATTACTAATGAAAAATTTAAGACTTGGTGATGTCCAAAGCTATAATGTCAGCTACAACAGGAATATCAATCACTAAAGCCACCAGATTGCTAGTCTCAGTATTGGATTAACAATACTACATTTCCAAATTTGTACTTGTCAGTGACATGCATAATACTGAGCAAGATTCTTATGGGCTTATAAATACACACACACACGCACACCACCTTTCATGAAAGTTTTGGTATAAATGTTAGAAGAATTGTATCACTTTATACTTGAAAAAATAATTACCCAAGTAAATCAGAATTTGTTTATGGGCTGGAGAAGTGAATGGATTTGGGTGCAAATCCATTTTCAACCATTGACAGGTTTGACCTTGGGCAGGCTCTATAATTTAGTTTTCCTAGCTGTAAACTTGGGAAACTAATAGTACTCATTTCTTCTGGAGTGAGAACTAACGGAGATGGTGGGAGCATTTAAGTGCTGAACATGAAAAGCACTCAAAGAATGTTACATAGCCTATTATCAGCAACCTGAAAGCGGAGAATCATCTATCAATTATTTTATATTCCTATCAATTCATAGCAGTGTATGTCCTATTCAGGACAAATAGTACTGAATTTAAAAATCTTTTATTTTGAGGGCACCTGGGTGGCCCAGTTGGTTGAGCATCCAACTTTGGCTCAAGTCATTATCTCGCGGTTTGTGGGTTACATCGCCTTGTTGGGCTCTGTGCTGACACCTCAGAGCCTGGAGCCTGCTTCGGATTCTGCGTCTTCCTCGCTCTCTGCCCCTCCCCCACTCACACAATGTCTCTCAAAAGTAAATAAAACATTAAAAAATAAATCTTTTGGGGCGCCTGGGTGGCTTAGTCGTTAGGGCATCCGACTTTCGCTTAGGTCATGATCTCGCGGTTCGTGGGTTCGAGCCCCGCGTCGGGCTCTGTGCTGACTGCCAGCTCAGAGCCTGGAGCCTGTTTAGTCTGTGTCTCCCTCTCTCTCTGACCCTCCCCTGCTCACGCTGTCTCTCTCTCTCCTAGAAATAATAAATAAATAAATAAATAAATAAATAAATAAATAAATAAATAAATCTTTTATTTTTTAACGTATTTTAATTTTTAATTGTGGCAAAATACACACAACATAAAATTTACCTTCTTAACCATGTCTAAGTGTACATTTCAGTAATGTTAAGTGCATTCACATTGTGGTACAACAATAGCCACCATCCATCTCCAGAACTCTTCATTTTGCAAAACTCAAACTCTATACCTATTAAACAATAACTCTCCATTTCCCCTCACTTCTCCAGTCCCTGGAATTCACCATTCTACTTTCTGTCTTTATGAAATTGATTACTCTAGATATTTCATATAGTGGAATCAAACAGTGTTTCTCTTTTTGTTACTGGATTGTTTCGCTTGGTCTAATGTTCTCAAGGTTTATTTGTGTTGTATTGTGTGTCAGAATTTCCTGCCTTTTTAACTCAGTAATATTCCATTTCCTTTATCCATTTATCCAGCAATGGACTCCTGAGTGTTTGTCACCTTTTGGCTATTGTAATGCTTTTATGAATGTGCCTGTACAAGTATCTCCTTGAGACCCTGCTTACGGGTTTTTTGGGTCCATACCAAAACATGGAATTGCTAGATCAGGGTAATTCTGTGTTTAATTTTTTAAGGAACTGCCATATTATTTTCCGTAGAAGCTGAACCATTTTACATTCCTACCAGCAGTGCACAAGGCTTTCTGTTTCTCAACATCCTCATCCACATTTGTTATTTTCTGTTTGTTTGTTTTTTTAAGAGTAGCCATCCATATGGGTGTGAGGTGGTTGAAATTTTTGATGCAAAGTATCTTGAGGAACTGTTGACATTTGTTTTGGGTGTGACTGCCCTCCACACTAGGAGCTCTGCTGTGACTGTGAGTTTGCAAAAGTCACAGCAAACCCTTGGGAAGGTAATTCCAAATTCTTAATGACTCACTGGCATTTGAATGACAACCATGGAATGAAATTACAAACTAGGAACTAAAATAGATACTCTGAATTTGTTAGGTTTATACCAGTTACCCTGAATTTTAGTTCCTACCAAAATTATCTAACAATTATAGTGATAAAGACCAATTAGTGTTGAGGAGATAATGAGCTTGAGTCTGTGTGTTTTGTAGGTAGTAGTATTAGGATGACTCCTTAAGCTTCTCACCATTCATTTTCTTCCTTAATAAGGTGTCATGCAGAGCCCACAATATTCTACCCAGCACTGAAATACCAGAGTGGAAAAATCTTTTTCCTTCTTAATATAAATGTAAAACCCATATTTAGAAAATCAAGACAAAGTATTCCATTCTTTTGCTATTTATGTTTTTTTGTGCCTGAATATAAGATCTGGGCACTAAACAGTTAATAAATATGCATTTTGTTATCAAATAAAAGTTAAAGCAGAAACATATTCATGAATATTTCTGTTACTTAATTTTAGAGAAAAATAATGATGAATAAGTTATACTGTGGATTTTCTGACTTTCAGATTGATTTTCAAGTGTACATGGAGAGGCAAAAGACCTAGAGTAGCCAACGAAATACTGGAGGAGAAGAATAAAGTTGGAAGACTAACACTGCCTAACTTCAAGACTTATTATAAAGCTACAGTAAACTATAAGGTGTGGATTGGCAAAAGAAAAATCAAATAGATCAGTGAAACAGAATAAAGAGCCCAGAAAATGACCACCATAAATACAGTCAGCTAGTCTTTGACAAAAGAGCAAAGGCAGTAGAGTAGAACAAAGGTAGTTCTTTTTAAAAACTGTCCTGCAACAACTATACACCTATATGCAAAAAAGTGAATTTAGACACATGCCTTTTACCCCTATTAAGTCAAATTAACTCAAAATGGATTATAGACCTAAATATAAAATGCAGAAGTCTGAAACTCCTAGAAGATAACATAAAGAAAATCTAGATAATCTTGAATATAGTAGCAATGACTGGATACGGCACCAAAGGCAAGATTAGTGGAAAAAATAATTGGTAATCTGGACTTCATGGATGTAAACAACTTCTGCTCTGTGAAAGACAATGTCCAGGGAATGTGAAGACAAGACCCGTTCTGGAAGAAGGTTGTTGCAAAAGGCACATCTGATAAAAGACTGTTTTCCTAAATAGACACAGAACTTTTTTAAAAAGTTTAAAAACTAGCCACCAAACCTAATTTTGTTTTTCTTCAAATTTATCTAGTTATTTGCTGGCATATATCCTATGGTATTTTTAAGCCAATTAAATAGATGACTTAAGTCACGGTTCATTGTAACACAGAAAACTTACAAAAAAAGAATTTTATTCGATTTATTGTGAGGTTTGAATGTGAAAGGAGATATATTTCACCCTAAATTTTAAGCTGTTGGGTCCATTTGGATAGTTTTGAGAGACTTTTCTCATATGCATTTTTTAATATGGAAATATATGATGAGTTTGTACCTTGACTAAGATTTATAGAGCAATCTGAAGGTTAATAATGCCAAAAATAATACTTTCTTCCCTTTTTCCTATTTGGGGAAATATCAAGAAAAAGGTTTTGGAGAATCTATTCTTATTCTAAATGGAAGAAAAAAGAGGGCACAGGCTTTAGTTTCAGACTCTCTTATTTTTTGCTTATAGGTTTTGGGACATTTTAAGTCTAATTCATCATTTGTAAAAAAGAGGTAATTGAAGTATCATTGGATGAACTAAGTTTAACTAGAAATCTAAAGCACTTAGTTTGTAGAGAATGCGCTAAAAATATTAGTTCTGGATTCCCCTAAGTGTACAATATATTCAGAAGAGATTTTCTAATTGTGGGCAGGAAGAAGCTTTGAGTGTGCTTGATTTTGTTTAAAATGGAGTCTGTGCACTTTATTTATACGTGAGTAACATCTAAATTCCATTGTTTATTTTGGTATTAAATTAATATTTAAATTTCATATTGATATTAAAATTTAGTCATTTTACTTCAACTCAGAATTATCAAAACAGATAATGTCTTTGTAGTCTGTCAGGAGCTTGATAGAGTTACCTTTTAGTGAAGGCTTAGATTTTCTAGGGCTTTTTTTTTCTCTTTGGTTACATTAAATGGAGCTGACAACTGCCACAAAAGAAAGTATTGTTCAGAGAGTTACAGCTGGGATTGTTGATGATATTATGAAGCCTTCAGCAGGCTGAGTTGAAAAAAAGAAAGGCTGTTAAGGCTTCTACCCTACATGGAATTTAGAGGCTCCCAGTGAGGAGAAAATTGAAAATTCACAAAAACCATGTATGTATGGAAAATGATACCTTTAGATACAGATAAGGAAAAATTTTGATTTTGTACATAATCACAGAGAATAATTTTAATGAAAATGGGTCATTTTTCTTAAATGTTTCTTAAACTCTAATTGATCTCATTAATTTTGCTAGAAATAGTACCATATTCCAATGAACTATTGGGTATGAATCATTTTACTAATAATTTTGATCCCTAATTATGTTGAAGCTTGAGTGAAGGGACATAAAACATAGAGAAGCACAGTTGCTGTCAGATTTTAGAAGTAGGAGAAGGCAGAGGGAGAAATTTGCCCAGAAACAAATTAATGTTGCATTGCCCAGGCCGTAACTACAGTAATGCATTTCTACTTGTTCTTAGTTTATACAAATATACATGGATTTATAAACTGTCATCTCTATAGGTAATAAAATTATAAATAATGGCATTTTCAAGTATAATATTTGAAATGAGTCAGAGAAAGCCTGGTATTGTTTGTTCTAAAATTTTTTATATAAGATACCATCATACAGGAAATTTCTTGTTCTTGCTTTTCCTCTTACGTAATTTAAAGAGCAATGGATTGGGACACAGAATAATTAGAACTTTAAACTTTTTTCACTTGGACAAGGAATTTAAGTTTATTAATAAGCTTTAGTTTATTCATCTTAAAAAAGAGTTGGTAGGACCAGCTAGTATATGAGGATTCCAGGCAATAATCCAGGTCATTATATCCTCCCAACATAAATGAAATGGCTTCTAATGTTTGACTGCATTAACCTGTTGATATTCATTTAAGTATCTTTTCCCTAATTACTAATTAGTTTCCCTTTATAAAATATATTTTCCTTTTTTTTTAAGTTTATTTATTTATTTCAAGAGAGACAAAGACAGTGTCATTTGGGGAGGGGCAGAGAGAGAGGGAGACAGAATCCCCAGGCAGGCTCTGCATTGGCAGCACAGAGCCCAATGTGAGGCTCTAACACCTAAGACTGTGAGTTCATGACCTGAAACCAAGAGTCAGACACTCAACCAACTGAGCCACCGAGATGCCCCTAAAAATATTTCTCTATTCTAATAATAAACTCTTTGAGTTACTAGGTTTTATTTTAATGTTTATTAGAAAATTTACATGTAATATGTGCTCAAAATTGTTTGAAGCAATAAATAAGAGTTATTAACTCAACACCTACTAGTTACCATGTAATATCTATTTAGTACTTAAAACATGCAAGCAGTTAAATAAATGCTATGGGGGAACAAAGATGTTTATAACACAGTCTGTGAAAGGAAGAATAAACAATATGACTTACTCATTTGCCATGTGTCATTTTATATAGTATTTTATAAATTTACGGTAACTTTTAATTTTTAGAAGTTCAAGAAACATTGTATTTCACTATACATTATTTATAGATGAGGAAACTAATCTAGTTAAAGCTTATTTACGGATGAGGAAACTAATGTAGTTAAAGCTTACTAAAGGCCACCTAGTTCATGAACTGCAGAACTAGAACCCAGACTCAACCTCTTTCTGAATCCAAAGCATGTGTGCTCTTCCACAGTGAAATAACATTTATATGAGAAACACAGTGTCCATTCATAATGTACACCATAAGGGCATCAAAATCAATGTGAACTAGAATGCTGAGAGGAAAGAAATTGTGTCTGATTTTGAAGAGTAGGAAAATTTCATGGATCAGAGGTCTTATCTTGGGTCATGAAGAAGGCTTAACCTCTGAGAGAGAGAGATGAAGAAGCGAATTCTACGTACTAATAATAATTCATTAAAATCATGGAGGCAGCCGAGGGCAAAGATTGTTTAAGGAAAGATGAGACGTTCAGTTGCCAGAACTGAGAGATGTTGAGGAATTAATTAGCATGTTAGCAAGCGAGATTGCAGACCTGTCTTTGAGATGCTCTGAGGCTAATGACCCACTTTATCTAAAAAGAAAATTAAGCACTGAAAATTTTCATCCTTAAAAGATTAAACTGTAAAAAAAAAAAAAAAAGATTAAACTGGCCCTTATGTGCAGAATGCTGTTACATGAATAAAACATAAGAGGCAGGGAGGCTGTTGAGGAGGCCAAGGATGAAGAGTACTCGAACTGGGAAGTGCCAGAGAAGCACTGGATGGCTCCCAATTCACACATTTGTGGTGCTGCCTCCCCTCTTTCACTCTTCCTTTATCAATTTTCAGTAGACCATCAAAATACTCTTAAAATATAAATTGATCATGCTGTTCATCTGCATAAAATTCTCCAATGGCTTTCCTTGGCACCAGGAATAGAATTCTAACTTCTTTTTTTTAAAGTTTTTCTTTAAATTCCAGTTAGTTAGCATACAGTGTAATATTAGTTTCATTACAGTGATTCAACACTTCCATACATCACCTGGTGCTCATCACAAGTACACTCCTTGATCTCCATCACCTATTTCACCCATCCTCCCACCTACCTCCCCTCTGGTTACCATCATTTCTCTATCGTTAAGAATCTGTTTCTTGGTTTACTTTTCTCTCTCTTTCTTTCTTTTTTCTCCCTCTGCTTGTTTGCTTGTTTCTTAAATTCCCTTGATGAGTGAAATCACATCATATTTGTATTTGTATTTCTCTGGCTTATTTTGCTTAGCATCATGTACTTTAGCTCCATCCATGTCATTGCAATATATATGTATACTGGGTACACACACACACACACACACACACATCAAATCTTTTTTTTTCTTTTTTTCTCAGATGGAGGGTTAAGGTTAGGGCCAGGATGGGGGTATCCTGCAGTTCAGAGACCTCTCCAGAAGGTTAAGTTATAGTTAGATTTAGGGTTAGTCTTAGGGGTTAGGAGTTAAGAATTAGGGTTAGGGCTAATGTTAAGGTTAGGTTTAGGGTATGTGCCTGGCATCCTGCAGTTCATACAACAGGTCAGAGAATAAAACCCTAAACTCTCCTGGGGTGAGAAGGACATGGCAGCCGTCTCAGCAAGTGTTACAAAGACTGTATGGTTGGGTTCTACCCAGCTGTCCTACATATCTCATGCTACACTCACTCTGGCTCACTTCTTTTCAGCCAAACAGGTCTTTCTGTGTATCAGTCCTTCTGCCTTAGGGTCTTTGTAAATGCTGCTGGGATATTTTATAAATGCTCTGTTGCTTCTTGGAATTTGACCCCCCTTTCTTCAGGTGTTCTCCCTTCTTTATATTAAAGTCTCAGCGCACATATCTCAGCCCAAGATGTTTATTGATTAAATCCTGTTGTTTTTTAAATCTCAGTCTCTTTTTTGTTTGCTTTCATATCACGTCACATTTGTCATTGTTTTATTTGTTTGCTCTCATTATGGGTCTTTGCTTAAAAACTGAAGTTGTCTATATTGATAGCCCACAAAGAAAGACACTGAGTTTATAGCAAAGCTGAAAAAGAATTATAGAGCTAAGAACACAGTGAATGCACACCTCTTTCATTTTGTCAAAAAACAATAGGAAATATTACTTTTAAAAAGTTATATGCTTTCCTTATGATTGTTGATATTCTGTCCTTTCTGTTTTTCTGTGAATTGCTGTGACATGAAATACATGTGAGTTAGCAGAAAGAGTATGCTTCAACCAGAAATGTATGGAGCATTCAAGAGTATGTCTCCCAACACTTAATAACTCTGCAAACCTAAATTAGGAACTGCTTCCCTGGTATAAGACACAAATGCAACTCTATTTCATTTTTATTTTTGTATGACAAAAATGATCCTAATACTTCTGCACTAGAAGTTCTGAATCCTTTGCAGTGAAGTTTCCTCAGATGCTGTCAAGACTTCAACTTCTTTCCTTTCTATTCTTCATTGTTGAGTTCCTTTGGGGTACCTTTCTGACATGGTTTCCCTTGCAACAAATGTACACACACACTCAGAGAGACTATGCACTTGACTTCACCTGGCAGTAGAGTCACAAGCAGATGCTACATAGGTCTCAACTGTAGCTGACTGTTAGTAATAAAATTATGTCATAATTAAATTTATTCTTAGTTTTTCTTTAAGATGTAAAAATCTCAAGTCTTATGTCATAACTGGTTGTTGGTATCACTTTTATAAAGTCTGTAAGCTTATATGTAATGACTACTGCTAATATCTGATTAATCTCTTTATGTGCTAACATTTTCAGCATAGCATAGCCTATTTTCTGTGTAACTGTTTGTTTTCTTCACAGTGTTTTGGGATAGCTAGGCTTCAGATTATCCTACAAGTTATTTTTAAATTATGCTTTGAATGTTTTTCAAAAAGTTCTTTGAATATTATTTTCCAGTACTATGTTAAAATCTTTCTGTATTGACCAGTGGATAACCATATATATTTACCTTGTAAATAACACATTTGTTAGCTATTATTACATTAAATTTATCTTACTTATTCTCTTGGACTCTAGAATGACTGATCAGGAATTAAATACACCAAACCTAACCATCAAGATACCCTCTCGGGTTTTATTTCCTTCTTAATTATTATTGGATTAAGAAAGTCACATTGAACTATCCCAAGTTTTTATGGACAACACAGAGGCAATCTATTTTGTGCCTCTTCAACAATTTAACTTGTTGCCTAGAATAGACTTTTACTGTGAGTAGGGCCCCATGTGATGGTATTTTTAATTAGAAATTTTGACTTCTTTGGGATAGAAATGATAATAAGGTATCATAAAACATACATGATCTTACTTTTTTTAATTTAATGACACCTTTAGTGACCTTGATTGACTAGAAAGGTATTCAAAATTGTAAAAATAGAGGGAGAAAAACCATTAGTGTTATTAAGTTTCAGCTTAGGTCCAAGACTGGTTTGACCAATATAATAAAGTTCTTAATGTCTACAGAACATCAGAGAACTTACTATCCGTGGTTTGGTCTTTGAAGTCACCATGACACCATTGCCTCTGATAAAAGAGTTTATTTATAACTTGCTCAGCTTATGTCCTTTCCCACTGAATCAGCAGGCTCTCTAAGGTTTGGGGATATAATTTCAAGGACTGTTAAACCTCTGTCAAAGTTTGGTTGGCCCCCTGAGGGGCCCTGTGTTTCAACAATCTCTTTGCTAAGACAAGACTTCTCAAGAAAGTACTCAGAAAACTGACAGCTTCAAGTACCAGAGGTTTTGTAACTTGAAGTGGCATTTAATCTGAAAAATAACATTAGCAAATCAGCATATAATTGGCTTTCTATTTCCTTTTCCCACCCCTTATTATATTTTGTTTTTGGTTAGGCTAAGTCAAAATTATACTTGATACAGCAGCTTCCTAATCTCTTCAGAAGGATGTTCTGATGCACACAACTAAGTAGATGGAGTGGCATTATCTTCAGAAAGAAGAAAAATGTACATTTTAATAGGGAATGTTATATTTCTAGTGTAACTTTTGCATTGTCTCTTTTATTATTCATGTATCTACCAAAGTTTAAGGGGACTCTGCCAACAACTAGGCTCTGTAAACAGATTTAGCAAAATGTATATAAAAAGGAAAATCTTCATATTTTACTTCTGTATTTAATTGCTCTTGGGTCTCTCATCACTTTTCAAGTTGCTCTTATCAGCTCTTGTATTCCACACCTGACATAAGTGTGTCTATAAGTTGACTCTATAATTTGACTTCTAACATCCTTTTTTTTCATGCCCTTTCTCTCCTTTTTTTTTTTTTTCACAAAGCAAGGTTTTATTAAGTGGCATTCAGTAAATAATCTGTACTTTAGTCAGTTATACTTTAACCTGAATTTGTTTCATAATGCTTTGGTTAACATTCCTATTGTCTGTATAAAATATATGCACACAGTATCATTTCCATAGAATTCTCTTTGTGATAGTCTTTCATTCCATATGAAAGCACTGTTCTGCTCTTCTGACTGCTGGGATCAAATAAGGCTGATGGGGATATTGACCTTGCTTGAGGTGACTCATGTTGACAAGATAATAGGAACTGGACACTGGATGCATTCTCTTCTACAGCCTAGTTTTCAGAGCCTGCTTCTTTACCACCAAAACATTTTTTTCCTCCAGTAGTTACAATCAGACAGTGTTGATTCACATCTTTTTGATTAGATCCCCAGTAACCTGTCAATGCCTATGTGAATACAAGCTAAGCTTAGATTCTACTTTTTGTGCTGTGTTCTTTTGTTAGTTTCACAGGCTTTAGTGTGTAATCCTTGTTCTCTATTTAATACCTTGTGACCTTAGGCAAGTTCCTCAACTCTTTCAAGACTCAGTTTCCTCATATGTTAATGGAGATTATAATAACTACATCTTAAGGTTGTAACTAATTTTAGTGAGTTTTTTCATATAAAATGGCCAACATTCAATGAGTGGTAGATATCATTGTTAATAAAAGTAACAGATATACATCTTCCTCTTAATCACATTGAAATTCATTTGGTAAAATAAGACCTATATGACTTAAGAAATAATCAGTTACCAGTTATTAAACATTTGTTATATGCCCTAGATATTGGGAAAAACATCGTACAAATACCTAATGTACTTATGATAATAAATCTATAAGAATACATTTTTATCATCATTTTTTAGATGGTGAAACTAACGCTTAAAGAGGGTAAATTTCTTGCTCATAGTATCCTACTAATGTTAATCAGAAGCAGTATTAGAATCTAGGCCTTTGACCTCAAAGACCATGCTCTTCCCTGCTATCCGATATGAATGCTAGGTGACATAGTACAAAAGGCTTAGCAGATGTTGAAAGAATTTGGAAGAAATGATTGACTGCTGTTGGTTTGGGAAATTCCACAGAAAAGTTGATCTTTCAACTGAATCTTGAAGGAAATGAAGCAATGGTTATCCCACACTGAGGGGAAATATTTTTCCATTTTGATGCATACATTCAAAACAGTAAGATATTTGAATCTAAATATATTAATTTAGAGATTCCACTTATAAAGTCAATCACAAATGCCTAGGTCTGAAAATAAGAAGAGATCTTATTTGGTCAGGGTAGGGCCACCAAAAATACCTGGAAATTTTAGTGTTCTGCTTTATTATTTAAAAGTATTAACAGTTCTTAACTCAATTAGAAAGAACCCATGAGGACAATGGAGAGTATGGTCCTTTTATTTTAATTATTGAAGATGAAAATATTGGGAAGAGTTTTGATTTTCCTGTGCCTGTCTCTCTTTCTCCTGTTAATTATAAGAGTTCCCTAATGCAGAGCACTGGACTTCTCTGTTAATTTCCTGTATTCTCATTTTCTCAGGGAAGTCATCTGTATATATAGTTTACATTTTGTGATTTTTGCCAAGTAGCGTATTTCCTTGCATTTTAACCTTGTATACTATAACCTTGGTATAATTGCTTATTAGCTCAAAGAGATTTGTTATAGATTTTTTTTTCCAGGTTTCTACCTAAATGACTAAATGATCATGTCATCTATGAACAAAGGCAGTTTTATTTCTTCCATCCCTTTTATTTCCTTTCCTTTTTTGTTGTATTATCTAAAACTTCCAGTACAATGTCAAAAACACATTGGTGAGAGGGGATATCCTTGTCTTGCTCCTGATCTTAGCAGAAAAGCTTTAACTTCTTTACCATCAAGTATGATGTCAGCTGAAGGATTTTTGTAGATAGGCTTTATCAAGTAAAGGACATTATGCCCTATGTTTTCTGTGCTGAGAGCTTTTATCATGAATTGTTCTAGGATTCTGTTAAATGCTTTCTCTGCATCTGTTGATTAGATCATGTGGTTTGTTCTTTTTATCTTATTGATGTAATGGATTACAGTAATTGATTTTTGAATGTTGAACCAACCTTGCATACCTGACATAAATCCCACTTGGTTGTGGTATATGATACTTTTTTATACATTGTTAGATGTGATTTAATAATATTATGTTGATGGTTTTTACTTCTGTGTTTATGAAAGATATCAGTCTGTAGCTTTCTTTCCTTGTAGTGTCTTTGTTTTTTGTATTTGGATAATACTGGCCTCATAGAATGAGTTAAGAAGTATCCTCTCTGATTCTGTCCTTTAGAAGAGTTGTAGAGAATTGGTATAAATTCTTCCACCAGTGTGCTCATCTGTGCCTGGTGCTTTCTATTTTGGAAAATTATTTATTGATTCAACTTTTTTAACAGATATGGTCCTATTTGGATTGTCTTTCTTCTTATTGAGTTTCAGCATAATATGTTTTTCAAAGAATTGGTCTATTTTGTGCAGGTTATCAAATTTGGAGACATAAAGTTGTGCATAATAGTCTTTTATTTTTCAGTTGGGATCTGCAGTGATGTCCTCTCTTTCCTTTCTGATATTAGTAAGTTGTTTCTTTTATTCTTTGCTAACGTGGCTACAGGCTTATCAATTTTATTGATCCTGTCAAAGAGCCACTTTTGGTTTATTAATCCTATCTCAATTTCATTGATTTCTGCTCTAATTTTTATTAGTTCTTTACTTCTGCTTATTTAGGATGTAATTTGTATTTCTTTTCTTGTCCTCCTAAGATAGAAGCTTAGATTGTTAATTATGGATACTTCTTTCCTAATATATGCATTCAATGCTATAAAGCTCTCTCTAAACATTGCTTTTGATATATCCCACAAATTTGGTAAGTTGTATTTTTTTCTCATTTAGTTAAGAGTCTATATATTTTAAAATTTGTCTTGAGATTTTTTTTCTTTGACTCATGTGTTATTTAGAGGTGTGTTTTTCATCTTTAAGTATTTTGGAATATTCCAGCTTTCTTTTATTGACTTTTAGTTGAATTCCGCTGTGGTCTGAAAAAAGACAGTGTATGATTTATATTATTTTGAAGTTGCTAAATGGTATTTATTGTGAACTTGAGATGAATATGTATTTTCCTATTGTTGGACAAAGCAATCTATAGATTGTTAATTATATCCAATCAATTGATGGTGCTGCTCATGTCAACTATGTCCTTATTGATTTTCTGCCTGGTGGATCTGCCCTTTTCTGATAGAGGGTTATTAAAGTCTTCAAGCATAACAGTGTATCCATCTGTTTCTCCTTGCAGATCTGGCAGGTTTTGCCTTATGCAGTTTGATGCTCTATTCTTTGGTGTATACAGATTAAGAATTATTGTGTATTCTTCGAGTATCTATCCCTTTATCATTATGTATTTGATCTCTTTATCCCTGATAACTTTCCTTGCTTTTCTGTTCTATAGTTAATAAAGCTATTTCTGCTTTTTTTGATTAGTGTTACTGTGGTATATCTTTGTATCCCTTTTCCTTTTTTAAAAATTTTTTTTAACACTTATTTATTTTTGAAAGAGAGAGAGACAGAGTGTGAGCAGGGGAGGGTCAGAGAGAGAGGTAGACACAGAACCTGAAGCAGGCTCCAGGTCTGAGCTATCAGCCCAGAACCCGACTCAGGACTTGAACTCAGAAACCATGAGATCATGAGCTGAGCCCAAGTTGGACGCTTAACCGACTGAGCCATCCAGCCGCCCCAACTTTTCTTTTAATCTGTTTTTTTAATATTTCATGTGGGATTTTTTCTTAAATAGTTTATTGTCAAGTTGGTTTCCATATAACACCCAATGCTTATTCCAACAAGTGCCCTTCTCCATGCCCATCACCCTCTTCCCCTCACCTCCACCCCCTTCAGCCCTCAGTTCTCAGTATTCAAGAGTCTCTCATGGTTTGCCTCCCTCCCTCTCCCCAACTATTTTTTGCCTTCTCCTCCCCCATGGTCCTCTCATGTGGGTTTTTTGTAGACTACATGTAATTGGATCTTATTTTTTGATCCACTCTGACAGTCTCTGTCCTATTTAGTTATTTTCTTACTTATTTTAAAGTTTATTTATTTTGAGAGAGAAAGAGAGCACGTGTGGGGAAGGGTGCAGATAGAGAGGGATAGAGGAAATTTCAAGCAGGTTCTATGCTGTCAGTGCAGAGCCCTACGTGAGTCAGATACTTAACCAACTGAGCCACCCGGGTGCCTCCAGTCTCTGTCTTTTAATGGTGTATTTAGACCATGGATGTTTAAGGTAATTACTGCTATCATTTAATTAATATCCACAATATGTTACTATTTTCTGTTTGTTGCCCTTGTTTTTAGTTCTTATTTCATTTTCCATACTTTTCCTGACTTTCATGGTTTTTATTGAGGATTTTGTGTGATTCCATTTTATTTATTTATTTATATATTTATTTATTATTATTTTTTTACAAATAGTTTATTGTCAAATTAGTTTCCACATAACACTCAGTGCTCATCCCCACAAGTGTCCTCCTCCATGCCCATCCCTCCTCCCCCCCACATCCATCAGTCCTCAGTTTTGTTCAGCATTCAAGAGTCTCTCATGGATTGCCTCTCTCCCTCTCCCCCATCATTTCCGCCCTTCTTCTCCCCCTTGTTCATCCGTCGAGTTCCTCCTATACGTGCAAACATATGATATTTGTCCTTCTCTGCCTGACTTATTTCGCTCAGCATAACACCCTCAAGGTCCATCCATGTTGCTACACATGGCCAGATTTCATTCTTTCTCATTGCCGTGTAGTATTCCATGGTATAGATAAACCACATCTTCTTGATCCATTCATCTGTTGATGGACACTTAGGCTCTTTCCATGTTTTGGCTATTGTTGAGAGTGCTGCTATGAACATTGGAGTACATGTGCTCCTATGCCTCAGCATTTCTGGATCCCTTGGGTAAATTCCTAGCAGTGCTGCTGCTGGGTCATAGGGGAGTTCTATTGTTAATTTTTTGAGGAACCTCCACACTGTTTTCCAGAGGGGCTGTACCAGTTTACATTCCCACCAACAGTGTAAGAGGGTGCCCGTTTCTCCACATCCTCGCCAGCATCTCTTGTTCTCTGATTTGCTCTTTTTAGCCACTCTGACTGGTGTGAGGTGGTATCTCAGTGTGGTTTTGATTTGTATTTCCCTGATGAGGAGGGATGCTGAGCATCGTTTCATGTTTGTTGGCCATCTGGATGTCCTCTTTGGAGAAGTGTCTGTTCATATCTTCTGCCCATTTCTTTACTGGGTTGTTTGTTTTTTGCGTGTGAAGTTTGGTGAGTTCCTTATAGATTTTGGATATCAACCCTTTATCTGATATGTCGTTTGCAACTATCTTTTCCCATTCCATTGGTTGGGCTAGTTTCTGATTGTACACAAGCCCTATGAATTTTGAAGCTGATTTTGTGGATCATCCAATTGACATGTCTCATGGTGACATGAAGAATGCCTGAAAGCAATGTATAGATAGATCTGCCAGATTTCCACTTTTGAAACACCTTTTTGTAATACATTACAAAAGCACCTTTTGTAATAAGTCATGTTCTAGTATTTTTGTTACAGCACATAATTCACCCAATATGTTTCAAAATTAGAGAATTTAAATTTTATGAATCTCTTGATACGCTTTTCTTATTATTTCGTTGACTGAAGTAGAAATCCTTTCAAACATAGGTAGGAATAAAAAGACCCTCCCCATTCATAATCATTTCTGTTTGTGGCCAAATGACAATTACTAGAAAGGAAAATAATTTAACAAGGAAAAGTGACATATATCAGAATCACTGGGGATTTAATTTTTGCTGTAGACTTTCCAAAAATCTTTTAATGTTTTTCTTTTCCACATGTTATTGCTTGCACTCATATCTGTGCAGAAATTATGTTTTGCTCCAGAAATTTTCTAGAAAAAGGTATTAATTTTATTAACATGGATCTGACACCATGCAAGGCACCACAGTTAGAGAAGTGAATCAGTCAGACACCATAACCTTCACAATGGGCCATGTGAGAGTAAGTGGAAGAGAGAAAAAAAGTCTGTGTAAAGAGTTTAAATTTTGATTATAAAGGGAAACAATAGGGGCGCCTGGGTGGCTTAGTCGGTTAAGCGTCCGACTTTCGCTTAGGTCATGATCTCGCGGTTCGTGGGTTTGAGCCCCACGTCGGCTCTGTGCTGACTGCCAGCTCAGAGCCTGGAGCCTGTTTCAGTCTGTGACTCCCTCTCTCTCTGACCCTCCCCTGCTCACGCTGTCTTTCTCTCTCTCTCCTAGAAATAAATAAAAATCTTAAAAAAATAAATAAATAAAGGGAAACAATATATGTGTGCATATATTAACACTTCATTTTAGATTAAAAATTATATTAAATATTAAAATACATATGGACGTAAATAGTATGTTCCATATTTCTTTTTGTCTTACACTTTTCATTCCTTTTCTGTTCTAATTATAGTCATACTTCTAGTTCTTATCTGTTCATTCATTTATCCACAGACTGTATATTTATTTTCTACTAAATTTTAAGAAGATGCTAACAATAATTTTTCCTAATGAGTATAGATCTTAATAGAAAAGGACAGTAACATATATGTATTTATATATGGCATAGATAACATATGTCAGAGGCTACATTTGCTCATTACTACATTTTTAGGCATTTAACAGTTAGAATTCATGATGGTTTCAAATTAAATCTTAAAATTTCTAATTGCTGTCATGTGTGCACTCTAATTGTCTTGTCTTTTATAGCTTTGCTGCATTGTGGAACTTTGTAAAATGTCAACCTGGGTAGGCTGAACGGCTTTCCCACAGTACTCTTTTCTGTATGTTTCTGGTTATCATGGGCCATGTGAATCCTAGTTGTTTCCTTCACTCTGGCTGTAGGGTACCAATATCTAGGCTTCTAAAAGAGGGCTTCCTGGACCATCTAAGTCCCTAGCCAACAACCTGCTGGTCACAGATACTTGAGTAGACCTTTGGAGAATAGCAGAGGCACCTCAAACCAACCCACAGCATTATGAACTTTAAACACACATTTATTTGGAATTAAACTCTAAATTTGAGGTCATTTGTTATCTAGGAATAGCTAAGTGATACAAAAGGAATGCACATAGTTACAGAGAGAGGAAAGAGCTATAGATCTATTATTTGCATTTATTTATTTATTTTTTGGCAAAGTAGAAGTTAAATCCTTAGGTCCAGAAAGTAAAAAGTATATTTTCCAGACCAAAACATAAGAGTACTAGCCAAAATTCCAAATGTGTTGAAAGTAATTACTGGAAGGGAATATTGTGCAAAATAGGTAGAGTCTTTAGTGCTTCTAAATAAGCTTAACTACGATGTAAATTTAAGTTTTTTACTTAAAGAGTCATAGAATCGCATTTTTAAAGAGAGCACATAATTAAATTTAAAAGGTCTCTAATTATTAGTCTTTTTTTAAAAAAATTAAATTACTTTATTGAATAACACATTGAGTAACATAGACTATGACATGATCTATTCAATTAGGCAATCCTGTGAAATACCATTTTACCTTATACCGCTTATATGGCATTATCCCATAGTGTCTTCTGTATTGACCATTTACCTGATTAGTGTTTTTATCATTTACATTATGTATGTAAAATACTTGTGTGCATGTAGGACCACCTGGGTGGCTCAGTCACTTAAGCATCTGACTCTGGATTTTGGCTCAGGTCACGTTCTCATGGTTTGTAAGATCCAGCCTGGCATTGGGCTCTGTGCTGACAGCGTGGAGCAGCTTTGGGTTCTCTCTTTCTCCCCTCTCTCTTCCCCTTCCCCCACTCATGCTCTCTTTCTCTCTCTCAAAAATAAATAAACATTAGAAAAATAAAAAAAAAATAAAATCCTTGTATCCATGTAGACTGTACTTTTCATAATATGTGCCATTGGCCATCTGTGCCAGAAACAACTGGAGTGTTTGTTTGAAATGCAGATGTTTGGACACACCCCAGAGGTTTTTTTTTTTTTAATTTCTAGGAGAGAGACAGCGTGAACAGGGGAGGGTCAGAGAGAGAGAGAGAGAGAGAGACACAGACTGAAACAGGCTCCAGGCTCTGAGCTGGCAGTCAGCACAGAGCCCGACGCGGGGCTCGAACCCACACACCGCGAGATCATGACCCAAGCGAAAGTCGGACGCTCAACCGACTAAGCCACCCAGGTGCCCCATGGACACACCCCAGAGTTTCTTAAATAGACTTCAAGGATGTGGTTGGAAATTTCCTTCCTTAGCGAGAATCTTTACTATAGACCTGGCAGAGTTCAAGGTGCTAAAAATGTTTTTGAATTGAATGGCAAACAGGAATATGTGTACCTTGTTGACTCCTATTTTAATACCTGAAATTTGTCTATAGAATTTACATACCAATAATTCATGCCAGTATCCTCAAGCAAACAATTTTGAGACAGGCAAATTATAGTTTAATACTCAGTTGCCATTGGAATAACACACGTTATTCATCAGGCTGGGTTTGGTGTAACTAGCAACGAAAAACTACGTTTTACCTTTAATCTGGCAGAAGCCTCTTTGATTCTCAGAGTCAAAATAAAAATGAGGAAAGCAGAAGGTCCTTGCTGAATGAGAAGAACCTTTGGAGATTAATAGGAAAGTCTCTAAACTAATGTCAGTATGGCAGATGTGTGTAGAGGACTGTATATAAAGTAAAATTCAAAGAAGAGTTAAACCTAAGTTCTTAGAAACTGCAGAAGTCCATCTTTATTTTTTGGAAAAAAAATGATGAAACAAGTTCTTAAGTCATCATTACGTTAATGCCTTAAAAGTGTTAATTGGAAACAGCAATACATAAACTCTGCATTGATGTTAGCTTTAAAAATATGGTGGTGGAGATAATTTAAAGAACATATGAGGAGCATAATTAAAATGTAGTCATGTGTGGTCTGGAAGAAATATAATGCTCAAAAGAGTTCAATCATTTCTCAAGAAATTCTTGAGTTCTTGTAAAGTTCTTGACTTTACAAATATTTCATTAATTCTATCTCAACACGGAACAAACTATAATGTGAATTATAATCTAAGAATCAAAAATGTAAGAATATTACTTATAGCTTAGATGAACAGCAATACCCTTTCCTACTGCTTTTGTACTAGACTTTGCTTATTTCCAATTTCTCCTATTATCCATTCAAGAGAATGAAAATTATCCAGCCCTTCCTTTTTTTTTTTTGCATTTGGTTTAAAATCAAAGGATTAAACCTGCACTTCTCCAAATTAACTAAATAAAGATTTTCTTTTTTTTTTTAATGTTTTTTTTTTTTTATTTCTTAGGAGAGAGAGAGAGAGAGACAGCGTGAGCAGGGGAGGGTCAGAGAGAGAGATAGTCACAGACCAAAACAGGCTCCAGGCTCTGAGCTAGCAGTCAGCACAGAGCCCGATGTGGGGCTCGAACCCGCGAATTGCGAGATCATGACCTAAGCGAAAGTCGGACGCTTAACCGACTAAGCCACCCAGGCACCCCCTAAATAAAGATTTTCTGACAAAGAGTCATGACAACCATGATTTTGGGAACAGATGCATAATTGGAAGAAGGAGAAACACTGAGGTTACCTTCCTGTTGCTTTGAATATATGTAACTGCACCAAAGAGGATAAGCCCCTATGACATCCAAACTAAGCAGGTTTTTTTTTGGGGGGGTGGGGTGGGGGGGGGTCTAGAATATGCCTCTTAGTCGTGAAACTTCCATTGAGTATATGTGTCATCCAGAGTCCAGAGTGAGAAGAATGTTTTCCAAGTCTGGTTTTGTAAATTTCTCAGAACCCCTTTTGATCCTTTTAATTTTATTAACTGAGATGGAAACCTCTTGACATCAGAATTTTTGCAACATTTATTCCATCTCCCAGCCCCTGAAAGGTTTTAAATACCTAGGGGTTGGCCCAGATTGTCACCTAATGAATAAGAAAATCTTCCAAAGTCCCTAGCATTTGAGGCCATTAGTTGCCATAAAATCACAAATGATTATATTATCCCTGTAAAAACAAATTAAAACCCTCAGTTTATTCTACTATTTTTCCATTATAAATAGGGACTTTCCAGTATCACTAAAGAAGTACGTTTGCCAAAGAAGTTTAATCTGTCGTTTCTTTGGACCACTTAAAGCAAATACCAGGTACAGAAGAACAAGTCAAACAACAGAACAAGCCACTAATCACAAGAAACCAGAAAATAAGACTGCTGTAGGACTCCTGTCCCATTCTTTTTCAAAGAACCTGATGCCTTAAGAAAAGGGCAGAGTTAGAGGAAAGGAAACTAGTGCACATTAAAAGATATTTCAGAGATAAAACAACTATATAAAACATGAAGTCCTTGGCTGATCCTGGTTTGTATAAACTAGCTATAAAACATAGCTCTGGAACAATTAGGGAAATTTAAATATGCACTGGATATTAGAATATATTAGAGAATTATTAATTTTATCATATCTGATAAAAGCATATAGGAAAATATCTTTATTTTTAAAGTTGTATACCTTAATATTTAAAGATAAACTGTCATGATGAATGTAATTTACTTTACAACATCTAAGCATAAGAAAAATATAAACAGATTGATTAAGGAAGCAAATACAGCATAATGTTACTGAATCTTAAATTTCAGTTTTAATTATGGTTTCATTATGCTGTGTCTTCTTATTTGATTTTTGAAAATTTGCCTAATAAATTTAAAGAGGATATAGTTGTATTTCATAGTTCAATTAGAATTAGAGTTAGAATATTTTGAATGAGGGTGGGCCTTCGATATAATCTAGAAAGCGCAAGTTTTAGTGGCAAAGAACACTTAACTTGGTGTTAAGAGATCTGCATTCAAGTAAAACTGTGGGTGAGGACCCAGTCCAACTGCTTTCTCACCCTCAAACCAGGTTCAGTCTAGGGCTTTTCAATCAGATTTAAAACAAGAACAATAATCCTTGTCACCCTCCCATGTCAAGGGGGTGTTACAATGATGAATGAGCTCCAGGAATAGATTTAGCCTGCTGATGTATTTGTAACCCATATGGCTGTATCACCCTTTGACTTTTCTAAGAGGAACAGAAAATAGTTACATTTAGTATGCCACAAATTAAATTTCTGTCAAGTTTGGCTTTAAAAACCACTCTCTTAGAAATCCAGGTTTTCATAGGCTGGCAAAGAATCTTTGTAAGATCCCATAGTGGGAACTGGAGCTACTATATAGTAGTAGCTCACTAGCAGTGGGTGATTTTTTTATAAGTGGAAATGTAACTTTGTTAGCATTAAAAATATATATAGGGGCACCTGGGTGGCTCAGTTGGTTAAGCGTCTGACTTCAGCTCAGGTCATGATCTCGCAGTTCATGGGTTCGAGCCCCACGTCAGGCTCTTTGCTGACAGCTAGCTCAGAGCCTGGAGCTTGTTTCAGATTCTGTATCTCCTTTTCTCTCTGAACCTCCCCTGCTCATGCTGTCTCTCTCTCTTTCTCTCTCTCTCTCTCAGAAATAAATGAAACATTAAAAAGAATTTAAATAAATAAATAGATAGATAGATATTCTCTTAAAAAACAGTTTTATTGAGAAATACTTGACATACACTACTAATTTGACTAATTAGATACATATATACCTGGGGAACTATCACTACAGTCAAGGCAATAAATTTACCCATCTTCTTAAAAAGTTTTCTAATGGCCATCCAATTGCTTTTTTACTTGAACAGTTTTAAGATTTGTCAGTACTATACACTCTATATATTCGCAGTTCTGATACAAACAAATATTTAGTAGAGCTTCAATATTGTTAGTACTGATTACATAAAAGCTAGTATGTAAGTTAATGACTAAAATGCTATTGGTTACTATTGCTTGGTTGATCTATTTTTAAAAAGTTCTTTACCAAAAGGTGCTTAACAAGTGCTTCATAAGTGTGATAGTAGCACAGATTAATCCAGTATGTTTGATTAGAAACATCTTATACTGTAACGTAGGAGGTTTTTTTCTTTCATTGTCCTATTCAAGTCGAGTAAACATTTCCTATAGATCTTTTTTTTTTTTTTCCTCCCCTGTGTCAAGTGGTATTTTTATAACAACCTGTACAGGAAAATTCATCTGTTTGCCTTTTGGAATTTATATTTTCAGCTAATCTTAAATAATACTCATGCTTCTTCCCATTCTAAAAAAAAAAGATATCCTAGGCATCTATTTAGACTCATTTCATGAACTGAAACTGCATGGGGCTATACCACAGGTACAGGGTTTGGAGTAAATCAAAGTCTAGTTAGAAGCCAGGTAGAAATGAAGTTAGAAAATGAAGGAAAAAGCCTAAACATACACATAATATTAAATATGAGAAAGAAAGGAAATTTTGTTCTATTAAAAAATGAGGAGTTTGCAACTGATATCAGATTAAAACCAATGATTAGGAGGCCACACCAGAAGCAAAGAGGGCTTTCCAGACAGCTGTAGCCTCATGCTTGCTTAGGAAGATGCTCTTTAGGGTCTAAGGCTGATGTCAGGGGGCTGAGTATCCTACCTTAGCTGAGCTGATACAGCATAATGGACACATTTCTTGTAGGTAGATCTTTCTGAAAGCAGCTCATCTGTGAAAAAAATAAAGTGCCCCTGGTAAAGAAACCTCACCAGGGAAAACAGGGTGCATGTATTAATCAGAGGTGTCATGGATTATGCACCAGGTACTTTGGGGATTAATTACATCTTAAGACAAGAAGACAAGCTTTGTTGAATCAGGGACCTCTTCATTGCTGTGATTGCCGTGCTTACAGTCGTATTTGAAAAACAAAACAACTTTAAAAGGCCAAATTGAATATTAGGCACTAAGAAAGAAAGGAAGGGAGGGAGGGAGGGAAAGAGGGAGAGAGAGACAGAGAGAAAGAAAGAAAGAGAGAGAGGAGAAAGAAAGAGAGAGGAAGGAAGGAAGGAAGGAAGGAAGGAAGGAAGGAAGGAAAGGAAGGAAGGAAGGAAGGAAGGAAGGAAGGAAGGAAGGAAGGAAGGAAGGAAGGAAGGAAGGAAGGAAGGAAGGAAGGAAGAAGGAAGGAAGGAAGGAAGGAAGAAAGAAAGAAAGAAAGAAAGAAAGAAAGAAAGAAAGAAAGAAAAAGAAAGGAAGGAAGGATGAAAGAAAGAAAGAAAGAAAGAGAAAGAAAGAAAGGAGGGAGGGAGGGAGGGAAGGAGGGAGGAAGAAAGAAAGAAGAAATAGAGAGAGAGAGAGAGAAAGGGGTGCCTGGGTGGCTCAGTCGGTTAAGCTTCCGTAGAACAGAGACAGTGGCTCAGGTCATGATCTCGCGGTTCATGGTTTCGAGCCTGGAGCCTGTTTCCGATTCTGTCTCTCCTTCTCTCTCTGGCCCTCCCCTGCTCATGGTGTCTCTCTCTCTCTCTCTCTCTCTCTCTCTGAAATAAATAAATAACACAAACTGAGGACTGATGGGTGTGGGGGGGGGAGGGGGGAATGGGCATGGAGGAGGGCATTTGTGGGGATGAGCACTGGGTGTTAAATGGAAACCAACTTGACAATAAACTATTTGTAAAAAAAAAAAAAGAAAAAGAGGGAAAAAAATTTTTAAATAAAAAATGAAAGACCCTAAAAAAATAAATAAAAAACATTAAAAAAATTGAAAAGAAAGAAAGAAGGAAAGAAGGAAAGAAGGAAAGAAGGAAAGAAAGAAAGAAAGAAAGAAAGAAAGAAAGAAAGAAAGAAAGAAAGAAAGGTCAGTGAGTTCTTGGTTATATGACCAGGACTTCCACATTTTCAGAAGAAGAATTATCACGCTGTACACAAATTGATGAAATCATGACATAAAAGCAATAAACTTATATTTGTGTTATCTATATGGCAAGAGAAATGGAAAGTTTTTTAATTAAAAAATTTTTTTTAATGTTTTATTTATTTCTGAAAGAGAGAGAGACAGAGACAGCGTGAGCAGGGGAGGTTCAGAGAGAGAGGGAGAGGCAGGCTCCAGGCTCCGAGCTAGCTGTAAGCACAGAGCGGGAAGCGGGGCTCGAACCCACAAACCGTGAGATCATGACCTGGGCTGAAGTCAGACACTTAACCGACTGAGCCACCCAGGCGCCCTGGAAATTTATTTATTTAAACCAATCTGATATTGGTGTATAAGTGCAGTAACATCAGGATAGGTTTCATTGCTGTTCTCGAAGTCTTTCCTTTATGATGGCAAAATAGATGTACCCGCTCTAGGAATCATAGTCACATTTCAGGTATAGCAAAGGGGAGAAAGATGAGCCCTGCATCTCTTCTCTCTAGATAGATGATAGATAGATAGATAGATAGATAGATAGATAGATAGATAGATAGATTTATTTATTTATTTATTTGAGAGAATGAGCAGGGGAGGGGCAGAGGATTCGAAGCAGGCTCCATGCTGACAGTGGGGAGCCCAGTGTAGGGCTCGAACTCATGAACCAAACTCACGAACTGTGAGATCATGTCCTGAGCCAACGTCCGATGCTCAATTGGCTGAGCCACCCTGGCGCTCCTCTATCTGTTTTGCAGGACAGCTGGAGGTTTCTCAGAAGTATTTCTATCAGACCTTCTTTTGTGTCTTATAGGCTAAAACTCAATCACATGATCAGTTATAGCTGTAATAAGAGTGGGAAATTAAGTATTTGGCAATGGATAGTAGGAATATTATGATTGGTTTAGAATAATCATGATACTTTGCCAGGGGCTGGGTGGGTATATTACTACCCTGAATATAATCTAGTTTCTAGTACCAAGGAAGGACAGAGGGAGAGAAGATGTTATTTAGTGGGCGAGTAAGAGTGTCTGCCATAATTTGCTTCAAATCTCCTGTCTATATGGAATGCCATTTTATGCTTATTCAGCACAAAATTTTAGGCATGCCAACGACTCTACTATGTAATGTGTTAAGCAGCTAAAATATATGCAAAATGATAAGTGAGTAATATAATACACCTAAGTCCTGGTTTGGATACCCCAGAGAATTAAATCATATGAATTTATTTGGACATTTTTGTCTTTGTGTTTATATAAACTCTGTCCTGTGTAAATGAAAATACCTAAAAACTACAAAACAACCATTAAATTATTATGATAAAAGAATCCAACATGTTATGATAAAAAAAAATAATGGCAAAGTAGTCAAAATATATGGAATCCCATCTAACAGCCACAACTAATACATGGCCTTGGACAACTTCTTTTACCTGTCTAGTTGGTTTCTTATCAATAAATTTGGTATCTAGAGTCCAAATTAACTGACTGGAAAGCTCATAAAGTTGGTAAAATGAGATAATAGGGATGGCTTGGAAAATCTGATGATCGTATATGACTATGTAGTTCAAAAGAAAAAAATGAATAAATATTTTGTTCTCTAGTTTAAATGAAAAATTATATCACTGATAGTTACATTAACTTACTATTGGTTTCAAAAATATTTTAAACAGCTTATTAGAAAAAACAACTGGAAGGAGAAGGAATGCTGTATATTTCAAACTGAAAAGTGCCACATGCATTCTTTTTAAAAAAATTTTTTTAATGTTTATTCATTTTTGGAGAGAGAGAGAGAGAGAGGTAAAACATGAGTGGAGGAGGGGCAGAGAGAGAGGGAGACATAGAATCTGAAGCAGGCTCATGGCTTTAGCTGACAGCACAGAGCCTGATGCAGGGCTCAGACTCACAAATATCACGTGAGCTGAAGTTGGATGCTCAACCAAATGAGCCACGTAGGCGTCCCCATTCTCATGTCATTTTTAAAAGGTGCTGAATGTGAAGACAGTAAACAAGAATAGGATAAATATTGTATATTAAATGTATTTTGCTTATAGTTATATAATTTTAAATGGTTATCATGTTCTAAAAGTAGACATTTGAGATATCGCAACTTAAATTTTCATGATTTTCTTCTAGCCCTGTTTTCAGAAAAAAGTAACAAATGTAGCTGATTTTGTGAACTTATTTATCCCTTAGTATTTGTCATACTTTCTTTGCTGTCAGAATTCCAAAATGTAGTTATATAAATTATTTTTTATTTGTCCAATTAACTAATTGTGTGTAGGTAATATTTTTATTACATTTCTAGAAAAAAATTCTTTCATAATTTCAGCCTATCTACATTGTGTATATGTATTAGGTACATTTGAAAATCCATTTCTAATATAGGTTAGTTGAGAATTTTTCTGTAAGTTAGCACCATTAAAATTAATTTATGATACCAAAATTGAAAAATAAAATGGAACAAAATATTAGTCGAATGAGAAGGTACCTTTAAGATTCAAGGGTAAAATATTATGTTCAATTTTGTAAGTACAGTCTTTGTGGTTGGTTCAATCAGTGCATTCAGATATATTGCCTGAAATTTTCAAGTTGCACTTAATCAAATTGGCTGTGGAAATAGCCCTTTAGCAAAATTACACGCAGCTTTTAAAATTAAGGCCTTAAAGCTATAGGCTATAACAACTAACCTGTAGAGTCTTTAAAACACATCAGCAAAGCTAGGAAATATTTGGCACCTGGGAATTTTCTTTTGGCATTATTAGGGTTACAGATATAGTCAAAGTATTCACTTCAGAAAGGTTTTCAATGAAAATTCCAGATGTTTGACAAATGTGTTGCCTTCTTATCCTCTTTAGACATATGCAGTATGTTCATTCTTCCTAACAATTTCTCTTTTTAAAAAATATGTAGACATCGATAAATGCCTTGAGCATGGTGAATACAGATATTTTAGAATTTGAACAAAGGAAAAAATGATTAACAGTATATCTGTAGTTGACAGCTTGGGAAATATTTCCATCTCTTCTAAGTGACATAGTAGAAATTGGTCATTGTTTTGACTGCCTAGCACCCACCTTTCAAATAATCTACTTTTGTGCATTAGTGAGAGGTAATGCCCCCCTCCCAATTTAGAAGTGGGACATATCTGATTCTTGCTTTCCTATATTCCTTGGTATACAGGATATAGAGCAATGACTACATTTCATCAATCAGACTCACCAGCCTCAGACTCTGAAGCAGGTGTCAGTGATGTAAACAAAACCAGAAGCTCCTCCATTGTGGTCCAAGATTCCAAAAGAGTCAATTTCTAGAGCAGCGATGGCTGCTTTGCTAGTGGCAGTATACTGAATTTAGTGTATTCAGTATTAGCAATGTTAAGTTACTTTACCCAGTACTCAAAGGTGAGCCACTTAAGTCTTCCATGGACAGTCTATGGTATGATTTCCAGAGTTGTTCTTGGTTGCATTGACCTGAGACTTGTTCATTAGTTTCCTTGGTACCTGTGGCCGTGAGATTACGTCTCACAAACCTCCAGTTATAGAAAGCTTAATTAACCAAGTGTTCAGCTGCTGTGCTCTGAATTCCATCACTGAGTTTTCACTCAGGCCATGCTTTGCACATGCTACACAAGCCAATAAGTGAACTCAGTAAGAATTCTAAGACAGGCGCTCTGGTGGGTGACTGATGGCCTTGCTGAACTTTCCTTAGACTGCACTAAGGAGCTTTCATTCTGTCTTTCACCCCTCTTTCCTGTACCAGGCATCTGATTGCTGCATGGTCTGATGACTCCTCTAACTGACCCCTTCCTAATTTTCTTTTGAGGTGTGTTTCCTTAATGAAACTCTTGTATTTTTAATCAAGTCTTGGTGTCAGCTTCTTGAACTGGAACTAACACAGTTATCCTACGAGTTAACCCATTTTCTTCAACACATTTCTTTTCTGTTTAAATAAGCCAGAGTTGGGTTTTGTTACTTTCAGAACACAGTGCTATATGTGTGTGTATGTGTGCATATCTGTGTGTGCTTACACATATACTGTAGAACCATTAAAAATTGGTATTAATTATATCTAAGCAAATTTAAAAAAAATTTTTTTTAGTGTTTTATTTATTTCTGAGAGAGAGAGAGAAAGAGAGAGAGAGAAACAGTGTGAGCAGGGGAGGGTCAGAGAAAGAGGGAGACACAGAATCTGAAACAGGCTCCAGGCTCTGTGCTGACTGCCAGCTCAGAGCCTGTCGCGGGGCTCGAACCAACAAACCATGAGATCATGACCTGAGCTGAAGTCGGAGGCTTAACCGACTGAGACACACAGGCGCCCCATGGTGGAACAATTTAAATAGCGAGTATACAGCATCCCTCCTCATCAGGGAAATACAAATCAAAACCACACTGAGATACCACCTCACACCAGTCAGAGTGGCTAAAATGAGCAAATCAGAGAACGCTAGATGCTGGCGAGGATGTGGAGAAACGCGCACCCTCCTACACTGTTGGTGGGAATGTAAACTGGTACAGCCCCTCTGGAAAACAGTGTGGAGGTTCCTCAGGAAACTAACAATAGAACTCCCCTAGGACCCAGCAATAGCACTGCTAGGAATTTACCCAAGGGATACAGAAATGCTGATGCATAGGAGCACATGGACCCCAATGTTCATAGCAGCACTCTCCACAATAGCTAAAACATGGAAAGAGCCTAAGTGTCCATCAACAGATGAATGGATCAAGAAGATGTAGTTTATCTATACCATGGAATACTACATGGCAATGAGAAACAATGAAATCTGGCCATGTGTAGCAACATGGATGGACCTTGAGGGTGTTATGCTGAGCGAAATAAGTCAGGCAGAGAAGGACAAATATCATATGTGTGCATGTATAGGAGGATTAGGAGGAACTTGACGGAGGACCAAGGGGGAGAAGAAGGGCAGGAAATGGTGGGGGAAAGGGAGAGAGGCAAACCATGAGAGACTCTTGAATGCTGACAAAAACTGAGGACTGATGGATGTGGGGGGGAGGAGGGATGGGCATGGAGGAGGGCACTTGTGGGGATGAGCCCTGAGTGTTATGTGGAAACTAATTTGACAATAAACTATTTGTAAAAAAAAAAAAAAAATAGAAGAAAAAAATAAATAAATAGCGAGTATATAAGTGTCATCAAATGTTTAAATAGAAAAAGTCAAATAAGACAGTAAGCTGTAGTATTTGTTGTTTTTCTATTGAGTATTATTTGTGTAATAAAATGAGCAGACTTTAAGTGAGAATTTTCAAGAGTTTTGATAAATGAATTCATCTGTGTGAGCAATTAAGATGTAAGACCTTTTCACCAGACCAGTAAATTTCCCAGAGCCCCTTTCCAATCTATCTCCACTTCCCCAGGGCAAGAAGTCTGATTTCCATCACTATAGTTTATATAGTCTTCTGATCCAAAAATTCATATAAATGGAGTGATATAATATGTCTTTTTTGTGTGTCTGGCTGCCTTGAATCAACAAGATGTCATTAATAGCCTTTCATATTGTTGCATATATCAGCAGTTTGAACTTTTTATTGCTTAACAGTACCCAATTTTATGAATATATCAATTTGTGTATTCAGTCTCCTATTAATTGGCATTTGGGTCATTTCCAATTTTTATAGATTATGATTAAAACTGCTGTTAACATTTTTATGTAAGTCTTTTGTGGACATATTTTAATTTTTCTTGAACAAATGTCCAGGGGTGTGTCATATAATAGATAACTGCTGTGTCTTACAGTGAATGAATGTTCAACTTTATATTAGAAACTGTCAAATTACTTTCCAAAGTGATTGCATAATTTCTATCTTTACCAATAATGTATAAAAACTACAGTTGCTCATCAATTTTTTCTTTTGTGCTTTCATATCTGTGTTCTTTTAGATTTATTCTTATGTATATCTTTGTTTTCTGTCTTATTTCTTCTATTGTAGTTTTGGCCATCCCTCTTTATATTGTTTTTTATTGGTTGTTCTAGGAGTAAGAACATACTTTCCTTAGTATAGTCAAGGTAAGAATCTGACTGCAGTGCAATTATATTTATACCTTTCCTTGTTCTTTGCTATTGTTTTTATATATTCTACTTCTTCATGTGTTATAAACCTCATAAAATATCGTCATTATTGTTTAACAAATTAATTGACCTTTAATGGATCAAGGAAAATAATAAAAAACAATGTTTAGTATCAAAAGATTGAGTGTTTTGTTAGGGCATGTCTGCTTTAGTTTTGCCCATAATACTGGGATATAATTATGCCTTTGGCATGGTCTTTCTGGAGTTTTAATGGAAAGCCTGAAATGCTCACTGAGTCTTGCTAACTTTTGAACTCAAACTCTGTATCGTTTACCGTGGTAAAAGCTACAATGTCTGTTTGTCCCTTTCAGTTTTTGAGTTGTTGTTTTCCCTCTGGATCCCTGGAGTCTTGTCTTTAAGTTTTACACAATTTTAAAGGTCAGCCAAGGATTCGAGGATAGTTTGGGATTTCTCCCTTTGTGGCTTTTCCTTTTCAAGAGTTTTCACTCTGAATTCTAGCCCTTTTTGCAGTCCCAAACTCTGGTTTTCTCAGACTCAAGAGTCTAGCTTTGTGATTGAGTTTTCGATCTTTCATTAATTTGTGTACATAACGATTCTTAAATTTGAAGACAATTTAAAATATTGTTAGTGCAAGGGCAAAGGAAACAACCCACAAAACTAATAGGCAACCAACAGAATGGGAAAAGATAGTTGCAAATGACATACCAGATAAAGGGTTAATATCCAAAATCTATAAGGAACTCACCAAACTTCACACACAAAAAACAAACAACCCAGTAAAGAAATGGGCAGAAGATATGAACAGACACTTCTCCAAAGAGGACATCCAGATGGCCAACAGACACATGAAACGATGCTCAGCGTCCCTCCTCATCAGGGAAATACAAATCAAAACCACACTGAGATACCACATCACGCCAGTCAGAGTGGCTAAAATGAGCCAATCAGAGAACTCTAGATGGTGGCGAGGATGTGGAGAAATGGACACCCTCCCACACTGTTGGTGGGAATGTAAACTGGTACAGCCCCTCTGGAAAACAGTGTGGAGGTTCCTAAGGAAACTAACAATAGAACTCCCCTAGACCCAGCAATAGCACTGCTAGGAATTTACCCAAGGGATACAGAAATGCTGAGGCATAGGAGCACATGTACCCCAATGTTCATAGCAGCACTCTCCACAATAGCTAAAACATGGAAAGAGCCTAAGTGTCCATCAACAGATGAATGGATCAAGAAGATGTGGTTTATCTATACCATGGAATACTACATGGCAATGAGAAACAATGAAATCTGGCCATGTGTAGCAACATGGATGGACCTTGAGGGTGTTATGCTGAGCGAAATAAGTCAGGCAGAGAAGGACAAATATCATATGTGTGCACGTATAGGAGGATTAGGAGGAACTTAACGGAAGACCATGGGGAGAAGAAGGGGGGAAATGGTGGGGGAAAGGGGAAGAGACAAACCATGAGAGACTCTTGAATGCTGATAAAAACTGAGGACTGATGGATGTGTGGGGGAGGGAGGATGGGCACGGAGGAGTGCACTTGTGGGGATGAGCACTGGGTGTTACATGGAAACCCACGTGACAATAAACTATTTGTAAAACAAAAAAAAAATATTGTTAGTGCAAGAATGGTTATGGTCATATGCTCTTCCCCTTCTATCTACCCCATTCCATTAGACCTAGAGTAATTGGAAGTAAGGCATAACAGTTTTGGGTAGAGTTAGAAAGTAGAATCAACACAAATGGGTTGTATTAATCCAGAGTATGCCAAAAACAAAGAGTCTCCTCTGTGGCCATTTACTTCCCAATTAAAGATATTAACATGTTGACATACATCTTTAAAATGTTTTGCCTCTACTGTCTCTTGGAATTAAAGATACAGAGGAGAAGTTGGAGTCATTCTGGCATTTTTCCCTTCTTATCGTATTTCATCTTACCCCTAAACACTTGTAGAATGCCTTATTTATCATTGATATTTAAAAATGATTAGGATATGACTATGCATGGATTTCTTTATATTTATTTGGAAAGCAGCAAAAGCTTTCCATCCAAATGCCCAAATTTTATTTGTTTTAATTCCAAAAATAATCCAAGTTGTCTAAAATGATTTATATGTACATAATTCCAATTTTTCTGATAAAAATATCTAGATCAGTAATTCTAAGATCTGGTAGCCAGTCTCCCCCATCTTCATCTAAATATTATACCTTTTTCTTTGTTCCTGCTTTCTGGAAGAGTTTTTCTTTTGTTCTACATTTTACCAATCTTATATTCTGCCATTTGTTTTGCAGTTTGCAGCTTTTTCCAGTGTGGTTTTCAGTGCTCCTCTTCAGCTTTCAATACCAGTTAATCTTTCTTTGCTTATACGTTCTTATCCTATTGCTTTTTTGGGGGGCTTGTGGCTCTTGTCTTGTGAAGGTCAAATCTTTTATGTTATGAGAATTAGTAAAATCCACAATTAATTAGGAACTCATATTACTTGCTAAGCCTTGTATTTTCCATGGTGAATGTAATAGTGAGCTTACAGTGTTTTAGGGGACAGAGAGACATCAATAAAACAAAAATAAAAAACATAATTCTAAACATTAAGGGCAGGTATACTGATAGAAATAAATTTGGAGGTGCTGTAATGTGAGAGAGTAATTTTTAATGAGTCTACCAAATAAGATTGATCTCAAAAATGTAAAGATGTGTCAGTAGCAAAAAGTGTATCAAAGTATATATCATGATCTTAACAAAGCTAAGGCTTAGAATGTTTAAGAAACACCTAGGAGGCCAAGTGGCTAGAGTGGTTGAGTTTTAAGGGAAGAGGGTAGGAAAAGAAATGAAAGAAGTAATGGGGAAGGAACAGATTATGAAAGGTTTTGTAGGACATTGTAAAGATTTTTATTTTTGCTTTAAGTGACATGCCAAATGTTTGGGGCTTTTTTTGAGTAGGGAAAGTGACATTATCTGATGCATTTTCAAAGACTTAACTCTTAAGAAATTATCATGTTTTTAGTATTGCCAAGATCTTTTGCTAATCTTTTATGTATACTTTTTTTTTCATTCACTTTCATGAGTAAGAGTAGTTTATATGGTTGTCTAGTGCTGCCCTTTACTAGTTTTTGTCTCATGGTTAAGCAAATTACCCCAGGTTTGGTGAGTAGGAGCCCTTTTAGGCTGGACCCAGTGCCCTTTTGACATGGCTTCAACATCTCTGAACACTTTACTGTCTTGTACTTTGAGATAATCTAGAATTATACTTTCTTAACCACAGGCCTGGAAACAGCAATTTCTCTAAGAAACCCTAATTCTTATTTGTCAAGAATGGTACTTAGAAACCAAGATTTGGGCATTGAGGTAGTTTGTATTTTTGAATCTGGTTTTATCATTTAAATTCTTTCCAAGAAACTTATTTTTATAGCTGAATTTTCAAATTTATTGTCAAAATTGTATTTATTTTGCATAGTTCTTTTATGTTTTTTCAAAAAAATCTTTATTGTACTTCTATTCCTCAATAGTCTTGGTTTTGCCCTTATGATAATATTCTCATATAAATAGATTTGGGCTTTGAGCAACTTGTTGGGGTGGTTTGCATTTTTTTCAATTTCATTAATTTCTGCCTTAATTTTTATTTTTTTCAATTTCCTTCAGGTCAATCACATTGATATTCAATATTCTTGATTAAATGATACCAGGCCCCATATTTTTTTAAAGATCCCCAGGTTATTCCTGTGTGCAGCCAAGTTTGGGAACGCCTGGGATAGGACACTCATTTATGAGGTTACTCAACATTCTGTTCCTACTTAATATAATAACAAAGTAACATTTTTGATTTGTCTTTCTTAAATATTATTTCTTGTAATGCATGCTAAAATCTAACATTTCTTAAAAATTCTGCCCCATAATGACTTTCTAGGAGACTCCAGAGTTATGCTTTTCATCCATATCTATGAAATGAAAGTAACAAGTACTATGTTTACAAGCCTAAGGAACTAAGTTTAAACCAAGAAATGATCAGAATGAGAGAAAATTTGAAATCCAGGTTTATAATGAGTAAGCCCATAATTATTGCTTTTAGAGGATTAATTTAAATGGTATCAGGGTTCTGCTTCTATGAAAGAAGAGTTGTTTTGGCAGGGAGGGAAGAAAGGGAAGAGGGGGTACAGATACATCCTCCTAACCTTGAGCCCAGATTAATGAGAATTCACCAGTTAAAAAGAAATCATCACAGTCCTGTGCCACGTGCTTTCCTCCCTGATCTTTCCTCCTTTCAGGTTCTTCTCTCTCCCAGTCTCTCCCTCCCCCTTCCTTACTTCATTATATTTGCAAATTCTTGCCATTTGGAACAGTTTTGGGAGCAATGGAAAAGTGATGCTTGAGAGGTGAAAGGCAATCACCAGCTGGCCTGGAATCAGTCGATGGGGAGAGTTCTTGAAGGCCCTTCACCAGCTGACTCTCAGCTGTGCCGGGGGTGTGGCTGCTTAGCAGCCGTCCTGGTAATTTGGGTCCACTCATGGTAAGTGGTTTCAGATGAGACCAGAACAACTCACTTTACACCGTCCTTTTCCCAGTGTCCAAGGAATTGGAGGGCATAATATAATATGTTCAAGGCAAAGTCCCAGCTTCATGGAAATCCCATCACTTAAATTCTAGTCTGAACTGGGTCTGATTGTGTCCTGGTAGTCTCTGTGTGATGAGAAGGATTTTAATAATGTTATTTCAGTGCTTGGTTGTGCTCATCCTTCTGGCTCTGACCCTTCATTTTTCTCATAACATCTTGCTTGACAAACACTAAATGTGTCCCTAATCATGTAATTAAGGAAAATGTTAGTGATCATATTCCTAATGTGGACAAGAAATAGTGAATGCAATTTTACTTTGTTCTCACTAAATGCCCCCCCTTTTAAATTTAAACTTCAAATAAAATGAAAATGCTTTCAGTATATTTTCCTCTCATTCCTTCTTTCCTTTAATAAAAGGAAAGAAATATGATTTCAGAATTTCTTTGGTAGAGAAATTGAGTCCATCTTATTGCTAATTTCATAAGCTAAAAAGCTATTTTCAGCTCCAAGTAAAACAACAAGATGTCCAGCAGTAGTGATTTAAGCAATGAGGACCTATTAGCTAACATAATAAGAAGTCTGGAAGCAAAGTGTTTCCAGGGTTAGTTCAGTAGCTGAAGATTGTTGCAAAGGACCCAGGTGTTTAGCATCGCAATTGAACTCCCACATCTTCTATCTTCACTATTGCAGTGTGTCAAGGATGTCTCTATTCATGGTGACAAGATGGTTCCACTAGAGTCAAACATCACATCTTCAGAGAATGCTATTAGTGTTGTCCTGGTCAATGTTTAATGACCCACTCTCTGGAAAACAAAAGCAAACAAACAAAATCCTAATTTGCAGCATTTAATGATTTCCATGATGTGCATTTTCCCACCCAGGGCTGATTTCAAGTTCTAATATGATATCACTGAGTATAGTATTCAGAAGGTGCAATCATGAGGTAGTAGTACATGCTGGCTCCAGCATACCACCCAGAATCAGGGAGAATTAATTTTCTTTTTTAATTTTCTTTTTTAATTTTGAGAGAGAGAGAGACAGAGACAGAGTTTGAATGGGAGAGGAGCAGAGAGAGAGAGGGAGACACAGACTCTAAAGAAGATTCCAGGTCTGAGCTGTCAGCACAGAGCCTGACACAGGGCTAGAACTCACGGACCTTGAGATCATGACCTGAGCTGAAGTTGGACGCTCAATTGACTGAGCAACCCAGGCACCCTCCCCCAAAATTTTTTTAAAAATATGTATTTTTTTTGAAAGACAGACAGAACGAGCAGCGAAGAAGCAGAGAGAGAGGGAGACAGAATGTGAAGCAGGGTCCAGGCTCTCAGTTGTCAGCACAGGACCTCATGTGGGGCTTGAACTCACAAACTCTGAGGTCATGACCTGAGCTGAAGTTGGATGCTTAACCAACCGAGCCACCCAGGTGCCTCTCAGGGAGAATTTTTTTTTTAATGTTTAGTTTTCCCTCCCTGTCTCATTGGTCTGGCTTGTATCTAACGCCTACCCTTGCACTAACCACTGTCAAGGGCCCTGATATTATCATGATTGCTTGGGAAGATTAATCTACATTTACTCTTAGAAGAAGGGTGACCTTCTTAGGCTTTTTGGAGAGTAAAAAAATATTTTTATGTTGAACCAGTCCAGCAACTAGGAAGGGGATGATAATGCTTAGCAAGTGGGTACATAATAGTGCCGGCCAAAAGGACAAAACCAGACATACCGTGTTCTTAACCACAAATACACATGAGAAGGAATACAGAAACGTGAAGATATATAATTTTTATTCTACTTACAGCATCTTTTTATGAGTCTACCACAGAAACACACACATCATTCGGATGTGTCATCTTTTTGTTTGGGCAACTCCTGGAGCCTAGTCATGATGAAACATCAAAGTGGAAAGAGATTACTAGCTGTGTTGGCTCGAAGGCTCTCAGAGAGCACTTCAAACAGTGTGAATGGTTGGGAACAGCTAAAATTCCCCTAGAAAAACATCATCTCTCATAAGAAATATGACCCTGAACAATGTTAATATATTTTTGAACTTGAGCACTTTATTATCTGCTGTTCTATAGCACCTTTCTAAAGCATGCTAATCATTTCTATCAATAGAGATGTTTCCTTTTGCTTAAAAGAATGAAGTCTTCCCCAAAGAGATGTGCATAGCTGAGTTAATGACAGTGGCCAGGAATGGTTAAGAAGGGCTTGGGCAGACAAAAGTACTCTGTTTTCTTGAGGTTATTTGTTCCTTTTGATTAATGGATAGTAATTCAAGTCTTTTTTTCCCATTATGTTATTTTCTAGTGTCTTCTTGTCATATTTTTATTTAAAGGAGGATGCCAGTCCTTTTTTTAAAAATGTTCACCTCTCTTATTCATCTTTTGTATTCCTCCTTTCCCACTACTACATCCCCCAATACATACATACTACCTTATCTATGAATCTACATTTTTTCCCTCTTTTTAGAGAAGCTAGATTTTAGATATTTTTTTTTTTGTTCAGTCTGCCAGTGTTAACTGCTATTTTGCTTACTCACAGTGCAGAAGTGACATGAGCAGTTCAAAATTTACCCCATGTTATAAGGTGTTAGTAATCCTGATGGTTCAAATTCTAGGCTATCAAGTCAAGATATAGCATACCTTTACAAATTGATGAGTTGATTCTTTAAGGTGGTGCAATGCACAATGTTGTAATACAGGAAGAACTTTTAATTAATGCCTCTGTAGTGGTAATGAGCTGTCTGTTGTCATAAAAGTCAGTAATGTAACATAGGTATTGTTCTATAGTACCTTTACATGGTTTAACCTATGCTATAATTAGCAATTCAACATTAACATTTGTTATATTTACTAAGACTTAAAAATGTTTTTTTCTCTCTCTCTCTGAGAAGAGTGGTAATCACTTTGCTCTCTATTGGTGGAGAACTACTCAATGTGAAGCATATTTCAATTTTAAAGCATATTTAGTGGGTGACTCAGTTGGGTAAGCAACTCCTGATTTTGACTCAGGTCATGATCTCACAGTTTGTGAGTTCGAACCTCACGTTGGCCTATGCATGCTAACAATGCAGCACCTGCTTGAGATTCTCTTTCCCACTCTCTCTGGCCCTCATGCATGCATGTTCGCACACACTCTCTCTCTCTCAAAAGAAATGAAATTTTGTGTGTGTGTGTGTGTGTGTGTGTGTGTGTGTGTGTGTGTGTTAAAGCATACTTAGATTTAAAAAGAGAGAGAGAGAGAGATGTTGAGTGGATATAAGGAGGCAACATTTTGAGGTTGATAAACCTTCAAGGATGAGCGAATTGTCGGGGCGCCTGGGTGGCTTAGTCGGTTAAGCGTCCGACTTTCGCTTAGGTCATGATCTCACGGTTCCTGGGTTCGAGCCCCGCGTCGGGCTCTGTGCTGACTGCCAGCTCAGAGCCTGGAGCCTGTTTCATCTGTGATTCCCTCTCTCTCTGACCCTCCCCTGCTCACACTGTCTCTCTCTCTCTCCTAGAAATAAATAAAAATATTAAAAAAAAAATTAAAAAAAGGATGAGTGAATTGTCAATTGTGGAAATCTTTGGAAAAGAAAAGAGATATTTTGCCCTTAGTGTTTTAGCAGTGCCTTGTGCAAAGTGCAAAGAAAGGGTGTGCCAAAAGATATCTGGTGTCACCTTCTAGGTTTTTGTCTGTTCAATGATATAACATTTTTTTAGCCCCAAAGTAAATTTACAAAGTGATCTTCTCACTTTGGGCATTGGATAGATGTATCTCATCACTGGGGTTGGAAAAAGAAAGTGACTCCTTCATAAAGAAAAAGCACTTTATGAATATCTGGGTACCAAAAAGTCATTTTGGAAGATGTTATTTTCTTTGACCAGTTGCTCAAACATTCCATGGACACATATGTGAGAATGTAGTCTAGTATTTATACTTCAGATAAAGATAAATGATGCCATTTTCCTGATGCCAAATTTAGAAGGAATAAATTTAAAAAAACTTCGGGTGCCCAGATAGCTCAGTAGATTAAGTGTCTGATTCTTGATTTCAGCTTAGGTCGTGATCTAAGTTTGGTTCATGAGTTTGAGTCCTACATCAGACTCTGCACTAACAGTGCAGACCCTGCCCGGGATTCTCTCTCTCTCTCTCATCCTCTCTGTTTCTTCCCCCACTTGTGTGCTCACTCGCTCTCTCTCCAAATAAATAAAAATTTAACAAAAAATTAAAAAAAAACCTATGTCATCGATCTATGATAGCTGTTCCTTTGTATACTAACACCTGGAATTGTTATATTTAGATTTCTTGTTTTACTACTTACCTACACAATTTTGAGAGAGTTTTCTTAAGTTGGTGTCTCTCCATACCAAAAATAGGCTTTAATGAAATATAATTTACTCATTGCATTATCAGAGTAATTTGAAAATTTAAATGTGCAATCTGCTTTGCTCCCATGGTAACAAAAGTAAAATAAACAGCAAATTACTCAGAAACAAATGTAATTTATAAGCAACATTTGTCCTTCTCTTTTCTAAGAACTGCATGTGGTTACCACAAATTCCTGATTAATCAAATTTTGATATGAGTATTTTTGTCAAGTGCATATTTTACATTTTGAAAGTTCAGGTTTTATTCTAGAATAGTTTTAGATTTATAGAAAAATTATGAGGATGGTGCAGATAATTCTTATCTGTCTCCCACAATTTCCCATCATTAATTTCTTACACTAGTATATACAGTGATCACAGTTAATAAACCAGTATTGATATATTATTACTAACAGTTATCTTTACTTTTTGAGATTTTCTTAGTTTGTACCCAATGTCCTTTTCCTGTTCCAAGGCTCCATCCAGGATATCACATTACAACTAATCGTCATGTTTCCTTAGGGGCCTCTTGGCTGTGACAGTGTCTTAACTTTCCTTATTTCTGATAACCTTACCAATTTTGAGAAGCTCTGATCAGGTAATTGGTAGAATATCCCTTGTTTTCGGTTTATCTAATGTTTTTCTCATAATTAGCCTGCTATTATGGATTTGGAAGGGTAAGCCAAGTCCATTTTCAAATGTAAGTGTTTTACTGTCTTCCCATTTTTATACTCCTGGCATTGTTTATGTTAGTGAAAGTACAGGTCAAAGTCTCTTATAAACATGGATATTAACTGTGTTGTTTACCATAAAGTTGTAAGTAGGTCAAATGACAAAGTTAAATTTTCAAAGAAAATAATTCTTAACTTCAGCAAAATTTTGCTTCCCCTTGGAAAGAGTCAGATGGATATTATGAATTTTCAGTGGTGACTTCCTGACTTCTCAGTCATAAATATACAGACTAGAAAAGACCAACCCCAGATGCTCAGGAGGCTCTGTAGTATAAAGTAGTAATTTTCTAACTCACTAGTCCCGAAAATCTCTGTTCTAATGAAATCTTGCATGGCTACATAAATAAATAAATAAAAGCAGAACTGGTCTAATTGAAGCAGGGCCCCAGAAGTACATTCTTAGAGTATAACTGCAAATCCTCCAGTTTGGTAGGTTGGCATAATGAACATGAACAAAAGTACCTATTTCACATGATTCATATGAGGCTTTAGCAATATGTAAGGAGTCTAGACTTGTAAATTTATGGCACATACTTGGTCAAGAAATACCAGATTGCTTCTCAAACTATAATTAGTGAATGTGTCTTTATTACGTCATTTAGATATATCTCTATTTCTATCTTTATGTCTATATCTGTATATTATCTATCTATTTGTGTATGTAGGTGTCTAATCCAAAGAAAATACTCATAATGGTGAGAAAACGAGATAATTGCATTTAGTAGTTAATTTTATATTGTGGAATTGAGAGAATCACTAAAGGTTAATATCTAAACAGGGAATATCCCAATAAAATGAAAAACATTTTTTCTAACATTTAGAATATATTGTGCTTTAAAATGCTTTACCATGGGGCACCTGGGTGACTCAGTCACGTGAGCATCCTGCTCTTGATTTCAGCTCAGATCATGATCCCAGGGTTGTGGGATTGAGCCTTGCATCAGCTTGGAGCCTGCTTGAAATTCTCCCTCTCACTCTCTCCTCTCTCTCTCTCTCTCCCCCTCTTTCTCCCTCCCTCTGCTCTTCTCCCCCACCCTCACACACACACACACACTCTCTCTCTCTAATAAATAAATAAATTAATTAATTAATTTAAAAAATGCTTTCCCAAAGCATGAATATTGTGTTGTTGGGAGGTTTTAAAAACTACTGTCCCATATATCATATTGCGTTGAAAATATTATGGAACACCTCATCAGTTACACTAATCAAATATTTAACTATATTTTATAATAATAAAATATTCAGAAGTTATCACTTATCTAGTTTGTATTCCAGGAAAATGGTAGGAGTAATAGCACTTAATGCAGTGGAAAATTTGCACTAGTCTTAGTTAGGAAGAATGAGCCAACTAAAAATATCAAAGTCACTAAATCAGAATTCTAATGTACTCTTCTGTGTCAATGTTTGACAAAAATTTTGCAATAAATGGAACAAAAATTTTGAAATGATAGTAGTAAAAATAATTTGGCATTTGGCTTACTTATAAATCTAAATAATAAATTTTATGGAACTTAAGAGGTTTTAAGTACATTTGGCTATGGATGACTAATAATTTTTTAATGTGCTCCACTACTTTATATTATTATTTTAGTAATTAATTACAGTATTATAAGGCATTATGTTAATAGTAACGTTGTAATTGATTTTAAAATATTTTCACATCCATATAAGGTAGGAAGTGAAAACAATTGCTATTGCCATTTTACAGAGGCCCAAAGCTGAGCAAGGAACAATTGGGTAACTTTGGTGGATTACAAGGGGACTGGATAGAGCAACTGAGTGTCCTAAATTTTGGGTCAATAACCTTTCTGCTGAAGAATATGGTTAGTTTTGACAAATAAATTATAGTTTTTAAACTTGTTTCTTTCCTCTTTACATATTTGGCTGAGTATTCTCTTTTCTTTATTTGCATCTTTCAAGTTGTTTCAATCAGATAGAATTCAATATCTGATGCCTTTGGATTTGAAGTGGCAAGTTTTTTAATGTGAGAGAGAACGACACAGTGAGGTGAAACACATATGTTTAGTTGGAGTTCTGGGTCACTTTTGTATTGGTCAGAACTTTACCCTTTGTGACTCTGTGCCATTAATTTTCTGCTGAATTTACCCCAAGTCCTGGCCGGTATATTGCCTATGTCCTTTTTAGTTTACAAGACAAAAGGTAATAGATAAACTATAGTCAAGACACAAGTGCCACAAACAGTGATTACCAACATCATCTTCATTTATGAATGTCAAAATCGCTATATGCTTTGTTTTATTACTTACGCCTGAATATATTGGGAGTTTACTTACTGTTTCTTAGAATATTGGAGATAGCTAGAAAACACTCAGATAATTGTCCTGTAGAACTAACTAGAAAAACAGAAATGATGGCAAGATGAACTGTATTATTTTTATATCAGTTTAATTAAAGAAAGCTCATATACAACAGTGACGTCACCAGATTTTTCTGGGCTCCTAGAGGTCATGTAAAACTGAATCCATATCAGAAGACCACATCCTGCCTTAGGTTGCATTTGCTGACCTACAGCCCTTTTAAAAGGAAGTTACCATTCTGTCTGGCCAGCATTTCTTTTGCCATCAGGCATCCCTTTTCCTTTGCTTTATTATTTTAATATGATGTGTAATTATTCATGATCCTTCATATGACATATTTCAAGAAGATGATGATGTTCAGGGCATATTTTTTTATTGGCTTTCCCTCTCTGTAGTACATCCTGCCATCTCTTAATTTCCACTGTTATGCATTTTTACTTTTCTGGTGCACTACTTTTTGTCCTGTGTGATAGTTATGTGTGTGTGCTTGTTTTATCTTCTCTACCTGAGCACGTATTCTGGTAAAATAGCAAGATCTATGTTTCGCTATTCCCCGCACTCCTAGTCTGTTGCTAGTCTGTGAACATTTATTGAAGTAAATCTTTATAGACTACCACAACATTTGAGAAAAATGAAACTTTTAATATCTCTGAATGTGTACTCTTACTTAGATGCTACCAAACTAACTCAGAGCAGATTGTACATCAAGTAAATACCTCTGTGTCAGTGTGTGTCTTTTGTGGACAGTATTTTTTCTCCCTTTCTTTCTTGGATTTTGGAAAGCCCAAAGTGCCTTTGATGTATTTGGACCTTCCAAAATCCAGGAGAGATTCTCTAGCTTTCTGAATGTTTGCAAGACCCATTTTCCACTTAAATTTATCTGCTTCACTTGTCATTGTTCTGTATCATTTTCTTTGGCTTTTAATAGTTTATATAGCTTCCTAACTGCATGATGTTTAAGGTGTTTAGATGTCATTTGGAGGCTTCATAAAAGGAGGTCACTTAGAGTTCAGAAATGTTTAGAAAAGAGAAAAAAATCTTAGGAAGGTTCTTCTTGGGGTTAGCAATTTAGCCTTTTCGTTGTTTGCATTCAAGATACAATATGCCATGCTAAGATTATCTGTTGCGAGTCAGGCTAAAAGCAAAGTGAAAAACTGGGGCAAAGTAATATTTAAAGGAATATCTCAAATCCCTCGAGGCTGAGTCACTTAAAAAATTGTGTGTGTGTTTGTGTGTGTTTAGATTCACGATAATTTTCAAGTGGAGCACTTACTAAGTTTGAAAAAGAAATTCAGAGAGAAGAACAGTAACAGAAATTTTCATTGTTCTGCCTAAATGTATTGCTCACAATTGTGGGACCTCTGCCCCATGCCTTGAAGACATACAGGAGGAGCTTCCGAGTCATTATTCCCTTTCTTGTTTTGGCCTGGAGGGAAGTAGAGTTTAAGATCGTCATTTATGCATCTAAACATTCTACTTTAAATGTAGCCACTAAGAGTATCCACTGAGAGAAGAGAGGGGAGAAGGAAATGACCAATAGCTGGCTTCTGGCTGGATAAAACATTTACACATAACTTCTGGCTTCCCCTCAAGTGGAGCTTTTGCGAGGGATTTATAGGTCAGATAGCTCAGCAGTTTCAGCCTGTTGCCCACTGTACCTTAACAAAGCTTGTGCGTGTTTGTACAGCTGGACTGGTAGCTGTGGGAGTCCCAAGAATCCCACCAGGCCCCGTCCTTTTACCTCCCCTTCGCCATTTACTAGCACACACATACATACAGAATGAAACTGTCTGACTAGCAGGTTAAAGGCCCACAATTCAAGCCCTGTTTATTTTCTTTCCTTGATTTCCTGCTGCTACAGTGAGTAAATGGTATTTTTCCCCCTTGCTTTTTTTTTTTTTTTTTTTTAACCTGTTTGTCTATCAATGTCTGGTAGGGAATGAAAGAAATACCAATATTTTAACATAGTTTATGGGACTTGTTAGTACACTTTGGTGTACTACTTTGAAGCTCTTCCTCTCTCTATCTCCCCCTCCCTCCCTCTCCTAACCGCCCCCTCCCCTCCCCACAAGCACCTCTCTCTCCTTTCTCTCAAGGTCTTTCCATTCTCATCTTTTTCTCATATGTTTTCGGGAAAAGAATTATTTACCCAAAGGAAGGGAAAAAAATATCCCCAAACTCTTCAAGGGTAACCTCACCCCAAGGAAGCATGTTATTTTAATTACTGCTGAACCCATTCTGTAAGGAGGCCTGTAAATGCTTGATGCAGCTAGGAGAGTGCCAGTTAATATGCCTTTTGAATCAGTGCCACAAACTACAAAGACTGCCATCTGGGGAGGTATTACATTTGTAAGAAAAAATAGTTGAGACTTTTCTTTAAATGATCTTGTAAATTCCAGTCAATCTTAGGTTCATTTCATTTTTTTCCAAAAAAAAAAAAAAAAAGAAAAAAGAATCCTCCTGTATGAAATATTTAAAATCATATTAATTAACCAAAAAAGGAAAAGCAATTCTGAATTTCAGTGAATATCACTCTACTTGTACATTTGATCTGCATATTTATATTTTGAGTTGTTTTTTGTCATTAGCAATTTCATTAAACTCCTTGAATTGGAAAACAATCAAAGTGATGAAGAAAAGTTCATTTACATGTTAAATATTCTTGGATTTTCTTCATACCAAGAAAAATCTTAATTAGCAAAACTAGTCTTTCAGTTAATTCTGGTAGTTTTAATAATTGGTCATTCTTCATCTCTTGTGTAGCTGTGTAGACAAATGATACAGAAATAGGAGAGTATTGAGAGCAGGACAAAACTGGCTGGAATTCTGGTCTCACAGTATAACTAGCATACTGTTCTGGGACAAGGTATGGAATCATTAGAAGCCTCAACTTGTTCATCTGGAAAATGGGAAAAAAGGTACTTCGGCAAATTCATAGGATTGTTGAGAGAATGATATGGTGGCTGCCAAAGTGTTTTATACATGGAAACATTTTATGTAAATCTAAATAGTATTCTTTTTTTAAAGTTTTAAATTATTCTTTTTAAAATTTTATTTGAGAGAGAGTGCCCACATGTGTGGATGCATACAAGGGAGGGGTGGGCAGAGAGAGAGAGAGAGAGAGAGAGAGAGAGAGAATCTTAAACAGGCTTTATGCTCAGCACAGAGCCTGATACAGGGCTACATCTCACAATTGAGAAATCATGACCTGAGCTGAAATCAAGAATTGGGTTATAAGGGCACCTGGGTGGCTCAGTTGGTTATGCATCCAGCTTTGGATCATGTCATGATGTCACGGTTTGTGAGTTTGAGTCCCACGTCGGGATCTGTGCCGACAGCTCGGATTCTGTGTCTCCCTCCCTCTCTTTGCCCATCCCGAGCTCATGCTCTGTCTCTCTCCGTCCTTTGAAAATAAATAAACATTAAAAAAAAAAAAAGAGTTGGATGTGCAACTAACTGATCCATCCAGGTGCCTCAAGTTATTCTTGATGATTGGGCTTTTCCTTTCTTCCTTGGGAGGATACTTTCAAGGCAAATCCATAGTTACTGACAGGTACAGATTCTAAATTTCAAGGAGACTCTAGATCAGACATAAATTATTTTTTTTAAGTTCTGTTTGCATGGTATCTTTTAACAAATTATAGAGATACCTGAAATATAATGGGAAAAAAAAAGCCTGATTATTTTAGTGTTACATCTCACTGGTCTAGTTATAACTATTCAAAAAAAACTGTCCATAATCTTATTCCAAAATATATCAGGATGCTTAAACTTCACACTCTGTTGACATTTTAAATTAGTGAGCAGGAAACTTTCTGATATTTATCCTTCCATTTTGTAAAGTTCCTTAGTTCAAAATCCCCTATGGAATTGCAAACTTTCAGGCACTGATTTAGTAAGGAAGATACATAAGAAATAGGCTCTGAGTTACATTGGACTTCGTGTAACACCTTTGCTATTAAGACTGTTAGAAATATTTTTTTAAATCTACATATTGCATTGAAAAGCAGTTCACACTGTTCTGAGGGAATAATGTTTGAACAATTTTTCACTTAGAAATTTGTCTTCATTAAATGTTTGAATTATCACATGGAACATATTTTTCAGGTTCCTCCTTTCATCTCCTTTCTCCTTCTACCCCCGTGTGATCTGTGTCTATAGTTGTCTACATTTAAGAAATAGGTATCTCTAGAACAATGTTTATGTCCATGTCCATGTTCAAATCCATATCCCTATTCACATCCACATCCAAATCCAAATCCATGCTTTGTCTAATAAGAATAGGAGGTCTTCAAAGGATATTTATTCCATCATTTGGATTATATTATAACAGTGATGTTTTCTTTGGCTGAAAGCTTTTGCATAAAAGTAAATATTTTATTTGAGCATAATTAATATTTTTCTTCAGTTTGCAAAGTCTAGTAACAACATTTAGTCTTTTTATTTTCTTTAAAATTTGTATGTGTATTTCGATTTTTTCTTTCTCCTTCCATTCTTTTCTACTCCACCTGACATGTTTTTCAATCTTTGTAGTAAATCTTTATTTTAAAAAAATTAAGCATTTATATTCCTATGTGATCAAACAACTTAGGGCTCTGTGTTCCTCATGCTCTAACCATTCTGTGAAGCAGAATCTTTGTGACGGTATGTTTGGCCATGCTGTACAACTGTACTGCTGTTCTTAATGGTGGAGTGGGTAGTGCACACGAGAAGTATCTGCGGCTCTTATAATGTTTCCATGAGTCTGACTTCGCTAATTGCGTGAGATAAATTTACGTGGTTTGGCTAGTTCTCATAAGTGCCCAGCATGTACATATCCTTCAGCTGTACTCTTACTTTAATGGTTTCTTACTCTAATAGATTCCAAAACATCCCTGAACAATCTGCTTAATAAATCAAAGAGGAGGTTGTTGAAACTCATAGGTACCTTCTAGTTCAGACTAGCAGTTCAGTACATTTTTTAAAAGTGTCTCAGTTAAGCATTTACATTCGAAGTCTTTAATGAGTTTCTTAGCTGAGGCAGAAGAAGATGCAATCAAGATGCGTTTCCCCTGTGAAAAGTGGAAGATTGCTGAAGAGTATTAAAAGTTGAACAGCTGGCCACTGTTTATGAAAACAGCCAGGCTCTTCTCCAAAATACAGGAAAGAGAGTCAAAAGCCAAAGTTTCCTTTTTTTCAAGATACAGCTGGAAAATTTTCAGAGTCACAAAGAAATTTAAATCTAGGGTGGACATACCTTTTTCCCCCTTGCAGATATAGGAAAAAGAGGAGTTAGAGTATATCTTGAGAGTAAAAATATCTTTATCAATTCTGCAATTTATATTCTACCAAACACATGTATCTCTTTTGGGGAAAATATGTTGTTAACGTTCACAAGTAAGAACAGGTGAATTATGTAACCACTATATGAAAATAAAAGGAAAGTTAATTAATTTATGTAAAATGGAGGGAAGAGGTGTAAAACAAACAACATAGCTAAGGATTAGTTCTAATTCCTCTTACGGTCTCCTTGTTGAAACAAATCAATGACTTTATTAGCTGAAGGAATTTTTTCTAAATATAATGAACAACTTTCTAAATCAATTATTTGGAATACTGGCAACTTATCTATTGTATTCCAGATTTATGAGTTTTATGGCCAAAGGGATTTTCTCAGAAAAGAACCTCTGGATCGGAGAATTAAGGAGGAAGTAAACTGAATGCTTTATTTGTACATTGTTTTATTTATCACCTTAATTTTATCCCTTTGAGTGGTAAATATCTACTGGTAGAGAAAAATTTCATCTATCTTAAACATGAGTAGAAATCAGAGTTAGAGGTTGTGAGGAACCAAGAGAAAAAAAGTCCAAGTTAAAACACAACTTCATCCTACCTATAAACTTCCTTTTAGTAGGCAGTTGTCTTTTGGAAATATCAGGATGACCCTATTTTAACAGATGACATGAATCTTGCAAAGAAACAAAACAAAAAAAAAAAAACCCAAAGAAAACAAACCAAAAGCAAGCAAACAAACAAACAAAAACCTCGTTCTTCAACAGATAGTAAGAATTTGTTCAGAGTCTTGCACATGCATAACATCCATAAATGCTCCATTTAATGCTTTCCTTTCTCTTTTACAATGCTACTAAGTTCTGATAAAATTGATCACAAGTTTGGGCAAGAGAATTTGAACCTTATACATGGAAAATTAAACATGCATTTGTATGTTTTACAGTGAAAAAAAAAAAAAAAACCTGTGTGTTTAGGCCATTTGTTCAAGTAGGTTAAAGTTGAACTCCAAAGAAAAGATATCAAAATGAAATATAGCATGAGGTAAACAATAGTTTTTAAAACTTGTACACATATCATACATAGAGGTTTTCAGATAAATCAGGTTACATTGGTTGCTATTTATTTATTTTTTAGTTTATTTATTTTTTACTTATTTAGAGAGAAAGAGGGAGAGAGAATCCCAAGCAGGCTCTGTCCTGTCAATGCAGAGCCTGATTGGGATTTGAACTCATGAACCATGAAATCATGACCTGAGCCAAAATCAAGAGTCAGATGCTTAACCTACTGAGCCACGCAGAAGCCCTCAAATTGGCTGTTATTTCGTTTAATTATCATCCTATGCTGCCTGTAAAATATGCAGTAGGGTTTGTCATTTGACTTAAAATAAGAGTGTAATTGTTTATTTCTTTCTTGGGAAAAGCAGTTTTCTAACTTATGATTTTCTAACCTTATGATTAGAATTCTCCTAAGAGGGTAACCAATAAACCTAAAGATTTTGGATCTTCTTTTGGCTAAAAACAAAACAGAAAAGCCTCTTATATAGTCATGAAGTTTCATACAATATGAAGCATTTATTACTTTTCCTTGCGATCATTCTTTCTCCTTATAAAAAGCATTCTTTGATTCAAAATCAACATACAGTGAATCCTGGTTTCCTAATACCTACAGCACTTTCAGATATGAAATAAATGCTTTTAGTTTGAGCCAGTTAAACAGAAGCCTGGGCTTACTGCTGGGATTGGTAGGATTCAGGTAAGAAGGAGAATCAGAGAACCTGATGTGAGTGAGAGAATACAGTTTTACAGCTTCAGTACAGCCAGGGAAAGAGAGGTTAGGGGCTGTTTGAGGAGCTGGCTGGTGTCAGAAGCTATAATGGAAATGCCCCTGCCAGGAAGCTAAGTGTGTCTCACAGCAAGTAAGAGGAACAATGGGTTGTAAGATCCACATACTTAGCCCTAGCCTTTTCACCATGGCACACATCAGGTATGTCCATGAGCCTGTGTTTTCCTTCTTGCCTTGGATTAACCTTCACTGGGCCATCCTCAGGGTAAATGGACTTTTTTGATACCCTATTAGTCTAACTGTGTTCTGAGCCTAGAATGTTGTTAAAAGCCAATGAAGAAATGTCATGAACATTCAACAGAACGTAGTTCTACCATGTAGACATAATGTAAGCTATTTCTACCATGTGTCACAGATTTTTGGTGGAAATACTTGCCTAAATAAGTAGTAAGCAGTCTCTAAGACTACAGATATTATGTGTCTGTAATCATTACATATTCTGCATAGGTTAGGTAAGCTCTTTGCACAGTGTTTTCAAGAGGAAATATGTGATATGGATGTTGAATTACTATCAGTGATAGGGAACAGCAGTGACTGCAGTGGTTCCCAAAGCACAGATCTGAGAGTGGGTTAATGTGTAAAAAATATATAAGAATTCCTACAACTCAAGTAGCAAGGGAAGGAAGGAAGGAAGGAATAAAGGAAGGAAGGAAAGGAGAAAGAAAGAGAGAGAATCAAAGAAGGGAAAAAAAAAACACCCCAATCTGATTTCAAAATGGGCAGAGAAGCTGAACAGACATTTTCCCAATGAAAACAAAAAGGCTACCACCAACAGCTACATGCATCATAAGGTGCTCAATGTCACTAAGCATCAGGGAAGTGCAAATAACAACCACAATGAGATTTCCCCTCCCCTTGTTTAAAAAGGCAGTTACGAAGACATATTTCGTCTCGCTGCCGTATAATGATAGGCAGAAATCTGTCAGTCTAAGTTAGCAATTATTAACAAAACTACAATGAGCTTTGAAGCCTTCTGATCTTTATAAAAACTATTGAAGAATTAAAAATGTGCCAATATATTTATTGATGAATCATTTTTTGCTTTACTCAAAAGGATCCCACATTGGAATAAATAATATCTTTGATCATTAGAATAGGCATAAGACACCAACTACTTTTTTTTTTTTTAATGTTTTATTTATTTCTAGGAGAGAGAGAAAGAGAGAGAGAGAGAGACAGCGTGAGCAGGGGAGGGTCAGAGAGAGAGGAGTCACAGACTGAAACAGGCTCCAGGCTCTGAGCTGGCAGTCAGCACAGAGCCCGACGTGGGGCTCGAACCCATGAACTGCGAGATCATGACCTAAGTGAAAGTCGGACGCTTAACCGACTAAGCCACCCAGGCGCCCCTACTTTTTATCTAATTTTATTTGTAGTTCTGGCTCCCACTCCTCACCATTTTATCCTTGCCACCCTCTCAGACATGTGTTACTGACATTATATAGTGGCATATGAATTTGGGTTTTATCCTCTTAAATAAGAACAATACCTCTGTTTAACTCCAGCTGAATAATTTGGGACAGCACTCAGTAACCAATTGAGCAAGATTAATTTCAATCTGGCACCGCAGAGAGTTCTACCCTGTAGCAGAAAGTGTTGTTTTTGGAACAATGTTAGACACTCTTTACTATTTTACTGTCTCCTGACAGAAATTAATAGTGAAGGTCTTATAGAGTAATTTATCAACAACCTTCTGAATTCACACTTTTACAAACCACGTATCCTCAGTTGAGGGAATATGTTGCCTGCGATTTTGCATCAAAATGTCAGTGGAAGGCAGATTCTGAGCAGGGGGAGGTTTTCGGAGTAACTGATCTGGGTGACTTGGACCTTGGTTAGACTCCTTGAGTCCTAGTCTTGAAAGAAGCTGAAAGGACCTGCAGCAGGGCTCTGAGTGATTCCGTGAGATGTGTAAACACAGATGCGGCAGGCAGAGGTGAAGAGCCCAGCAAAGGGCCCAGGCTGGAGTTGGAGCAGTTAGCACATTGCGAAGCAGAGTGCCCAAGCCGGCCTCGGAAAATAAACAAACCATTGTGTGCATGAGTTTTGAAAGGAAGGTTTCAAAGTAGGCTTAAAATCTCAGGAAAGATCATGAAAATGGGAAGGATTCTGTATGTTCTAGGGTATCTTTTACAAAAGAGAAACGTAGTTGTAACATGTATCAGTTTTGTGTATCTGTGGTACATAAAGGTGAAATGTCCATTTAAAAGGAGTATGCTTTTAGTTTCTATTAAGCATAGCCTGGGCCTTAAATTCATTTTACCAAAAACAATATTTTCAATAAACCTAAGACAGGTTCAAAAAAACCCAAAGTATATTAATCTTTAAAATATTTTTAAAAGGATACTAAACCAATACCATACTTCACGATGAGATAACTCTCACTGTTTGCTATCATAAAGTCAAGAAGTTTAAAAGTGCTTTGTATGTGTTTATAATAGAAAAAATGAACACTGGGTAACTTGTAGAAATGCTTTCTTAAGGAAGTGGATGAGACAAGTATATATGGAATATATTTTTTAAAATTAAAAATCTGCCCTCTCTGGGTTTTTATATAGAAAATGCAGACAGAATTAACATGTGTGTATTTGTGGATATATATATATATATGTATGTATCTATATATATATAGATCTATATATATATATGTATATATATATCTTTTGTGTGGTGAGGGAAGAAAGGAGTTTTGTAATAGTATTTTTCAGCAATAGATAAATAAGCCTTTTTCTTAAAAGGCTTTGGAAATAACAAAGATACATCTATAAAAGTTTGATTTTAAAATCCTCATAGTGAGTACTTTTAGTAAGTATTAATATATTCTAATTAGCCCTCATTGTGTGTTGATGTGGGTATGGAGAGTGTGCATTTTCAAAGATCTATTCCTATAAAGAGAGAGAGAAAGAGAGAGAAAAAATCAACCGAAGTGTGATATTCTAGTGGAAACTATTAAAGGCATTTTCCAGTAGCAAGCTTTATTTCCAGCCATTTATCTTGTACCACTTCCTTTCTTTAAATATGACTTCTGATTTTACTTTGTCTGAGAAATAACAGCAAGTTGAGTAGAAAGGCCTGAAGTTAAAAAAAAATAATAAGTCTGAAGCCTTGACAAAGAAAAATATTCTTTCTAATTCTGTCATGCGATTTCCAGGATCAGAATTTATAGAGGCCCGGAGTTCCTGGCACTACCTGACATAACTGGCATTATTTGATCTTTCTAACCACAGCCCCCAAAGCTGAAAAGAATCAGTCAGGTAGAATTCACATTTATTTTTTCCTTCAATGAAAATCATTGTATAGTAGCATATGTTTAAGGGAATGTGTGAGTTTTATTGCAGGTCAGAAAGGCTGCAATTCTAATCCGTGATTCACAAAGAAAACAGAGCACACAAAGACCAGTGCATGACTGCTGGGTTGGAGATTGGAAGGGTCCAGTGTGTAAACCATATTCCAGTCTGATATGTGTGTAACAATAGTGTCATAAAAACGAAAACACTCAATGTGGATAGGAGGCAGTCTTTGTTTTAAGGCTCTTAATGCTTTATGTAAAAGTTGCTGGTCAGATTTATGCAAGGCCAGAATGATTCTGAGTATGGTGCTTTGTGAAGTGCATAAACCATTTGTGAACTCAAGGGGAATATTAAATATATTTCACTTGCCAAGAAGTTAATCAGTCAACCACAGATCCTTATTCAATGCGATTTATTGAACACCTGCCATATTAGGAGAGCTGTAACAAGCCAGGTGGTGAACTGAAGTGGCAACACTGCCCTCAAGGTGCTTATAATCAGAAGAAAATAAAGAGCATGGCAACTAAAACTCACAAAGGTCTCCCAGTTTACAATATTTCACAGTCATTTACATAGAATGCCTGAAGTGTGACTACCACATATAACTTCACCATCATCAACAACAACAAAGATAAATGGTATACATACATGATCGGTTATAGGTGTCTATGTGCGCACATGAGGGAATGCGTGAACATTTAGAGGGAGGGCATTTGTCTTTAGTCTGGAATATCCTTTAGGGAAGAATTGAAGTATTTCTGAAGAAATAGTAGGAAGCAAGAAACAGGCTTTGTAGTTAAGAGACAGAATTCTGAGTGATGTGACTGGAAAATAAATACTGTTGTCAAATTGTAGTAATCAAATAATCAAGTAATTGTCTGTTAGCTTCCCAATTCAAAGCATTAACTTGCTTTTAAAATTAATTGGGTATAGTTAGTTAGAAGGTTTCCAGCATGGAGTGATATAAATTAAAATTCACTTAAAGAAGACTCTTCCATCTTCTATTTGTGGGATAAATGATTAAGACACTGGAGGCCAGCTAATCTCACGGCTTCAAGGTTTGAAGAGAAAAACTGATCTTTCTAATTACTTTGGAAAGTTCCAAACAGATCAGAAGAGGTGGGTTTAGATTTTAAAGTAAATTCCACTGACTGTTTCTGTTAACTCATTAAGACAATTATAATTGTAAAAAAAAAAACTGTTATGAAAATTGATGAAATTATATAAAAACATATGATACATAGTAGACACTCAAATGGTTTAGTTTAATATGAATCTAAAATACAAATCAGTTTGTAACTTATAATAACAGTTTAATATATGGCCTCAAAACAAAAGTTTTTTTTATAAATAGATATTTTCATTTTACAGTAAGTAAGGTTATCCAGAGAAAATTTGCATTCGGAAAAAACTATATAATACCATCTCACACTGAGAAAAGGAAAAAAAAGTTTACCTTTTTAATATCATTCCATTTTATGCCAAGTGACAAAGAATCTATAGTAAATCTATGTTTTTGAAATAATCTTATTGCTGAGAAAACCTAGAGGACTGTGACAGAATCATTCTGAACAAAGTGTTCAGCGTTTCTTTTCAACCAGTCAAATGGCTATTTTAATGTAATTTCATTAATGTAATTTCATAATGTAATGTAGTCTGATTTATCTTTCCTTATCAAATAGAATCTCAAGAGAGTATCAATCATTTTTTAAAGCTGATTATATAAAACAGAGCAAAACCTAACAAGGTTTTTTTTAAGCATGAATTGAATGGTCCTAATGTAGAACATTGTTTTAACTAACTTTAATTTTATAGTTCTTTAAGCTTAAGGACTCAGTCCTTTTGAATATATATTTATGTTTGTGACATTATTAAACAAGGGAAGGTTTTCTTGTGGTTTTGGAGTATCAACTTTTAAGTTAGTCTGTTTTGCAGTTCACCTTCTCTCTTTGCTAATTCTGGGACTTTGAAAGTGTGAACCTATCCTCCAGAATTGCTACCTTAAATGACATTACATATGGGAAGCAGCCTGTGCGAGCATGGAGTGCTGCCTCATCAAATAACTCACACTTTTCTTTCCTTTCTCTTCTTTATTCTTACTTACAATCTTAGTCCAAGTACAAATAGATTCAAACCTAAAATAGCTAATAATACTGAAAACAATCATTTGTATTTACTCAGCACTCTACGGCTTAGAAATGCTTCCAGGTTTTTTATGTTACTTGTATGGACCAAGCAAGTATTACTATTGCCATTACACACCAAAGATTATTCTGAAACTTAGATGGTACAGAGAAATAGCGAAGATCACAAAATTAATAAATGTTATGGCCAGATTGAAACCTAGGTGTCCCTACACTAAGGACAGTGCTCTTTGCCATTCTGTACTGCTGTTGGCTGTTGGGTGGGCTTCTGGAGAGCAAGAGTAGATAGATGAAGGACAAATTCATGCTAGGAGATAAGGGTAGAGTGATAGGATAAGCTTATTAATTTTATGTGTCAAGATAGATGACAATTCTTCAGTACAAGTTGATTAAAAAATGCAGGTCCTTGAAAGAGAATTGGGAATAAAACCATATCAGGAACTTGAGAAAATACTGGAATTAATTTTTCTGGAAAGTGCAAAATGGCAGATTTTTAAGTTCTTTTACAAGGACTAGAACACTTATGTCAGCTAATGCAGAGGTTCTAATGCTTTAGGACATATTTTATTTATTTATTTATTTATTTATTTATTTACTTATTTATTTATTTATATTTTAGTGTTCACACAAGAGTGCATGAGTTGGGGAGAGTAGCAGAGGGAGAGAGAGAGACAGAGAGGTTGAGAGAGAGAGAGCGAGAGAGAATCTTAAGCAGCCTTCATGCTCAGTGCAGAGCCCAATGCAGGGCTTGACCCCAGAACCCTGGGATCATGACCTTAGCCAAAATTAAGAGTTTGACACTCAACCAACTGAGCCACCCAGGCCTCCCTAGGGCATACTTTCTACATTTACTTGGTTATTTGCTGAATACATAATATATTCACATTTTTCCATTTGTAAAGATATAAGATAGGAACCAGAAAAATGTCCCCTCCTATGTCCTAAGCACACAGTTACCCTCCTGTATCAGCCAGGGTTCAACAAGGGAGGCATAACCAGTAGGAGATAGGAGATAGAAAACTAGAAAAAAAGAAGATAATCTCTCTCTCAAATCTCTCTCTCTATATATAAATGACCTATATATCATACATATGTAACATATATAATATGTGTATATAAAGAGATTTATCACAAGATATTTGCTTATCTCATTTTGGAGTCTGATTAACCAGTCCTGAAATTTGTAGGGTAACCAGTCAAGAAGGGATGATTGTGAGCAGGATGGAACTCCACAGGCACAGGCAGAAGCTCTTCTCCACAGGTGGATTTCCTTTTTTCTTACAGAAAAATCCCAGCCTTGCTTTTTGACATTCTAATAGATTCAGTCACATCACAAAGATTATCCAAGATAATCTGTCCAACTTAAAGTTAACTGATTAGGAGCTTTCCTGAAATAAGCATCTTTCATATCTTATAATGTTCTTTTAGTATTATGTTGCATGTTTGGCTATAACATATTACAAATTTTTGCAGCAGTATTCATAACTGAGATTATAATTTTATTTTATTTTTTGCTCTGTCAGATTTTGATGTCTGTGTAATTTCAGCTTAATGTAATTAGATGCATCTTTTCTTCTATGCTTTATGAAAATATATCTTTCATTGTACTTTTCTACTCCAAAATTGTTCAGTAGATTTTGACTGTGAATAGTGTTTAGTTGGGGTCTTTTTTGAGGAAATGGAGAAGGTAGCTGTTTGACAAATTTTCTATTTCTTTCCATGATTAAATTAGCCCACTCATAGTTTCTTTCCCTTTTGGAGCTAATTTAAATAAATGATACATCCCTTAAAATGCATCGTTTTCATTCAAATGCAGTTAAAAGTATGTTTCAAGATATACTTATTATCTCTGACACTTTGGAGAAATTTCTCTAGATTCTGTATTCATCAACTTCTTCATCTGTAAAATAGGATCATATACTACCTTACAAAATTACTCTGAAGATATAGTAAGTTAATATTGTTTGTGTTTGTTTTTCATTGTTTGGGGGATATTTTTGTGAAGAAGAGGAAATTTTAGCTTCTCTTTTTAATTTTCAAACCAAAATCTACATCAGAGTCAAATTTTCTATTAATAAAATTTTGGCGGTACATTTCAAGATATTAGGCAATAATTACCAAGATAAAATTATTTTATGTGCCTATGACCTGTGTTAGAATTTGCTTCTCACTTCATGCTTACGGCAAGCTGACCTACAATAGGTCATGTGACTTCATTAGCTCATAGTCACTCATACATCACAACAATTGATTGTTTACTCAGCTTTGGACAAAATATATTTAATTTATTGTTCAAAATTCCAAACTCCACCAGTACGAGGATCACAATCCTAGATAGTTACAGCATACTGATTGAGAAAGAGTAACATTTTTAAAAAAATTTTATTTGTTTCTTTAAATGTTTATTTTGAGGTAGACATGTGCGCACACCAGTGGGGGAGGAGGAGAAAGAGAAGGAGAGAGAGAATCCCAAACAGGCTCCACGTTGTCAGCACAAAGCTCCATGCAGGCTTCATCTTAGGAACCATGAGATCATGATCTGAGCCAAAATCAAGTCTCGGATGCTTAACTGACTGAGCCACCCGAGCTTCCCAAGAGTGACATTCTTAAGGATACCTTCCATCAGTTACTGATGCCAGTAATTATTTTATTTATTCAATTGTTTAAAAGCACTAGATGTTTGTGTAGGCAAAGAATATTATGAACAACTCATTTCTTTTCCAGAACATACCTCTTCTTTTGGGAAAGCAATAGAGCTACTCTTTTTAATTTTACAGTAGAAAAATATATTCTCTCTAAACATACTGACTTCACATACATACATGTCATACATACATACCGACTTTGATTTTGTCCTTAAAATGGCCAACAAGACCCAGTATAGATTCCTATTAAATACTTTATGATCATAACTACTATTTCTCTTACCCTCACTCATTCTGCTCTAGCCACATGAGATACCTTGCTATTCCTTAACCACAAAGAGTTTATTTTTTAATCAGAACTTCTTTTAGATTTACTGTTCCCTATAGCTAGAATTCCTTTCCTCATGTCTACATGACTTGCTTCTTGCCTTCTTCAAGCCTCTGCTCAAATACCACTCTCTCAATAACTACTTATTCAAATAGCAACATTGCTCTCTCAACGTCTGTTGCCATCTGTTTGTTCTCCCTAACCCCCTTAATTATTTTTATAGCTCTTTTCACTTTCTGATATACTCTATCACTTATTTATTTGTCCATTGCTTATTTTCCACCATTAAACAAAATGGAAGCCTCACGGGAGGAGGACTTTTTTCTATTTCATCTGCCGCTATATCCTTGATTTGTATCGCAGTTTCTGGCAGATAATAGATGCCCCATAAAATGTTTTTTGACTGAATGAAAGTATTGTCTGTCTCACCTACTCAATATCTGGTTAATCACCATTAGCAGTTAGAAATTCAAATAAACTTTTAAATTATTATCATAATTTTGATTCAGTACAGTGAGCAAGAAATATTCATTTCCAGTGTATCAGTTGGAAATCATTAATTTGTGAGTAAAAGACTGACCTAACCAAAATGGACTATGTCACTAATCTATTTGAAAAGGCTTAACTTTACTGAAGTAAGAATTTAAGTTATTTGAGTCAGGGATCAGTCTCTGGCTCTGCTTCCATTGTCTTGGTGTTAGGCTAAACAGTAGCTCTTAGGCCTGGATTCTCTCAGGTTTTAAGTCTTGAGGGAAGGATCAAGCCCATTTCTCTAATAATTTCAGCCTCACCCAATCAACAGTGTCCTAGAACTAGGACTTGTAAGCCTCTGATTACTCCACCCATATAGAAATATGGTTTCTATAACCATATTTAGAAGTCTTTTGTTTGCCTAAGAACTAATCATAGGCCCAACCCTTGAAGTCAGGAAGTACATGCCAGGACCACATACTCTGTGAGTGGGGAAGGAAGTGGTTAAACAGTAAGACCAAAGGTGGATCCTAAATACTACATAAAGTATCGAGGTGTTCCATAAATACTTGTCGTACATATTATGATCATGTCTCTAACAATTATTTTCTTTGCTTAATAATTACAACTTGCAAATGCTTCATTTTTCCTTAAATGTTGGAGACATGTGTGAAAAATGATTTTTACCCTTCAAAATTATATTCTTAAATTTAATTTTGGTGTCCTTTAGGAACTCCATTAATTGTTCTTCCCCTGCTCCTTTTATAGGAGAAGGCCACCTTCAGTCAAGGGATACTGTTGTGGCAAGTTTGTAGATTTCTCTGTGACAGTTGGAAAATTAAAGATCCAGTCTAAGTGTGAATCTTGTATGTTCTTGTCCTGCCCTGTAGATATTTGGTACCTACTTTTTAAGGATAATCAGAATTGAGGTTAGGCTGCCCATGACACTAACAGCCAAAAGCACTAAAACATTACTGAAGCCCTTAAACCATATTAGAAATCTAAAACAATTTTTAAAATAGTGGGTAGGAATCTCTGAGGCTACTTAATAGTATGGTAGTACATGACATTTCTCCATTTGGCTGTGCTACATAGAAGTTGTGGTGACATTTTTGCTGATTTTATATGGTGAACCAGCATGTGAGTCAATAAGTGGATTTTTGTAATTCACTTATGCATTTGCATACTAACACAACAATTTGTATTTTTTGAAGTATTATGTGTTGTTGAAAGGAAAACTTTAAAATGCAGCTCAGAGTTAGAAATGAAACGTCAACTTAATGGAAAGACTGGAGTGTAATGATCAGCTACTGCAAGTGGTGTGAAATAAACCACCCAAGCCTTAGTGGTTAGCAACAATAAGCATTTATGCCTATATTTGTGGGTCTTCCTGTTGATGTTCAGCCAGCATACCAGGGGCTTCATCTGATTGTGGCTGTAAGCTGAGTATTTCAGTCTGCTCCACATGTATGCATTCTGGGACCCGTGCTGAAGTGACATTGATTAACAGAGCAAGTGGAGACGTGGGGTGCCATTTTGAGTCCTGATTTGGAAATTTCACACCATTAATTTCTTCCATATCTTATTTGTTATTAAGCAAGTCACATAACCAAACCAATGTCTATGGCATGGGGAAATGTCCTTTACCTTTCATGGAGGAAATGGAGAACCTCATGGCTAAAGATATGGATGTATAATTCTAACTTATGGAAAGGTAAAGAATTGGAAGCAAAGATTCAGTCATTCACGTTGAGTAACAGCAAATACATGCTGAACTATTTCTAAGTCGAGGTCAGGAGCTATAGGGTGATTCTTTTGCTGAGTTGGGGTTATAGGTTAGGTCCTGTATTAGTAAGGGTTCCCCAGCAAAACAGAACCAATAAGATATGTGTGTGATTGTATTTTATACACACATAAAGACTGGCAAGTCCCAACATCTGCAGGGTGAGTAGGCAAGCTGGAGACTCAGGAGAATTGATGTAGTTCCAGGCTGAAGGTTGGCAGTCTCAAGACCCAAGAAGAATAGAAGTTCAGTCAAAGTCTGAAGGCAGGCAAAAAAGTTAGTGTCCCAGTTTGAAGGACATCAGGCAGGAATAATTCTCTCTTATGCAGTGAGGGTCAGCATTTGTGTTCCATTCAAGCTTTCAACTAATTGGATGAGGGTCGCTCATATTAGGGTGGTCAATCTGCTTTACTCAGTCTGTCAGTTTAAATGTTAATCTTATCCAGAAACACTTTCACAGCAACACCAAGAATAACATTTGGCCAAATATCTGGGCACTGAGTGGCCCAGTCAAATTGACACATTAAAAGTAGCTGTCACAAGCCCTAGTTTTATCTGTTTTTGTGTTGACTTTCTATGACAAGAAGAGAGAAGCTGAGTAGAGTGAATACTCCTTTTTTGTCTTTTTCTCACTGAGTTCCCAACCTCTTTATAAATAAATAATGAGCTAGCCAAACTTGAAGAATATAGGTTTAAAGGGATGGCAAATTATTAGGTTGTGTTGAGTGCCCACGGATCTTGGTCTGGCCCTGTTCCTAAGGTTTGTGCATGTGGCCCTTGGAAACTCAAGAGAGTGAAAGTTCCCTTTCCTTCAAGAGAGAACCACACTCCATAGGAATCTGAAGTCTTTGTTCACACGACCTCACTGTGGAACTCAGCATTAAAACAGTGGGTAGGAATCTCTGAGGCTACTTAATAGTATGGTGGTACATGAAGTTTCTCCATTTGGCTGTGGTACATAGAAGTTGTGGTGACATTTTTGATGCTTTTAAATGGTGAACCAGTATGTGACTCAAAAAGTGATTTTTAAAATTGGCTTATGTATTTGCATAATAACAGGAGTGTCTGAAGGACAGGTTGAAGAAGCCACATCCTGACTTCGGAAAAACAAAGTATCTGAGAAAGTCTGTTGCCAGTTGAAACGTCATCTTTAGAGTATTTTGGAACCTGCGTGTATAAAATGTCAAAAGAAAATAGCCAAAAGAGGTTTTAGAACTGGTCCAAGGAAAAATGATCTAAATTTAATGAATATTTAAGATTGTATAGTCAGTTTTTATGATTGCCTTTAAGGAGGAGAGTTATGTATGGGATTCTGTTAGAAGATTCAACAGAAAGTACTTAAAGAACACATTAGTTTGGTGTGGTTAAAGAACAAAGGGTGAATATGCAGAAGTGAGACTGAAAAGGCAAGCCCTGGCTTTATCATTAGGGGCTTTACTTGTGAAACTAGAGAATGTGAACTGCCCCTTATGGGTGTTACAGGCTCCTCAAGATCTTTAAGCACGTGAGTGACAACATTGTTCAGTTTCTGAAAAATTTACACTGGTGATAGTAAGCAGGACAGAGGAAAACCTATTCAGAATTTTTTTGAGTTTTATTTATTTATTTTTGAGAGAGAGAGAAGAGAGAGGGACAAAGAGAAGGAGAGAGATAGAAAGAGAGGGAGAGAGAGAATCCCAAGCAAGCTCTGTGCTGTCAGCCCAAAGCCCAATGTACGGCTCAATCTCAGGAATCGTGAGATCAAGACCTAAGCTGAAATCAAGAGTCAAATGCTCAACTGACTGAGCCACCCAGGCATTCCATTATCAGAATATTTTAAAGACCTGAACATTGAAAAGATTCTGGGGGCACACTTTATGCAACTTAAACTGATATACAAAGCATATACAAATGTTAAAATTAAAATAATGAGACAACTTAAGAAGACAGAGTTCAAAGAACGTGGTGGCTGACTGGCAAAGGAGAGGGTCCGGGATTTAGATGTTTCTATCTTCGAATCATGGGTAGATTAAAATAAAACCACATAGGAAAAACCAATGGTAATTGGAAAGGTAATGGAAACATATGGTCAATTTAAAATGTAGATTGATTCTTATCATATCACGTTGAATCAGTTTGTAAGTAAGATTCCTGGTGCTAGGAGAATTTTTTTTCTAAATTTATATGGACTAAGTTTGTATTTTTGAAAGTGGTGGTTTAAATAGCTTCCAGAACTTAACAGGTTTAGAATAAAAAATTTGCCGTTATATTATCTAGAAATTTTTTTGATTGCAGACATTGTCTACTTATTTGGAGAAAGGATGATATTCATTACCATATTATAATTTTAGTTAATTATGTATTATTGGTCATGCCTGTGAATGCCTTGAATTTCTTCAGCCAATGCCAGTGGATGAATGTGGGTAGATGATTTAAAAAATAATGAATAAATAATTTCAGAATCCTACTCACTCCTGCTCTAGAATTCTGAAACTCCTTCATTTACTCAACAAATGTTCCTTTGACACAAACATGCATACAAAATCTGTACGTAGTCCTCCTGTTCTCTGCCATGCTATGTGAAGGCATGTAATCCATTCTTTTTTTTATGTTTATTTATTCTTGAGAGAGAGAGAGAGAGAGAGAGAGTCAGAGCATGAGCAGGGGAGGGGCAGAGAGAGAGGGAGACACAGAATCTGAAGCAGATTCCAGGCTCTGAGCTGTCAGCACAGAGCCCAACCCAGGGCCCAAACTCATGAACTGTGTGAGATCATGACTTGAACTAAAGTTAGGCACTTAACTGACCGAGCCACCCAGGCGCCCCGCATGTAACCCATTCATCATATACTAGTGTGTCTTTGATCTGAATTTCTATCGGAAAAAGCTGGAATTAAAGTGCTAATGATGTAAATTTCTTTTTGTCTTATTGCTAATCATGGTACACTTTGGAATGTTGTCAGTGAATATTAACAGAAGCAAAAGAAGGTTTTCAGACTAACTCAGGATGTGAATTCTCATTAGGAAAATGGATTTTTCCATCCTCTTTCTCTTTCTCAGTTTTTTCCTTCCTCGTCTTCTTCACCTTCTCTTTTCTCCTCCTTTACGGATATCAAACACAAAAATAGAAAAGGCAAATGGGGTTTACTTCTTAGGTTCATCTGGCTGGCTGTCTCCTGACATAGTACATAGTCTTCTTCCTCCTCCTCCTTCTTTTTTTCTTTTTTGCTCTGGGAAAACATTAGCGTGGAGATGGTGACCCTGTGCACTTGTTTTAGATGAAGGTAAACAGAAAACGATATTACTTGCCTGAATGGAGTAGACTATCCCATGGAGGAGAATAATAGCTGTCTTCTAGTTTCTGTTTTTTTAAAAAAGACCAGTGAGAACTTAAAAGGAGAAAGAACTGGAGAGGAGGGTGAAAGATGATTACCTTAAGGATTAGAGCTGTTACCCTGGTGAAGTCTGCAAATACTGTTTCTAAGTGATGGGTTGAATGTCTCTTGAGTAAAATGAATTTCAACTAAGGGATTAGCAGTAAATCTTTACAGGAAAATATCTCTCAGTTAGTTATCCATTATGATAGTATGATTTCAATAAAAATGGATATTGTTTCACTCATTAACCAGGCTGTCCTATAAATATTATTTTAAAAGATCAAAAGAAATATACTATTTTTTTGAAAAAGTTCAAATTGCTTAAATTTTATCACGTGTTCAGCTATTTTAAAGTCAATTCATGAAAAATTATTTTTTAAATGAAACAGCATTTTTAAGGACTTCTTAGTGACTTTGCAAATAACATATTTTACATGTTTTGTCAAAAATCTAGTAGATGATAAGTTTCATAGATGCCATATACATTGCTATATACTCTTGTTGGCATTTTCTATTTTTAAGAAATAATCAAAAACATATTGTGAGCTCAGGGAACAGCATATATGCTTCAGGTTAACACGGTAATGGCTCTGACCCTTAACCCTGATGCAACTGTTCTATGCTAACAGCTCTTTGTGAAAGGACACCAAATACTGAAGAAATTGCAAAGGTTAACAAAGTTAGCGGACAAAATAAACTTGATACTGAGAATGAACTTTCACATGTAGCAAAAAAATAAACACTATTCTCTTAAGCTGATCATCAAAGGATGTTTAAGATGCCTATATATGCTTCTTAGCACTAAGTTCATACTCTCTTTTGAGAATTGTTTATACAAAGGGTTACCAAATTCATAGTGAGTCAATTACTGTAAATTCATAAGAACTAATATGTATGGGATTATTTTAAAACAGTTGAAGTCCTAGCACCCCTGGGGTGGCAATCATACTTGGGAGCTTGCTATTTTTTTCAAGTCCTTTTCATGACATCCCAGTATTAGAGGCATTCCTAATAACTTCCTGGTGTAGAATTGACTGAATTATTCCCCAACATAACTTCCAGAATTTGGGTCCAAACTATAACCTGGATTCTTAGCTGCAACAAGGTCATATAAAGCCTAACTTCTGTTACTGACACATTTTAGAAGTTCACAGCTCAGACTGACTCTACAATGGGAATTACCTATCAGGTTACTTTTGTAGAAATGGAAAAGAGCAAAGTAACTGCAAAACTGTGTGTGATCACTCAGAACACAGGGTGGAAAGGCCATTTAAACAACACTAAAAAGGTGGGTGTGTTTTTTTACTAGTTACTGCTTATCATCTAAACCATTTTTTATAAGCATTTCCTAAAAGTGACATAACATCCTAAAGATGAAAAGATGATTTCTCTTCCCTGCACAAAGTGTTCCTTCAAAGACATATCCCAAACTAAACCTCACCAAAGCACTCTGTTATTTTTTTGTAACGAGAAGTACAGGTTAGGGGCTTTTTTATTTCTCACTGTATCAAGAAAATAATGTTTACATGAGAAGAAAAGCAAACAACAGACAAGAATGGTCGTACCTGGTTTTGCATTTAACAATCCAATCCTTGATGGCTAAAAATAAAAATAAAAAATAAAACTTCAGGTGGTCTTATTTTTTAACTCAACAAAGTTCCATTTGTTATATAAGTCATCTTACTAATTTATTGTTGGGCTTTGAAAAAGCTTCTCCATTTTGCTGGTCTTCCAGAGCATTCGTTGATGTGGCTAGCAGTCTTTCAGAAAACAGCAGGATTAACAGGGTATTTGCACACCTGCAAAGCTCATTTAATGACTAAAATTGCAAATGCTGTACAAGTAAAACAAAAAAATGTATATTTCAAGTTATTTAGTGACCACAGCTATATAACACTATTCAGTCAACCAAGAATGTATGTCTATATATTATGTATCCCAAAACATAGTTTTGATTGATTATTTTTCCATGTCAAATATTTTGATTTGCTGGAAAAGATGATAAAAAATACTTAACAGAAATGGACAACTTTATGTGAAAATGACTGAACAGCAAAAGCAAAAATGTGATGTTGAAAATATTTTTAAAAAAATGGATAAATTAGATAAGAGAGAACATGTAAATAAACATGGAGAGCATGATGGCTGTTTCTTTTAAGGACTTGCATTCAGATGTATTGCCATGCATACCTACACTGAGCTCATTAAGTTCCCTGGGAAGTATTCTCTGGATGACTCACCTGTCTTTCAGATGTATAATTTTTAAACTTTTATTTGTTGATCATTTGCTTGACCGATCAAGAGATTTTCATTTTGATGATTGCTAGGTTTCTTGAAAATGCTCTCCCTTCTCGTAAGATCATTTAAACTGAGGGCTAAGCTGTCATCCAGACTAGGTATGGCTTTCTAAGAAGATAATTTCTTGTGGGCTAACTGAGGTAATGAGGAATTATGTATTAAGGACTGAATTACAGTCAGAGCATTTGATACCATATAGGGATTCTACCTACTCCCCACTTCTGAGGGCCGTGGTAGACATATATAATGAGCTAAAGAACTTGGATACAGCCTCAGAATCTTCCTTGACTCTGAGCTCCAGGCAGCCACCATTAATCTTTTAAATTGGCTCAAATGGTGAAATCTATTTGCCATCCTCCATTAGATTCATATTCTAAGCTTTAATATTTATTCTTCCTCTCTTCCATGGAGATGATAACATCATTTTCTGCTTCACTGGAATGAGAACTAGTCCTAGAGAAGGGTGTATGAAGACATAGTGCAACTTTTCCTTGTAACGTTGTAGGACATAAGTCCCTTATGATTGAAAGGGGCTTTATCAAAATTTTCCTAACAGATTATGATCTATTTATTTGTAAATCATTATTGCCCATCCCTATGTTCACTGTGGCACAAAAATGAGATAATCGTATTTTTTAATTAATCTGAAATGGAATTCTTAAAGATGTTAGGTTTCATTTGTAAAAATGATTGAGTTTATACAACTGCTATAATATTACTATGGGTGCAGGAATAAGAAATAAACAAGATTTCACATAAATAAATTTGATGCCAGTGACTTAAGGAGAAAAATGATCCTTGAAGTGCTTAAAATCACAGCTTACTAGAAATTTTATGTTCTGCTTATGTTTTTCAAACTGTAAACACTTCTGAAATTTTCAGCAATATCTGAGAATTAGTTTTCAACTGGGAAACTGGGCTTTGTAAATTGTGAGTGTAACGCAGTGGGTACTAAGTTACAGATAAGAGGCTGTAAATAAATAAATGGAGCTTTTGTGAGGGGTTATGAAAGCATATCTGCAAATTATACTTGGGTTCAGCCTCAGTGTGTGTTTTCCCCAGTGTGACTCAGTCATCACCCGGTTTGTGTTATTACTGACTCCCAACTATGTGAAACACTCAAACAGTTGGGATTCCTTTTGGAACACATACAAACTACCCAGATCTTCCAATTCAGATTATGTGGTTGGGCCTAAGACTGTTTTGAAGACAGGGAGGAAAAACCTGAAGGCTGTCTGTGGCTATGGGGCGTGGTGTTGTGGAGTTGGGGATACAGTTCTAGGGTGTAGTTAGTTAATACAGGAAGGTGCTCAAATTACATCCAGTGTAACATAACCAAACTTGGAAAATCTCTCTCCCTTTCTTTTCCTGTTTCTCTCTCTTCTCTCCTTCCCTCCCTCCCTCTCCTCTCCACTACCCCACCTTTTCTGTCTCCTTAGCAGTTGCTAGCTAAACTTCCAGACCATGTAAAGTGAGGTAGGTTGCTTCGGGTAAACCAGAACAGCATTTCTCTGCACTTTTTTCTCCTTACAATCAAGCCCACGTCAAGTCTAAATAAAAACTCATTCTCACTATTGATATTTATTTTATATAGTTCTGCATAAGCTTCAGTGACTGCTCATCCCTTCTTATCAAAACTCTAGAACTCTTTTAAATCCATTTACCACAAAACTGCTGTGGATGGAAGCCTTTAATTACGCTGCCTTTGTTTGCTAATGCTTTGGACTTTTAAGATGTGAACATAATTCCAAGTCGCCATTTTAAAGTGTACAATTCAGTGGCTTATAGTGTACTCACAGAGTTTTCCAGCCATCAGCACTGTCTAATGCCAGTACATGTTCATTGTCCCAAAAAGAAACCCTGTGACTCTTAGCAGTTAGTCTCCATTCTCCCCTCTTCCCAGGCCCTGGCCACCATTAATCTACTTTCTGTCTCTATGGATTTGCCTAGGCTGAAAACTTCATATAAATGGAACCATAAAATAGGTAGCTATTTTGTGACTGGCTTATTTCACTAGGCATAATATTTTCAACATTCATCCATGGCTGAATAATACTCCATTTTATGGATACAATTTTATTTATCCATTTATCATTTGATGGACATTTCATGGAGAAAGGATTTTCTTTTTCTCTTTCTCTACCTCTTTTTTCTTTTTTGCCTCATGTTATTTCTATTTTTTGTTCTCCTTATTGTATTTGGTATAGGTTATTTGATTTCACACGTTGAAAATCTGACTGCTAACTTCTAAACTAGTGCTTCTCAAACTTTAATGTGTATCTAAAACATATAGGGCTCCTTTTAAAATGCAGACTCTGCCCAATTCTTAACTGAATTGCTTGGTTTTTGAGTATTGAGTTTGATAAGTTCTTTATAGATTTTTGGACAGTAACCCTTTATCAGATATTGCATTTGCAAATATCTTCTCCCATTCCATAGTCTGCCTTTTAGTTTTGTTGACTGTTTCCTTGGCTGTGCAGAAGTTTTTATCTTGAGGAAGTTCCAATAGTTCATTTTTACTTTTGTTTCCCTTGCTTCCGGAAATGTGTCTAGTAAGAAGTTGCTACGGCCAGTGTCAAAAAGGTTGCTGCCTGTGTTCTCCTCTAGGATTTTGATTGTTTCCTGTCATATTTAGATCTTTTATCCATTTTTAATTTATTTTTGTGTATCATATAAGAAAGTGGTTCAGTTTCATTTTTCTGCACGTTGCCATCCAATTTTTCCAGCAGCATTTGTTGAGGAGACTGTCTTTTTTCCACTGGATATTTTTTCCTGCTTTGTCAAAGATTAGTTTACCATATTGTTGTGGGTCCATTTCTGGGCTTTCTATTCTGTTCCAGTGATCTGTGTGTCTTTGTGCCAGTAAGATAAAAGCTTCTGCACAGCACAAGAAACAATCAACAAACAAAAAAGGCAGCCTATGGAATGGGAGAAGATATTTGCAAATGACATATCTGAAAAGAATGAAATCTTGCCATTTTGCAACTAGGTGGATGGAACTAGAGGGCATTATGCTAAGTGAAATTAGTCAGTCAGAGAAAGACAAATATCATATGGCTTCACTCATATGAGGATTTTAAGATATAAAACAGATGAACATAAGGGAAGGGAAGCAAAAATAATATAAAAACAGGAAGGGGGACAAAACATAAGAGACTCTTAAATATGGAGAACAAACAGAGGGTTACTGGAGGGTCTGTGGGAAGGGTAATGGGCTAAATGGGTAAGGGGCTTTAAGGAATCTACTCTTGAAATCACTGTTGCACCATATGCTAACTAACTTGGATGTAAATTAAAAAATAAATTAAAAAAAAGAGTTAGTATCTAAAAATCTATAAAGAGCTTACCAAACCCAAACCCCTAAAAACAAATAATCCACTTAAGAGATGGGCAGAAAGTGGGGCTTCTGGGTGGCTCAGTTGGTTGAGGCTCTGACTGTGATTTCAGTTCAAGTCATGATCTTATGTTTTGTGAGTTCGAGCCCTGCATCAGGCTCTGCCCTGGCAGCGTGGAGCCTGCTTGGGATTCTCTGTCTTCCTCTCTCTCTGCCCCTTATCCCCCTTTCAAAAATAAACAAACATTTCAAAAAATGAATGGGCAGAAGATATGAATAGACAGTTTTCCAAAGAAGACACCTGAAAAGATGCTCAACATCACTCACCATCAGGGAAATATAAACCAAAACTATAATAAGATAACACCTCATATCTGTCAGAATGGCTAAAATTAACACAGAAAACAACAAACATGGATGAGGATACAGAGAAAGGGAAACCCTCTGGTTTACATTACTGGTGGGAATGCAACTGATGCAGCCACTCTGGAGAAGGTATGGAAGTTCCTCAAAAAGTTAAAAATAGAACTACCCTATGACCCAGCAATGCCATAACTAGGTATTTACCCAAAGGATACAGAGATACAAATTTGAAGGGACATATCAACCTTGATGTTTATAGCAGCATTATCAACAGTAGTCAAAGGATGGAAAGACAACAAATGTCCATTGACTGATGAATGGATAAAGATGTGGTGTATATATATACAAAAAATGAAAAGAAGAGTGAAAATAAGAATGAAAAGAATTTCATTAATTAAAAAGAATGAAATCTTGCCATTTACAGCGATGTGGATGGAGCTAGAAGGCATTATACTAAGCAAAACAAGTCAGTCAGAGAAAGACAAATATGATCTGATTTTACTAATATGTATAATTTAAGAAACAAAACAGATGAACATGGGGAAAGGGAAAAAAAGAGACGGAGGCAAACCATAAGAGACTCTTAACTATAGAGAACAAACTGAGGGTTGCTGGAGAGGAGGTGGGTGGGAGATGGGCTAAATGAGTGATGGGCATGAAGGAGGACATTTGTTACAGTGACCACTGGGTGTTATGTGTAAGTGATGAGTCACTAAATTCTAAATTCTACTCCTGAAGCTAGTATTACACTATATGTTAACTAGAGTTTAAATAAAAACTTGGAAATGAATATTAATTAATTCATTAACTTAAAAAGATACATAACAACTACTATGGAAATAAAAAATAAATGAATAAATAAAATTCAGACTCTGATTTAAAAGGTCAAGGAGTAACCCCATGATTCTGCATTTAATAGGTTCCCAGATGATACTGATGCTGCTGATCTGTAGACTACTACTTGAGTACCAAGGATTCTTACTAATGTTCCATTGAAAATAAATGTTCTAAGTAGGTTAGTTCATTCCAGGCACACTTGTACATACTTTTACAAATTTTATATTTATCTAAATATTACATTAACACCTATTTAATACATGCCCAGATACTTTCACACAGTATTTAAACAAATTATAGTTTTAAACAGAGATTGGCAATGTAAGGCCTATGATTGTTGTCCACCAGTTGTTTTTGTCAATAAAGCTTTATTAGAATCTAGCCACACTCACTTTTTTAGGTTTATTTATTTATTTTGAGACAGAGAGAGAGAGAGAGAGAGAGAGCATAAGCTAGGGAGGGGCAGAGAGAAGGAGAGACAGAATCTCAAGCAGGCTCTGCACCATTAGCACAGAGCCTGGTTCGGGGCTCAAACCCACACACCATGAGATTATGACCTGAGCTGAGATCAAGAGTCAGATGCTTAACCAACTGTGCCACCCAAGCCCTCCCATTTTATTTTTTTAAATATAATGTATTGTCAAATTGGCTAACATACAGTGTGTACAGTGTTCTCTTGGTTTTGGGGGTAGATTCCTGTGATTCATCACTTACATACAACACCCAGTGCTCATCCCAACAAGTGCCCTCATCAGTGCCCATCGCCCATTTTCCCTTCTCCCACACACCCCCATCCACTCTTAGTTTGTTCTCTGAATTTAAGAGTCTCTTATGGTTTGCCTCCCTCCCTGTCTATTTGTAACTATTTTTTTTCTATCCCTCTCCCTATTGTCTTCTGTTAAGTTTCTCAAGTTCCACATATGAGTGAAAACATATGATATCTGCATTTCTCTGACTTATTTCACTTAACATAATACCTTCTAGTTCCATCCATGTTGCTGCAAATGGCAGGATTTCATTCTTTCTCATTGCCAAGTAGTATTCCATTGTATACATAAACCACGTCTTCTTTATCCCTTCATCAGGTAATGGACATTTAGGCTCTTTCCATAATTTGACTGTTGTTGAAAGCACTGCTATAAACATTGGGGTGCATGTATCCCATGAATTTATCCTCTGTACAAATTCCTAGTAGTGTTATTGCTGGGTTGTAGGGTGGTTCTAATTTTTTGAGGAACCTCCACACTGTTTTCCAGAGTGGATGCACCAGTTTGCCTTCCCAGTAACAGTGCAAGAGGGTTCCCATTTCTCCACATCTGTGCCAGCATCTGTTGTTTCCTGAGTTAATTTTAACTACTCCAACCGGCCTACCCACACCCATTTTTTTGCATGTTGTCAGTGGCTACTTTAGACTACAGCAGCAGAGTTGAGTAACTCTTACAGAAGTCTTATGGCTTGCTAATTATGACAAAGACCACATGGTTTACAAAGCCTGAAATATCTACTATTTAGCCCTTTACAGAAAAAAATTGCCAACCCCTAGTTTAAAGACTTACTATATAATGAAACAATTTAAATTAATTTACTTAAACAAATCTATGTATAGACTAAAGAATTTAGAGTATAGAACTGCAGTAATCATTAAGAACCTTTTCATTAAGATGCAGTTGATGTTCATCAAGAACATTTCATACATATACCACTTTTAAATGATGGTAAAACCAAAAACTAAAAGTGCAGTCAACATTTTCAACTATTAAACATTTAAAGTTTAGTTTAAATTAACTCTCTGTTAATTCTATGAATCCACTCAAGCAGTTGAGTATGACTTGAAAAAAACACAATTGCCACACAATAATTTTATGATCACTAAACTCAACTAGATCCTTAATGAATCACAGGAGTTAATTCCCTAATCCCTTTGTATTCTCACACTCCTAGATGACTATCCATTCTTTACCTTTTTGCTCAAACTTTCAACACCTCATATTCCATTCTCTCAGTCTTAAGTGAGGACTACTTTGTGCTAATAAAATCTAGGAGCATCTGAGTGGCTCAGTTAGATGAGTGTCCAGCTTTGGCTCAGGTCATGATCTCGTGGATCATGAGTTTGAGTCCCACATTGGGCTGGCTGCTGTTAACTCAGAATCTGCTTTAGATCCTCTGTCCCCCCCTCTCTCTGCCCCTTCCCTACTTGTGCACACTCTCTCTCACTCTCTCTCTTAAAAATAAATAAACATTAAAAAAATAAAGAAAAGAAACTCTATCAGAAGAGAATTTCTATTTGCTCTTGTCACTACATCCTCTTTTACGTTATCTCAGCCTCCAAATTCTGGTTTTGGTTTTGTTACACCAGATGAATTGTTTGTGTTTTTGACAAAGACCAATCTCTTCACTTGTGCACACCACATACTTACCTTTATCACCTACTTCAGGACATCATGGTAACAGTTATTCTTGATCCTGCATAATCAGATATGGCCACTACACTTGATTTTTCCCATCATTATACAAACATGTTCATATTTCTTTCATCTTAAAATGAAAGATCAAGTTTTCTTGACTCTACTTGCTGCTCCAGGAGCATCCGTTTCTTTCTTCCCTTAACAGTGTTTTTGAAAGAGCTGTCTATACTTAGTCTCCAGATCTCTCCTTCCATTCTCTGTTGAGCCTTCCCTAAGATTTTGCCCTCAGGCTTCCCCTGAAATTATTCTTGTTAAGGCCACCATGACCTCCCCTATACAAATTTCACTGGCTAGTCCCAATGCTGAATTTGTAAGTGGCCACATACACAGAGGTGTTTCCTATGGACTATTAGGAACTACACACCACAGATATTTTATAATGTATCCATCCCTTGTTGTCTAAAATCTGTACTCTTCTTATCTTCTTTGTATTACTCTAGCCATTTTTTCCCCATTTCTTTTACTATTTTCTTTTCATTTGCTTGACCTCCAAACATGGATCCTCTTCCTTTCTTTATCTACACTCAATCCCTTCATGAATCACGGTTTATAATACCACATTTATGATGATGGCTTCAAGATTTATATCTCTAGCCCAAACTTCTCTATAATTTTGGAGCTAAAATCCAACTGTCCACATACCATCTCCCTATAGAACCAGTGGGCATCTCAGACTTAATGTGCCCACAACTAAATTGCTGACTTTCTCCTTCACCCTAAAGCTTATCCTTCTGTCTTACACATCTCAGTGAATGGTAATTTAATTTTTACAGTCACTCAAACTGCAAAGCTTGGAATGATTCCTGATTTTTTTCTTTCACACCCCATATCCAATCCATCAAAACATCCTGTCAACACTTGCTTTAAGATACATCTGGAATCCAACCACATTTCTTCACTTCACAGCCACCATCCTTGTCCAATCCACCACCATTTCTCACCTGGATTATTGTAATAGTCTCATGATGAGTATTCCTGCTTTCTGCTCTTGCCACCCTTTACTATTTTCACTGCAGCAGGCAGTGGTACCGTTAGAATACCTTGACACTGTATACATCCTTCAGTGACTTTCCATTTCACTCAGAGTAAAAGCCAATGTGTTTCCTGTGGACTATAAGGAACTGCACACCATCTCTATGACTTTATCCCCTACTCCTCTCCTCTTGCTCACTCAGCAGCCTTGGCCTCTTTGTTTTCTCATGAACCTGCTGGTCATATTCCTGCCATGGAGCCTTTGTACTTTTAGTTCAGTTTGCATGGAGTACTCTCTAGATATTCACATGGGTGCTTCCTTAGTTTCCTTCAGGTCTCAATTCTTTTCCTCTTAGGACTTCCTTCCCCATCCTTCTTCCCTGATTTAATATTCTCCATAGCATTTATGACCCCCCAAACAGACCATTTCTACCTGGTTATTTTGGTTATTGTCTCTGCCCTTGCATTAAAATGTTAGTTTAATGAGATTAGGGACTTTTCATTGTGTTTATTGTTTTAAACTATACAACTAAAGACTCAGAGCCTTTGACTTGTAGAGGAGAGGAGTTTCTGTGGCTAAAGAAATTTCAACTCAATGTTATCTGTCCCCAAGTTAACATCACCGCATCTGGGTGATATTACCTGTCACTTGTCATTGTTCTTTTTTTAAAATCTTTTTTGCTTTACTAGATTAAAAAAATAAAAGTAGCTCTGACTTTTGACATCATTCAAAAACACAGTGCTTTCCCCACAAGACATCTTCTGTTTTAGAGTAAGAGTCAGTAGTGCAGCTCTGTGTCTGTCTTTGAATTGCTTTAGCCAGAGAAACTCCTGTCCTTTTCTTAAAAGCCTGATGTGCTCTGATTAAAACAAACAAACAAACAAACAAGAAAAGAAGCTTTTATCCAATAGAGAGGTCTTCTTTAGAAAGAGGTTAGCTGTTACAAGGGGAGCATTGTGGATTTGAAAAATCATCTCTCATTTTCAGAAAACAAGGCTAACTTTTTTAATATCCTTGAAAGTTAAAAAATGTTGTTTAAATCCTCTCCCAAAGGGGCTTATAGCCTTTTCATTTGCCTTATTGTGACTTTTTCATCTCTACTCTCCACAGATGAAGTTCCATTCAAATTCCATAAAGCAATTGTAAGTTTGTTGCTAATTCTGTCTTTATAAAATCTAGGAATTTAATTTCTTGTTAGCAAGTTTAATATGTAAATATATTTTATGTTTATAATTATATACTGTATTTGGGTTTGTCTCAGTATTTAGAGACCTCTGTAAACTTTGCCCCAAAAAACCCTGTCTAAAAATTAAGACTAAATAATAAGTCAGGCTTCCTGTTACATTGCTCTCTTGCTTTGGGGAACTTTGCCAGCACAGATAACCAGTCCACCGTAGCCCCAGATAGTGGTTTTTGGCTAAGCACCAAATGATTAACATTATTCATGTGTATTCAAAATATAAAAGCTGGCTATACTTCATACTGAATATAGAATTGTGCTATTTAATATTTTTTAAATATTACCAAACGATTGGATTTTTTAATTGATTTGCTATGGGTTCCTTGGTTTTATGTAGAACTGGTTTTATATTGAACTCTAAATTCCAACTTTTTATATGATTTTATAATTAAGTGACTTGTCAATTTTTTTTTAAATGTTTTATCTATTTATTTTGAGAGAGAGAGAGAGAGAGATTGAGCACACAAGCAGGGAAGGGTCAGAAACAGAGAATCCCAGGCAGGCTCCTCACTGGGGAGCACAAAGCCCAACATGGATCAATCTCACAAACTGTGAGATCATGATCTGACCTGAATTCAAGAGTTGAGTTGGATGCCTACCACAAGAGCCATCCACAGGGGCCCCTCCATTCATTTTCAAATTTCCTGTGCCATCATCATGCTTCTCTCCTATCTTGTAACGGGGGAATCCATCCTTTTTCCAAATATGAGACTCCTAATAGTGTCGCTTGGTTCCATTGTTTTTTTGTGTGGGTTTTTTTTTTTTTTTTTTTTTGCTTATATCCTAAAAGACTTTATTCTATTAAGTGTTCCTCTGGGCCATCTGTCTTTCTAAAGAATCCCTCTTTTTATTTTCTTTTTAAAAAAGTTTTAATTTCAATTCCAGGAAGTTAACATATAGTGTAATATTAGTTTCAGGTGTATGATTTTGTGATTCTAATATTTACCTTTTAAAATATAATTTATTGTCAAATTGGCTAACATACGGTATGTACAGTGTGCTCTTGGTTTTGGGGGTAGATTTCATTTTAACTTAAAGTCTAACCATGATACTTTCAATTCAACAACCATATTTTCTGTTCCCTATTAGTTCTTTATGACACAGACATAACTCTCTTAATGTTTTTACAATTAAAGTGCATTTGCCTCATACTTGGCTTTAATTTGCTAAGTCTTAAGGGCTACTTTTAAAATCCATTTATCAACTTTGAGGTTACAGCCTAAGTGGAAGAGGTGACTTGTGGGCCTGTTTACTGTGTGGATGGTAATAATACATAATAGATTTGGGTTGTGCTTTAGATTTTATAAATCACTTTTAGAAGCATCGGTTTATTCATTATTGGAGATTCTTACATAGTTCTGTAGGAAGAAGATTTTAATTTATAATTGTTGTTGATTCTTAAAATTCTATTCTGTAAAAGGGGGTATTTTAGGTAATCCCTAAATAATAGGAGTGCAAAAATCTTCCTTGTTTTTTCAGTCTAGAATTATCTTAAAATTGTCTATCATCTATCATCTGTTTACTATTTCTGTTTTTCTATTGCTTATTCTTGCATTGATATCTGCCTAGAAATCTAAGCAAAGAAATTTTTGTTAGAGACCTTACAAAAGCTTTCCAATAGTTCTTTACCTACCAAGTTCATTTTTAGTCAACATATTTCCTATATTGTTAAAAATTTTTTATTTTGTTGAAACCAATCTCCTCTCGTAAATCTCTTCTCTTGACTTTTTGCACAAGAGTCTCATGTTTCTTTCTTTAGGTCTGGCTGGTTCAACAATAAATGTTCTTGTACTTTTCATCTTCTTTTCAATGTTTTATCCATGACTCCTTATAACTCTTTGGTGATATCTGTAACCAATGGAAAGTCACTTTGTGAACCTGAATCTCTGGCTCTGGTTTTGTTTGTTTATCTGTTTGTTTTTGTCAAGATTTCAGCTGATCTTCACAGCTAGCTGACTCCTACTTAGAAATTTTTGCATGCCCCAATTTAAACTTGTTTCTGTCCTACCCATCCAGCATTGTTATTTAACATTTATTTATTTTTAAGAAAGAGAGAGAGCACGAGGGAGGAACAGAGAGAGCCCGACAGAGGATCTGAAGTGGGCTCCGACAGAGAGAAAGCCCAGGTCAAGGCTTGAACCCACGAACTGTGGGATAATGACTTCAGCCAAAGTCCGAGGCTTAATGACTAAACTGCCCAGGCACCCCCGTTTTGTTATTTCTAATAATAGTCCACCATTCTCCAAATCATTCAAGTCTGGAATTTTAATCCTCTAAATTTTCCTAGCTTCCTTTGTTAATTAGACTTAACAATCACTATCTCCTGGAAGTATTCCTTTATTCAAACACCAACTGCCCTGACTGTTCTCTCTTACTTTCTATCTAAAGTCAACAGCCTCCTAATTTTTGTTTTATGCCTGTAATTTTATTCTCTAATTTCCCATATATTCATCTAGTCTTAAATCATGTTTTGGACCATATATCTAGACTCATGGACCCAATCTCCCAAAACTCATCTTTGTAGCCCTGGCTTTTTGAGAGAATATGAACGTTAGTCTCTTTAACTTTGTATGTCTCAGATATATCCATTCCTAAATATCATCCTCCATGAAGACTTCTCTTGATTATCATGTTTGGGAAAGATTCCTCTCCCATCTCAACTCGCACATGATATCATCATGTTCTGGATGGCTTGCTTTCTGTGTTGTATAATTGCTATATATTGTAGGATTATGAACTCATGGCACACAGATTTAAGGCTTAGTTTTCTTTATATATCCTAAAGTGACTATTTCAGTGCTTTATATGTCATAAGTATGTGATAATTGTTGAATGATTAAACATCAAATGTGCATTGCTTTAATACCACAGTTGCTTTTTACAGCATGGTAAGAGTTCTTTCATTCCCTAAGTATGAAACATAATTGCTCAATATAGCATCATGTAGTGTATGAATCAATGATACGTTCATACTTTTGTTATGGGCATATAGTTTTATATCTTTAAATTTTATGGGAATCTTTATATAATAAAGAAAGGACACTGGGGTGCCTGGGTAGGTCAGACAGTTAAGTGTCCAACTCTTGATTTCAGCTCAGATCATGATCTTGCAGTTTGTGAATTCAAGCTCCATGTCAGGCTCTGCATTGACAGTGCGGAGCTTGCTTGGGATGCTCTCTCTTCCTCTCTCTCTGCCCTCCCCTGTGCATTCTCTTTCCCTTAAAAATAAATAAAAATAAACCTTTTTTAAAAAGGACACAATTAAAGGATAGAGAAGACTATTATCCTGGGAGTTTTCTGAAAATGCATACAGCCAAAGGCGTGGATTTCACAGACCGTTGCTCTCTTATCCTTTCCCACAGCTACTGTCACACACCCACACCCCTCCAATCTTATACATGAAATTTTAGAAGTCTCATGTATAAATCTACAGAAATCTATCCCACTCTTCAGAAACAAAGTAATACTGGTCATTATGTTGCTGAATGCCATCATATTATAGAGTGTTAAATGATACGGTTTTGGTTGTATATTCTACATGTGATTTCCAAGAGTTATATATTACTTTTTTTTTTTTTCAGGAGAAAAATCGCACGATTGTTTTCTTTTTAATATTTCATGTTAAATCAAAAAGTACTTCAGCAGAATATGTTGCAAAAGAGGGTTATTTTGAATGTAAACTGAAGCAAAATTAATTAGAAGTTGCTGAAATGCTAGAGAAATAATCCTAATTTTAAATGGGCTCCATGTGATGTTTGATTTCATTACTGACAAATTTAGAATGAACTTCATTTATTATGCCGTGAATGTTCATTATTTTTGCAATGTATTGCACACACATTTCCATTCCTCCCAACCTATTTTTTAGTCTCAGCGTTTCTATTTTGACATTAGAAAAATATACAACCAAAATCTATAAGACTTTGATTAAATGTTGATACAGCTGATTTCAACACAGCCAAAGCCAGTGACCATACATGGAATCTAAACAACAGCTAGTAATTACAATGTCAAAGGCATGTATACACTGTGAGTTATGTTTCATTGTCTGGCATGCAAATATAGTCTCCATTTCCTTTACACTATGTCCAAAGTATAAAGAAAGCCAACCAAAGAGTTCTGTTTCGTTTACACAAAAGAACAAGGTTCAATCATGTTTGATAAGTTGCAAATTACTGGTAATACCACAAGTGTTGTTACAGCTGCTAAGAATGGTCAGGAGGATGTACAAAATACAGCAAAGGCATGAATCAAAAGAAAAAACCTAAACAAGTTTGAATGATGGTGTATAGTATGGCTAACTTTAACTTCACTTGGGGCCTGGAAATGCCACATTGGGTGCAGCGTGAGGTGCCTCGTATGGAATCTGGCCTCCTGCAGATCTCCTAGGCTTTCAACTCTCCCCAGCCAGACGTAGTGGCCTTTTCTCGTTTGCATGCAAACATAGCATTTACAAATCAAAATTCTTACAGGTTTATACTACAAGACCTAAGCCACTGGGGGCAAAGAAAAGAAATAAAGAGGGAGAAAACATTCTGAGACAATAAGAAGCAATCTGAGTTTTTCTCAACAAAACTAAAACCCCTTTCCAAGAAGCAGACCAAGTTGGTATGTTAAAAGAAAGAAACCAAAACACTGCACTTTTCTGGGAACCCGAATAGTTGAAGCATGGTGGTTTTTAAAGCCTCTAACTCATGTCGGACCTTAATTCAGTGAGCATTTAGTAAATCCTACCATGTGTAGCGACTTCTCATTTTGTATACTTTAGTCTCTGCTCCCCTTCTCATCGATCCAACCAACAATTTAGGAAGGTGTGTTTTAGAATGGGAAGAAGGCTAATCAAGGCATTGGGGTGCTGAAACAAGACTCATAAATGATGTTCCTATCCCTTGTTGAATGCTGGGAACTTATTTAATGTTCTGAACATCCTGGGCCCTCTTTATTTGCATGTAAAATGAAAAGGAATGTATAACTTTGGAAGTTGCCGACAGATGGCCCTGGAGCTAAGTGTGGCCTGCAGACCCGTTTGGTTGGATCCACAATTTGAATGAGGTGTCAATATTTAAAAGGCAAGACATTTTATATAAATTTCCAGATTTCCAACTTCACTTGAAAAAAATATTGAAAATCTGCTACTGCTGGGGTGACATTTGCATGTAGCAACCACTGGGTGCTGCCGAGTGGCATTGGCCTCTCAAATAGATAGCACATGCCATCTTCTGAGGACAGGTCTTAGAGAAGGAATTTAGGTCACCTGTTCTGTTCTTAAGTGACCATTGTCTTCTCTGAAATCTGTAAAGCTGCTTTTTACATTTTGCTTTCGAGTCATTTTTTATGGTTAATGTTATGCTGTATTTATAACATAAATAATAAAATAAAAAAGTAATTTTTGTCTAATGAAAGCAATTCTAGAGTAGTACCCCACTTCATAGCTATGATACTATTATTACTACCAGCAGTGGTAATATTAATAATAAAAGCAGATATTTAATGTTGACTAAGTTTGTGTCTGGCAAAATGTGAGTGCTTCCACAAGGATTAGCTGCAAAAATGCTCACAGCAACCTATTATAATGTAATCCTCCAAGAGGGTTGGATGTTACATTCTAAGCCAGTGGTTCTCCAACTTGAGCATGCATTCGAGCCATTTGAGGGTTTGTTAAAACATAGGTTGCCAGGTGCCAGTATAAGGTTTAAGAGAGGGAACTATGATAGAATAAGAAAAATAGTTATAAAAATACATTAGAAATTCTTCATTCATATTGCTCTGCATTTTTAGATGATGTATTTAACATTTAAGTTTAAAGTTAAAAGAAACAGAGCTTGGGATTTACATTCGATCCATCATGGATGTGATTTGTGCAAAGAAGAAAACAGAACACCAGCAACAAACCTATGGTCTAGAAGCTATGCACTCTTGTTGAGGTCAGAACTGGTCATGGCCTGGTTTGTACATACCTTGAGCTAAGAACGGTTTTTGCATTTTAAAGGGCTATAAAAAGGAGGAGAGAAAGGAGAAGCAGAAGAGGAGGGAGGAGGAAGAGGGTGATGAGGAGAAGAAGCAGGAAGAGGAAGGGGAGGCGGAAAAGAAGGGGAAAAAAGAAAGAGAAGGAGGAGGAGGAGGAGGAGGACGGGGTGATACTGGTAGAGGAAGAGGAGGAGGAACCACAGCAGCAGCAGTGACAGGACAAATGTGACCCTTAAAATAAAAAATCTTTACTATCAATTCTCTTACAGAAAAGTCTGAAGACCCATGCTATACAATAAAAAGGGCTTTGGCCCACTTTAGTGGTTTGTCTGCAGACTGAACATTTATTGATGCTGTAAATTAAAATATTCCAGGCTTGCAGATAACTTTCTTTAAAAAAAAAAAAATGAAGCACAGCATTGTTGTTATTGTTATTGTTTTTAATGTCTACTTCTTTTGAAGAAGCAAGGGAGGAGGAGGAAGGGCAGAGAGCGATGGGGACAGAGGATCTGAAGCAGGCTGTGCACTGACAGCAGAGAGCCAGATGCAGGGCTTGAACTCAGTGGACCATGAGATCTGAGCCAGACATCTAACCAACTGAGCCACCCAGGTGTCCCTTAAGGACAGTTTTAATTGATTTTTCTATTACTTAAACTGTCTTGAATATGTTGAAAAAAAGTTTTCTGCTTGCAGAGATGCTCAAAAATATGATTGTTCTCTTGTTCATTTGCCTGACTGAACTCAAATTTGTTTGCTTCTATTTAGTTGCAGGATTCTCCCACGCCTTTATTCCGTATCTAGCAGTTTTCATCATCTGTCTGCCTGAATAGAATCTGCTCTTATGGGTTTGGATATTCTTTACAAATAATAGCAAACTCATACAGCCCCTACCCTAACCATATTTTTAAAGGTATTCACTGATTTACCCATCATTAATCAGGTATCAATTTGGTACCAGGCAGTTTGGTACCAGGTATCAATTTGGTACCACTGGTACCAGCCGGTGTGCTTGCTGGTTGGTGTTTCCTGTGATCATCAGTGGGGTTTTATTTTCTTGCATTTTTAGATGATGTTTTTTTTGTTTGTTTGTTTTTTTACCTAAGGGACTCATTTCCATATCATGGTAAAGTAAGGAAAAGCCTCTGCATCTGCTTCCTCTCATGCCTGGATTCGTGCTTCCATAGCTAGCGCCCCTGCATGCATTGTTTGGAAGGAGAATTTAATTTACTTCTCAATTACTTTTTGCTTGATGTAAGTATGACTTCATTCATTAGAATCTTGGCTAGGTGAGGTAGTAGGAGAAGGTAAGCGTGTAAACTATAACCTTTATATATTAGCCAGTTTCCCCAAAATGTATAGAGGTACTGGTATTTTTTTGTTTAGCTCAGAACAACCTTAGGAAATAGTATTTTTTAAAAAGGGCTTTTAATCTCCAAGGTAAAATAAAGGTATACTATAAAGCCATATGGTAATACTTTGCAACAGCTGGGCTGAGACAGTGTACTGCTAATTTGCACAGTTCTTTTATGTAAGTTAAATGTATTTCTTTTGCTAAATGCAGTTCTGAAGGCAAGGGTATTATTAATTGCTAATGCTGCCCCTGGTATTCTGATATTCCTTGCTAATTATATAAACCAGTATACTACAGTCTTGGTGAACCATTTTTCTTCTGCTCTGAGATATTTGATCAGAAGGAATTCCGCCTCTGGAACAGCTTGTATTAGGTTAGCCCTCTGGGAAAGTTCTAATTTACAAGATCCTTACTAAAAAATCAAATCTGTTTCAAAGAGGTTACATTATAAATGTAAACTTCCTAATGAGCTTGAGTGAAACGCTGTGGGCTACAACTGGTGAACTTTGAAAGTTTTTACCCTTTTCCTTTTCCTATATATATATTTTATGTAATCTGTATCCTAAGTCTTATAAAGAGACCAGCTGTTACTCCCCGTGAACTGATGATTGTAGCCAAGTCCTACATTTTCCCTGATATAGGTGATCCTTCCCTTTTTATTCTTTTCATTAAAAAAATGTTTACTACTAATAAAAACAGTGAACACTGTACTGATTATACACCAGATGCCAAGCTAAGTAAGCACTTTTGCATAAACTACCTCATCCGTTATTCACAAGATAAGTAATTATCCAAGGTCTCCCAGCTCTTTTAAAAAGAAAACATGGCACTTGAGCTTGCTAGAAATTGAAATAGTAAGAAACATATTAAAGGCATGAGGAAATCAGAGGTGGCAATTATTTTAGTCTTTTAAAATGATAAATATTTCCATCATTTAAAGGCCAGAATACAGACGCGTATGATTTTAGTGCTCTTTCTTTTCTTCTCTTCGCAGATAGGAAACAGATCAAATTGAAAATATGTCACAATAACGTATTTATAGCTTAATCTATTCTTAATTATTTTTTATTTCTTTTAGTGTGAGTCTCAGGATAAATTTTTGAGTAATTAGTTATCCCAATTAACATTATCAATTGACTGATAAATGCCTTGTGCACGGTTACCTATGTGTATGACTCTAGAGTATGAAAATATTCATATTGGTATCTGGTACTATCTTGAGTTGGTTCAAGGTCCAAATTAATCTCTACTATTACATGTCTGACTCTGGACAAATCTCTTCATCTCCGTGGTCTCTCATTTCTTTATGTAAGAGTAAAAGAGAATAGTTGGATTTTGCTGTCTCTAAGATAATTTATAACTTGAACATTCTATGAGGGTTTAAATTTTCAAAAATCTTGCTTGTGTGCCTAAATGCAACTATAGCTTTAGAAGTCTTGTGTATTGCTCTCTGCTTATTTGTCTCTTGCCATCCATTTCTCTCCATTTGATTCTACTTACTACTCTGTTCTTCCTCACTTTGCTTTTTGCAAAGAGAGAACACTGGCTTTGCATGGAGAGAATTCTTAAGCTGAACTTCTATATCGGTGGCAGTGTAGAGGAGAGTTATTCCAAAGAGAAGCTGGCTGTGGGCACAAACAGAAAGACAGAAGGAGGAGGAACTTGTAAACAATCAACCTTTGACAACTACCCAACTGTTTTCCTCACTCTGTCCTTTCCTTATTTTCTCCTTGCAGTAATTCAGCAAACCAAGCCTAATGTACTTTCTGTTCCTTCTTTGTCTGAATCCAAAAGGTTTAGTATCTATGCCTCTTCACTCCCATCTCACTCTTAGTGTGTCTCTTAAAAGAAAAGGAAATGCTAAAGGCCCGGTAAGCCCACATTGCTGCTCAGTCCTAGCCACATTTTGAGGCATCACCATTCACTGTCACAGGCACTTTTCAACCCCAGTGAAGGGGAAGAGAAATGTGAGAGAGGGATCGGCTCTGATCTTTGTCACTGGTTTCTGGGTGTGTCACAGATATGTAGAAATTGGAAATTAAATTCTCAAAACAATACTGTTTACCATGGATGATAGAAGTTAATGTCATTCATGATGTAGATGTAAGTTGGGGGGTGGGGGATCAGAAGGAGGAAGATAGTGGAAAAAAAAGGAAAAGCAAGAGAAAAAATATTGTGAGCACACTGTACATTGAAATAATCTATCAAGTAATAGTTTGCAGCTATAGTTATTTTTCTATTCTTACCTATTGAAGTTTGGGCTCTAATTGAGGTTTTTTGTTTTTTCTTTTTTTCTCAAATTAGTATAGGCAGAATTCAGTATTCATGAAGTTTGCTTTTGCTAAAGATACCCTATGCTTACTTTCAGAATGTGAAGAGGTTTTCCTGTAAGGCCTAAAACTTGATAAATCCTTATAGGAATGGATATATCAATGTGGGTACAGAGGTGCTAGTTAGGGAGGTGAAAATGTATATTCTGAAATGTCGGCAATTAGAAAATATAAGGGCACCTCTTATATAATTTCTCTAAATAGCCACTCTCCTTGGCTTTCTTAAATACACCACAATACTATGCAGCAGAAAGTAACAATCAAAGGACCAGACCTCTGCTCTCCTTTGTGAAGTCAGTAACTATTTTGACCTCACCTTGGCCCTGTCTCCTGCTTCCTTCCCCATCCAGAGACTATCACCCTCTGTCTGTGTGTGAATGGTGTTACTTCCTGCTTTGAAGATTTCTGAGATGAAAATGGGAGATATACTCTCTTCCCCTTCCTTCCTTTTCTACTGTGATTATTGTCCTTATTATGAATCCAGTGATAGGGAGAAAACAGACTTTTCCAAACAGCTAATGTGAGAATTTCTCTGTAGGGCAAGCTGAGCTCTGCTGAGAAGCTATTTTGAAAAGTCTCTGGTAAGGAAGAAGCTGGACTGGGGTTGGCATCTAGGGCTGGTGAAGGAACACTTCAAAGAGGGAAAGGAAAAGAAATGGTGCTGAACACTATGTGGGAGGAATGGTTACAGCTGTGTGACCCTGTGGTTGGCAGTGGGAAGGAAAGCCTTAGCAAAGAGAAATGTCTATTTTTTTAAATGAGATTCCAATGGACTGTGGGATGTTACCTACCCACCCCAAGCCACAATCCCATAAAAATTCAAAAATAATATACTAAACTTGCTTGGATATCTTATGAAAGACAGTGGAGGGAATTGTATTTCAGGTCAAGATTGGCACTCGCTGCAACATATCCAAAAAAAATGGAAGGAACATTTGACATCATGGTGTTGTAATTACCCTGCAGCCAAGGTTTTTAATGGATTTCTTGAGGAAACTTCTCTCAGCTTCAGAAGTTTCCTACCATGTACACCCACAGCGTAGGCACCAGGTTTAGGTAAGAAATGTTCTTAGAAAGAGCCTCAGACAAGTGTGAAAAGTGTCAGTGGTACAACACAGATGTAGGCACTGATTACTATTAACAAGCATTTAGTCAAGTGTGTTAATTTCATTCATTTTTCTCTAAATCTCAGTTGTATGGGGCTCCTGGGTGGCTCAGTCGGTCAAGCATCTGACTCTCCATTTTGGCGCAGGTCATCCTCTCATTCCTTGTGAGTTCAAGCCCACATCAGGCTCTGTGCTGACAGTGGAGTCTGCTTGGAATTCCCTCTCTCCCTCTCTCTTTCTTTCCCTCTCCTGGGCTCTCTCTCTCTCTCTCTCTCTCTCAAATTAAATAAATAAACTTAAAAAAAAAATCTCAGTTGCATGCTGTTACACACTATCTAATCCATAGGTCTACCTGCAGCTTTATCACCAGTTATATTGTTCAGTTATAGTATTTAAGTCAGGAAAAACAAGAAAGAATGGAATTCTGCATTGTTTAGAATGTGCCAGGAATCCTTAGTCGATGAAACAACCATTCTCAAAGGCCTCTTCTTCTCCATTATCCCAGTTTTAACTAAACACAGAAAGTATTTTGTTAAAATGGATTGCAGACACAAAGAAAAACTATTTCCAAGCCCTCCAGTCAGGTGAAAAAAGTTGCTGGCACTTTGTACGGGGATCTACAGCAGTGTTCCTGGAGCCAGAAGCTCACACAATGCTTCCTGCCTGCCTTGCTGCTGGCAGATATGGCCGCTGGTTGGAAATAATCGTTTTTAATAATGCAGATCATCACAAGAGCTCGTGGGAAATCACTCTAAATATTACCCTTGGACTTTAGTATAGAAATATAGCAAAGGGAAATTGTCCCTATGATGCTCAAGGGTTAGAATAATATGGAAAAACCAACTCAGTTCAAATAATTTATTGTCTCTGCCATGCTTTTTGCATAGCACAGCTTAAGCTGTCATTCACCGAAGGGCTATTTATACAGTCTGAAATTCCAAAGGATTCCTGGATTTGTGTTCTTCTACTCTCTTTAAATGATGCATAATAAGGTACTCTACAGAGGTCTTTTGTAATGAATGTGGAACTGTTTAGTTTGGGCCCCATCAAAGGGATGGAAGAACAGTAACTGGCTGTTTGAAATTTTATATTATAGAAACTATACTCTGCCACCACTTGAATTTGTTAGCATCTTTAAAATAAACTCTACCCCCAGACAAAACCAAATAAATCTTTGTATTCTTGACATTTCACTACAGAGGCCAATGAGAGGTGTAAATAGAAGCCCCAAGGAATAGAGGAAGTAGTTTTCCTGGAGGGGCATTCTGGAGGAGATATGCTGGCTATTGTTGATGGTGTTTTTTCTAAAGGTGGCCAAGTTTTTCTTGGCTTCTTTGACCTAATTATAATGCTTGCTTTCAGCTAGGCATTGCAGTGTTGAGATTGGGATTGCAGAGTTGTCAAGCCATATACCTGCTAAACATCTCAAACTGGATGTCCCGCCTGAACCCCAGTTTAATGTGTTCAAACTCCTGCCCCCAACTCCCTGCTCCCCCCAAGTACATGATAGTGTTCTTTCATTCCTCATCTCAGCAAGTGGCAAATAATTTACCCAGGCATCCAAAACATAAACATGGGAATGTGGTGTGAGGAACAACATGAGGGGAGAGGGAGATACTTCGTGAAGTTTGGGGCATGTTCACCAGGTAGTTTACAAATGTGGCTCTAACAAGATCAGTGGATTGTAGCAATGTCAGTATCCTGGTTGTGATTTTGTACTACAGTTTTGCAAGAAGTTCTTATTGAGTGAAACTGAGTAAAAGGTATGCAAGATCTCCCTATATCATGTCTTACAACTTCATAGGAACCCACAATTACCTCATAATAAAAAGTGGAAAAAAGAGTATCTTGATTCAGGTATAGATACGCACACCAACAGTACTCTTTTAAGCATAAATGCTATTTTCACCATATCACAGATGCATGCACAAAATGTCATAGTTCACTTTAAAAATATTTTTCTTCCATTACTCTAGTCCTTTGGTTTTGGAGAGTATGGAGCAGTAAATCAAATTAATCAAACCGTAGTCCTAGGCTACTGTTTGATACCCTATACAAAAAAAATAGGCACATGGCTGGCTCTTAATTGACCAAGCATGCTTTCACTGCTAAGCTTGCACTCAGTAGGTTTCTTCTTTTAGTATGTAACTCCAGCATTGGGAGACCTTTACCTTTGTCTCCTGAAATGCAGTATGATTTTTCTAATTATGTGCAACTCACTTTGAATTCCAGATTTTTCAAGGAGTACTGGAGCAGATTAAGATGATTCTGTTTATGGATGCTGCTTTCTTATTGATAACCAAGCCAGCATTTGCTCGAATAGTTTGTGTATGGTGGATTATAGTATTATCTCTGAGTCCATCTGAGGACCTCAGAATGGCAAGATGTAGTGAGGAATATTATGCTTGCTTCTTTCTGTGTAATGTTTGGGGGTGTGGTTTGTTAGAAATAGATGAAGAAATCAAGATGAAGGTCAGCTTTACCAAAATAAAATCTCTGCCTATTAAAGTTGTGCCATACTCCAAGAAGTATATCCATAATTTCTCAATCTAATGCTTAAAGAAAATAAGCAAAACATGCTGCTACGATTTTTATTGCAATCGATACATTTCTAAGCACTTAGAATAAAAAAAACCAAAACAGTATTTTGGTGAGCCCTCTGTTCATGAGTTGAATGTCCATCTACCACTTGTTTGAGGTGAAATGTGGTCATTTTTGGTGATTTAGACACAAATAAAGATAATGACCCAGTAATAGATGAAATATAGAAAACACGAAAAACTTATCTTCCTTCTGTCCTAGGAGACTGTTTAGGATTTGCTTGCATTGAGTGCTTTGATTTTTCCCTCTCTCCCTTTTACATGAGAGGCTATATTTATTCCCTGGAAAGCTTAATCTGTAATCAATTATATTTAACAAGTTAACTCAATTTTAAATGATATGATATAAATGAAGATTAAAGCTAATTTAAGGCAGCATTTTTTTCTTTACTACTGTTTAAATTAGCATTGGAAGAATCAGAAGGAACTATGTTTTTGATTAAGGTTTGGTTTAGGCTGAAGAGTTTCAATAAGATAATTTTCATAAAACTCTGAACTGGAGCCAATACCTGCTAAAAGATAGCAGGATATATTAAAGCCATATTAGAAGTTTAAAAGTAAAGTTCCTGAAAACCTTTAATCAGGAAACAAACTGTGTGTGTGTGTGTGTGTGTGTGTGTGTGTGTGTGTGTGTGTGTGTGTTATAAAGCCTGCCCCCATCTGTCACAGCTCAGTCATTCCGGTACCCTGTCCTCCTACCCAGTCCCTTTACTTTGACTCACGTCACCATCCCCTATGACCAGTACTACTGGTTTACTGAGCAGCATCCCCTATGTAAAGTTTGCATTCTGCCTTAAAATTCCTGAATAATTTTTCACACTAAAATCAAAATTATCTAAAATAGCATTCTGATTATGGCCAGTTCTCTGCCTAACACCCTCTAATACCTTTCCATTGGCCGTAAGATGGAGTCCAAGTTCTTTGTCTTGATATAATAGATAGAGTCTGCCCCAGCACAGCAAATGTCCCTCACGACATTTGTCTAGGTACCTCCTACACTTACTCACTTTATGCTCTATGAATGTGTTGAGCTTTCTCTTATCTCCTGGTGTTTGTGATGTTTTTAAACTCTTACTGAAATATCTTGCCCTTGACTCTCATACCTGTTACCTAAGTTTTAATAATGGCTCCTCCAGTCATGCCTTGGAATTGAAGAATCTCCCGGGTTATAGATGATAGCTAATTTGTCTGTCTTTCCAATAAATATGAAAATTACTTAGATCAAGGAGTGAGTCTTGCTCACTATTTTATCTCCCCACTTTATAAGATTTAGAGATTCTTTTGATGAGAAAGTACAAAAGAGTGACACTCAAATAGATGAAAGATAGAACTCTGTTACTTATCACTCCAAAAGAGTGAAAGCTTCCAGGCAGGGTCACACTGGAGGTTGTACCCTGGGAAAGGAGAGCAGCAAACTAAAGCTTTTGGGAGCATCTTATGCATGCAGGTGGGATGAAGTTAGCTGGATTTCCCAGTCTCCTGCAGATTGGCTAATTTGCCCCAAGTTGTCTGGTATCTGGCCCCTGAGTAATTAGGAAAGTGCTTAGTGACCCTTGAGAGTAACCCAGTAAGGGAAGTGGCTGGGGTGTGGGCTTAATCAGCTGCTCTAGAAAGGAGTCTGACTGGCCTCTAGCAACTGTCAAAACTGCATCAGCACAACTTTTCAAGCGAATGCATGAATGAATGAATTAATGAGTGAATGAATGAATGAATGAATGGACAAACCAGCAAATTATAGTATATATTCAAGTGTATATATACACATACAGTATATATTCAAATATAGTTTAGTGCTTGAAATATGTGCTCAATAAATATTTAACTGACACCACAAGTAAAAAATTGGGTATGTATATATGCATGAATGTATGCTACTATTTAGCCCAATAATAATTATTATGCTTTTTCTCAAATGGCTAGTTATTTAGTATGGACTTAAAGTATCCAGTGTCATCTTCCTGTCACTGAGTGTCTCTGGACCTCAGTTTTCACATCTTTAAAATGGGTTTCAGTTTCCTTCTTAAGTAAGGAGAAATAGTAATGAATTTGATAAATTTAAAAATGTAAATATTTTATTTTCAGAAATAGTAAGTAATTATATTGATTCGAGATAGAGCTACTAGAAAAATCTTATTGGTTGGACACATTTTGATAAGGTCTAGTCCAGAAACACAGTTTCTAGACCTGAAAGTCCAAATTTATTCCCTGCATTTTAAAATATATTTAAAAATTAGCCTTTTATTAAACAATAGTCTAAGAGTGCTGAAATTGCAGACAGGTGTCAACATATGGAAGAAAAATGTAGTTTATGTTTTAAAGCATCTTTTTTGACATTAAGAATAATTGGGATAATTTCTTTCTTGCTGCAGTTGCAGTTTGAGAAGCATAATAAATAAAAGTATTTGCAGAGTGTATTCAGATGACCTGTTTTCAAGAACTTTATGAAGACAAATGCCACTTTTTAGCCAGGGGCAAAATAAAAATGTTCCATTGAAGATGATTTTCTCTGGAGATAATATCTTTTATAAATTCTAGACTTTTTTTTACATTGTTAATACTGTTTATAATATGATTAAAACTGTATTAGTCCCGGTCTCCAGAGGAACAGAACCAATAGAATATATGTGAGGAGATTTATAATAGAAATTGGCTTATGCATTTATGGGGACCACGTAGTCAAACGATCTGCCGCTGTAAGCTGGAGACCCATGAACACTGGTGGTGCAATTCAGTCAAGTTCAGGAGAAGACGTGTGTCTCAGCTTGAGCACAGAGAGAGCAAATTCATTCTTTTCTCTGCCTTTTTAGCCTGTTTGGGCCTTCAATAGATTGGACTTGGTTGACGCTTAGCCACATGGAGGAGGGCTATCTGCTTTCTTTAGTTCACTAATTCAAATGATAATATCTTCCAGAAACACCCTCACAGACAGACCCCCAATAATATTTTACTAGCCATCTAGGCATCCCTTAGCCTGGTCAAAGTGACACATAAAATTAACAATCAGAAAGATCAAGGAGCTTAATTCCATATCTTTCTTATTACATACCATATTGTCTATGTAAGGTATAGACAAAAATATATTAAAAAATGAAAGGATGGAGGAGATATGTCATCCTAAAACCAAAAGAAAGCTGGTGTAGATATATTCATTTCACACAAAGCAGACTTCAGAACAAGGTAAATTATCAGGAATAAAGAGGGAATTACATAATGATAAAGGGATAAATTTTCAAAAAAGATGTAACAATGCTGAATGTGTCTATGACAGCAAGAGGGCATCAAAATACCTGAGGTAAAAACTGTTAGATCTTCAAGGAGAAGTCGATAAACCCACTGTTGTAGTTGTAAACTTCAGCACCCCTATCAGGGATTGATAACAGAAAATCAGTAAGGATAAAGTTGAACTGAATAGCACCATCACCCACAGGGATCTGATTGACATTTATGGAACAGTTCACTCAACAACAGAGTACATATTCTTAACAAGCTCACATGGGACAATGACCAAGATCAATCATGTTCTAGGCCATAAAACACATCTTCACAAATTTAAAAGTATAGAAATTATACAATGTTATGCTCTAAAACCATAATAGAATTAAACTAGAAATTAATAACTGAAAGATAGGTAGAAAATCCCCAAATACTTCCACATTTAAAAACACACTTCTAGGGGCACCTGGGTGTCTCAGCTGGTTAAGTGTCTGACTTCAGCTCAGGTCATGATCTCACGGTTCTTGAGTTCAATCCCTCTGTAGAGCTCTGTGCTGACATTTGGGGCCTGGAGCCTGTTTACGATTCTCTGTATCCCTCTCTCTCTGCCCTTCCCCCACTTGCACTCAGTTTCTCTCTCTCTCAAATAAATAAACATTAAAATAAATAAATAAAAACACGCTTCTAAATAAGACATTGATCAAAGAAGAGTCTATAAGAAAAACTATAAAATATTCCAAAGTAAATGAAAATGAAAATACAACTGTAAATCTGTGATATAAAGCAAATGCAGTATTTTAGAGGGATATTCATAGCACTGAATGCATTTGTTAGAAAAGAAGATACATCTAAAGTCAGGAATTTTAGTTTCTATTTTAGGAATGTAGAAAAAGAAAGCAAACTAAATCCAAAATAATAGGAAAAGAAATAACAAAAATTAGAGCAGAAATCAGTAAAATTGAAACTAGAAAAGTAATAGAGAAAATCAATAACAAATGATTCTTTGAAAACAGCAATAAAATTGACAAGCCCTCAGACAGGTAAAGCAAGGAGAAAGAAGAGAGGACACAAATTATGTAACAGATTAATATCTTCAAAGATGTATCTAATAAAACTGAAAATATGTGTCTATTAGGGAAAGATATAGTCTGAACAGGCCCGTATCAGTTAAATAATTTTAATCAACAATTAATAATATTCTAGGGGCGCCATGGTGGCTCAGTCAGTTAAGCTTCCGAATTCGGCTCAGGTCATGATCTCACAGTTCTTGGGTTCAAGCCCTGTGTCGGGCTCTGGGGCTCTGTGCTGACAGCTAGCTCAGAGCCTGGAGCCTGTTTCAGAGTCGGTATCTCCCTCTCTCTCTGACCCTCCCCTGCTCTCTCTCTCTCTCTCTCACTCTCTCTTTCTCTCTCTCTCTCAGAAATAAATAAAACATTAAAAATTAAAAAATATATATATTCTAAAACAGTAAGGCCCAAGTCCAAACAGTTTCACTGGTGAATTTTGTCAAATATTTAAAGAAGAAATGATACTAATTCTTTACAATCTCTACCAGAAAATAGAAACAGAAGGAATACTTTCTACCTCATTCTTTAATGATAGCATTACTCACATACCAAAACCAGACAAAGATAATTCTAAGGAGGAAAATTACAGACCCATAATTTTAATTAAGCATACATGTAAAATTTCTCAACAAATTATTAGGAAAGAAAATCCAACAATTTATGAAAAGGATTATGTACCATGACCAAGGAGAATTTATCTCAGGTATTCAAGGTTGGTTCTACATTAAAAAATCAGCTCATGTAATTCATCACATTAACAAGCTAAAGAGGAAACATATATAATCATATCAGTAGATGAAGAAAAAACATTTGACAAAATTCAACATGCATTCATGCTGTAAATTCTCAGGAAACTAGGAAAAGAACAAAAATTTTACTCAACCAGTAAGAAAGTAGATTATCCCCCCCCCCCAAGATCAGAACAAGAAAAGATATGCCTCTCTCATCACTCTGATTCAACATCATATTAGAAGTCCAACCTTCAGTGTTCGACTTCAGCCCAGGTCATGATCTTGAGGTTCGTGAGTTGAGCCCTGCATTGGGCTCTGTGCTGACAGCTTAGAACCTGGAGCCTGCTTTAGATTCTGTGTTTCCCTCTGCTTCTGTCCCTCACCCCTTGCACTTTGTGTGTGTGTGTCTCTCTCAAAAATAATATAAATATTTTAAAAAATTTAAAGCTAATACAATAAGAAAAAGAAATAAAATATACACAAATTGAGAGAGAAGAAATAAAGCTGTCTTTATTTACTTATGTAATAATTATCTCTGTACAAACTCCCAAAATATAGACATAAAACCTCCTGGAAGGTAGCAGGATACACTATTAATTAATATAAGCTTAACTTACAAAAGCCAATTGCCTTCTTAAATAGCAATAATTAACAATTGGAATTGAAACTTGAAAGCACAAAATCATTTATATTCTGTGCTGCAGAAGACCTGAAATACTTAGTATAAAGCTAATAAAATATGTTCAAGAGCAATATGAGGAAAACTACAAAGCTCTAGGGAAAGAATTAATGAATACTTAAATAATTAGAAAGATATCCTGTGTTATTATTAGAAGTGTTATTAAGATATCACTTCTTCCCAACTTTATCTATAAATTCAATGAAAAACAAATAAAACTTCCAGCAACTTATTTTTGGATTATCACAAACTCATTCTAAACTTTATGTGGATGCAAAAGAGCCAAAAAACCAACCCAACATTGAAGAAGAATAAACTGGAAGACTAACACTAATGAACTTCAAGATTAACTATAAAGCTACAATAACCAAGACGGTGTAGTTTAGGGAAAAAAAAATAGATCAATAGAACAACAAAATAGATACCAATTCAGTAGAGGTGGGATAAGCTTTTCAACAAATTGTGGTACAATTGGACATCCAAAAAATGAATCTAAACATCTGCAAAAAAACTGAATGTAGACACAGATCTTAAACTTTTCCCAAAGATTAAATTAAAATGGATCATAGTCCTAAATGCAATACATACAACTTGTAAAATATATAACACTGGAGAAAACCTAGGTGATCTTGTGTTTATCAAGGATCACCTAGTTTTTTTGAGGTACAATATCAAAAGCATAATCCATGAAAGCAAAAATTGATAAGTTGAGTTTCTTCAAAATTAAAAACTCCTGCTTTCTGAAAGGCAATGTTAAGAGAATAAAAAGACAAACGCCTGAAGAAAATATTTCAAAATACATGTCTGATAAAGGACATATATCCAAAATATGCAAAGAGCTCTAAAAACTCATTAATGAGAAAACAATCAATCCAACTACAAAATGGACATAAGAATACGTACAAATGGTAAATGAGTGTAGTAAAAGATGTTTGACACCATATGACATTTGGGAATTGCAAATTCAAACAATAAAGAGGGGCACTTGGATGGCTCAGTTGGTTAAGCATCTGGCTCTTGATTTTGGTTCAGGTTATGATCTCCTAGTTCATGGGATTGAGCCCTGTGACAGACTCTGCACTGACAGCATAGAGCCTGCTTGAGATTCTCTCTCTCTCCCTCTCTCTCTCTCTGTCTACCCCACCCCCAGTCTCAAAATAAACTTTAAAAAAGCAAACAAAAAACAAAACAAAACAAAAGACAACAATGAGATGCCAGTGCACACTTTTTTAAAGTGGCTAAGTTCCAGATCATATTCATTATCAAATTTTAGCAATGATGTAGAACAACAAGAATTCTGATTTGTTGCTCATGGAAATGCAAAATGATCTAGCTATTTTGGAAGACAATTTGGCAGGTTCTTATAAAGTTAAACATAGGCTTATTATAAATATAGCATTTGTGAGATGAAAACTTATGTCCACACAACAGCTTTCACATGATAGGGTATAACAGCTTTATTTATAATTGCCAGAAAAAAACCAAAATATTCTTTAATAGGTGGATAAACAAACATACCGCTATACAGTGCATGTCCATACAATGGAGCAATAAATACATCCATACAATTCATTGATGAAAAGAATACATTACTTACCTAAAAGTTAAATTTTTTAACGTCCTGTCAGTAATTATATTCATAGGAATCATTCAAAAAATGATTGTGTTATGTTGGTGGAAATCCTAAAAACACTTTATGACCGAGTTAACCTAAAGCTATTGATACACAGTGAAGGTCTACCACTATTCTGTTCTTTCCTCATACCCTTACTATATCCACAACATTTTAATGTTGAACTTTTCTTTATGACACAGTGTTTATGAAGTTATGTCTATAGAAACAAGTAACTGGCTTCTCTATGATTCTAGGTTTGACTTTTATCACAGAAATTACTCACAGTTGGAGAATCATTTCCTGGATGGCATGGAGTGAAGTAGGGTGGGGCTTGGGGATGAGATAGTTAGGTGGAAGCATTGTTTGTTTGTTTGTTTTGAGAGAGAGAGAGAGATCAGGGAAAGAGCACAGAGAGAGAGAGAGAGAGAGAGAGAGATCCCAAGCAGCCTCTGTTCTGTTGCTGCAGAGCCTGGTGCAAGGTTGTATTCCATGAACCAGGAGATTATGACCTGAGCAGAGATCAGGAGTTGGACATTTAACTGACTGAGCCACCCAGATGCCCCATGGAAACACAAATTTTAAGAAGATAAATATACTGTATCCAAAGCTAATTGATTTTCCATATTTTTTGACAAACAAATGATGACTGTGACAAAAAAATAAAAGTGGGTTTAAGAATTGACATTATTTATGTTCATGTGCTGCAGCTAACATATACCTCACAGTATCATCATGAGATACTTTGTTTTAAGGATCACAAAACATAAGCCAGAATGCCAGAGCCAATTCCCCAAGGTGAAAATCATAGACTTAGAGGTGAAGACCCAGGGTTTGCATTTATGTGTAACCTGACCCTAAAAGGCTATGCTCTTTTCACAAGACCACTGTGCCACTAGGAAACCATTTGTAGAGTGTACAAATGGGAAGAATACTAGACAAAAGACTGTAGATAATAAACTAGAATAGTAAACAAGCCATAAATGTTGTGCCTAAACAAAATGGAAAAAGCTTGACACCTTTTCTTATTATATCCTACAGGCCATTTCGCAAGGCAGGTCACATTCCACACTACAAATAGTGTAGATACCATTGCCTCTACATTATATACTTGCTTTTTAATGCCTAATCATGCTGTCTTCCTATGGCATGTGCTGCATAGTTGTTGTTGTTGTTGTTTTCTGTGAAAGATTTTATTAGGAAGGTGATTAAAAATATTAATTTCTTTTTATAACATAAGGACTCAACATTGGTTCTTTAAGAGTAGATAGATTCTACCAACTTCCCTTCCCTATCACACTTCCATTAATTTTGCTTTGTTCCAGACACCATAACCTTTCCATTTACAGATCCATATATTTGGAGACTGTAAAGAGTAGAGAAAATGAAGAATAGAGAAATTTATAATTGAAAAGTCTCCTAAAGGTGATCTGGACCACAATTCATCATAATGTCTGGGAGATATATAGCCCGGAGCAAAGTTTGAAATTGCACACAGAACTCATCTTGGGAAGCCTTAACTTCTCTACAGATACCATGAATTTCCCTGCAGACAACACCTAGGGCATGACTGAACTGAGATGCTTCGAGAAATTGAATCTACTGCCCCTGATTTTTTCTTTGCTAGAGTGAGTTCTGAGAATTCCCTCTGCTTTGCATTGCTGGCCCTCAAACGAAGCTCAACTGCAGGTGCTTCTGATTAGAGCCTAGCTTTATGCCTGCAACTTAGCTTCAAAGGTTTCAGCAAGCAGGTATCTGATGTCTACAGTTGGGGAAAAAATGTCAAACATTCACTGCATTTGTCAAGGTCCCTTTAACAAAAGGGCTCCCTAAATTGAACGCATCATTCCAGATGGCTTATGACCAATGCAGTATGCAATGCAATTAGCAACCTTCATCTGGATAGAACACATAATGATATTAAAGCACATACTAAGATTATGTGAACATTTTTCAGATCCACATCAAAGTATTGGTTCATAATTAAGCTTGCAGTTCACTATTACCCTAAAATTTGTTCACCTTTTACTGCTGTTTAGCCATGTGTTCTCCATCTTATATTTGTACAATTGTGCTAAAATTTTTTTAAACCCAAATACAGAACTTTATATTTAGCCCTGTTAAATTTCACTTTGTTAGTTTTGGCTCATCTTTCCAACTTTCTGCAATCCTCTTGAATACTGTTTCTGTCATTCAGTATAGTAACTATCATTCCACACCTTTGTGTCATACACAAATCAGATAAACATGCTTCTCCTTATTATCCAAATGTTGGATAAAAATGTTGAAAAGAGTAGAAAGCATTGTAGAATACCACATAACAGTTTCATCTACAGTGGTATCTCATCATTAATGAATATGTTATACCATGCTGATTAAACTGAATGTATGCAGAATTATATTGAACATATGTTCATTCTTTTAGTTTACATGATGATGATGAAAAGATATAGATGAAAAGTATTTAAAGGAAACATTTTTTATAGTATGAGCATTATACAGAAAGTGGGATGTGATTAAGATTTAAGGATAATGCATCTACAATGTGTGAACAACATATTTATCAAAAAAGTAAAATTGAAGAAACCCGGATCACTATCACTTATATATTAAAGATCAGTCTTAATATTGTATAGCTATGAATCTTAGAGTGTATTAAAGCAGGGGTCAGCAAACATTTTCTGTGGAAGACAGTAATTAACAGTTTAGATTTTGCAAGCTCTGTGGTCTCTACTGCCTTGATGTTACTTTGCCCTTGTAGCACAAAAGCAGCCATAGACAACACAAAAATAAATGGGCATGACTGGATTCCAATAAAACTTTATTTGTAAAAAACATGAGGCCAGATTTGTCCCACAGGCTATAGTTTTGAATTTCAACACTTATCTATGCTCTAGTACTTGGTAGTTAGTTCATAATTTTTTCCTGAGGTCACAAATAAAAACCTTGAAGGTTTCTGTTCAATTCCAGATTCATTATTTTTATGATTTATTCATCACAATACGTATAGGTATTAAATGTACAGTTGAAAATAGAGTCAGCATTCATATATGTGGTCGTTGCCCAGATCCTCTTTCAAGAATTAGGGGCTAATTACCTAAAATATTGGAAGTCTGCCGGCAGACAGCCTTCAGCTGAATCCACCATGGGGATTAGTTGAGTGGAAGAGAACCATCTCTCCGAAGACCCTGCCTCCTTCCCATCATGCTCTGTATCCAGTGATTGGTCAACATGGAAGAAGGAGGCCCAGCCCTTCATCCTAACACAGGACAAGAGTAAGGTCATTTCAGCTTTACAGTACCTGCCTGTAGCTTTTATTGAGACTACATTTCAGCTAATCTCTCTCTTATCTCAATATTTCCTTTTTTATTACCTGACTGTTGATCCCAGCATGCTCCTTAATAACCCACCTGTATTCTGATCTCTATCACAGAATCTCCTCTCTAATGAATGCAACCTGAAACAATAAGAATAACATTTTTCCTTGAATTATGACAACAGTAGTCATATATATGAGTGATATCCATTCAAGTTTTATCTCCCTTCAACTGATCTTACACATGGCCTTGCATTATGAAGTATGATATAAAATGCTGGTACTCTTTTTTTTAATTAAAAAAAAATTTTTTTTAATGTTTCATTTATTTCTGAGAGAGAGAGAGAGTGTGAACCGGGAAGGGTCAGAGAGAGAGGGAGATACAGAATCTGAAGCAGGCTCCAGGCTCTGAGCTGGCTGTCGGCACAGAGCCCGATGCGGGGCTCGAACCCTTGAACCCTGAGATCATGACCTGAGCCGAAGTCGGACGCTTAACCGACTGAGCCACCCAGGCGCCCCGCTGGTACTCTTTTTATAAGTCTCTGTGGACTCTCTCTGTCTTCACAAATTAATAAGGCTCATCTATTACAAAATATCTTATGTAACCACACCAGTTGCTTACCATTTATATTATTTTATGGTTCTCAGAATTCTCCTGATTACTAGAGCAGGTACCATCTGCTTACTGGTACAGAGAGGCACTAACCTTTCCCTAACAATTTTGAAGGTTGTAAATCTTCACCAGAAGAGACAATCAATAAATCTTCAACAAGTTTATGCTTTCAAAACAAGTTTTGTGGAGCATTTGAGAATACAAGAGTGAATGTAAGATCAAATTTGTGTGCCTGCCACATGAATATAAAATTCGGTAATACACATGAGACTTATGCTTCCTAAAAAACGGGAAGTGCCCAGCAGATGGTGAGGAAAGCTCAGAGTAGGTAACAGTGAGGCATAAGATGATCTAGGAAGAGGACAATGAGGTGCATTTAAATTTAATTCCATTTTTTCCCCAAATTACTTCCTCCCAAATGATTTCAAAGTTATAAATAAAATTACTGTAGATCTGTTTGAATCAAGAGAGAAAATAAAAAGAGAATTTAAAGAATGGAAGGAAAATAATTTTTACTTAGCATTTTCTATTGTTGGTAATCTTGTAAAGCATTTCCCATGTGCCAGTTGTTTACTTACTAACTCCTTGTGTGGTGAGTTTGGTTGGTACCATCTTTTATAAGGCAGCTGAAGTTCAGAGAGGCTATATAACTTAGTTAGGGACATACAACTATTTAATAGTGGGCTGAAATTCTAATCCAATTAATTCTGATGCTAAACTTTTTTTCTCTTTACACTACATTGAAAACATATCTAAAGCATGCAGATTAGCCTAAAAGGACAGTAGCTTATATATCTTGTTTTACTTGCAACCCAGATAAGATGCCTTATTCATATCTTCTTCAGAGGAAGAAACTTTGTAAACCCATCTCTATCTTCAGAGCCTGCATTAGTGACCAAGTATTATATGCATGTGGATTGGGTTAGCTGTGAATATTCTGAACTTTGTCCAGGCAAGGTTTATGTCCATCCAAATTATATCATTTACATGTTGCAACCAAAACACCTGCCATGCTTCTAGTGTTTCTAGAAAAATAGTGAAATACATTCTTTAGCAATTTGTAAACTGTAGGTGTTTTGCATTTTCGATAATTCTTTCCTAAATGTTGTTGCTGTATTCAAACAAAAATTGTGTAATTACAACATGAAAGTACAAATGGTATGTGGATCGACAAAGGAGAGGGTTGAGAAGAGAATTGGTAATGAGGAAGTGCCAAATTATGTAATCATATAGGAAATTGGAAGTTTCATTTTAGACACTAGATACAGTCAAGGCTGATTCCAAAGACACATTACAAAAGACTAATCAAAAACTGTCTCACACCTTAAAAATCTCATACACATTAATACAGTTGAAGAGTAGTGAAACTGATGAAGAGATTTCTTTAGAGAGATTTGTGTTTTGAATACTACTCTCCAAATTTGTAAGGTGGCAGGTAATTCCCTGTTCATATGAATATAAAAGAGAGGGCTTTTAGCAGGGAGTGTCCTGGGTCTCCCCAATATATCTGATACTTGCCAGGAAAATCTAAGGCAGAGAAGGCTACCAGTCACCTGATAGCAGTGTGAGCAATATACTTACTGTATTGTGGTTGGACTGTGTTTTGAAAGTGCGTACAGGTGAAGAAGAATCTGGAGTGCTTCCTGAGGACCAGATGCAGTGCATAATTACAGGCCATCTTAGAGCTTGTCCAATAGGGCCACCTAGAGGGGAAGCTGAATGTGGCTGAGGGAGTTCTGAGAGGTTGAGAATCATTGTGGATAAAATGGTCAAGAATCCTGCAGATAAGATCACCAGTAACAGGAGTCTTTGTAGAACCCAGGAAAGTGCCCCATGAGAGAAGAGATCTGCTTTATATACCCTTCATGTCATGCCTCAATCCCAGTCCAGAAAGGATCTAAAATAGCAGGTAGGGTTTGGGGGAATGTATGTATAGAAAGGGGAGAAGAAGCCAGTGACAGTCCCCATTCCTACCCCTTCTGTTGCATACAACTAGGTGGCAGGAAACCAAATTTGGGAGAAGGCAAAGCAGTCTTAGCTTTGCATGGACTTGAGTGTGGATTAATATATGTTTCTGATATTCACACTGCTGAATTTATACTGTGTAGCTGTATAAAAGTGGGTACAGACATGCAGGACCCACCTAGGTTTTCATCCAAGGTGACTATCATGGAAGAAAATTTCAAAGATCACTGGGAAGAAAAAGATTTTTAAGTCACACTTTATGAATCGTGGTATGTCAATGTATCTGGCATATAGATTTGTATAATAAAGATAATTTCAGTGAGCTCAGAAGAAAGAATTTGAATACAGAAATTGATAGGACTGCAAATTAGTTAAGTAGAGAATTCTGAATGTCAGGCTAAGCGTTTGAACTTTATTACATAGAAACTAGGAAATCATTGAATATTGGGCTTTGATAGATAACTTTACTATTTTGACAAGTAGTATTATTTTTAGTGGTGACATGTACTAATTCCAGGTGAATGACTGGTAATGCAGAGCACAATAAAAATCTCTGGAAATGTTAAATACATGAGTAAATAGAAATAGCTTTTTATGTTGTTTAAAACAATAACAACATTTTATGAGGTTTAAGTATGTGTGGAATTAAAATACATGACAATAATAATACAAGCAAAAGAAGGCATGGAAAAATTATGTTTATTGTTTTCTGAAAAATATTTAAAGTAAAAATGAAGAGAAACTTTAATAATTCTAAGATGGGTCTTGAAATGTCTAGAGTAATTATAAATAAAAAATAAAATAATGTACTTCTAAAAACCTAATAAAGAAAAAATTTGAAGATAAAAAATATTATTCTAAGGGAAGGCAGGAAAGGAGTAAAAAGGAAAAAAAAACCAAATGATGGGGCAAATAGAAAGCAAATATTAAAATGTATGTTTAAGCTCATATACATCAGTAATTACATTAAATATAAATGGACTAAACACTCTAATTAAAACAAATATTTTTCTTATGGGAATAAAAATATACATGCTGCTTTTAAGAACCACACTATAAATCTACAGATATAAAAACATGCATTATACAACAAATAAATAAGAGAATGTTGGCGTGTTTCTTCAGATAACAATTAAACCGAGCTTAAGAGCAGAAACAGTATCAGAGTTAAAGAGCGTCATTATATTATAATAAATGAGACAGAAAGGGGAAAATATAACAATTCTATATTTATATGCACATAACAATATATTTTTTTAAGAAGGAGCAGAGACAAGGAGAAAGAGACAAATTCAAAACTGTAGTTGGAAAATTTAACACATTGCTATTAGAAACCAATAAAATAAGATTTTTAGAGATCAGTAAGGCTCTCTACAGAAGACTTTAAGAGCATGGTTAACACATTTCCCCTAGCTGAAATATATATAACATTTTATTCAATAATTGCTAGAAATGCATTTTCAAAAGTGTATGTGGATCATTTACCAAAATATAAAGCAAATCTAAACAAAATATTAAGGGTGGAATTCAAACACAATATATTCACTGACCATGGTGGAATTGAACTAGAAAGCTACTACAAAAATGTAACTAGAAAATTCATCAATTTTTGAAAATTAAATATTACACATTAGTGACACATGTCTATTAAGAAATCACATTGGAAGCTAGAAAACAATTTGAACTGATTCATCATGAAAATATGGTATATTAAATGTGTGGGGTGTAGCTAATTTGTGAGGAGAACAGCAGTTCCCCCTGGAGGATATTTTCCCCCAAGGGAACCTCCGGCAATATATACAGTTTTGGTTGTCACAACTGAAGGTGTGGAGGTGTTATGTCTCCCCGTGGGCAGATAGGCCAAGGATATTTCTAAACATACTCCAATACAAGGCAGTATCCCACAGCAAAGAATTACCTCGCCTAAAATGTCAGCTGTGCAATAGTTGCACAGTCCTAGATGAGAGAGAAATCCAATGCCCTGAATGTAAATATTAGAAAAGAAGGATGATTATCAATGATCTAATTATACATCTGAAAGAGCAAGAGAAAGAATAATGCATTACACCCAAAGAAAATAGGAAAACAAAACTGAAAAAGATAAGAACAAAAATTAATGAATAGAAAATGAGCATACTATCAAGAAAATAAACCAAAATTTTGTTATTTGAGAATAATAATAAAATAAACACACTTTAGCAGTAATAATCAAGAAAAAAAAGGCACAAATGACTGATAATCAGGAATTAAAAATGGGACACCATTTTGGTGCCGTCAACTAGTAAGGTGATAAGCTATTATAAACAACTTCACATCAAAAAACTTGAAAATTAAAACTGATAACTTGAAAAACACAACTTACCAATACTAACATCAGAAATAAAAACTGTAAATAGACTTGTATGTGTTAAATAAATTAAATCTTTAATTCAAATTTTATTTCTTTCCTAGAGATTAGAAAATGGGGGAAACTTAGCAATGTGTTTTACTGAGGATAGCAAAACATTGATGCTACAATCTAATATGAGCAGTACACATACCCACAAACGTACAGACACACACACATGCATTCACGCACACTCACACAAAATTAGAGTGCTAATATCTTCAGAACATACATAGAAACTTCCTAAATAAATATTATAAAATATTAATAAACATAATTCAGTAATATATAAAAGGATATCACAACCAACTGGGGTTTAATCTAAAGATATAAGGTTGATTTAATATAATAAAAAATGAACTACTTAATGTAACAAACCATATTAACAGTAAAAGAAGAAAAACAATATGACCCTCATTTAAGAATACCAGAAGAAGCATTTGATAAAATTCAACACTCATTTATGTTTTTTTTGAAAAGCTCTTATAAAACTAGATTTAACACAGAAGCATGTAGCCAGCATTCTATTTTATAGTAAAATTTAAGTTTCAACTCTAATAATCAGAATGAGGCAAGGATATTTATTAAAACTGTATCTATCTTATATATATACTAGAGGTATTTGCAAGAATAATGTGGCAAGAAAAGAAGTGAAAGAAAAATTTTAAAGGAAGATTGTATTTGTAGAAAATTGAATAAAGTACAGTTAAGATTGAAATTTTAGAGTGAATAATTGCATTTTGCTTTGTCATGTCCTGCAAAGTAGGTATAAATAAGAAATCATAATTATTTTACTAACAATATACCTAAAATAAGATTTTATAAGGGATACTACTTAAAATAGAATAAAAACCATCACATTTATAGGAATAAAAATATAAAAGAAGATGTACAAAACCTCCACAAAGAAAACTATTTTATTGAAAGGAATATTACAAGTGTCAATAAAGGGAGTGATTTTTCATTTCATTGTTTGGAAGACTCAGTATTCTAAACATGTCAGCTCTCACCAAAATGACCGATAGAGTCAGTGCACACTCAATCAAATATCAGTAGGATATTTTATGGAAATGAATCACTTGATTTCAAATTTTATACAGAAATGCAAAGGACCAAGAATAACAAAGATAATCTTAAGAAGAGTAAAACTGGTGACATTTTAATAACTTATATAATGATTTATTATAAAGTTAGTAAAATTAAACAATGTGTTAGGATGGTCAAAGAAACCAAATAAATAAACTAGAAAATTATTTATACATAGAGAATCCTGTGACTTATTAAGTTGTAACTATAATGCAGTATGAAAAGAGTAATCTTCACAATAAATAGCCTGGATCAATTAGATATCTATATAGAAATTTTAAAATGAACCTTTTCCCCAATCTCATAGAAACCACAATTATCAAGTATTAGATGAAGCATAGACCACAATGGAAAGTAAAATGACTAAAATGAAAAGAAGATATCAAAGGACAGTATCTTTGTGGTCTTGGCGTACACCAAGTTATCTTAAACTGGGCCTTAAGTGCACTAAACATAACAGAAAAATGTGATGAGTTGGACTATATTAATAATTAGGTCTCTTATTTATCAAAAACTACCAGTTAGAAAATGAAAACTATGGAGATGGCAATCGTTGTATATGTATCCAACAAAGAATTCATATCCAGAGTATAAAATTATTTCTACAAATCAATAAGAGAATTACAGATAATCCATTTTAAAAACTAAGCAAATGACTTTGAGTCATGTCACAAAATAAATATCTAAATGGCTGATAAACATATAAATTTGCTCAGTCTCCTACATATCTGGGATGTGCACATTAAAATTAAAATGAGACATTACACCTTCCAGAGTGGCCCCCTATTTTTTTTTTTAATATTATAAAGTATCTTCAAGGCCATGGAGTAAATGAAACTCTTAAATTGTTGGTGGGAATGTAAACGAAACTTTGGCAATATTTTTTTTAAGCTGGTTATTTGCATACCCTGTGACCCAGTGACTTAATCACTAGATACACATTTACCAGAAATACAAACAAATGTACATTAAAAGACATGTTCATCAATGTTCTCAAAGTGCAGTTTGTAATATGTAATACCTGAAAGCCATTTGAATCTGATTTAGCAGGAGAATACATATATCACAGTTTATTTACTCAGTGTAATACTACATGACAAAGAAAGAAAAATAAACACAAAGAACAAGAATAACTTTCATCATCATAATTTTGAGTGGAAGAAAACAAAAATAGCATAAATTTCATGATTCCATGTCCATAAAACTCAAAAGAAGCAAAATAAGTCTTGGCGATACAGCCTAGAGTAAGTAAGGGTTGCTCAGTAGATGGTCATGGGGTTGATCTGGAGTTGGTCTTGTTGAAAACAACTTGTCTATAGATTGGGTTGACGAACTTTTTCTGTGAAGGGTCAAATGGTGAAATTTCACAGCTTTGTGCACCATAGGGTCTCTGTTGTGACTACTCAACACTGTTGTTGTAAGGATGAGGGCAGCCATGGACAGTATGTAGGCACATGATTGTTACTGTGTTCCAATAACACTTTACTTACAAATACAGGAGGCAGATGGGCCATATTTGTTCCATGGACCCCAGTGTTCTGACCCCTGCAGTAGATAGAATAGCACTATTTTGAACTTTTCAGTCAGTGTTGTTCCCTGCAGTCAGTCTCTCTATGCCTTTCTGCTATTTTATAAGCTTTGGCTTGCACCAATAGTAGTTTCAGACATTCCTTAAATTTAAGGTTCCATTTTATTGTTCTATTTTAAATTTCAGTCCGTTGCATAGTCTGTTAATATAAAAAGAGAATTTATGCAACTAAATTTGCATAAGAAGATTAATTTCAAAGAAAGAATTTTAAAGAAATCTCATGTCACATTAAAGAGTACCATCATTTCCTACTTAATTGTTGCATATCTGACCTTCAGTACCAAAGGAAAGAAAAAGTGCACTTTGCTTTTTATACACCTACTGCAAATAAACATAAGCCTGTATTCCCAGTCCTTGCATTTGTATTGTGAACATGGATCAAGTACACAATTACCTAGAGAAATTCAAATAAAATAGAAGACCTTTGGTCATGGCAAGAGTGTACTTCCTTGCCCCAAGAGAAGGTAAGGAATGACTTCTTCCATGTAGATTAGCTAGGGTGGGAATTCACTCCAACTTTTATACTCCTGTGATCCTTTGGCACAAGATTTTTAACATTAACATTAACATGAAAAATATAAGTCCCAAAGGTTAATTATAAGCAGAGTTGTCCTTGGTAGGAAATATCTTTCATTCTAGTCATGAAAAAAAGTGTATAATAGTGTAATAAAGCTGTTTGGGAAAACAATGGTCAGGTGCTTTTTCCTATACTCTTGGGAGAGAATATGACTCTCTGTTGGAAAGTAGGCGTGGGAGCTAAGATGTCTCTTTCCCCCTCATCTCACCATGACTTCTTAGTATGCGCCTATGAAATTACTTTAACCTTTTCCATCTAAGGTGATGAGTTTGCAAGAGCAGTGCTTTTTAGTCAGAGGTTCCAAGAGGCATTATTAATTGTTTTTCTAAAAGGAGTTCTTTGTGCCTCTTTTTTTTTTTAAAAAGCATCTTTAAAAAATTGTCTATTTTTATGACCTCCCTTCCTTCTCAAGGTTTTGACTGGCCTTTGCAAGTACTAAGTAGAAAAATACATATAAATTTTTCATTTCATCAAATATTTATTCGTGGCACAATGAGAAAATGGACAACTGAGCAACAGTTAATTTTGAGGCTAGATGGATTTTCTTTTGGCTGCAAGTGATTGCTCTTTATGGGTTCATGGTTTCTGGGGAATTTGGCTGCAGTATGAGTTTTGTTTCTTGAAACTATTCATATAGTCTTGATGTACACATGTGTGAAACATTATAAGAAGACTTCTCCTTTTAGGGTTGGAACAAAGAAAAATTACCAGGAAACTAGATAAGGAAGCTGAGGCTCCCATTCGTGAAGTCTGACCTGTGTAACCAGCCTACACCCTCCGATTCTTCAGGTGTTGGGGCATTTTTAGGAGGTCCCTCATCCTTACTGACGTAACACAACCATACTTAGGCTAGCATTTCTAATTTGATCATAGATCCAAGTGTTACATCTGTAAATAGAAAAAATTTGAATCTGTATACCAAATTATGTGCCCTACCTGATAGTTTCTTAGACCCTGAGACTCATGGTTGCTCTTACTAACATCTGAAAAATAGTAAATTTGAAGCATCTCTCTTTTCTCTTAGTTTTATTTTAAAAAACACTCAAAACACATGACAACTATCAAGAAATGCAGTCCGAGGTTAAATGTTCTGAGCATTCTAAGAAAAGGAGCTATATAAATGCAAAGCATTCATATTATCATTATGGAAACTCATTTCCTCATTAACTTCTATTTCCGTTCCAACAAATATTCTTCAAAAGGCCCATTTTGTCTTTCAGCATTTTGCATGCAGACCTTGGCAGCCATCTAAAAAAACCCTTGGTACTGTGCATACTGCTTGCAAATACTTCATTATGAATCTAGTGTTTCAGCTGGTAAACACAGAAAAATTAAGCATGAAATAAACCAACACTCCAGACCAAAAAATAACTAAAGTAAAAGTGAAAAATCTCAAACCAGACTTCACAAATCAAATAAGAGTTTAAATCCCCTATCCTGTAATAAAACCCAGTTTATTGGAAAGGGGCAGACTTGTTTCAATTCAACCATGATCATTTATTTGAAGCACATAATATCCCTAAGTCCATGAAAAGAAAGGCAGTAGAGAATGGGGATGATTTTAATTTTAGTCCAAATGTAAATATAAAGAGTATTCAAATGGAAAGAATGCTTACCAGCCTATTTGTAAAATTTGACTACTAGAGATGGTGTTATATTAGCTAGTACATCATAGGGAACATAGAGATTCAATGCTTACAATTTATATTTATTAATTGCCAGTAAAAGAAAAAAATAGAGACTAGCAACTTGATCTGAATTCTTATAATTAGAGGGTTTCTTTATAAACTTGAAGACATTAAATAAATGTGTTGACAAGTTACTGATTTTAATACAACCTCTTCAGAAATAGGTTAACTTTTTAAGTAATTCTAAAGGACTAGTTTTAGGCAAATTTTGAAGGTGGAAGGCCATACTTTATTAATTTAAATTAATAGAAATTAATAGAAAAATAGAACATCAGCAAAAATAGAACAGCCTTTGTACATGTTTTCTTTAATTTTTAACATTTATTGTATTTGGATGGTATTTTGCTTTAAGCAATTGGTTATTGAGTCTGTCTCCTCATCCTCCTGTGTTCTGTAACTCGTTCTCATGCATTCAGTCAAGTATCATCATTTTAAGATTAATGTACAGTAAATCAAAAGGAAATTCATTTAGTTTACATTATAATAAAGAAATTTGGAAATAATCCATATTTTACAGTATTATTTTTTGTTGGGAAAAAGTAAAAGTTTAAAATGGAGATACAGGATAAAAATGTTATCCATGCAGCATTCATTCATTCAGTCATTCATTCATCAGATATTTAACACTTACTGCATATGGAAAATGTACCACAAACATTCTGTGTTCAGAGGCTTTGACCAGTGACTAAGGAAAATCACTCAAATCTCTTTTCTTAGTATTATTGAAAGAGATGTTTCTCTAAGGTCCATTGATCCAAGAATCTGAATCTATAATTCATCTGAATGAAACACTTCCTCAGAAGTTTTTTTTTATGTAAATTGATCTTGTCACAGTTGATACTTAGAGTAGGAAGCATTTTCTATTCTCATTACCATGTGTTCATGTATGTGTGCATGTATGCGTGTCTTTATGTGTGTGTGTGATAACCTGGCAGATTTTACACCAGTTTCTGAGATGTCTTGACTCCCTTATCTGATTTTATAATGTTTATTTATTTTTAAGGGGAGAGAGGCAGAGAGAAGGAGATAGACGATCTGAAAAAGGCTCCTCACTGTCAGCACAGGGTCCAACATGGGGCTTGAACGCACAAACTGTAAGATCATGACCTGAGCTGAAGTCAGACATATAATTGACTGAGCCACCAAGGCACCCCTCCTTTATCTGATTTTACATCATATTTACAGTTAGGTTTTTTACTAGAAGCACCAATATATGACAATTAACATGGAATTGTTGACATATACCACTATGGGTTAAGTGACTCTTTTGTTTTCTGTATTTTATATATATCAAAGACTACAGCCTTACAAGCAAGTTTCTAGAATCCTAAAATGAGAAGCCTGATAAATATAAAGGAACAAAAAATATCCAGGTATATATTCATGGTGACTTAATCATCCAACGGTTTCAAAAGTGAAAGGGATACTCGTAAAAATTATGTCAAGACAACAATTAGAAAGTAGGACCTGGAATATATGGTTAACTCTTTGTATTACATATATCTTGAGCTTTAAAAAAGTTGTACGTATACTTAGGTGCCAAACTAATGTGTAGAATAGTAAAATCCAATTGCTTTGAATAGGATAGTATTTCAGTTTAGTGAGGATGCTGAAAAATCATTTAAAATTAAAGGTTATTGTTAACATATAGTAACATAAGTACTTTTAATATCTTTGAGGATTAAGGAGTAGTTTTGTGCAACATAAGATCATTTATAACAACTATTACTTTGTATTCAAGTGAAGAGAACTTTTTTTAACTGGATAAATGAATGGATACTCATCCTGCCTCCACAGGAGCATCTGTCACTGATGTAGCATAAAGACCATCTCCACCCTTTGTTCAGAAGCTGGTACCTTTACTGAACGCTCCAGCCTCTACTGCCTTAACCTGTGCTTTTTTTCCCCCTTGGTTTAGGCAGTATCACGTTGCTATGCTCAAGTCTTAGTATTGTATCATAATTGAGGCCAGGTAAAATTCATACATTTTAATTCAACATTTTAATTCTTACCCTAGCCAACCGTATTTTGACAGTTAAAAAGAAAATATTTGTATGAGTCTCCTTCAAGATTAAATTTTAAATTAACCTTAAATTAAGTACACTTAAAGAGATGGTATTTGCACTGTTATTCATGGAAAGCCCAGTACTAGCACTCACATCTTCTAGGGAATATTTAAATATTCTTTCTTTATAGCCAGCCTAAGAGCTTTAAGAAGTCAAAATTTATATATATATTATATAATAGTCATATATAATTATATATCATATAATTATAAGTTATCATATTGTATATATAATAATATATATACATATATTATCATATGTATATCATACATATATATCATACATATAATATCATATTGTATATATAATAATTATTATAATTTTATACATAATATTCCTTAGCTTTCTGTTCATAAGATGTTTGCATGAAGAGAATTTTCACTTGTAACTTTAAAGGTTCAAAACATTTCATATCCTGCGATCCCCCAAAGTGATATGGAGTGTTCAGACCTTCTAGCAAACTCAAGAAACATGGATCCTTCCATTACTAATGATACATTTTTCTGATTTTTATCTGAAAATGCTTTCCTTGAGTGTACTTGACACAGACTCCTATAATAGATGTAGTTTTCTTCAGATTATTAGTTTGTAAAGTTACTTTACAATGCTACAATTAGGGGTTCCCTGGGTAGCCCAGTGGGTTAAGCAACCAACTCTTGATTTCAGCTCGGGTCCTAATCCCAGGATTGTGAGATCAAGCCCCACATCATTGTCCGTGCTAAAGTGGGGAGTCTACTTAACATTCTTTCTCTCCCTCTCTCTCTCTCTCTCTGCCCCTCCTCTTCTCTCTCTAAAATTAAAAAATAAAATAAAATAAAATAATTTCTTTAAAGATGCTATGTTTATAAAATTGTCTTGCTGACAGCATTGGAAGACCTAGGACCAGAAGTATTGTGTGCTTGATTTGTGCATTGGGTGGAAAGAGTAGATGATAGAATCCCATTACAGGAAAACAAGTAAACTGGATTGTCACTTTAAGATATTTCTTATGGAGGATTTATTCTTTAGCTTGTTATGATTTCTTTTTTATAGAAGCAGCTGTACTTGTTATCGTACTCTGCCACATCATCAGTCATCTAGCTACTGCAGAGAATTCCCCCAGGCAGAACAGGACATTCATGAGTTTATATTACTGCCATAAATTCTTTGGCTGTAAGTTTTTATACAAATAATCCCATGTCTCTTGTATACATTGCACCAATTGGTTAATAACATGATCTCTACCCAGGGATTTCTGGAATGTTCTATCTTTTAAAAATAATTGCCAGAGTACATTTTTACATACACTAAAAATATTCTAAATGAGATTGGGCATTCTGAGGACATCTATATGATGAGAAAATATGTTTTTCCTTAATTTTCCAATTTAACCTGGTGAGCTTTCTTTTCATTGCATGACATGAAAACAACTATTTACAGAAGAGGTATAATAAGGTTAGTTAGGTTTTATAAATAAAAATATGAGGCAACTTTTCAAAGGAGAGAGGTGAGGTCCTGGCTGTGAAACTCTTTTCACAGTTTCTCCATCGCTTTTCAGTTGAAGAATCTCCATAAAGAAACCCAGCATTTTCATCATGCCAGCCATTAAGTAGTTGCCAGATTATCTGTCCATTAGCAAATTCTCCTCACAATAAAAGTGAAAAGAGTGCTTAAGCACACCAGTTGGTCCATCCACTAATGCCCTAATGCCTGATTTTCTTTTACTCCTTTTTTTTCCTGACAAATATATTAATAAGAGGTCAAATATTTCCTGCAATTCTGAAAGATGAAAGTATTTTTCACTGCATCTTCTTTCATCAGTGACACTGTCTCCTATGTTTTTGTGAGATACATTTCTTTCTTTTTAAAAAATTTTATTAGAGAGAGAGAGTGAGCACAAGATGTGGAGGGGCAGGAAGAGGGAGAGAACCCCAAGCAGGCTCTGTGCTGTCAGCACAGAGCTCAATCAGTCCAACAAACCATGAGATCATGACCCGAAACGAAATCATGAGCCCAGTGGCTCAACCTACTGACCTATCCAGGCGCCCCTGTGAGCTCCATATTTGATTGTAGTAAACCATTGACTGGGTCTCTGATTTTAGTGATGAGGTTAATATTATCTGAAGAACCACAGGAAATTCAAAAGGGAACACAGATACAACATAAAATACATCAATTTAGATTTGGGAAAGAGATAGTTTAGCATTAGTGTTTATGATGTAAAGTGATCTTTTTAACCATCATTATTCCAAATCCAGTCAGTTTTCCAAAATGGAAAGTATGGTCAACTAAACTAAACTTCTATCTAATTGTTCATATACTATCCCCATTACTGTGTTCTTGTCATACAAGTATATTCAACAGCTTACATTTAGCTGCACTTAAATTCGAGTTAAAAGTTTGCCTGCTGTTGAGATAAAAAATGAGGTCACGCCAATAAAGTTGTCCTCAAAGTAGAGATAAGTGGATTACCAAGTTATCATTCATGTATAGTAGGATTCCACTTGTAGGGAAGAGTCATACATGTTTGCTTATGATTACAACATTTAAGTATACCTATAAAAATATCAATTTTGATTATTTATAGATTGGAAATTTGGAAAGTGAGAGTAGCATAAATTTTAATGTTCACTTTATTTACTTGTACTTTTGAATTTAAGGGAATCCAATTTGAATGAAAAAAAATTAAAAATAAGAAAAAGAAAAGGAAAATGATGTAAATTCTTTCAAAATTAATCTTTATCAAGAAAGGTATATTTACTGTTTTTAATTCTGGGCTATAAAAATAATATGGTCAATTCTAAAATAGAAATGAGTTAAAGAAACATTTAAAGATAGTGTTAAGAAAAGCAAATAAAACCGTAATGAATCATAGATCATTTCAATTGTGCAATATTTTAATGGCATAAATTATCCAGTTTTATAACTTACCTTAAAATACAGAATAATATTTTAACTGTTTTGTAAATTTTAAACTTTAATTGAGATTTTAAAAGTAAGTATTCTCCTTTAAAATAGCATTTTTTTTAGTGGTCACAAGTATGCCAAATAATCATGATCTTTATGAGTGGAATGATAATTGTTTTTAAAGCTGAAAGAATCTGTCTTTTTAGATTTCAAACTCATGAGGTTTATGCTACACATATAAAACATCTGTTAAAAGAAGTGATAAAAATCAAGAGAAAATACATATGAACTGTAACTAACTACTGCTGTCTAGGTCTATGCCTGGACCCAGGGATGATAGAATTACTTGCTGTATTTTGGGAATAAGTGTGATAAAGATAATTGTAAGTGATGTCGTTTGAGAATTATAGTTAGTAGAGTTTTCTGTCTAACAATTGGAACATTTCAGAGAGATGTTGAGTTTTATAATTGAGAGCAAAGTGGGAGGCATAGATGGCACATGTCAATCGCATGCCACCTCTCAATTAGCATTCTTTTCAAACTCAGTGGGCTTTATCACACTGTTTGCTATCTGACTGCTGTAGAAGTTTTTATTTTTGTTTTTGCTTTTTTTCCTGGAATATTCCATGTCTGGTTTTCAGGCATGAATAATTTAGACCAGAAGTTTAATCAAAACATATTTGGTATGGGACAATTCAAAAACTGAAGGAGAAAAAAACATGGAACCGGAGGCTTAGATTCTAGTTTTAGTTCAGCCTCCATGTGAAATTTTGGCTTAATTACTTACTCATTCTGAGCCTCAAAATATGAACTATAAATATTTTTTACAAAATAGTTCTAAAGCCCTTTCTGGTTGCCATATTCTCTCTTTCCAAATTGCTTAAAATTTTTTGACCATGATAAATGGGTTCATTTACATTCCATATCCCTTATATAGCAGCATTATCGACCTTTCCCTGAGAGTCCAGGTGCTTCCTTTTCTTTTTTCTTTATTTTAGCCTGCCTGATGAGTATGCAGAATAATAAACTAGCCAATTTTTAAATTAAGGATGGTAGTAACAGTCTTCCTTTGACTGATCACAAGGAAGAAGTGATTAATCTCAACCATTACACAATGGGGAATTAATTTATCATAGCCAGTAAGGGTAACGTTTTAGACATATATGTAATTATCTGTGTATTTGATGGGGTGAGAGTTTACTTTGAACAGAATAATAATAATGCAGCCACACTGTGAAGATCTGACATAGGTCGAACTGCAAAGGAGCCTGCTTCCACAATCTAATTTCAGACACAGTCTTGTTCTATAATTGTCTCGAGGAAGAAAATAGAATACTCCAAGTTCTCTCTTCTCTTAATTCTTCTCTGGTACATAGCACTTATCCAGTTGTTGGGGAACTCTGTACTCAGAGCAGAGAGGAGGTCGTATATCAATGAAGAAAATACTTCACTGACATGCTTTTAGATTTTCACACAAGATAACTCTAAGACATATAGATAACCTGTCTATAGATATGTGAAAATTTTCTATTAATCAAAGAAAAATCATATTTAATGAACTCATGTGTTCATTTATTCGTTAACTCATTCAACAGACATTTACCAATCAGCATTAGTACCACTTTTGCTTAGTGCTACGGGGTCAATATGATAATAAAGAACCTGCAGTCACTGCAGTACATGAGCATACAATTGAGAGGAGAACATAAATTATGTCTATATTTGACAATTATCCAAGTCATCATGTGGCAAATTCCAGAAGATGAATTACAGTGAAAAAAATTTACCTCGGCTGTAATGATCACATAAGTCTTCGCTGGAAAAAATTAAATTTTGTTATATAAAGGTCCATTTCAGTGATTTATCCTGTTTTCCTTAATAATGGCATTCATTGTTACTAATGATCTTCTAAGTTAATTGTTATATGGTTATTAAGTAGTAACATGTGTTATTATCAGCTTTATATATAAGTCTCGGGGTACTTGACAGGTGGCATGGTAGTGGAGATGGCAGAAGAGATGTTGTACCTTTCCAAATCACCACATAAAAACAGACAGAGCAATGACCTTACAAATTCCCCAACCCATGTACGTTTATAACAACACTGGGCAAGAAGTTTCCCTACAAACTCTAAAGTTCCCAAATACAAGCAAGTGGTCATAACCCACCAAAAGCCACAAGATCTTCATGATATCAGCGTCTTTATAGGGAGAAAGTAGAAAGAAGAAACAAGGTGTGGGATAATTCTGTGAATGGGAGAACCATTTAAGAACCACAGTCAGGGATTTCTTGATGAGCTTGAATCTGAGCAGAAAAAGAATTACAAATTGTGCTACTATACTGGAGAAAAGTGTGCTGAAGTTGGGTCAAGAACTAAATGACTATTTTCTACACTAGGAAAATCAAGTTATAGCTAAAATGAAAAAAATATGTAACAACATTATGTGATTTAGAAATATATAAATAAATGCTTGGGGCGCCTGGGTGGCTCAGTCAGTGGAGCAGCTGACTTCAGCTCAGGTCACCATCTCCCAGTTTGTGGGTTTGAGCCCCAGGTTAAACTCTGTGCTGACAGCTTGGAGCCTGGAGCCTGCCTTCAGATTCTGTCTCCGTCTCTGTCCCTCCCTAGCCCATGCTGTCTGTCTCTCTCTTAAAATAAACAAACATTAAAAAAATTCTGGTAAGAAATAAATGCTGGCTAAAAGAGTTGAAAGCAGGAACTGGGATAATATACAATGGGACAGGAGGCTTCTATTTCCCCCTATAGCCTCTTTAATACTATGATTTTTTTGAACTATGTATATATGTAACTTTGAGGGGCAAAATGACTATATTAATAGGATTGGCAAGAAAGTAAAAAAAATACTATTGCAATGGTCTCAATGAAAACTGAATATAAATTTTTGAGAGTAACATTTGACAGCATTTTAATGTTAATATAGAAATATAGGAAAACATCGGGGTGAATTTCAGTTAAATCTCAACTCCGTCCAGAGAAAACAACACATGCTGCCTTCACCCGAAGCAATTTTGGCTCCGGTATATGTTCTGAAAATTGTAGTATTCTCTTCTTTCCTTAACAAACACTGAATTTATTTTGACGAAGATTTATGCCTTGGAATATTTCTGAAAAAAATGGCAATTTAAAAAATTCATTAGAAAAAGCAATTGGGATAATGATGAATAAAAGTTCACAAAGATGTCAAATTCACTTCTTGTTAGATCATCAAAAAATACTGACAAACCTGTCTTTATATGGTCAACAAATGACTTGCCATAAAATATAAAATGTTAAGCCTTAATTCCAAGTGTTTTAACACAGATTGAGTGATACTAGAGTTTCTCCAAAAGGGATTCTAAGAATCAACATAAGTGATGAAACTTACTTAACTAGAACACTGATTGTCTTTAACCCAGGTTACATTAATATCTTCCTCGATATTTTTCTTAAAAAATTATTAAAGTTGAAATAGAAAATATATTTTATAAACCTTTCTACCTTTCAGCACATCTAATATTTTATTCCTTCTTTCTATAACCTAACATACTAATTTGTCAGTACTTCAGTTCTGAAACTTTGAAATTGATATTAGAGATTGACTGATAATTTTGTGAGTAAATAAGGGTAACTTCAAAGTATCCATAAAGTATAAAGTAAACTCACTGAAGTGAATCCTGGTGTAGTGAACCCAGCCACTTTGCCAGCACTCTGATAAAGAGACTATTACCATACTTCAGAAGCCCACACTCACAATAGATTATTTGTATCTATTTTATCTATTATTTTTATCTCATTTCCATATAGTACTCAGTTCCATTAGTATGCAATTTATTTAATCATTTGATAGAGATGTGACTTGTTTGAAGTTTTAAGGTGTTAAGAATAGTGCTGCTATGAATTTTCTTTTGCATACTCTTTGATGACAGGTGGGTACATACCTGTTAGATATATGCAAAGGGATAAATGACAGGATTGTGACATATGCATATGAACAGCTTTGGTAGATACTGTCAGAGTTTACCATGTTGTACCAATGAACACTAACAGTGACAGCATATGGGAGTTTTAATTTCTGCACCAATTTATCAATACTCCTCATTTTGAATATTTAATTTGGACATTTTATTTCTTTTATTATTATTTTAAATGTTTTATTATTAATTTTGAGAGAGAGAGAGAGAGAAAGCAAATGGAGAAGAGTCAAAGGGACAGGAGACAGAGAATCTCAAGCAGGCTCTGTGCTGGCAGTGCATATCCCAATGCGAGGGTTGAACTCATGAACCCGGATATCCTGACCTGAGCTGAAATCAAGAGTAGGACACTTAACCAACTGAGCTGCCCAGGTGCCCCTTAATTTGGCCATTTTAAAAGATGCACTGGGGGATGCCTGGGTGGCTCAGTTGGTTGAGCGTCTGACTTTAGCTCAGGTCATGATCTCACGGTTGGTGGATTCGAGCCCCATGTTGGACTCTGTTCTGAGTCAGCTAGCTCAGAACCTGGAGCCTGCTTTGGATTCTGTCTCCCTCTCTCTCTGAACCTCCCCTGCTCATGCTGCCCCTCTCTCTTTCTCAGAAATAAACAAAACAGTAGAAAAATTTTAAAAAGATGCATTGACATCTTTCTCATCACTCCTAAACATGCATACTTCTTCATGTATTTATCAGTTATTTGAATGATCTTTTGTTGTTGACATGTCAATTTAAATTTAAAGACATCTTTTGAGTTGCAGTTTTTCATTGTTTTGTATGAATTCTTTGAATATTTTAGGCATGATAAGTAATACATTGTTTTTCTTCAGCCAATTTTAAGTTTATTTCTTTGTTTTTAATTTTTGGAAGTTTTGATGTGTCTGATGTGTCTGGCAGTTGGTTTTATTGTTATTATCATCAACATCTTCATTAGTTTATCCTCTTTTGGGGTTCACTAACCCCCTTGAATCTAGTTTTATGTATTTCACTAAATTAGGTATTTATTTTTTGATATTTGATTTTTTTTTTACCTCCAAACTCTTTCACCTTTTGGGATTCTGATGACATAGAGGTAAGATTTTTTTTTTAATTGTGCTACACACCTCTGAGGTTCTATTCATTTGTTTTAATCTATCTTCTCTCTGTTGTTAAGACTGAATAATTTTACTGATATATCTTCAAGTTTACTAATTTTTTTTCCTTTCCTCTTGATTCCTCCCAGTGAGTTCTAAAAAACTTGCATTTATAATGTTATTTGTTCTTAAATTTTTATTTGCTTGCTCTTTATACCTTTTCTTTCTTTTGTGAGAATTTCTATTTTTTCACATATTCTAAGAGTGTTCATAAATTTTCATTGAATTTTTTTTCTGATAGCATTTAAAAATCCTTATCAGATAATCTGTGCCATCTCAATGTTAGTATCTGTTGATTGTTCTCCTTTATTTGAATCAGTTTGATGTATGATGAATAATTTTATTATATCCCATGTATTTTCAGTATTATTACATGAGACGCAGATTTCTATTTAAAGTTCATCACTGAAAAACCAGGGTGGTAATCTGGGCTGTCTTCACACACATAATCTCTGTAGATAACCCCTGGCCAGGAAGACATAGAACCCCAGCTATATCCTTGATGCTTATATGTGATTGTAGTCAGGGTCTACCCTTAACAGCCACTGTGCATGCCAACTGGTTGAGAATGAAACTGTCTCCTTACTGCCATCTTGGAATGGTAGTAAGTCTGCTTACACACAAAGCCTCTATACATGCCCACCAACCAAGAGACAGAAATATCTCTTCACTATAGAGGTGAAATTGAAGTCAGAGTTCTGCTCACTTTGGGCGGAGTAGAGCTGGCATAGTCAAAACTTTGTCATTCCAGGGCTGAGCCTCTACCAGCCTTACAGGAAGAACTTTAAAAAAACATAGCTTGTGTGTGTGTGTGTGTGTGTGGTTAGTGCCTATAGTATATCCAGGCTGCAAAAAAACCTCTTTATCAACTACACTGTGATATGTAGAAATAAAAAACAAGAAACTAACAAACAGTAACAAACCAGCACAAAATAGGAAACTCACTCCTGAGTCCCGGGGTCTCAAAAGAGCTCAGCCTTCTTTCTCATCATATTTTAAAGTCCTCTAATGTTTGTTTCATATATTTTCCCATGGCATATATGGTGAAATATATCTACTCTGTTCTTCCAGAACTAGAAGCAAAATTGTATAATTTCTAAGTTTCATTTTTGAATTTTTGCTAGTAAACAGAACACAGCTGACTTTATGTAGACCTCTTCACTGTGGATTTGCTAAGTTTAGGTATAAATTTTAACATTCTCAATTTCCCTTGGGATTTTCTACATTAAAAAATATGTTATTGAGGTACCTGTGTGACTCAGTTGCTTAGGCGTCTGACTCTTGATTTTGGCTCAGGTCATGATCTCACAGTTGGTGAGTTCGAGCCCCACTGTCAGGTTCTGTGCTGATGTCACAGAGCCTGCTTGGGATCCTCTCTCTCCCTCTCTCTCTGCCCCTCTCCCACTCTCTCTCTCTTTCTCAAAATAAATTTTAAAATAAGTTATTATCCATCAATACTGGATTTTGTTTTTGAATATTTTAAACTTAATTTCCCTAGTATACAGTGTTTAGTAAAAACTTTATGTTTAGATTTGCCAGGTAAGGTTTAACATGTGATTTTTAAACATAATATTTGCTATAAGCTTTTAGTTAATGCTCAATCAGTAAAAAAAAAAAAAAAAAGCTTTTAATTTCCTCTTTTGCTATGAATTTTTATCATGAAAGAGTAATTTTATTAAATGTTTATTCTACAACTAATAAAACAATTATTTGTTTTTTCTCCTATTATAGTGAAGCTGGTTAATTTTATTGATAATTTTTCAAATATTAAAGTAACTTTTAATCACTGACAAAAGCTAACTTCATCACAGTTTCCTACCCTGTTTTTATATTTTCCTGGAATCTCTTAACTAAATTTTTTTTGTGACTTCTCATCTATATTCAGGAAGAGCTCAGCCATTAATATTTATTACTTTTTAAAAAACTTTTTAACATTTATTCATTTTTGAGAGAAAGAGAGAGACAGAGTATGAGTGGGGGAGAGGCAGAGACAGAGGGGCACAGAATTCAAAGCAGGCTTCAGGTTCCGGGCTGTCAGCACAGACCCCACCTTGGAGCTCAAACGCAGATGGTGAGACCATGACCTGAGCTGAAGTAGGATGCTTAACTGACTGAGTCATCCAGGCACCCCTAATATTCATTTCTTATAGTGTCCTTGTCAGCTTTTTTGTATATAGATTTAAGTCGGACTCATAAACATGTTAGAAAGTGTTTCCTTTATTTCTTTATCTATGTTTGATTTTATTCTTTTTTTATATATTTTTTAAAATTTATTTTTGAGACAGAGAGACAGAGCATGAGCTGGGGAGAGGCAGAGAGAGAGGGAGACACAGAATCTGAAACCGCTTCCAGGCTCTGAGCTGCCTGCACAGAACCTGATGCAGGCTGGAACCCACAAACCACGAGATCATGCCCCGAGCGGAAGTTGGACTCTTAACCGACTGAGTCAGCCAGGTGCCCCAAGATTTTACTCTTCTTAAATGTTTGAAAGAATTCACCAAAAGTCATTGCTTTGTGGGAAATTTTTAATTACAAATTTAATTATAACAATACATATAGGACTCCTCAGATTTTGTTTTTCTTGTGGTGTTAGTTATGGTAATTGTATTTTCTGTAAAGTTATTGATATTAACTAGGGGCATCAGCAAGATTGCATCGCGGTAGATACCAGCCTTTGTCCTTTCTCCAAAAAATAACATATATTACATATGTGCATATATATTATATATATAATAATATATATATGCAGTCTTTAAAAAGAAGGAAATCCCACCATTTGTAGCAATGTGGATAAACCTGTAGGACATTATGCTAAGTGAAATAAGCCACCACAGAGTAATTAATAGGCACTATGAGATGAGGAAAAGAGACATATGTCAGAGTATACACACCTACATTACAAGATGAATGAGTTCTAAAAACCTAATGTATAGCATGATATATAATTAATAATAATACATTTTATACTTGAAATTTTCTGAGACAATAGGTCACAAAAGTTCTTATCATAAAAAGAAACAATAACTATGTAAGATGGTGGGTATGGTCATTAATTTGATTGTGGTATTTCACAATGTATATGTATATCAAAATATCACATTGTACAACCTAAATATATGAAATTTTTATTTGGTAATCCTACCATAATAAAGCTGGAAAAAATCTTTTAAAGATAGAAAAGAAAAATGAACATTTTTTATTTAACAAGTTTAATATTTATTATGAGAAAGCTATGCATAATACCTCCCATAATGCTTTTATACTTTTATAATTTGTAGTGATGCCTTCATTATCCACTGTCATTTTTGATATTAAAGATAATTTCTTTTATTTTCTTTTATTTGTCTTTTTGTTAAAGACCTTATCAGTTTTATCAGTTCATGAAGGAACCAATGTTTGGCTTTTCTTCTCTTTTGTATGTTTTGTTCCATTTCATTAATATCTCTACTTATTTTTGTCAAAGCTTTTCTGCTGCTTTCCCTGTTTTATTTTTTATAGCTTCTTGAGATAGATATTTTGGATGAGATGGAGATGGATCATTGATTTTCTGCCATTTTTTTCACTAATACAAATTTAAGATGTAAACTATTTCTAAGGTTAGTTTTAGTGAATTCCATAAATTTTGATAGGTCATATTTTATTATTTAGTTGAAATTTTAATCTAATATCAACAGTGATTTCTCCTTTGACCATTCAGTTACTAAAATGTATTCCTAAGGCACAATGAAACTTCTGGTAATATTCTCTTGCCTGATTTAAGTGCTGGTTACATGTGTATTCATTTATTTATTTATGTATTTTTAAAATTTTTTAACGTTTATTTATTTTTGAGAAAGAGAGAAACAGAGCATAGGTAGGGGAGCGGCAGGGAGAGAGGGAGACACAGGATCTGAAGCAGGCTCCAGGCTCTGGGCTGTGAGCACAGAGCCCAACACGGGGCTGGAACCCATGGACCCCGAGATCATGACCTGAGCCCAAGTCGGACGCTTAACTGACTGAGCCACCCAGCGCCCCTATGTATTCATTTTTTAAAAAACACTTCTTGATTAAGTTGTACATTTTAATTTGTATACTTTTCACTAAAGGTATTCTACTTTATTCCAATTGAAATTAGAACATATTTTTTAAAAGTTTAAAAATTGGACAGGGGTGCCTGGGTGGCTCAGTTGGTTAAGCATTTGACTTCGGCTCAGGTCATGATCTCACAGTTCACGGGTTTGAGCCCCGCATGGGGCTCTGTGCTGACAGCTCAGCTGTGTCTCCCTCTCTCACTGCCCCTCCCCGACTCATGCTCTGTTTCTCTTTGTCTAAAAAAAAATGAATAATACATTCTTTATTTTCCAAATAGTTTGGCAATAATTAAATTGTTGTTCATTGTTTTAGTTTGATTTTATTTAAATACCTTGAAATCTTTCAATCCTTTTTCATATTTGTTGAAACTGTAATATGATAATGTTATTTCTTTAAGAAATAACTTTTTAAAATATTTTGTGAGTGTAATGTGGCTTTTCAGTTATTTAGTAGGATACATTTTTTTCCCATTTTAATTATAGGTTTGCTAGTCTCCCTTTAGTTTTGTCAAATTTTAACGTAATGTATTTTGGAGTTCTTTTATTAGATACATATACATTTATAGTTGTTACTTGTTACTAGTGAATTGCATCTTTGATATAAATTTATAAATCTTTTTATACATGTACTAGAATTTCATACTCTACAGGCTACTTTTCTGATGATAGTGTAGGTGTATCAGCTTTGTTTTAGTTAGTGGTTATGTCTATTTTAAAAAATATGTTATATGTACATGATGAATCACTAAATTCTACTCCTGAAACCAAAACTACACAGGAGGGCACTTGTGGGGATGAGCACTGGGTGTTATATGGAAACCAACTTGACAATAAACTATTAAAAAAGGAGGGGTGCCTGGGTGGCTCAGTCGGTTAAGCATCCGACTTCGCTCAGGTCATGATCTCATGGTTCATGGGTTCAAGCCCTGCATCAGGCTCTGTGCTGACAGCTCAGAGCCTAGAGCCTGCTTCAGATTCTGTGTCTCCCTCTCTCTCTGACCCTCCCCTGCTCACGCTGTTTCTCTCTTTCAGAAATAAACATTAAAAAAAAAAGGAAAAAATTTTAAAAAATAAAAATGAATCCTTGATTTATGATAGTATAAGTGGTACTATTATAACCCTCTTGACAATGCTAAAGCTATATTCATTTATTTCTGTTTGCCCCTTTGTTGTCCTTTATGTTGTCATTATCATGGATTTACAGATACTATACACATATAACACAACACAAAAAGACTTTATTGTTATTTCACTAACATATTTACTTCAGTTACTCTTTATTCCCTTCTGTGTTACCTTGTTTTTTACTGGTTATTTCCTTCTGCCCCAAGAACTCCATTTAGTATTTTTTGGACTATAGTTCTGTTAATGAGAAAATTATCTCACTTTTTGTTTTCTGGAAATGTGTTCTTCATTTTAGGGAGTATTATCACTGGATATAGTATTCTGGTCTGGAAAGTAATTCCTTTTTACATTTTCAAGATGCTATTCCATTACCTTTTGGCTTTTACCACATCTGTTGAAAAGTTTACTATAAATTTAACTGTTGCTTTTCTGCAAATGATGTGTGGTTTTTTTAAAATCTGGCTAATTTCAAGATTTATTTTTCAAGGTTTGTTTTTCATCACTTGTAATGCAATATATCTAGGGATGCTATTTTTTGTATTTATCTTGCTTGGTATTTCTAACGCTTACTGAATCATTGGTTTGCTATTTTTTGGTTCAGAAAAAATTCAGCTAATATCTGCTAATTTTTGTTCCATTCTATAAAGTAACTCCTTACACATTAATCAGATATTTTAGTTGTGTTACATATTTTCTTATCAGTTTTCATTTTTTAGTTTCTTTTCTCTCCTCACTTTAGCCTGTGTATTTCCACTGATTTTGCTCTTGCTATAAGCATTGTACTGTTAAATCCAGCTATTTGGTACTTAACACCAATATTGCATTTTTCTTCAGTTCTATAATTCTCATTTGTCTCATTTTTATTTATTTTAGAGAGAGAACGTGCACAGGAGCAAGGGATAGAGGGAGACAGAGAGAGAGATAGAGAGAGAAATAATCTTAAGCAGACCCACGCTCAGTGCAGAACCCAACACAAGGCTCGGTCTGAACCCTGGGATCATGACCTGAGAGGAATCAAGTTAGACACTCAAGTGACTGAGCCACCCAGACGCCCCTCATTTGTTTCATTTTTAAATATTCTAGGTCTCTGGAGAAATTTTCCATATTATTTTCTATTTTGGGTCTAAGGGCTAAGTCTGATGAATTCAAACACTGAATGATTTGTTCTTGTCCTTTTGTGTCCTGGGGTTTATTTATTTATCTACTCAGTAGTTTTCAATCAACTGCTGCATGTTTTGTCTGAAACCTTATAGAAGATTAGGATTAGTTTTCTTAGTTTCAAAGAAAGTTCATTCTTTTCTCTGATCACCAAGTATAATTGGGTTCATTTGTAGACTTTGTAAGGCTTGATCTGCCTCTGTTCCTGCTCCAGTTAAACTTCCTAACTCAACGCCTGGGATGTCTGCTAATGGTCCACTGCCTTGATGGGTACTGAGCTCCTTCTTTTTTTTTTTTTTTAACGTTTATTTATGTTTCAGAAAGAGAAACAGAGCACAAGTTGGGGAGGGGCAGAAAGAGAGAGGGAGACACAGAATCCAAGGCAGGCTCCAGGCCCTGAACTATCAGCACAGAGCATGATGCAGGACTTGAACTCACAAACACGAGATCATGACCAGAGCTGAAGTGAGACGCCGCCCGACTGAGCCACCCAGGTGTCCCACTGAGCTCCTTTTTTGAATCTCGTCAGCACTATGAGAAAACTGAAAACTCCACTCTGTATTTATTCATTTCTGCTGGTTTTTTTTTTTTTTTTTTTTTTAAGCTTTTCAGCCTGTATAGCAGAGGACTTTGGTGTGGTAAGGAGAAGTTCATTGAGTGTTCTCCTTGAATCTTTGACTGTTTTTCTCTCTGAGATCTTAGTACTGGCTTACTGACAGAATATCTAGTTTTTTTCCTCTGAGCTTTGTAGCATTTCCAAAACCTAATGTATTCTCTTTAATTTAGTAATGACCCTCTGCCTGAATTTGTAGTGTTTCCCACCAGAAGTAATAAGCAAGTACCGTAAAGGCAAAGATAGGTAGAAAGTCTGCTCATCTCTTAAGTTCCCTTCTCTCCAGGATCTTGGCCTTTCCAATTCTACTGCCCCATCGCTTCTTATATATTCAAGCTTAGTGTGTGCCTCAGTGAGAGGGAGTCTTGCCCAGCTTTCCTAAGTTTTCTCAGTGGGCATACTGTTTGCTCTTTACCAAAATTGATATGTACATTTTTGTTATTAAATTATTAACATTTAACCCTATTTCTATCAAATTATTTCTGATATTTTTATTTGATAAACTGATACAGAATGCTGGCTAAGAAATTTTACTTCAAACTTCTAATTTTTCACTTAAGACTTTAGTAATTACTTATTTAAAATTACTAACTTCATTAGGATTCTGATAAATCTATGCTTGAATCTCACTTCTATCACTTCTTAGTTATATCACTTTGGGCAGTTTAATTATATTCTTCTAGCCTTAGCTGCTTTAACTTTTATAAATGGAAAAAGCCTTAGCTCATGGGTTTGTTTTGAGGATTTAATTAAATTGTATACTGAAGAAACAAAAACCCAGTCCAAACACTGTTCCCTTTTTTATCATTATCTTTTACTCTGCTAATGATATAAAGTAACAACGGATAACCAAATGATGGGTGATAGATGACAGTAAAATACAGAAGCTTCAGGTATGAGAGTAATTAAGATTTGACAATAAGTGCCAACATAATTATGGATTTCAGTTTAGTTAAATTATTTATGTTCACTTACATAAAATTGTGAAAATGGAATGAGGGGGAGCATAGTAGAAAAGCAAATTAAAGACCGCAATATATATATTTCTATCATCAAGCATATGGTAGGGCTCTCAGTATATACTTCTAAAGAAAGTTGTGAATCTGTATGTTGCTTTGATGTAAGAGAATATTCTGCCCACTGTTTAGTAAATTATTAGGGTCATCTAATTAGCAATGTTCATTTGACACATTATCTTTGTCTGGTGAAGTATGTGTGATAAGTTCCTCTGCTATCGCAGAAAATATCAAACTAAATCTGATTTTTTCTCCATCAGTCAGTCACATTGCTCCAGCCACTAACCAGCAATAGACACAGTATACAGAGGACTTCCATGTAGCTCCCCTGTTCTCCTTTAACTTAGGAAATTATACATTTTTGAAAGGGGCCAAACAGAAGAACTTTTGAACTCCTTTTATTTTAAATGTTGGCTCTGATAAATTCAGTTAAATTTAATATTCAAAAAAGGGTTCAAAGGAAAGAAAGAAGAGTGGTAAAAGCGTAGGAAGTTATGTCCTCAAAGGAAAAATGGAAGACATGAAAGTGGTTTATCCTAGAAAATAATTGATTATCAGTCACAAGGAAGTATATTAACACCTTAAAACTATTTCACCAAAGAACACTGAAGAGTGTTATTTTACAGTGAAGCAAAAAAGAAAGCAAACAAATGGTTGGAAAAAGTCGACTTCACTGTCATGCTCTTGATGGTATGCATCCATCTTGATCTCTGGGAATTGATATTGAGCAAACTCTCTTTTAGATTACTATTATGTTGTTGTTGTTGTTGCTAATCCGCTAGTCTATGAAAGATTCAGGGAAAATACACATGGGTAAGAATGCAAAATCAGATGAGGAACAAATTCAGATGAGCCCCATGAAGATACTGAGACTTTTGTAGAAGAAAGCAATAAGGAATGTTTATAGGATGTAGTTTCCAAAATCTTCTGCAAAGTTATTACAGGAGTCAACTTTCCATGCTTTGACTTTCTCCAGTTTTTTCTTTCTTTTTTTAACTACCTGTTCTCATTTACACAAAAATGTTTTCAATCAGTGCAGATTACCAAATCAAGCATAATTTATATTTACAGCTTCAGAGGTGAGCCTGACTGTTTCATGGAGTAAGTCAAACCAAACATTTTTTAGAGTCATCCAGCCTACTTAATTTGAAAAGTAGCTGACAATGGCATGTTTTTGTATAAGTTAATGATGTGAGAAATATGCATTGCATCCTGGGCTATTTCAACATTTGTAAAGGTTCCCCACCAGCAGAATTTCTAATACATTTCTTTTACTTCTTTCATAACACATTAATTTAGTTCCTCCAAATAACTGAAGTTCAGTTATGGTCTGGTCAAATGCCTAGATTCTTCAGGTAAGAGTTTCTTGAAGAGTTTCTTTGCAACCAACGATGGTTGAACAAATGGAGAAAATCTTATCAGTAGCAGCCTGAATTTTCCTCTTACTTAGTTAAGTACAAAAGGTAAGCAAGATGGCCTTTGAGCCAGTGTTCTAGAAACTTTGAACTGTCAAGGACCTCAATGATCAAATATATTTTGTCTCTTTCTTTTTTCCCCAGTCATCTACTTGCTGGGTCAAAATTCCAAGATTCTGTCATAGAAGAAATCCTTGAGAGTCTGCTGCCATGACATGTTATTTGTATTTGTTGTGGCTTCTGTTTTGCAAAATAAGAGAAAAAAGTATATAAGAAAGCAATGGAAGAGTGGGAGAAGAATGACATTAATTTCTGTATGCCTCATTGTCTTTTTGGGTAGCATTTATCATAATGCTGTCCATATTTTTAAAGATAAAAAGTCTACTGCTTTGGGAGCCTAGAAAACTGGATTCTGATCTCAGTGTAGTCACTAATACTGTATCCTTATTCTTGCTACATGGTGTGCCCCCTCATCTGTAAAATGGCTCATGTCTGAGGTCCTTTCTTATTTTACAAATCTTTGTTGACTGAAGTGTGACAAAGCCAGAGCCTGTGGATCCCAAATATTGTTTGGCTAGTATTTTCTAATAAATACTTGCTCTGGATATCTTTTCCGAGATCTCATTTAGGTCTCAATGACTCTAAAGCTCCTCCAATGGTAAGTCATTGGTTTTGCAACTCTGAGTGAATATTTGTAGCTAACACAAGAATTTGGAAAGGAACAGGAGGAAAGGCTGCCTCTACCTGCTGTGGCTCCCTATTGGCAAGAAGACAAGAGTAGGGGGGCAACATAGTAAGAGCATGAAAATGAAGTGAAAACAGTAAGAATACCTGAAAGGAATCGATGCAATTGTGGCATTAAAAAAAGTCTTCACATGAAAATTATCAAAGATAGACTAACAGTCTCTATCTATAGTTGTATAAAATTAGCTATTGGAGCAAACTGTGTGTGTGTGTGTGAAAGAGAGAGAGAGAAAGATAGAGAGGGAGAGAGGGGGAGGAGACGGAAAGAAAACAAGAGAGAGATTTTTACTTCAGAAACTTCACTTATTTTGCATGCTTTGTGCACTAAGCTATCATCGTGACAGGCGATACCTCATCATGGATGAGGTACAAGAAGTGAAGAAGTGGTGGAGGAGATAGTTTACAGTCTGTCAGCTCCTGTTCAAGCATTATATATTTATAATTTCATTTAATACTCACAGCTATTTTATGGTATCTAATATAAAAATTTGTTAAAGGAGCTCATAAAGATAAATTAAGCAGTATAAGATTGCATAGCTGTTGAAGTGTTGGAGCCTGGATTGGAGCCCAGTTCTTCTTCACTCTAATACTCTTCATTGAGCCTCTATCAGCACAACAGGGACACTGTTACTAACACCTACTCATGCTAGATGCTCATGAGTCCAATTTTACTCAACTTACAAGCTAATAAGTTAGCTGGTTACTTTTTCATGCATGCTGGCAGAAGACATGAGTAACTCCTAGGTCAGACACAAAGGAGTTGATTACTCACAGCATAGCAAGCAACATGAACATCAAGTTTGCTTCAGTTCCTACTTAGCCGTCTTGTACCAGTGTAACACATTGTTACAAAACCAGCAACTGAAAACAACGCCCCTTTATCATCTCATAGTTATTCAGGGCAAAGTCCAGGAGACCTGGCTTGTTGTCTGCTTAAGGTCTCAAGACCAAAATCAAGGTGACAGAGATCTTCCTTGGAAGCTCTGGGGAAGAATCTGCTCCCAGACACACTTAGAATTGTATTGGCAGAATTTGGTTAAGATCCATGTGATTATATGACTATGGCCCTTGTTTCTTTGCTGGCTCTTGCCCAGAGATTACTCTGTTTCTTGGAATCACCTGTGTTCGTTGCTCTGTGGAAACTACTATTTTCGAGGCGAGTCATGACACATCAGATATTCTTCTGTGAATTTATTTGACTATCTCTTCACCTATAGATTCTCTTCACCTGACTGCTGCTTCTGCCTCTGATAATAATGACATGAAATTGGTATGCATATAATGATATTAATACATTGAACTCACCCTGATAATCCACTGATCTCCCCATTTTAAATCAAACTACTTGTAACATTGATTACCTCTACAAATTTCTTTTTTGTGTGTGTAAGACAAGCATGGTATCTCATCGTAGTCGTAGTCCCAGGGAAAACCTTGTTATATGATAATCCCTCCTCTGATTGGTCCAATTGCCTAGGTCCCTTTAGGACAATAAGATATGGTCCCAATGGATATGCACATGCAGTGTGTTTGCATCTTGCATGAGAAATTCTAAGATTGAGGAATCTACCACTTTTTAAACAAATTTTTTAATGTTTTATTTATTTCTAGGAGAGAGAGAGAGAGACAGCATGAGCAGGGGAGGGTCAGAGAGAGAGGGAGTCACAGACTCTGAAACAGGCTCCAGGCTCTGAGCTGGCAGTCAGCACAGAGCCCGACGCGGGCTCGAACCCACGAACCGCGAGATCATGACCTAAGCGAAAGTTGGAGGCTCAATCGACTAAGCCACCCAGGCGCCCCAGAATCTACCACTTTTATAGCAAGAAGTAAGAGAGATTGCTCTTTGCTAAAAAACAATACGTAACATTTGTATGAACACCACTACTATGCACCAGGCTTCCCTTCACAATTAGTTTCAAATTTACCTAGACTATATATGAGTTAAATGAATGTAAGTTTTAAATTATATTGATGTTTACATATGCCTGTGAATCGCTAACTCAAAATATTTCACTTCTTTATGCTTTCAAATTTATTTATTTATTTTGAGAGAGAGATAGAGAGCATGTGCATGAGTGAGGAAGGGACAGAAAAAGAAGGAATCCCAAGCAGGGATTTACTGTAGGGCTCAAACTCATGAACCATGAGATCATGACCTGAGGTGAAACAAAGAGTGGGATACTTAACCGACTGAGCCACCCAGGTGCCCCATCACTTCTGTTTACTTCCAAGTTTAGACAGTTTCCAAAGATAATTTTTTTTTTTTACAAATAGTTTATTGTCAAATTAGTTTCCACATAACACCCAGTGCTCATCCCCACAAGTGTCCTACTCCATGCCCACCCCTTCTCCCCCCCACATCCACCAGTCCTCAGTTTTTGTCAGCATTCAAGAGTCTCTCATGGTTTGCCTCTCTCCCTTTTCCCCACCATTTTCGCCCTCCTTCTCCCCCTTGGTCCTCTGTTAAGTTCCTCCTAATCCTCCTATACATGCACACATATGATATTTGTCCTTCTCTGCCTGACTTATTTCGCTCAGCATAACGCCCTCAAGGTCCATCCATGTTGCTCCACATGGCCACATTTCATTGTTTCTCATTGCCATGTAGTATTCCATGGTATAGATAAACCACATCTTCTTGATCCATTCCTCTGTTGATGGACACTTAGGCTCTTACCATGTTTTAGCTATTGTGGAGAGTGCTGCTATGAACATTGGGGTACATGTGCTCCTATGCATCAGCATTTCTGTATCCCTTGGGTAAATTCCTAGCAGTGCTATTGCTGGGTCATAGGGGAGTTCTATTGTTAGTTTCTGAGGAACCTCCACACTGTTTTCCAGAGGGGCTGTACCAGTTTACATTCCCACCAACAGTGTAGGAGGGTGCCCGTTTCTCCACATCCCCGCCAGCATCTAGAGTTCTCTGAGTTGCTCATTTTAGCCACTCAGAGTGGTGTTAGGTGGTATCTCAGTGTGGTTTTGATTTGTATTTCCCTGATGAGGAGCGATGCTGAGCATCGTTTCATGTGTCTGTTGGCCATCTGGATGTCCTCTTTGGAGAAGTGTCTGTTCATATCTTCTGCTCATTTCTTCACTGGGTTCTTTGTTTTTCGGGCGTGTAGTTTGGTGAGTTCCTTGTAGATTCTGGATATCAGCCCTTTATCTGATATGTCATTTGCAACTATCTTTTCCCATTCCGTTGGTTGCCTGTTAATTTTCTGGGTTGTTTCCTTTGCTGTGCAGAAGCTTTTAATCTTGATGAGGTCCCAACAGTTTATTTTTGCTCTTGATTCCCTTGCTTTTGGGGATGTGTCAAGTAAGAAGTTGCTGTGGTGGAGGTCAAGGAGGTTGTTTCCTGCTTTCTCCTCTAGGGTGTTGATAGTTTCCTGTCTCACGTTCAGGTCCTTTATCCATTTAGAGTTTATTTTTGTGCATGGTGTGAGAAAATGATCTAGTTTCATTCTTCTGCATGTTGCTGTCCAGTTCTCCCAACACCATCTGTTAAAAGGCTGTCTTTTTTCCATCGGATATTCTTTCCTGCTTTGTCAAAGATTAGTTGGCTGTATACTTTTGGGTCCACTTCTGAGTTCTCAATTCTGTTCCATTGGTCTATGTGTCTGTTTTTGTGCCAATACCATACCGTCTTGATGATGACAGCTTTGTAGTAGAGGCTAAAGTCTGGGATGGTGATCCCTCCCGTTTTGGTTTTACTTTTCAGGATTACTTTGGCTATTTGGGGTCTTTTGTGGTTCCATACAAATTTCTGGATAGTTTGTTCTAGTTTTGAGAAGTATGCTGGTGCAATTTTGATTGGAATTGCATTGAATGTGTAGAGTGCCTTAGGTAGTAATGACACAAAGATAAATTCTTTAAAGTTTATTTATTAATTTTGAGAGAGGAAAAAAAAATGTAAGCAGGGGAGGGGCAGAGAGAAAGGGAGAGGGAGAATCCCAAACTGGCTCTGCACTGTCAGCACAGAGCCCCATATGTGGCTTGAACTCATAGAATGTGAGATCATGACCTGAGCTAAAGCCAAGAGTTGGAGGCTTAACCAAGTGAGCTACCCAGATGCCCCAAAAATATATTTTAAATATCATATGCTCAGAATTTTTAACTCACCATAAAAGCGTTATTAAGAGTGTAAACTTCCCCAAACTTTGAAAGGTGTGGTCCTTTCTCTAAGACAAACACTCACCTGTAACAGGCATCGGGAAACTTATGGTGGTTCCATTGCTCTGTAGCAGTTTCTGCAGACCACTTAGGCAGGGCGTGAGGCCCATGGACCACCTACCCAAGTCTATTCGTTTCTTTGATATCACAAAGCCCTCAATACCATTTTGTGGTGTTTTTGCTTGGCTCTGTAATCATAATTGTGGTTATATTTTTTGTAAAGTTCATTTTTGTGCTTTCCAGCAGAGGCACAGATCTGCAGTGGAAAATACATTTATAAAAATGTGTTGTTGCATGTGTAAGTTGCATTTTGGGCTCGTCCCAGACCACCTGGAACACCTTCACGGGTTCCAGTTATCCAAGAGCCACATCATGAAAACCAGTGGATGCTTCATTAGGTTACTATTGACCATGCTTTGAGATCCCCATGTCAAAATCAAAAGCTGTTTTTTTTTTCTTTTCCATTTATTCTCCTTTTGCTGCAAATAAAATGTACCGTTTGTACGTGTTAGTGTCTTGGTTAACATTTGAAATGTGCAGCATTAAAAAAATAATAAAAATATTGGCCTTTAACTTTAGGCAGAGGTAAATTTAAAAAGGACTGTAACATTCTGAGAAAGCTGCCGCCTGTTTTTCTAACCCGGGCGCTGCTGTCTGCATAGCACAGACCACACCCTCAGAGCCTACCTAAGGTTTATAGAAGGCCTAGTGTGTGGTTAAGACCTCTCAGCTCACAGTTAAAAAGTTCATACCAGGGATGGGCTCGATGACACTGATGGCTTTTTTAATTAAGTTGAACCCTTCTCTGGCAAAGGTCCCAAATAATCAGTCTCTCCAGCATGTACCGCTGTACGAGCTCTACAATATTTTTCAGTGCTCAAGAATTCTGATTTTTTTAAAAAAATATTAATGCTCCCATTTCTATGCTATGGAAAGAATAAGGAAAAGGCTTAGGAATCCAGCCCACAAATTTCATGGTTAGAGAGAACTAACTACCTGACCGGCAGATAGAGAAGGCCAAAGGCACACCAAACCACACAGCGAAAGCTCCGTTTGCCAAAACTGTGGCTGAGTTGAAGTGGATTTGGCCCCAAATATATTAATTCCAGGCACCCGGTGGTCTGAGACAGAAAAGGCAAAAGTAAGCTAAACTAATTGGTAAGAGGATAAGCTTTTTTTTTTTTCCTCCCCCTTCTCATCCCTTTTTTATAACAGTTTATAACCACACAGCAGTGGAAGGAAGACAGGGCAGCAGGTGACAGTGTGGCTTTGAGATGCTGCTGCTCTTACCAGAGACAGGATTTGTTTGACAAAAGCATTTTAAGTTCCAGGTGTTGCCTAGCCAAATGAGGAGATAAATTGCCCTTCTAAAATGAGAGGGCTGATCTTCCACTTGCTCTCTTTTTGAAACAAAACTATCAACTTTTAAAAAATGTTTTTATTTTATTTTTAAGATAGAGACAGGGGAGGGACAGAAAGAGAGCAGGATAGAGGGCCAGAAGCAGGCTCGGTGCTCACAGCACAGAGGTCTATGCAGAGATCAAACTCAGGAACCAAACCCTGAGATCATGACCTGAGCTGAAGTCAGATGCTTACCTGACTGAGCCACCCAGGCACCCCACAAAACTGTGAACTCTTGATAGCAAGTCTTTGAGCTTGCATAAACTGGCAGCATCTAGAAAATAAAGCTGAGATATGGACTGCATCAGAACTTGTCTGCTTACTCTTTGAAGATGTTGAAATGGACTCCATTTGTCTTTACCTTCTTTATGCAAAGGAGAAATAAAAGAATGTACATGTTAAATCAAATACCAGCTAGCCATTGTACTTACATATTTTGGCCTTTACTTAAGAAAAGTGTGATGTTTTTTAACCTCAGATTTATTTCTCCTTTAGGTAATTGTTTCTGAGACAGAAGGGCTCCCTCTAGCCACCAGCTTAAATAACACACATCCTGTGAACCAGAAAAACATTTTCCTTAAATGTGGGCTTCTGTTTATACAGCAGTAAAACCATATTCTGAGTATCAGCAACAAGACTTCTGCAGAGCTATTAAACTTCCAGTTTATTGGATTGGAATTTTTTATTGTGTTTTTTGTATTATTGTCAGGAAAATATTTCTGTAGAAGACAAATAGTGGAGGATAGCCAGTTGTAGTAGGAATTATCTTTCAAAGCAATAAACTGGAAATGTGTTATAGTATTTAAGGTAATGCTACTCTTTATAAATATCGAGGGGGAAATCCAAGATCCAAAAATAGTTGCATCTTAAGCTCAAATTATGTGAGAATCAACCCACAAAACTTGCTGTAGAAAGTGAAGTCCTTTATGTATGTGTGAATTTGTCTAAAAAGGCAAAGTTAGAAAATGTGTAGACATCACACTTCTATTTTGAACCCACATTTGCTGCTATTTTACCACGAAGTATACTTTCCTCACATAGCTGTGCCTGTGCATTTGTGCCATTAGGATGCCTGCCTTTAAATGTTAAAAGAAAACTGAAGATACAAACAATCTAAATCTAAATTATTTCAAATTGTTTTAAGTATGACAAATCAGTAGGTTTAAAAAAAATCCTATCAAGCAATCAGGTTGGGTAGTTGGGCACCCCCCAGGCAAACCAGCAGCCATGTTCCACAGAACGTGCTGACAGGTTTCTCCTCTTTACCTCCGCCAGGCAGTCTTGTGAAAACTGGGTAGAGAAATAAGACCAAAGAAGAAACTTGAGAGGCATGGGACATGGAAGAAACTAAAATTTTAATAGAATATTCTATTAATGGTTAAGATGAACAATTATGGTAGGAATAAAAGTTGATGTTTAACTTTTTAAGATGAGGAAAAGGAGTTTCAATTAAATTTATTATAACCATTACCAGTATGTTATAGCAGTTGAAATAAGACTTGTTTTGTTTTGTTTGGGATTGGGGAGAAGGGGAAGATAGATACATAGCTCCAACTCTCAATTGTTCTGAGAAAATTCAAAGAGCATCCAGAAACCCTAGTTCTCACATCTCCTGTTGGAACCACCTAACGCTTGGCTCGCCTTCATGCAGAACTCCTTAGTGTTTTCCATTTTTATTTTTCATGCTCATACCTTGCATGTGGGAATGATTATGATATTCCCTGAAGCACAGTGGTTTTGAGATGATATACATTTCCCCCTCCCACCTCCCTGAGCAAAAATTTCTAATCTGTGTCGCGTCTTTGTGAATGGTGGTATACCACTTGCTGGCATAATATCCAACATTTTGTGGATACTCCAGATTCCAAAGGCCAATTGGGCATTACCTGTGTGCTTACGTGAAACTAGTTGTGTTTATTAGAACATTAATGGGCTTCAAGCCATTTGTAAGCCTTTGCTTTGATAATAAATGTAGACTATAATCAGGTAGCAAAAAATCCAGAGATTGTTTAAAATTTCATTAATTTTTAAAGTGATAACCAGGAAGTACTACTGCTTCCTTTTGATCCCTTCCCATTGAATTCTGTATATTGGATGCTGATTCCACACACTGACCATTGTGCCCTATGCATCAATATCTGTAAATTCTGGTTCTGTTTTCCACTGCTAAGTTCAAAGAATAGGAAAATAGCTAAAATATCAGAAGAAAAATTTTAAATTTATTTTTGATATATTTTTAAAGAAAATATTTCTACTTTTTCAAAAGAAAAACAAATGCCAAAAAGAAAATTCTCTGCTGGAGGGACAAGGTTGGGTTTCCCAGTGCAAAAGCCAAGAACAAAATATGTATGTATATATTTTTCCAGTTTTTCCCTCCAGAGTGCTTACCTAATATGGCTTTGGTAGCATTCTAGGTCTCCACTCTTTGCTTGCTTCTTTCATGGAATTATCTGCATCAGTAGTATCTATGTTAGTGAGCAAACAGATTGAAATGCAACATAAGTGGCTGGTAGCATCACGGTTTCTGGCAACAACTTGGAAGTCTTTATAGTGTTAAGAGATTTTTAATTTTACCACATGATTTGACCTATACTCTTCCTCTAGTATGACTGCTTACAAATTTCTATATTGCTATTGAAAACTTTATTGTTTATTAGACTAATAGTTATTAGTGCCTACTGTGTGCTAAAAACTGTTTTAAGTACTGCGATACAGCAGTGTCTTGCTTGGTGAAATTTTAATTTTAATGTTTGTGATGATTAAATTATAGAAATAGTTACTTTTTTTCAATAGTGATAAATTCCAATAAGTGAGTAGCTACATGGAATGGTTTGAGGGATAAGGAACACAGACTTAACTCCATCAGGGGGTCTAGAGAAAAGTATCTGGGAAAAAATGACTTTTATGTGGAACATTCTCACCAATTTCTGATCAAATATTCAAGTATTTTATTATACATGTTTGCCCTTACTCTGAATTCTGTTGGTGGGGAAATTATCTTTATTTTAGTTGGCTGCCAGTAGGAGGCACATACAGTTACACAGAGTTTTCTGTTCTGTTGTGAAAAAAGATAACCTATTTGTGCTTATTTTTCTGCATCTGAAAACACAGGATAATTCTAACTCTCTTAAATTTACAGTCTGTAGGGCCTGAAACTGGCTCAGAACCAAAGGGTTCTGCTTCTTGTCTAGAGCCAGGACAATTATCCATAAGACATCGGAGTATTTAATTTCTTAATCTGTCAATTTATAACAGATTTTTGGAGAGGAAAAATCATAATCCTTAATCTTTTGAGGTGACCCCTTTTGGATTTGGAGAAGCTACACTTTCCTGACTGAAAACAATAGCAGTCCATATCCAAGCTCAGACCTTGAGAGGTAAGGTTTTGTTTAAATCAGGAAACACCAGATATCTTCAGGATCATCTCATTATTCTTATATTGGTGAGAAAAATCTTTCTTTTTTATTTATAGCTAGTTTTGATTGTCAGCTTTTAAAAAAAAAGGTCATATGTTCTAATATGGTATTTGTATTCAAAATCACATTAGAGTAATTATATATTTGACACAGAAGACACTTACTTTAGAATTCTCTCTTACTTTTCATCCAGCCAACTCTAACATAATAAATTTTTTAATATGACAGATAAAATTTCAAATGGATTGGGGTTTTGACTTTTCATTCATTAATAATGGGTCAAAAATACTTAAAATGTTTTTTTAATTAATTGTTTTGAGAGTGTGACACACAGTGTTACATTAGTTCCTGTCAAACATACTTTACTTTGAACACACAGTAACAAAGTAAGCTGAACATGTACTTTGGGAACTTGGAAACAATTAAATGCATATTAAAATGACAGACTGCAGCAAGGAAAACTAGACTTAGAATGTTTGAAAATTACTTTATCGCACTTGAATTCATTTTGCGATTTATTAATCACTGTTTTGTGACAATAGAAAGGTATTTTTGTTCTTCTGATTTAAAGATGATTCTAGTTATATGTCTTATGGTTACAAAAATTAAACGTAAGCAAAATCTATCATAGCATGACTAGAAGGCTATCATTAAATTATGTAAAATTTCATGTATTCAGTTATTTTCAGAAAAGTTTGCAAACTCAGTGCACATATAATTTTTTTTGTTAGTATTATTCTCATTACCATTGTTAAAAGGAGGATGTACCAATGTGGAAAATTTGACCAAGTGTGAAATTTCTCTAAACGCTAAAACAGGAAACATATCATTTTGCCTAAAGTAGAAAAATATCAGGTGTTATCCTTTGCTGCATGGAAGAGGAAGTGTGGGGGCAATATGATTTTATAAATAAGTGTATGGGGGGTTGGTAGTGGCTAGGGAGATGGTGTGCCAGAGTGCTGTAGACAAAGCTAGAAGGGTAGCACATGCACAAGTTTCCTTTCTCAATTAGAACAAGCAGCAAACAGCTAAGATATCTGAATGAATATCAGAAATGTGTGTGTGGTTTTGGGCTTAGAGACAGAGCCCTTTGTAAGTGGGTACTTTGAAATGGAGCATTGGAATGGGAACACAAATGCATAACATGGGGCATGTGATGAGTCCACTTTCCAACACATTTTAATGAGATTGGATTTAGTGATTGCAGTAAAGAGTTTAAAATTAATTGTAATAAACTCTAGCAGGCATTTAGACTGTGAAGGACTCTTTATGATAGATCTGAAATTTCCCTGGTTTAAGGCTGACTAGTTTAATGTCTCTATCTCCCTTGTTAGCAGTTGTCAGATACGTCTGTTTGGGCCAATGATCAGATTAATCAATGGCACATCTCAGAAAGCTCTAGCAAATATTTATTTCTAGAAAGAGTCCACAAGTAGGAGAGATACTGTCAGCTGGGCTGAGCCCTAACAAGACCAGGCATAGTGAAATGGAGGTAGAAGTCATGGAAAGTACCTGATGGGGTAAGGGAGTTGCCAATCTCAAACACACCAATCGAATATATATGTAACTGTGATTCCCATAGACTTGGAAGGTAAAGACTTGCCTCTTGATGACAGCAGCCTATGACAGAGTATAGAGAGAAAATAGAGAAGCTTAAAGCTGCTGGTAAAAATTGTTTTCAGTCAGGTTAGGTTGTGGAAATCAGATGAAAAATAATTACATAGAGAAACCCTTCTTTAAGAAAATGGGCCATCTTGTAGCAACAGAAAAGAGAAGTCTTGAATTGTGAAGTTTGCACAAATATCCTAGTCTACCCTCTATCCCTAGAGGAATGACTTGACCACAGTTCTGGAAAATCTAATTTATTTAAAAAAATGGTAAGAGAAAGGAATGCATTCAACATCCTAGTAAGATACTATATAAGAAAAGGTGAAAATAATGAACATAAATTTCCTATAGGTAATCAAAACTCACAAGAAACATGTGCCATTAAATGGATGAAAATAATAACCCAACATTCCATTTGGGATTTATGAGTAACGTAGTATAAGGGATTTTTTTTTAAGGGTTAGACCAAATGCAGTTTTGGGAATTGCCTGTGTGTCTAGTGTTGAGTCTGAAGTCTCTCCAAGTCAGCCAGAATGACAGTTATGAAGGAGACCCAGATGTGGATGAGAGTAAGGACAATGTGCAACATGCCTCTGTCTTTCACCATTTTTGAATGTGTTCATCCTTTCTGTCTGATTTGTTCATCAATGACATGAACATCTTCTTTGCTGAATCAGATAAAAGTTTTTGAACACTATAATATCATTTCCTCATGTTCTTGTGCCATTTAGAATATAAAGGGCTAAAGGCACAAAATTTTATTTAATTTTTTTAAAGTGTACTTACTTATCTTGAGAAAGAGAGAGAATGCACATACCACGTGGGCTGGGGAGGGTCAGAGAGAGACAGAGAGAGAGAGAGAGAGAGAATCCTAAGCAGGCTCCATGCTGTCAGCATAGGGCTCAGTCTCACAAATCATGAAATCATTACCTGAGCCAAAATCAAAAGTCTGATGTTAATGGACTAAGCCATCCAGGAACCCTAGCACAACAGAATTTTAAATTTAGTTTGTGTTATGAATGTTTTTCCATCACCCTCTAGGTTCAGAAAATCAGCAAAACAATAAATAAAGTGCTCATTTTAGCATTTGCCTGGTTCAATGGTGTAAATGTTCCCACCCTGGTCAGTTTCAAGGTACCAACATGCCATCACTGAGCAGAAAATTAGAAGGGGATAGAACACATCACTATATAGTATTTTCACCATACATATAAAATAGACATAACTATCCTCAAAAGCATAGATAATAGTAGTATGCAGTAAAATTATTAGAAAGTAAACAGATTTCAGTATTTCTTACTTTGTGGTTAATATTGTATATATAGTTATAAGTTTACATGATTTAAAGAATGCATGTATTTAACAACTAGCTCATAAAATTCCTGAAACTTAGTCATCAGCAGTTATCCATCAGTATAAGCCACCTCCAATAAATTGTACACATACCATTTGTGTACTTCACTATGTGTAAATTAAACCTCAAAAAGATATTAATAAAACTTAAACTTACTAGTTAGGTTGCTTTTAAGAGTGCTATGGGTTAGCAATTTGGAAATTAATTATTATATTCTGGGTTTGAGGAAGATGTGTCAATATAATGATGATAATCAGTGGCAGTTTTCTCACTCCTGAAGAAGGAAGCTAAAAACATCAAAATAGTAAAAACTAGACTATATCCTGTGCTGTCAGATTAAAGTAGGAGGAATTTACTAGTTAGATATGCATAAATAAATATACATGTTTATATGTGAAAGTATATATTCATATGTGTAAAGATATAAAGATACAGATAAATATGCCTACGTATCTGATATGTGTATGTATATTTGTGTGTGTCCATATGTATGTATATAGATGTATATGACTCAATAGACATATTGAGGGACAGCCTAGAATCAAAGATATGCCAGTTAATCTGAGTACACCCATTGTCCAGGAGGGCTTGTTTCTAAATACCATTCATCATAAAGACGAACCAGGGGTTCTTGGGGAAATGTCTGATTTCAGGAGTAGGGAAGGAAAAGATCAAGATGAACCTGAGAAAACATTTTGCATCACAAAGTTAGTAAATGCACAAAGAATCAAGAGTACATATTAAAAGAGCACAAGAGCTAAAATAAGGGTAATGGATTGCAGCCCACTGAATATAATTTGAATCTACAAATGCATTCTGATAATAAATGAATACAGGAGAAAAGAAAGTTTGTTCATCCTGTAGTATCCTATCTAATTAATATAGAAAAAATAATAGAGTAAGAAAGCTAAAAATGGATGATAAAAATAGTCAATTAAAAGTTGATCTGAATAGGAAATTTGCATCTTCTTAACATTGTCACCCAAGTTACTTACTAATTAAATAAAAAGCAGTATCTTTATAATGGGGAGGTGTGGTAAACTTTACCTTAACCAAGTAACCAATGTTAATTTCACCTTTCTCCCTCTCCCCACATTATGTTCTCTCTCTTTCTCTCTCTAAGAAAAAGCAAAAGTCACAAAAAATTATACAACGCATGGTTCAATTGGTAGCAAATTCTAGAAATAACAAAACCATAGAGACAGGACTCAAATTGGTGTTAGTGAGGGGCTGGAGTTAGGAAAGAAATTGCATACAAAATGGTGTCAGGAAGCATTTTAGCATGCTAGAGATCTGTGTCTTGATTTTGGTGTCTGTTAAACACCTGTGTATATTTGTAAAAATTCATAAAGCTGGATATATGAAATGGGTGAATTTTATTTATCTCAGTAAGCTTTACTTTGGAACATATGACAACTAAAGGCAATGGATGATAAGTTTTTATTGAATTCTGGACAAAGGGAAAATGAAATATGAGAGACATTACCAGAACAATTGACAAAATTCGAGTATGCTCAACTGATTAGATAATATAATTATACTAAGGCTCCTAATGTTGATTATATCACTGTGGTCATGTAAGAAAATGTCCTTGTTCTCAACAAATGTGTACTAAAGTATTTATTGTTAGAGGGACATTGTGTCTCTAGCCATATGTGAACATATATATTAATATATAGATATATATGTATATGTCCATAAACGTGTGTCTCTGTACATGTATACATGCACATCCATGTACGCACAAACACATGAGAAAGAGAATGAAGAGGAAAGGACAAGGGAAGGAGGAGAGGAGATGAATAGTAAAAGCAATTGGGGTAAAATGTAAACACTTATTGAATTAGGTAAAGGGCAATATTGGACTTTGTTATGCTATTCTTGCAAATTTATGTATGTTTCAAATACAAAGATAAATTTTTTTAAAACGGAAATTAAATGCATAATGTTTGGGAGAAAGGGCTAAAACTGACATTATTCATAGCCTCCTTGATATTTTTTACATCAATTCCAAATGTATTAACAAGATAGGTATAACTATTAATAAATTAATTTATCAAGTTAAGATATATAATTATAATACTCCAAAGCAATGTTAGATGCATATAAAAATTCAAAAATTTTAAATGATACAATATAAAAAGGAATTAAGAAATATTAAATGCCTAGGAATACATCTAAAGAAGTATGTGCCCGGTATTTACACTATAAAATATAGTAGACTATAGGGGCGCCTGGGCGGCTTAGTCAGTTAAGCGTCCGACTTTCGCTTGGGTCATCATCTCGCGGTTCGTGGGTTCGAGCCCCGCGTCGGGCTCCGTGCTGACTGCCAGCTCAGAGCCTGGAGCCTGTTTCGGAGTCTGTCACTCCCTCTCTGTCTGACCCTCCCCTGCTCACGCTGTCTTTCTCTCTCCTAGAAATAAATTTTAAAACACACTAAAAAATTTTAAAAAAATATAGTAGACTATAAAATATTACTGAGACAAATTAAAGAATATAAAAATAAAAGGAGGGTGTAATATATTCATGGATTATGAGATTTAGTATTATAAAGATTTTCACCAGTTTGCCCTCAAGTCCATCCATAAATTCAAAGGTATCCCATACACCTTCAGAAAGACTGTCTTTTGATGGGCAGACAGAGAGGGGTATTTTCTGAAATGTATATAGAAATCCAAACACTAGACATGTAAGTCAATCATGTACAAGAAAAACAAGTAGAAAGCTTACATCAACATTTATAGTAAGATACATTATAAACCTGCCTTAATCATGGCAAATTATCAAATGGAAAAGAATACAAAAATAGATGTTTGTTCTAGAATACATAGTCCAGACATACATAAATATTTGATTTTGGAAAATGGTTAAATAAATAATTGTACTTAGTCACACTGTGGACTGCTCTATAGCAATGAGAATGAATAATCTAAAGTACATGGAAAATATGTGGAATCTCACAAGCAAGGAGAGCAAAAGAAGTGACACGTGGGCGACTACATACCAGATGATTCCATTAACAAAGCCAAACGTCTCTTAAAGCAGTTCTGTTCTGTCCTGATAGGACTGTGGAAAGTGGCTACCCCAGAGGAGTGGGATGTGAGGGAAAGAGACACAAAAGTGCTTTGGGGTCCTGATCATGTTTATTACCCTAGATGTTGGTTATATGGGGGTGGACAGTTTATTAAAATGTATCAAACAATACACTTGTGATAAATGCATTTATCTATATATCTGCTATAGTTCCATAAATTTTTAAGTTAAAAAGAGTTTGAAAAAATTTTAGGAAATTTGAATGAGAATTAGAATTAAACAAGACTGTTTTTCTTCCTCAGGCTAAGGTTGGGATAGAATGTATAGTTGGTAGAGGGAAAAGAGAGAAGGACCTACAGTGTGTTAGTCTTGTGCATTTATCTTTTTTACCCCATACCGGGTAAAGGAACCTAAAGCTCAAGAGTGTTTAAGTGCCTTTACTTACATGGAAAGGTATTCAGAATTCACTGCACAAACGTTTTCAAAGGATGCCTTTGATATGCTCTGTTGTAACGTACAGGATAAACCCTAGTGAAGCACTTTGAAGACTACTAAAAGTTGGGCTCACTGCTGGAACACTTAACTTCTGTGACCTTTCCTGAAGGCGTGCCAGGAACTCTACAGAACACTGTGTTGTTTCCTGAAAGAAACTGTCACATGGGATTAGAAATTCAGTAGAAATTTGACTTTGCCCATAGGTTCTGATTTGACTTAATTAAACTAGAGAATTTTCTAAAATAAAAATTCTTACTCTTTGATGCTAGTGAACTGTATAAAATATTAAGAAGCTTTCTAATTTCTTTTTTTCTTTCCAAAACAGATTCATTATATGAATATCTAGATATCAATTGCCCATTTAACTTGTTATTTGCAATTGATATAAACTCCCAGCCTACCAAACTATCTGTTAATATTTCAATGCATTTTCTGTACCTAATGTATTTTTAAATATTAGATTAATTTTTTCAAATGAAAATATTTTAAAATTTAAAGACCCCAGTGAATCACAATTTAAATCTTTTAGGTCTCTCTAAGTTTATTGTACTTTTTTTTCCCTTAAATAGTTTATTGTCAAGTTGGTTTCCATATAACATCCAGTGCTCATCCCCACAAGTGCCCTCCTCCATGCCCATCAACCCCCTGCCCCTCTCCCTCACCACTATCAGCCCTCAGTTTGTTCTCAGCATTCAAGAGTCTCTCATGGTTTGCCTCCCACCCTCTCCCCAACTATTTTTCCCCTTCTTCTCCCACATAGTCCTCCGTTAACTTCCTCCTAATCTTCCTATATATGCAAACATAAGGTATCTGTCCTCCTCTGCCTGACTTATTTTGCTCAGCATAACACCCTCTAGTTCTATCCATGTTGCTACAGAAAGCCAGATTTCATTCTTTTTCATTGCCATGAAGTATTCCATTGTATAAATATACCACATCTTCTTGATCCATTTGTCAGTTGATGGACACTTAGGTTCTTTTCATGTTTTGGCTATTGTGGAGAGTGCTGCTATGAACATTGGGGTACACGTGCCCCTACGCATCAGCACTCCTTTATCTCTTGTGTAAATTGCTAGCAGTGCTACTGCTGGGTCATAGGGGAGTTCTATTGTTAATTTTTTGAGGAACCTCCACACTGTCTTCCAGAGGGGTTGCACCAGCTTACATTCCCACCAACAGTGTAGGAGGGTGCCCATTTCTCCATATCCTCGCCAGCATCTAGAGTCTCCTGATTTGTTCATTTTAGCCACTTTGACTGGCGTGAGGTGGTATCTCAGTGTGGTTTTGATTTGTATTTCCCTGATGAGGAGGAATGCTAAACATCATTTCATGTGTCTGTTGGCCATCTGGATGTCCTCTTTGGAGAAGTGTCTGTTCATGTCTTCTGCCCATATCTTCACTGGATTATTTGTTTTCTGGGTGTGGAGTTTGATGAGTTCCTTATAGATTTTGGAGTGTAGCCCTTTATCTGATATGTTATTTGCAACGATCTTTTCCCATTCCGTCGATTGCCTATTAGTTTTATGGATTATTTCCTTTGCCATGCAGAAGCTTTTAATCTTGATGAGGTCCCAGTAGTTCATTTTTGCTCTTGATTCCCTTGCCTTTGGGGATGTGTCAAGTAAGAAATTGCTCAGTTGAGGTCAAGGAGGTTGTTTCCTGCTTTCCCCTCTAGGGGTTAATGGTTTCCTGTCTCACGTTCAGGTCCTTTATCCATTTTGAGTTTATTTTTGTGTATGGTGTGAGAAAATGATCTAGTTTCATTCTTCTGCATGTTGCTGTCCAGTTCTCCCAGCACCATCTGTTAAAGAGGCTGTCTTTTTTACATTGGATGCTCTTTTAAATGGATTTTAAAATGCATAATACATCAACTCAGGAGAATTCAAGCTCACACCTCTTCAACTTGGACAGGTCAATTGTGCAGATAACAGTAATGGTAATAATTGGAGCTAATAATTTTTGACTTCCTACATGTCAGACACTAGGTTAAATCCTTTATAGAGTTTAATCTGCTCATTAGTGAGACAACTCTGGTAATAAATGAGGCTTGTAATAGGTATTACCACTAATAAATTACATATATATGTATATATATTTATATTATGTTGTAATAGATAGTGTAATACAATAACATTATATATGTACATATATATGTATATGTATTCTGTATGATAAAAATGTATATATGTTGTATGTTATAAACATTGTTTACCTTGTTTCTAGTCATAGAAAAATTTTAAAAGTCTGATTATATTTTGAGCCATAAACAGTATACCAAAATAAAGAGGTTTTACAGACCTCTTTCTTTGATCAGGAACATTAAGTAAAAATGAAACTATGAATAACAACAAATAATTATTCTCAGTCACTTAAAAATGTTTTAAAAAAGCACCTTTCTCTTCCATAATTTTTGGAACAAATTATAAACCAGTAGGGTGACATTTTGGAAATTACAGCATTTCAAGGACATGGGAACTATTGGAAGAGCTCTCATCACAGTTAAAATCTTAAATACAAATCTTTTTCTCTTTAAATAGGAAAAAATGGAAAAAACATTTAACTCAAGAAAATAGAATGGGAACAGCATGACAAACTAGAGCAAGTAGGAAGAGGATTAATAAAGATACAGGGGAAAATTAATTAACTGTAAGTTGCAAAACATTATAACAGCTAATTGTTTAGAAAAACCAGGTTAGGGGCGCCTGGGTGGCTTAGTCGGTTGAGCGTCCGACTTTCGCTTGGGTCATGATCTCACGGTTCGTGGGTTCGAGCCCCGCGTCGGGCTCTGTGCTGACTGCCAGCTCAGAGCCTGGAGCCTGTTTCTGTCTGTCACTCCCTCTCTCTCTGACCCTCCCCTGCTCGCGCTGTCTCTCTCTCTCTCTCTCTCCTAGAAATAAATAAAAACATTAAAAAAAAAAGAAAAAAAGAAAAACCAGGTTAATGAGGTTTTAAAAAGAGAGAGAAACTGAGAAAGATAGAATTCAAATTCAAAGAGATTTTTTAAAAAATATCTGAAAATGACATGCAATGGGAACACTAATGATGAATTCGGTAATTACAATGAAATGCACTATTTCTATAAAAATATGAATTATGAATATTACTTTTAAAAACTATTAAAAGTTTAGGCTATTTAATATCGCCATATATTTAATAGTATTCTAGAATTTTTAAGTAATGCAATAAGCTGTGTAAAAAAGGCATAAATATTGAAAAAGAATGCACAAAATTATTGCATTAATATATGATTGCCCACCTGGATAATTTAAGCAAATAAACTGAAAATTTGTAAGAGTCAATAAGACAGGTATGTAGAAGTCTAGTTCAAATAGTAAATACTCAGGAGAGCCAGAAGAGGTGGTGTGGGTCTTCTACAAAAACCACAAAAATGCTTCAGTCTTTCACAGTTCCCATGGAGTTGACCCAGTCACCAAACATGGATGAGATTCTGTTCAATAGGTTAAAATCAAATGGGACCTTGATCCGCTTGAGCCAATAAGTGTCCCCTGTTGTACCATATGCCCAGGCCTGTAGAACAAAGCATACCCTTCTTGTTGTGAATAATAATGAGGACATATTTTTCTTCATATTGTTTCATTTCTTTGCATTGAGAGTGAGGATGAAAAAATGGCTTAGCAAAAGTAGTGAAATAAGTACAATCACTTGAAAAACACTAAATATTCAAATATCAACAGCCAAACCTGATTGAAAATATAAAGTTAACAAGGTACAATTAAAAAGAACAATAACAATACCGATGTAAAATGACTGGAGATGATGTTTACAATTAATGCGTAAGGTATAAATGAGGAAATTCTAGGAAGACTAGAATGTAAATGAGGTCTGCTGATTGACAAATTTTACCAATTACAGATCTCAATCTCCTCTTAAAATTGATCTACATATCTCATTCAATCCCAGCAAAAGCACCAGGGTGAGGGTGAGATTTTGAAAAAGTGCTAGGGAATCATATTGGAGGTTAAATTAGATGGCTAACAAGAGGCTGAGTGCAAACAAAGCATTGTGAGATGTTCCAAAGAAAATTGAGTGACATGTCAGGTTACTCTCACCATATACCAGTAGGTACTTGACATGAACAGAGCATCTCTTATAGGATATGATGTGTCTCTTAATGGTGAAAGGCAGAGAATAGAATGGAGAGAGACAAAAATAAATATGAAGCCATTTCTCCCTTGAAGAGCTCTCTGTATTGTGCTGGAGACAAATATTTAACAACTAATTAAAGTACTTTTAATGACTATTATAATAAATATGTAGCTATTATAATAAATGTGTTATGGACACAGAAAGGACCACAATAACATTTGAATGGGGTCTTTTGGAGATAATTTTCAGTATTACAATAGAAGAGTGGGAAAAGGTAATCATGAAAGGTAAATTCATGTATGTAAAGAAACAGAGCATGGGAAAACTTGCTTGGGATTAGCTTTCTATAGCTGGAGTTCATGATGTGAATAGTGATAGCCAAGGCTGGAAACCCAGATGAGGTCTCTTGCATGAAGGACTTTCTTTGATATTCTAAGAAAGTGTATCTTGAATCTACATATACATATATATGGATGTGGGAGTTGTACATATACAAAACGTATGAACATAAACTTAAGGTGCACTGTTTTGCGTATGCTACCAACATTAGCCAAATTGGCACTGTTATATGAATATACATGGATATCATATCACCAAGAAATTTTGAGGCTGCATTGAAAAATATACTAGGTGTTTACTGAGTTTGGATTAAAAATCATGGTTTTATTTCTTAGATTTTGTACATGAAATGAAAGGAAAAGTAAATTGCATTCATCTATTAATTTTTCTAAAGTGAGAGATTAATCTTGAATCACTTTGTCAATGTCCTTTATTCAAGCTGAATGTATTAAAAATCATAGTTTTAATACACGTCTTTAAATGAGTGCACAGCAATTACTGGATTTTTCTTCAAAAAATATCAGCTAACAGGAGCAGAGTTGCCTGAAACTTTTGCCCTTCAAATAGCTCTTAATGGACATAAAGGGGAAAAAAATTGCTTTTATGTGAACAGAGATGCCTTTGGCCTCCCCTGGAAATAAATCACATAGAATGCAATCTAATTTTCTGAGATAGATTTTATTTATGTTCTTATTATTTATCAGACAGTTCACATTAGGGAATTTATGAATAATAAAATGATTCTCAAAATGAGTGAGAGGAATTTTTTTCACTTGATTATTAATTATGGAAACTAACCTTGACTCTTTGGACTCACTGCTGAATTGTTCAGATTGAGAAGTACAAAGTAAAGGCCCTGCTGTGTGGGTAAACTGATGACTCACATTTAATATCAGGTTGAGCCAGGAACTCAGACTCTGCCAAGTTGACTCCCCAGGGAGTCCCACTTCAACCCACTCACATTTCCTAATAACAGCACTCTTTTTCAATGGTGCTGAAATAAACTGAGCTTCTCTTTGGCATTTTGATTTGTAAATGAAGGCAGCATGTAAATTAATGAATTGCGGGGATTTCTAGGATAAAGTTTTAAAAGCAGCAAGTTAAAAGACACCCATACTGCGGCAATGGCAGGCAATTGTGTCTTTGTGAAAATTAGAAAAGATTCATGGTTGGTATACTTTTTGCTCCCATTTTATTCCAGCTGCAGAACCAGAAAAATAATTTTATTGTTATCTGTAACATGAAGATGGTGGTCGGGAGGAGAGGCATTTATTAATTTATGCTTATAAAAATAGGAGTTGGAAAGAGGTTTAATTTATAAACTTGGGGCCAAAGAAGCTTCATGTGATGTAGGCCATGCATTTCTGTGTTTTGACATTGGGATTTAAGCTATCATGCTAGTTGGGATTTTTATGACTCCTTGAGACATGTTTATTTGAAATCTCTCTGGCTTTCTTGGTGAACTCTAGACATGCAAAAGTGTCCTGAGGGCACACACTCACCTCTGGCAGATTTGTTTCCCATTTTTCTCCTTTTAGAACTCTGGCTCTACCACTATTGCCACACAGATCAAAAGCCTCATGTTTATTGTCCTGGCCACATGGTGGAAATAGATCTCTGGGAAAGCCTTACATAGGTTTCCTGCCTGAAAAGACAAAATACTTTCTGTTCAGACAAAGATTGTCCTTAAAGAGGCTTGTGTTTGCAGATGAAGCTTCACCAACACACTGATGGCAAATCCAGCAACATTTTGAGATGGTAACAAATCACTGCTTTGGTTTTGTTTCTTTAATGTTCACTCCCCTCCCCTCTCCACAGCACTGGGGTTCTTTGTAAAAGTGATTCTAACTACTTCAGTGCACACTGTTCTTCCTCAGACTGAAAGAGGCAGTTGGGTGTGCAGAGAACTGGTAATTTGAAGTGCTTTAACTGGGCTTTGAAAGGTGAGCCACATATCAATCACACTTGCTAAGTTACGAGTGTGGAGCCTTCATGATACTGCAGGTGTATGCTCAGGGAATTAAAGAAACAATCCTTTAATTGAACAGATCCAAGAGTAATGCCAACAGCAAGGGACACAGTCTTATTCAACAGGAGGATCTCAGTTACCAAGGTTAGAAGCAGACCTATCTGGTGGTCTATGCAGCCACCTGTAGTTATGCTCTATTAGTACACAGAGTGTTGGCTCTTTCTTTCGTTCTTTCTTTCTATTTTCTTTCTTTCTTTCTTTCTTTCTTTCTTTCTTTCTTTCTTTCTTTCTTTCTTTCTTTCTTTCTTTCTTTCTTTCTTTCTTCTTTCTTTCTTTCTTTCTTTCTTTCTTTCCTTTCTTTTTCTTTCTTTCTTTCTTTCTTTCTTTCTTTCTTTCTCAGTTTTATCTGGTGGTCTATGCAGCCACCTGTAGTTATGCTCTATTAGTACACAGAGTGTTGGCTCTTTCTTTCGTTCTTTCTTTCTATTTTCTTTCTTTCTTTCTTTCTTTCTTTCTTTCTTTCTTTCTTTCTTCCTTCCTTCCTTCCTTCCTTCCTTCCTTCCTTCCTTCGTTTCTTTCTTTCTTTCTTTCTTTCTTTCTTTCTTTCTCTCAGTTTTAAGCTTTTATTCCAGGATACTTAACATACAGTGTTATATTAATTTAAGGTGTACAGTATGGTGACTCAGCAGTTCTATACGTTACTCACTCTACACACTGCTCACATGATAAATGTCCTCTTTAATCCCCATCATGTATTCCAAGCACCCCCCCCCACCTCCCCTCTGATAACCATCAGTTTGTTCTCTATTGTTAAGAGTCTGTTTCTTGGTTTGTCTCTTGATCTCTTTCCTCCCTGCTTTGTTCATTTGTTTTATCTCTTAAGTTCCACATATAAGTGAAATCATATTGTATTTGTCTTTTATTGACTTATTTTGCTTCGTATTATACTCTCTAGCTCTATTTATGTTGTTGCAAATTGAAAGATGTCATTCTTTTTTAAGACTATATAATTTTACATTATATATATATATATATATATATATATATATATATGTATGTATCTTCTTTATCCATTCATCAGTTGATGGCCATTTGGGCAGCTTCCAATTCTTGACTGTTGTAAATAATGCTGCAATAAACATAGGGGTGTGTGTATTTCTTTGAATTCATGTTTTTGTATTTTGGGGTAAATACCCAATACTGCAGTTACTGGAGTGTAGGGTAGTTCTACTTTTAACTTTTGAGGAACCTCTATACTATTTTCCACAGTGGCTGTACCAGTCTGCATTCCCATCAGCAGTACATGAGGGTCTCTTTTTTCCACATACTTGAAGTGTTGGCCTTTTCTAGTTACAGGTTTTATTTTGTGACTTAACCTCACAAATAGTCCTCTATTCTGACTTGTAGAGAACAATGTTAGAAAGAAGAGGAAGAAGGGAAAGGGAAACAAAAAGAGAAGAAGATGGAGGAAGATGAGAAAGAGGAGTAAGAAAAAGAGAAGGAAAAAAGTAAAACAGCCCATACAGTGAAAGAACCTATGTATCAAGAAATATACATTCAAATATAACATAAAACATAACAATATCAATTACATCAATAAATGTGTATGGATCAACACACTAAAAGATGAAGACTCTTGGTTGTCCAAAAATGAGCATTTAACACTATGCTTATATGAAAGACGCACATAAAACAGAGATTAGATAGACTTATAATAGAGAACAATAGGAGCGCCTGGGTGGCTTAGTTGGTTAAGTGTCCGACTTTCTCTTAGGTCATGATCTCACGGTTCGTGGGTTCGAGCCCCGCATCGGGCTCTGTGCTGACTACCAGCTCAGAGCCTGGAGCCTGTTTCAGAGTCTGTGACTGCCTCCCTCTCTGACCCTCCCCTGCTCATGCTGTCTCTCTCTCTCCTTCTCTCCTAGAAATAAATAAAACATTAAAAATAATTTTTAAAAAATGAGAACAATAATACATTAGGCATATGTAAGTGAATTGAGGGAGAGCTCACTAAATTGATAACTGATTATATATATATCATTACAAAGAAATGAAAAGGCACAAAGAAGGGCATTTAAAAAATTTTTTTTATGTTTGTTTATTTTGGTGACAGAGAGACAGAGCATGAGGGGGGAGGAGCAGAGAGAGAGGAAGACACAGAATCCAGAGTAGGCTCCAGGCTCTGAGCTGTCAGCACAAAGACCGATGTGGGGCTTAAACCCCTGAACTGTGAGATCATGACCTGAGCCTAAGTCATAAGTTTAACCACCTAAGCCACCCAGGCACCCCCAAAGAAGGACAGTTTAATGCCTAGGTTTCAATTCAAAATAAACAGAAAATAGGTATCTATATTTATCTAACAATATCCTAACAAATTTCATAAAGCAGAAACAAAATAAGATTTATTGAAAAACATACAGATATATTAATAAAGGAAGATTTTTTTTAACATAAGTCATTCCTTCAAAGGCAGATAATTTTTTTAAATGTTAATTTATTTTTGACAGAGTGAGAGAGATAGAGTGTGAATGGAGGAGAATAGAGAGAGGGAGACACAGAATCTGAAGCAGGCTCCAGGCTCCTAGCTGTCAGCACAGAGCCAGATGGGGAACTCGAACTCACAAATTCCAAGATCACAACCTGAGCCGAAGCCAGAGGCTTAACCGATTGAGCCACTCAGGAGTACCTATAAGGCAGCTAAAGTGGACCAAAAGAAGTTATTGAAGACCTAAAAAACAAAATCAGTAAGATACTTCTGATAGATAAAACTAAATACTGAACTTATTAATAAAGAATATACCTTATTCTCACTGAAACCTCAACAGATTTGAAAATAATAGAAACAACACAAGGTTGTTCTGACTATAAAACAATAAATCTAGAAATTATTAGAAGATTTTAAAACTTTCTTCACCTGGATATGGAAAGAAAAACACATTGTCTACTCTTAAATAATTTCTAAGTCAGTATTTGAAAAACAATTGATGGAAAATATAACATCAGAATTTGGGAAATAAAACTAAAACAATTATTGTGAAAAAAGCTATTACATGAGATAACTATATCAATAAAAATGATGAAAGAAAATAAACTCCTACTTCAATATCTAGAAAAATAATAACTGGACCAGAAGTAAGTGCAAATGTGTAATGAAGGTAAAAACGGAAGTTAGCAAGTTAGAAAATGGATTTTAAAAAACCAGAAAAACAAGAAAATATGAAAATCATTCACTAAACTAAGGGGGAAAAGCCAAGTACAAAAATTTAGCAACCACAAAGGAGACATAATTATCAAAAGAGAGTTAATTCATACCATATCTTCCTTCTCCATTGGTCTATTGATGGAAACTTAGGTTGCTTCCATATCTTGGCTTTTGTAAATATGCCTGCAATAAGCATACGGGTGCATATATCTTTTCATATTAGTGTTTTAGTTTAGTTTAGTTTTTTTTTTACATAAGATCCAGTATTGAATTATGGGATTATATAGTATTTCTGTTTTTAATTTTTGAAGAACCTCCATACTATTTTCCACAGTGACTCTACCAATTTATATTTCCATGAACAGTACACAAGAGTTCTTATTCCTGCACATTCTTTCTAACAATTGTTATTTCTTGTCTTTTTGGTTTTAGCCATTCTGACAGATATAGGGTAATATCTCATATGTACATGCAAACAATGGAATATTACGCAGCCATTAAAAAGCTTTGATCTTGCCACTTTTGACAGTATGGGTGGATCTTGAGCGTATTATGCCAAGTGAAATGATTCAAACTGAGAAAGGCAAATGCTGTATGACTCCACTCTTGTGTAATCTAAAAAGAAAAACAGGTGAATAAACAAACAAAAAGCAGAATCAGACCTATAAATCAGAGAACAAACTGATGGTTGCTAGAGGGAAGGGGTTGGGGAATGGACAAAATTGGTGAGGCAAGAGGAAGATTCGGGCTTCCATTTATGAAATGAATAATTCATAGGCATAAAAGGCATAACATAGAGAACATAGTAAATGATACTGTAACAGCATTATGTGGTGACAGATAGTAGCTACACTTGTGGGGAACATAGCATAACACACAGAGAAGTTGAATCACTATGTTGTGTACCTGAGACTAATATAACATTGTGTGTCAACTATACTGAAATAATTTTTTCAAAAAAGAGATTTAATTTAAATAAATATTAAGACTGCTTTGTGTGACTCTATTTGAAAATCTGGATAAATTGACATTTTTCAGATATATCAAAATCAACCCATGTAGAGATAGCCATTCTAAAATACATCAATGAAATAGAATAAAGAGAGAACATATTTAAACAATCTGCACACATAAAAATACTAGACCCATGTGGTTTCCCTGGAGAATTCTACAAAACTTTAAGCCATCAGATCCTCTCAATGCTACTAAACAATTTCAGAGCACAGGAAAAGAATATGTGCTTTCAAATTAATTTCATGAAGCAAATATCATATCAATCAAACATGATAATGAAAAAATACAAAAGCTGTATGCCAACATCACTTAAGCATATCAGTGCAAAAAGTCTTAAATGGTAATATTAGAAGTTTAACAGTATTTCAAAAAGTAGTATGTCATGACCAAATAGGATTTATTTTAGAAGTTGAAAGGTGGTTCAGTATTGGGAAATCCACCACTGTAATCAATAATATGTTCAATCCCATATATGAAGAAAAGACATTTAAATAGTTTTATCCATTCATATGTTCATGAACCCATGGTTGTTTTCAGCACTTGGGTGAACAGAGATGTAATGAATATGGCAGTACAGATATCTCTTCATGTCAGTGATTTCATTTCCTTTGGATATATACCCACAAGTGGGATTCCTGCATCATATGATGGTTCTATTTCTTGTTTTTTTGGGAGCCACCATACTGTTTCCCATAGTGCCTCCACATCCCTACTGGAGGTGTTCCCAACAAGGGATTCCTTTTATCTTCACTCTCATTAACACTTGTGATCTCTTGCATTTAAAAAATTTTTTTTAAATGTTTTATTCATTTCTGAGGGAGAGAGAGAGAGAGAGAGAGAGGGAGAGAGAGAGAGAGAGTGTGAGCAGGGGAGGGTCAGAGAGAGAGGGAGACACAGAATCTGGAGCAGGCTCCAGGCTCGGAGCTGGCTGTCAGTACAGAGACCAACGCAGGGCTCAAACCCACAAACTGTGAGATCCTGACCTGAGCTGAAGTCGGAGGCTTAACCAACTGAGCCAACCAGGTGCCCCTCTTGCATTTTGATAATAATCATCCTAAGAGGTCTGAAGAGCTAGCTTATTGTGCTTTTGATTTCCATTCCCCTGACAGTGAACTTGAACCCGTTTTCATGCATCTGTTGGCTGTTTATATGTCTTCTTTGGAAAAATGTCTATTCAGGTTCTTTACCCATTTTTAAATCAGGTTCTTTGATTTGTTTGTTTATTTGCTATTGCATCATATGAGTTCCTTAGATATTTTGGAGATTAACTCTTTATCACATATATGGTTTGCAAATACTACATAAGTTGTCTTTTCACTTTGATGATTACTTCTTTTGCTGTATAGAAGCTTTTTAGTTTGATGTGGTCCAGTGTATTTATTTATATTTTGTTGACTTTACTTTTGGTGTCATATCTAAAAGATCATTGCCAGGACCAAATGTGGATGAGTTTTCCCCCTATGTCTCCTCCCTCAGAATTTTTAATCCATATTGAGTCCATTTGACTTTATGATATAAGAATCCAATTTCATTCTTTCATATGTGTATATCCAGTTTTCTTTTATTGAAGAGGCTGTCCTTTCCCCATTGTGTATTATTGGTGCCTTTGTCAGAAATTAGTTGACTATATATGCATGGGTTTAATTTGGGGCTCCCTACTATGTTGCAGTTATGGAGCTTTTTTTTAAATGATAGTACCATACTGTTTTGAATACTATAGCTTTGAAATGTATTTGGAATCAGGAAATCTGATCCCTCCAGCTTTGTTGTTCTTTCTCAAGATTTCTTTGACTATCTGAGGTCTTTTGTGGTTGTTTACACACGAATTTTAACATTTTTTTTCTTTCTGTGAAAAACACCATCGGAACTTGGGGAATTTGCATTGGACCTGTAGATCGCTTTGGGTAGTATGCACATTTTAATATTAATTCTTCCAGTTCATGAGCAAGACATAGTTTTCTATTTGTTTGCATCTTCTTTAATCTTTCATCTAGGTTTTCCATATGTAAATATAGAATATGCAGTAGGTAGCAACACAAATCATAAGAAAAAAAGAGTAAACTTGTTAATAAGTGCTGCTAGAATAAATGAACATCCTTGTAGAGAAAGATGAAATTAGATTTATTCTTTATTTCATATCATATGTTGAGGTAAATATGATATGGATCAGAGATTTAAATTTAAGAAACAGACCCATACAAGCAATAGAATATTAAATCATGGGTGAATTCCCCTGTATTCTGGTTGTGTAGAAAACTTTCCCAACTATCACTAGATTTCATTGATATAAAGGGAAAATGTTATATATTGGAACACATAACGAATTTTAAATAGGTCATATACAAAAACAGGAAGTATACTAAAATACAAATGTCAAACTGTTGAAAACATTTTCAAATAAAGTTACAGGCTCTATTAGTTTCTTATTATTTATGTAACAAACATTGCAAAATTAATGGCTTAAAACAACATAAATATATTATAGTTCTGAAGGTCAGAATTTTAATTTGATCTTCACTGGACGGCTTCATTTCTTTAGGACACCCTAAGAGAGAATCCATCCTCTTACCTTGTCCAGATTCTAGAGGCCTCCATCATTCCTTGGTTCATGACCCTTCCTTTCCTTTATCTTCAAAAGCAGCAACATAGCTGCTTTAATTATGCGCTTTCAATTTTTTTTTAAATGTTTTATTTATTTCTAGGAGAGAGAGAGAGAGAGAGAGAGAGAGAGACAGCGTGAGCAGGGAGGGTCAGAGAGAGAGAGGGGAGACACAGACTCTGAAATAGGCTCTAGGCTCTGAGCTGGCAGTCAGCACAGAGCCCGACGCGGGGCCCGAACCCACGAACCGCGAGATCATGACCTAAGCGAAAGCCGGACGCTTAACTGACTAAGCAACCCAGGCGCCCCATGCATTTTCGATTTTTAAAACTATGTCTGTTACAATAGCTCCTGGGCATCTTTATAAAAAATAAATACAATGACCTATTTTTCTAAATCAACAAAATTTTGAAAGCTCTTAAAGCTTTGTCTACAAATGAAGCATGATGTTTAAAAATATAGTATGGACTTTTTGGTGGCATGTTCTGCATACCTATTTTCCCTTGTGTCTAAGGCTAGACCAGGGCTAGAAATTAGGGGAAAAGAAGGCCCTCCAGTTACAGAAAAAAACTCATCTGACCATTTTATTTCAGTCACAACTGCCATTTGAATTCTTGAAAGGAAATGTACCAGCCAAATTTTCTTGTCTTGGTCTCTTGATGGGTAGGAGTTCTGAATATTTTGAATGATGCTTCAATTTTCATAGGCATAATTCTATACTATGGAATGAACCATACAAAATTTATTACTCTAGATGTTAATATAATTTTATAAAGAGCACAAGATATTCCATTCTCTTACTGCCTTATTTAATTCCTTAGTTTGGCTTGGTCAAGGGAAAGTTTTCTACCTTGCTACCTTAGATCTTCTTTCTTTCATCATCTTCATTTTGCACAATTCAATAATTGTGTTCTACACCTCAGTCTTTGTTGGAATCATAATTTTAGGTTTTTTCTTATTAACTATAGAACATCCAATTACTTTTTGTACAGTAGGTCAGGGTAAGACATATGTCAACTAAAATATTTATGATTCCATTGCTTTCATCATTGGTATTGTTCTGAAACTGCCCTTGCAGATGCCCATGCATGCAAGAATTATAGGTCTCTTAAGTGCATGCTAAGCAAAAGCCTTTCCTCTCTGAACTCTCTCTTTGCACTGAGTAGTGATGCTGAGACTAGTAATATGGACCATTTGATTTTTATTTTTTTGCAAAAAAAGCATATAAAATATACTAAATACTTTTTAAAAAGAGTCCTCCATTGTTCAGAAGTTTTTGATTCTATATGACTTTCAAATGCCTCTGTTAGTCAAATGCTTAGAGAGTTTTATGTGTTAGATTCTGCAACAATCAACCTTGTATGGGTGCCAAGAACTGACTAAAATATGATTATATATGTACATATTCAAAATTCCTTTTGCTAGGGAAGTATTCTTCCACCCCTTAGTTAGTGGGAATAAGTATTTTTAAGAGTTTAAATTTAAGATCAACACATAACTGATCAGAGTATAATATGCAAAATCAAATTAGAAATAGAGTAAAACTTGGCCTTCCCGGCTTTGCTGTTGCATAATTTAATATATAAACTTATCTAAAGAAGAGTTTCATTGAAGGAGGGTACATTAGGTGAGGGTTTTTTGTTGTTGTTGTTGTTTTTTAGCTATGATCTAAATAGGGGTAGTCATACAGACAAATGTCAAATCTTTAAGCCAGAAAGTCCAGGGGAGAAAAGAGTCTTTGCAAATGGACTTCATGCATTCTATACGCCTTCACAAAGCCAACAGGTGGTGCAGAATGAAGGAAACTGTTGACAGTGAACTTTGGTATTTTACCCTGTTGAGGTGAGTGCAACAGCCTATCTTCTCAGTGAAATTATTCATTAACATTTAGATTTTCAGTAAAGTTATATTTATCACTGCAAATTTAAAATTTCTCTTTGGGTATTAGTTAGCTTGACAGCAAAGAAAGATATCCTGACATGGTAGACTTGATTACTCTTGTTCATGTGACAGTTTTTCTCTTCCAAATTAAAAAACGAACATTTTACTTTGATAGGCCTCTCTTGAATTGCTAATGTTGAGTATACCCCCAAAAAGGCAGATATACTATACATGTGCTGATAAAATCAGGGCTTAGGACTTTGTTAAATTGACCATTCAGTCAATAAAAATTTATTGAGTGCCTACTACATATCACATTGTCCTAAGTGCTTAAGACATATCAGAAAACAAAGCAGACAAAATTCCCGCTTTCAGATTTTAGCTCAAACTCTAGCAATAATCTGTGGACATCTGTGAGGTGTCCTCCTGACAGTTTGCTATTCTTTCTTCTGCTGGGCTTGCTCAAACCTAATTACAATATCTGCCTTTCAAGTGAGTAACATTTATACTACATAACTCCAGGAGAAAGTGTGTCATCTCTGTCTCATTTTGAGAAGTACTCTATTATAAGACACTTAAAACATTCGTTTCTCACAAAGTTTGCAGTTTTCTTGTTTCCAGGAAACAATTTTTCTTGGAAATTCAAATTCCCTACCCATACATTCTGAATCATTATCTCTTCCTAATCAGAACCATCATCTCTCTGTGGGATTAAATCTTCAGCTGTGAAAGCATTGTTGAATTCTTCCTCTCCATCTATTTAAGTGATAAATTGGCTTCTTTATGCAGCAATATTCCTCTGAAAACACTTTGGATTTTTGTACAAAAAAAGAAACCATAGCTTTCAATGGAAAAAATAATTATTTCCTAGATTTTACACACATAGGGAACTCCCTCTATGGCCAAGAAGTATTAAATGAATTTATCCATGCCTGTGATATATGATGTTTCAGTCTCTTCAAAGGCATCAGCAAGTATTTGCATCAAAAGTGCAGATCTCCAATTAGCACAAAATCCTTCCACAAAGTCAGCAACTTACTAATTATATTACATGATATTTTAGAACTGAGACACACTGATTAAACATGTTTTTTAAAAAGCTGAGAATTGGGCAATTGACCTCATGTATATCTGTGTATTTATGAAAAACTTCCAGAAAAGTGACAATATGGTTGTGCTTTTATGTTTAGTCTCAGCCTTTTCATTTTCCACAGCCTGCTCATTTTTTCTTTTATATCTTTCTGTGGTCTTCTCTGTCTTCTACATCTTTAATACACTACTTCAGACGTTTCTCATCATGAGACTATTGCATTGCAATAGTCTTCCTAACTCAGTGCTACTCAAATGGCTGATAGAATGTAACAAGGTACGTATAGAAATTGAGCTCAAGCATTTAGAAACTACTGTAGCATTTGGATGTTTTTGAGAATTCTAAGCATGTAATGATTGGATTTGTCTCATTGAATAGGTTGTGGACCATTTAGGGTGTGGTTAAACTCTTAATGGTGGAGGCGTGTGACACAAGTTGAATACTAGTGATGTGTAGTATGACCACACTCTCCAGCCAACTGGAAATTAAAAACAAAACAAAATGAATAAACAAAAAACTCATGCAATAAAAATGGTTGGAAAAGGACTGACCTAATTGCTTTCTCTTTCGCTTCTGCTCAAAGAACTTATCAATGGCTCTCAATAAAGCCATAGTTGTGTGTCATGTCATGCACGATCTTCCATTATCTTTTCCTTTCTCCAGTCTATCCATTCATCACTCTTTCTCACACACACAGTGAGCTACAGAAATGCCGAATTGCTTGTGTGCCACGGAAGCCCATATGCTGTTTACACTTTTATGTCTTTGCTTTAACATGTATCTCCTCTGGTTTGAAACCTTCCCTGAACATGCAGACTGGTTTTATTGTACTCTTCTCTCCTTGTCTATGCTTATTATCAAACACACCCCACTGAAGCAGCTCTGTTTGTCTGTCTCCTTCTCAAGAAGGTAAGCTCTTCAGACAGGTGCTATGTCCTATTCCTGATTATTAAGCCCCTGTCTGTCAGAGTAGACATTCAATGCAAGATTGTTAAGCTGATGAATGATTAATGTGTGTTAGCCAAGAGTCAAGATTCCTGAGTTTGAGTTCTCCATCTGTGGTAGGCATAAATGCTTCATTTGGTACACTTGCAAGTTTATTTTTCTTTTCAGGAACATATTCACAGACAAGAAATTGAACGCAGTGATTTCTAGTTATCGCATCAATAAAATTTGAGGCTCTATATTTTGAAAATTCTGTACTGTATACACTTGCAAACCATAAGAATATTTTATTCTTTATTCAGACCTCCCCTAATCCCTCAGACCTGCAGAACCATTTAGCAAGTGGAGAAATCTTCAGTTATTGTTTTAGAAGCCTTTCAATCATATTAACTCTACTTTTCAGCATCATTGTTTTCCCCTGAAGAGTTCATCTTATCCATACACTCAATTCAAAGTAAAAATGAATTATTAATGAAATTCCTTTCCAAATGAACATTGCAGGAATTTGGATAAGCTTGAAAAATATTGGAAATTTTACAATCCTTTTTGTTTTAAAAGCCACACAGGTAGTAAACCAATATTGGACTTTTAATAGAAATTCTAGCAGTTTGAGGGCCAGTGAAATATACACATATAAAATAAAAAGGCTTCCACATAGATATATAAAGTTATGTAAGTGATAGACCAATTAAAATTATAAATGTGTTGGGAGCAATGCAGCAGACCACCCCCCTTTTAAACCTCATCTCCTTTCACCGCACACACACTCAGAGACACCCTTTCCTACCAGTGACCACCCAGACACAGTAATGGTTACCTAAGGGTAATTCAGTAACATGACACATTCAAGTACTCTGGGTCACACACAGTGTGAGATCATTATTCAATACCCTTATACAATAAATCCTTAAAACACTCCTTGGATTTTATCCAAGAATTATCTCATCAACACCTAACACCCCAGCCACAGATAAAGAAGCAGGAGGGTGGAATATCATACTGAAATATGAAGGAGACTTCCTAACTATTTAGTGGCCACAGTTAGCCCCAAGTCCACACACTTACTGAGTCCTCACGTACCTTAGGAGCCCAGGCACTACATATGTGCACAAATCTCCAAGAAGGACTTTCAGCCCATGATGGGTGGTGGAAACAGAATGTGGAATGGGTGAGTGTGAAAGGAGAAGAGGTTGAGAGGAAGTGATTGAGAGAATGTCCAGAGCTTCTTTAGAGCAAAGGGACCAGGATGAAGATGGTAGAGAAGGCCTACTTGTTAACATAGGCAGCTGGGTTTTCTGAGAAGGAAAACAGAAAGGCTTCTTAGTAAGCCTTTCAAGATTTAGAGGTCTACAAAAGCAGATTTACCTTGGAAGATATTTAGCCATAAGAATTTTACCAAAAGGAGAGAAGCAACATTTTTGGCACGCTCAAAAACATGTGCATTGCTCTTTCTTTAAAGAAATCTTCTTCTTCAGAGGATATAGACTTAACTTTTTACTTAAATCACTCTAGACTAGTGAGGAAAAAAATCACTTATAAAGAATTTTGAAAGATGATCTGTTATGACTGGTATTCTTTTAATTCTTTTATGACTTTCAATGATGTACTTACATCATTATGGCTTTTAGGAATATTTATTAAATGTTGGTGACTGAGAACTGGGAATAAAATGGCAGACAGGATGACTCACCTTGATGTCTTTTATATAGTCCACTGAGAAATATGGGCAAAAAAGCAATCACGATGAACTGTTGCAAGTGTTATGATAGCAAGGTAGTAAGTGTTATGAAAGGTTTAGCAGGAACTCTTGTCTTAGTCTAAGGGTGACAGGAAAATTAAAGCAAGTGACATTTTTTTGTAAAATAATGGAGGATGAATAGAAGTACACCCTGTGAAAAATGAGAACAAATATTTTGTTTTCAATTTTTCTTTTTTAAGTTTATTTATTTTGAGAGAGATAGAAAGCAGTTGAGAGGCAGAGAGAGAGAGAATCCCAAGCAGGCGCTGTCCTGCCAACTCACAGCCCATTGCAGAGCTCAAATTCACCAACCGTGAGGTCATGACCTGAGCTTAAAATCAAGAGTCAGACCTTTAACTGACTGAGTGACCCAGGCGCCCCCATTTTTTAAATAATTTTTAAAAGGTAACTGGCTTGGGGCGCCTGGGTGGCTTAGTCGGTTAAGCGTCCGACTTTCGCTTAGGTCATGATCTCGCGTTTCATGGGTTCGAGCCCCACATTGGGCTCTGCGCTGACTGCCAGCTCAGAGCCTGGAGCTCGTTTCAGAGTCTGTGACTCCCTCTCTCTCTGACCCTTCCCTGCTCACGCTGTCTCTCTCTTTCTCTCCTAGAAATAAATTTAAAAAATAAAATAAAAGGTAACTGGCTATAGGCAAAAATAAGAGAGAAAGGGTGGATGAGAGAGAAAATACACACACATGTGAAAGATAGTTATTTTATCATAGCTACTGTAAAGATGGCAAAATGAGGAGTAGTGTAAGGTGAGCCTTGAGAGGAAGGCAAAGAAGCTGATCAGGCCAAAGAAGCCCTTAACCATATAATTTATCATGTTAACTGGGATACTTTTGAGAATAAGAGGGGGCACTATTAGGAATTATGCAACCACATAGGCATGACCGGAGACATGGTGTTTCAGTTGAAAAGATACAGAAAGGGGACACCTAGGTGGCTCAGTGAAGCATCCAACTTCAGCTCAGGTCATGATCTCACAGTTCATGGGTTCAAGTCCCATGTTGGGTCCTGGGCTGACAGCTCAGATCTGGAGACTGCTTCAGATCTGTCTCCTTCTCTCCCTCTCTCTCTGCCCCTCCCCCACTTGTATGTATGCTCTCTCTCTCTCTGTCTCTCAAAAATAAATATATATTGAAAAATTTTTAAAAAGAAATAAATAGAAAAAATTTAAGGAAAATGATGGCATGCTAATATTTCATTTTTAAATATCCAATATTAATGTAGATGGTTTGAGGAGAAATAAGGATGGGCATAGGGATATGAGCTCAGAGTTTTCAGATTAACTAGGATGACTGATATTCATGACCTGAACCAGGATAATTTTGGCCACTTGGAATAGAGTAGATATATTTTGATTTAGAGGAAATATAATCAACAAGAGTTACTGGAATCAAAAGGGTGAAGGGAGTGGGTTGAAGGAGAAGTAGAAATCCCACATCATTTCCAAATTGTGACTTCAGCCACTGAGTATATGGTAATGACTTTTATTGAGATCAGGATAGGTGTATCCTGATTTGAGGAGATGGCATTAGAAGGTGCTTAGTTTGTATCCTATTGAGTTTGAGGGGCCTGGGAAATTTTTAGTTCTAAACCATCTAGTAGACAGATTTGTACATCAAGAGATATAAAGCAAGGGTCAATGACAGATGTAGTAAGGGGAAAAGAATAATATTTTTAAAGAGAATATAAAGGAGATAAAAGGACCATGGACCAAGTTGGGTTCTGCAACATTTACTAGTCAAGTATTAAAAAGAAGTATTGGCCAAGGAGGCTGAGAAAGAGAAACCAAAGAGATAGGAGAGTGCAAACTTCTGAATGAGATGTCAAGAAAAATAGGGCTTACAAGTGAAATAATTATACAATGAATTCAATCACAAATAGGTCATAGATGTTGCCATGTGTTTTATCTCTTTCTTTTCTTCTCTTTTGCTATATTTTGCCATATAGACTGCTCTGTGGACTGTTTATTTGATTTCTTTGGCATTGACTTGTCTGAAATGTATTGTGATTTTAATGCTATTAAAGGTAACCTAAGCATTATATGCAGATGTACATAACCTCTAATTACATAATTTTTGAAGGTTGGCAGTCATTTCCCTTCTTTTCTTTTTTATATCTAATTATATAATTTTAAAAGATGGAGTAATAATTTTAACCCTATTTTGTAAACAAATATTACAACTTTTTAAGCTCAGCTTTCTTCTTGATGTTTTTTACTTGATTTAACCTAGAATTGGGATCCTGTATATCTGCTTTCTTGATTATCTTCTATTAATATTTTTCTTTCCTCTCTGCATTCTATTTTGATTGTATGATGACAGTTACTCAGACATCAGATCAAACTCTCTTTCACAAATAATTATTTCATTTCTATTTGCCTTCTGGAAGCTGACAGATCTGGGTATAAATGCCAGCTCAAGCTTATATTAATAGTATGAGCATAAGCTGGTGCTTTTTGAAAATGGAGACTTTCTGGCACAAGCTAGTGTTCAGAATGTGTTTATTTTTTCCCTTTCACTGTATTTCTGATCTTTAGCTTGTTGTAATATTCACTGTCCATTTCTACTGTGACTCCTCAGTTTTGGGGTTCTGTGCTTTATTGAGTCATCTGACCACATAGAAGATTTTGGCAGGATAAAAGTACTGTATCAGTGCATTTTCCAAAACTTTATAAATCTGAGGATGTCTTTATAATATAGTAAAATCATTGGGTCATAATCCTCTACTCTATCAAATCTTTAAAGATATTTTTTTCATTGCTGTATGGAATTTTATTTTCACAAAGAGGAAATATGAGACTGGTTTGATTTTGCTTCTTTGAAAGTAACCTCTTTTCTTCTTTCTGGATGCTAGCAGACTTCTTTAATCTTGAAATGTAATGTTTTTACAGTTTGTGTGTGTGTGTGTGTGTGTGTGTGTGTGTGTGTGTGTGCACATGTGCTATTAAACTTCATACCCTGGTTTTGCTTGAACAGTTTTGCCATCTTTAGGGGCTTCCAAGTCAGATCTTTTTTGTGATCTGGATATTTTTCTTTACCCATACAGTAGATTCTTGTTGCTAACCTATTTGTGTTGTTTTTCAAAATCATCTATATATTTGTGTAGCCACACTCTAACTATTTTGTGTAGCCACACTCTAAGTGTAGGATGGGTGATGGTCCAGTGAGGCTGAAGAAAAGACCCAGAGACAGTGATCCAGACATAGGTTTGTTGGAGGAACTTACATTCAGCAAGTCCAGGAGTGCTGATTGGACAAAGAATCAGTGCTGGAATCTACTTGCAGCAAGCTCTTATAGTGCCTCATCCTAGCAACTATGGGTAGCCCTACTCCTCCTTACAAGGCCAACATTCCAAGGAGATCAAGGCCTACCATTGGGACACTCTTGTTACAAGGAGAAAATTCTGGGTTGGCCACCCCCAGAGCTGCTGACTTTGAATGCAGAACAGTGTGTTCTTCTACAATTCTCGTTGATGAGAATATAGAGGGAGGGCAGGAATCTCTACATTCTCAAAATAGTGATTAACAGGGACATTCAGGGTGTGTGTGCACAACTCGCTATCCAGCACATACCAAATAGTTTATAACCTCAATTTTTATGTTTTGCTTTCTATTAGTTTATCTTCCATTATATTGTATTTCTTTGTGTAATATGTTCTCATTTTGATAGTCTTCCAGTTTTTGCCTTCTTTATTGACACCTATTTGGACATATTGTGCAATTATTAATATTTCCAAATTTCATTTAATCTTTTACTTTTTAAAATTTCATTATCTTTATAGTGAAGAAGAAAGAATAGCTTCTAACTTTTCTATGAAGTACAAGACAAGGCATCTGCTGAGAATGAAGGTAGGCAAGCCTAAATAGAGGATTTGAGTTTAGGGAAGTAGTGATATAGTTCTAGAGGAGAATGGAAAGGAAATTAACCAAGATGAGAAAAAGAATATCTGGAAAAAATAGTACATTTGAGTAGAAGTGAGAACCATAAATTTGTGGTTTCTGCTTTCAGGGAACATAAAATCCGTTTGTGGAAAATGAGAAGTACCAAACCATCACAACCCAAACAATGTACACTGGTACATAACTATGAATAAGCAAAATAAATAAATTTATGACTGTAACTTTTTTCATTTCTATGTTAATTAGACATTCCTAAATATACATGAGAAATATTTTCTTCCTCTTCTATCGAAAAATGTAAAAAAGAATAACAAGCTTGATCACTGGCTCCTCTACTTTTGAGCAAGTTTTTTAAAAAAAATTTACTACTCATATGGGGATGAGAAATACCTGTGTTTACTTAATTTCTTATATAATTTGTTTTAATATTAAAAAGATTATCTATTTTCTTTAGACAGGGGTGGGGGAGGGGCAGAGAGAGAGAGAGAGAGAGAGAGAGAGAGAGAGAATGGATCCCACAACCTGGGATCATGACCTGAGCTGAAATCAAAAGTCAGATGATCAACTGACTGAGCCACCCAGACTCAGTATGTATATATATATATTTACACACAGTTGACCTTTGAATAACATGAGTTTGAATTGTGTGGGTCCACTTATATGTGGATTTTTTAACATAGGGTATAGTACCATAAATATATTTTCTCTTCCTCATGATTTTCTGAATAACATTTTTTTCTCTATCTTACTTTATTGTAAATGTACAGTATATAATACATATAACAAAATACATATTGATCGACTGCTTAGGTTATAGGTAAGGTGTCTGGTCAATAGTGGGCTATTAAGTAGTTAAGTTTTAGGGAGTCAGAAGTTAAATATGAATTTTTAATGTTTAAGGGGTTATTATTTTTAACCCCCATGTTGTACAAGGGTCAACTGTGTGTGTGTGTGTGTGTGTGTGTGTGTGTGTGCATGTGTGTGTGTGTACAAGGAGAAGAAATCTACTATCTCTCCTTATAAGGGCATTAATGCTGTCAAATCAAATCAGGGATTCATCTAATGAGCTCGTTTAATTTTAATTACTTCCTTAGAGTCTCCATCTCTATATATAGCCCTCTTCCTGAAGGTTAGGTCTTCAACATATGAATTCTAGGGAGACACAAACATTCAGAACGTAACACCATCCACGGGATGGAATTACTGGAAAAACATTTTAGCTTTATTTTAAAGTAGTCCCCCTCCAAATGCACCATTTTGGAGCTATTTAAATACCTTCTAAATATTTTAAAAGAGTCACAGTTTAAAACAGCTTTAGCCTTTTCCCAGTGCTTAGGGCCTCTTTGAAACCTACCTGAGTCTCAACTTTATCCTACCTTCTTGCCATGACTGGCCAGGGAGTTGGTAGAGGTTGAGGTAGATGGTGAAAATCCAAAATTACATGGTACACGTGGCTCCCTCTAATCCTTTTAAATGACCAAAAACTATCCTCTGGATAGGCTAAAAATTGGCTTACAAGATCTGAATCCTTTTCCCAAAAAAATCCATTACGATTTTAGTTAGAATAAAGATATTTCATCTGAAGCCCTCTCACCTTTGAATAAATATCCAATCTGGGTAGGTTCCTTGGAGAATGCAGCCATCCCTTTTTCCTAAGAATGATCTTTACTAGATTTAACATGCTTGAAATATTTAACCTTGCTACTTGCCTTGTGCATTTGCTTTCTGAGTGCTATTGCAGATAATCATCTTAATGTGTAAGTAAGTGTGTATTTCTGTTTCACCTTTTACCTAAACTAAATTTAGCAAAACTGCCTTGAACCATGAATCTTGACAATTTTTATAACTCAATTATTACCGATATTGTTATTAAAAATTATCCTAATATTCCAGTTGTCACCAAAACCTGATTAATTAAATAGCACTTTTTTTTTTTAATGTTTCCAGTTACATTTCTGAGAGAGTTTTCTATTCAGGCAGTTTTTTTGAGGTGAAGAAGTAATTTACTGGATGATTTTATATTTTCATTTGTTTAATTCAATTTAAGACAAAACATATTTTTGGAATAGATTATTGCAAAGCAATTGTGTCAAAAACAAAGTATCTAATAACCTTTTCACTGCCTATGCAACAGCTCACTATTAAAACATTTGTCCAGGGTATTAAAATGACATACAGATTGACGTTTATTGCTCCGGAATAGAAAGCCCTGCCTGTTGCTTTTCCAGAAACTCTGTTTCGTCTCAATGCATGCTTGGGTTTGCTCTCCAATATGATTTCCATTCCTTGGGTCCAGGCCTCCTAGATACACCACCCATGATCCGCCCACTTCTTGTCTTCTACACATCAAACAATGCAGGAATCGTTGGAGTATATTATTTTTAAAAACAGGTCTGGTACTTTCTTGGCTCTTTTGTAACTGTTATTATTGGAATTTTTACAATTTTATGGAATTCAATGGGACCCTACAATTTCCATGAGTGTAGGATTTCTTCTTTCCTGTGTTTTTATGCCACAAAACTGAGTTTCAAAGAGAAACACGAGAAACACTCTTCTTTCTGCAAGGACTAAAAGGGCCTCAGCAAATTCCTAATCTAATTAACATCTTTAGCAACTCAGACAATAAATTGAGTGCAACTGCTCTTGAAGCTCTGTGCCACCTTGTTAAGCTCCTTTCCAAGACGACTATAAATCAAAGGAGAAACGCTAGGGTCATTGCACATGTTTGTTGCTTGTTCCAATGTGAAAGGCTGATTGCTTTACCAACTGCTCATTTAGACTGGATATTTTTTTTAGACGTGTTTAGCATTTCAGGTTTGGAAAAGAGGCCCCTCTGAATGCACAGGATTATATGGTGGCTCCAGTTCCTTAGACCAAAATCGAACAACTTCATTACTTAGCATAGATTATGCACATTTTTCAAAGAGAATAATGGACAAATTAAAACCTGGAAAAGGGGGCACACTACTACCTTTCACTACTTGATCAGAAATGATAGCATGCCTTTGAACTTCTATAATTCCTTCTTTATAAATTTCTATGGAGATTTTGTTGGAAACTCCGTTCACGCTGTGGTTCCCATCATGGCATTTCTCTAAAAGCACTGGGTTATCATTAATATTAAGATAAGTCAGTGTTTTATTTCAAACTGAACCTTTATACAACTGAGATTCAGATAGAGGGGCAAGTATTAGTTTCTCGTTTGGATGTAGATTTAGAGTATTTGAGCACATCCCGTCTTTCAGATATCTGAGTATCATGGTGGACTTGGCTTAATGAGTTTTTGCCCCTGTCCAGTTCACTCATGTTGTATTTGCATAGACCACAATATATACATGACCATCACCCTGGGATTTTAATAATGTCTTTTTTTTTAAGGCAATGTCTTTTGGGAACCTCAAATTAAAGAACCCCTCAAGGACACATCTTGACTGGGTATAAAACGAAAGAAGACTAATTATTTTAATGTTCAAAAAGAGTTTTAATTATTGTCACTGTCAAGAAACATTGTTAAGATTCAACTAGAGAATTATACAGCATTGTTTCAATAAAATAACAAGGAAAGCCTTCTGGTCTATTCACAGAAGGGGAAATAAAATAATAAAAAATTTAAAAAATCTTATCTCATTAGTTATTAAGAAAGGATGAATAATAATACGCTTGATCATTCAACACCTATTTATTAAAAATATATATATAATAATATGCAGCACCAATAAAATTGGTACTTTCATATACTGTTCATGGTGTTAACAAGGGACATAATTTTTTGGAAACCAATTTCACAATATATCTATAAAATTAATGCTAATATGCAGAAATCCCATAAACGATTATCAAATAGAGATGTTTGGAGAAGCATTATTTATAATTACCAAAAACTGATAATGTGACAGTATCCGATGATAACCAAACTGTTAATTAAATTATGACACATACACTACATGCATTTTGTTCAACCAATTAGGTGATGGTTATAAATATCATATACCTGTATGGAAAAAAGCTTATTGAACTAATGTAAGGGGAGAAAAAAAGCAGGATGAAATTTTGTGTACTCTGTAATTACAGATATTTATAAAGATACATATAAAAAGAGGGCAAATAATACCCTGAAATAATGGTAGCTGCTGTTTGTGGGTACTGTTTTATGCATGGTTTTCCTTTCTGCTTGCCAAACTTTTTAGTAATATGGTTATATAATATTATCTTATGATACTTTTAAAGCATGGTAATTTTTTAGCCATTATTTGTAGATTAGTAAACAAAGCTTCAATGCAAACAACTATTTGGGAAATGGCCTCTGCCTGGCTTCCCAATATTCAGTAAGGAGGCATTTATTTCTAAACTACAATGAGGGAGAGAAAATATCAAAGATAAAAGAGGCCAGAAGTTCCTGTACTTCAGAAGCTGGTAATGTGTCAGGAGAGTGAGTTGTGAATAACTGCAGGGGATTTGACAGATTGATCCAGTTGTCTGTTTCCACATCTTGTGGAGGGAGGCTACAAAATATTTTGTAAAAATGTATTTTCATGAAGAATTGTCTTGCAGTATATGGATTGAAGGTTGTGGAAAGTCTGATGCTTAAAATGATGGGAAAGTCAGCCAAGAGCCGGGCTGGCAAAGACCACAGCTGAGTTTTTGTTTTCTTTTCTTGTTTATTTCAGGGTAATATCACGAACCTTGCAAATTAGCATTTGCCCTTCGGGGTTAGACTTGGGAGATGGAACGGTCAACATCTGTGTTGTCCAGATGAGTTTCTTGTTTCTCCAACAGTTTTGATGCAGGGTGATTTCTGTATTTAAGGATAGCAGATATCTCCAGTTTCAGGGGAAAGCCTGGGATTTGCTTTCCCAGATGCATCATATCTCTAGGCTGGAGGAACAACTTGGAGGATTTAGCCACTCATGGGGGAATAAAGGATTAAGCTGGACTTTCTTTATGGAATCAACATTTGGTTGAATATTTGTTGTTTGCATTCATGCATGACTACCTAAATGAACAAAGTGAATGCATAATTGAATCACATTTTTATTCTCCTTATGGGCTGTCTGATTTTTTAAAAACAATTTCTCTAGATGCTAGTGAGGAGGCTTCCAGTACTGTTTTTATCACACTTTTAAGGGCAAGATAGATGGTCTGACCAGTGTGAACATCTGCTTCTTCGAAGTGCAAGGTACTTTATTTCTGTACCAAACAAGAGATCAACTGATGATCTTTTTAAAGAGAACCCTCCTTCCCCAAACTGGAGGGCACATGCTTCTATGGAAGTATTTTTTACTTAAACAGGGTATTTCTGACCTTCTAAATCAGAACAGCAGGTAAACCAGAATGACTCTTTAGTTTCTCAGGTAGATAAATACTTTTTAAAGCTGAGAGTTTGGAGGCAAGCTATGAAGATCCTTAAGAACTGGAGAAGTAAAGTAATCAGTCCCACTTGAGACTGGATTTACCAGTGGCCTGGGGCAACTGGTGAGCTGGACAGCTTCTCACACTGGCAGGACCTAGGGAATCTTCATCTGAATTACAAGTGATATGCAAGAACTGGGTTAGGCCTAAAGGGTTTTTTAGTTTTTAAAGCAAAATACTGAGAAGTTTAGTCTGCCCTGTTATAAAAACTACCTCTGTTGAGAGCACTGAGTAGAGTTTTTTCCTATGTTTGTCTGTAGTTTTTGTCATGAACTACTTTTCTGGTCACTTGGACACAATCAAATGATACTGTGATTTCCTTTTCCTCATGGTTCCTTACACTGCTACCGACCTGTGTCGTTAGAGTCATGAACTTGTGCAATTCCTTACTTTGATGGTCTCCTCATAACCTCAAAACGATAGTTGTATTGAAAGAAACTTCTTTCCTCTCAGAGTGTGAAGTGCTTGGTTTTGTTTTACCTTAGAGTTTTTCAATTTGTAATTCTTATTTTAATGGTCCTTAATACCTTATTTACGCCAGGTTTCCCTGTCCAGCATTTTACATGGTTAAAAACAAAAATCATCTAATTGTCTTAGTCTCACTTGCTTTCTTTCACGCTATCTTTACTATACTTTGCTCCCTGTTTAAAACATTTTATGCCTTTATTAATCAGGCCATTTTTCACCTTGGATTTGTGTTTTCTAACTTGTCTATTTAGGTAAGGATTCGATACTCCTCATATCATTTTACCAATAAAAACCTCATGTGGGACTTTCATTGCTTTTGTGCAAGAAAAATTATAGGAGCAAAAGGCTTTGTTTCTTGTACTCATTAGTACGTTTAGTGGTTAAACTCAAAGAAATAGCGAAATATAAAGATAGTAGTTTAAAAAAACAGATGCAATTGAATTTTTTTATCTATTCACCTTTTTTTTTCTGCAGGCGCCTTATTTATCTCTACCACAAACTGTTGTGCTTAACACATACATGGTAGGTGCTCAATACACGTATTGGATTGGAATGAAATAAATCTGTCTCCATATTATTGATATGTAAAAACATGTACTAATTTTCATGAAAGATAAATGAAAATGAAGATTTTCAGATTTTCCTTCTCAAATTATTGTCAAACATGTGATCTAATGAGACTCTGGGACTGCAGTCAACAATGAATTTGATTGTAAAATATATAATTCATTGGTCATCACGAAGCAAATTGCTCAGACACTAAATCATTTATAAATATACACAGCAACAACTGTGTTTATCTCTCGTTTCCATGAATTGGTTATGCAAACAAAAGATCTGCCTGTACTGTTTTGTTTCTTAACATATAAACTTAAAGTCTTGAGCCTTCCAATTATGCCTAATAAGAGTTCTTGAGAGCTATAAGGTCCATGAGTAAATTGTTTAAAAATCTAATTTAGTAAAGACTTAAAATAGCTATGTTTTAAAAGATTGGATTGACCAGACACACAGACACACAAAATCCCTCATATTCTACTATTCCATTAATGCAAAATGTCTACAAAAGTCAGAGACACAGAAAGTAGACTGGTGGTTGCCTGGGGCTGTGGGTAGTAGGGACAGGAATTAACTGTAAACGGGCGCAGGAGTCTTATTAGGGCAATGGAAATGTTTTACAAGAGAATCATGATGATGGTTACATAACTGGGCAAATTTACGAACGTTTTTCACATACACATTTATAAAGAATGGCTTGATCAAAGTGTGTTATTTCAGTGATTTTGCAATAAAATGTACTCTGTTTAAGCTTCTTATATAATTTGTCATTTTCATTTTGCCCATACAGTGTGATAGACACAAGTTCTGGACATATGCTGTGGCTTCCTACATTTGGGGATACAAGTCTTATCCTCCAGTTTTAACCACTTTACCAGAAAACTCAGAAGAAGACAGTGACCTATATATTCTCTGAAAGGAGATGTAAAATCTATGTAGGCACATCATTCATGTTTATCTTTATCACAGCTCTGTGTACCCAGAACCTACTGTGGTGTCATGTAATGGTATACATTTGTAAATAGCTGTTAAATGAATAAGTGGAGAATTGTTTGAATGTACAGTTCCATAATAAAGTTGCTAGTTATATAGCAGAATAGCCTATAAATGTGGGAAACTGTTTTAAGTAGTTCACAACCTGCTATTTGGCGGGGGTGGGAGGGACACTTTACAGTTGTTTAAAGTTAACAGAAATATTTTCAACCAAACCTTGCTTTATCTGTATGCTACTATTATGAAATACTTTTTTCTTTCCCTCTCAACAACTGGATATTCCTCCCATGGGAGAGGTTTAAAAATAAGCACAGTGTTCCATCAACTTGCTAGAATACAATGAAAAACCATTTTTACAATCATAGAAATCACGGGTAATTGCATATTCTGGTTTATTCATAAAACTATGTTGGAAAGACTTACTTGTAATTCAGCTTCTGGCAGTGGACCTTCTCAAGCAACAATATCAATAAAAGTCAGGGTGCATTAAGGAATTTATGGATCAAACAGAAGCCTTTTGGCATAAAAAAGAAATTAATTCTTTATAACCTGAGTTTGACTTATCATAGTCAATGCTATTGAACTGAAATAATATATTTAACTCAGTCACAGAGTGCTAATTTCATAGTCCCTTTCTTTCCCCCAGCTCTTCCTGCATAGGTGTAAGAGATAATTAACTGCCATTTTCCCCAGTAGTTCAGAAACTGCAATGAATCAGAAACCTTTGCAAGAGAGATTGTAGAAAATGGCAACACTTAGTTTCCTATGTAGCACATCCTTATATCAGTTGTTTGCTGTTGGACACAATTATCCCAGAATTTATTGTGCATCACTATTAGACAGTTGGTTTCTCCCACCAGATACCAACTTTAAATCCGCTGATGCACGTACACATACATATATCTGTGCACCCACATATACCCACATACAAATATGAATCTACACTGACACGTCAAGAAGCTACATAGTAGTTGTAAGAATGATTGCTTAAAATTTCATGTTATGTTGAAACCAAGAGCCACAGCTTTTGAACACAGGTTATTTTTCCTTGTCCCATCCTTTAAAAATGGGTATCCTCTGAGAAGATTATGATTCAGATTCACACATGGCCATAGGTCAGTAATAAGAAAGAATTCATCTCTCATTTTATGTATGATACTGTGGAGAAAATTTAGGCATAATCATAATTAGTAGTCAGTGAGTGACTCAGAGATACTCAAACTTATACCTGTCTCTCAGTTGAGATCCCTAATAAGTGCACCTACCACAATGAATCCATTTGAAAGTTTACTTCTGGAAGTAGTTCCATAATTGGAAGCTCAGTGCTCAGCTCATTAGCATACTGTCTGGGCAGGCTGCTAGGAAACAGTTGGTAGTTGCTTTCTGTACCTTTGATCCTGTGGCAGAGGTAAAGAGTTTCTAAAACCAAGATCCAGCCTCCTATTTGCAATCAAAGCCTGCCCTGGAGGCCAAATGTGTGTAGTTCAGCCGCCAGAACCACAGAGGACCTGCCATGTGTTTTTCACCTTGGCAATTGCTATTAGCGGAGTTTCCACTGGGTGCTGTGTTTTCATTTTCATTTAAGAGGTTGATGATAAGGGACTGTACTACTACCATGGTCAAAGTCACCACATACCTAAAGAGGGCTTTCTTATGGCAGAGGTACTCCTGCGCGATACAGGTGTGTTCTTCCATCTGCTCCTGGTGGACTGCAGTACACCTAGTGGAGCCTGGCATGCTCAGAAGACAGCTTTTCAACACATTGCAGTTTTAGGACCTGGAGGAATCCTTACTTGAATTACCGCATTGAGATATTGTCTGCCTTCCCCAGTACCTTGGACCTCCAGGAAGATAAGGGCCATATTTTTTTCTTTTTGTTTGCTGGAGTAAATACAGAGCTTTTCACATAGTGCTTAGTGCATGGAGGAAATTGATACTTACTGAAAATTTTTTAAAAATTTTCTAAGATACATTTGTGTGAATAGTCATGTAAGTGCCATTATTTGGTTACAAACTCACACCCTGTTATGATTCTGAAGGCCCGCTCGTGTAAAAAGTGCCTGATTACTGCTGTGTAGATTTGGTGGTATTTTTATTCTCAACAATTACCAACCTCTTTTTGGAACTTTCAAAATAATATGTCTAGTGAAGACCTATTTACAAAACCAGTTTATCTGTTTACCTCAGTGTGAAAGCATTCGTCTTTCTGCGATCATTGGTGGCAGTTAAAAACTAACTTTTTTAAAAACAAACTTCTGAGTCCTTGGCTTCATTTCTACACATTTTCAGTTACCTAACTAGTTGAGACTGATGTCGGCCATATCTCAGATTATACTTTAAAGGAAGCACCCCATGCCTGCAGCTTGCAGGAGCCAGAAATCTCTGAAGCGCCATGCTCACATAGAGTAGTTAGTGGTCCTTATTTTCCTCTCTGAGTGGTCCCTGGCTAAAATGGAAAAATTTATCACAATGTGAGCATCAGGTCTAGGATGTACATTCCCTCCTGAGAACAGATTTCTCCTTGCCTTGATTTCTGCCCAGGTGAATATAGGCCCTCAAATCTGAAGACTGTTCTTCTGAGGATTTATTTGGCACTTGTGAAATACTGACAGGGTCCTCTGCACTGAGTAAAACATAGGCAACATGCTTCACTTTCCCACTGGCTTAGCGTTGAGGTAATTATGGTTCTGGGTTTTGTGCATGTTTGGAATTTAAAACTGTTGCTTTGTCAGTGTGTTGATTTTATGGTCAGTCTCAAGAGTAAGTAGATTTCAAAAACATAGCCAGTTAAGAGGAGAGTTGGCTGACTGTTAGATAGAAGTATCTGGATAATAGTAGTATGTGTCCCACAAGATGGTTCTGAAAGGAGAGCTATAATTGACTTAAGCCAGTTTTTGCTGCCTGCTCTTTTAAACATGTGGTTGGAAAGCCTCTTCTGGTCTCTTAGCTCAAATGCTCAAACATATTCTGTAACAGTCATGTAGCCTAGTCCAACACAAAGAAAGTATTGTACTTCATCACTTGCCTGGGTTTTTCTACAAGATCAAAAGTGAAAGCTATTTCCATTTGAATTGGAAATATGCGGTAAACGTTTTCTTGATAGAACTTTTAAGATTTCTCTGTGCATTGTGAGGAACGAAAAAAAGTAAAATTGGATTGTATCGCCTTAAGGCAGAAAAAATGGAATAAGAATTTGTTTTTCTGGAAATGTCACAGCTAATATCAAAAAGATTATCAAACTGTTCAGCTACATAAGGGATAGTACTTAGAGATGGGAAATAGGATTTAGGAATATAGTTAAATCTTATAGACTGAGAGTTTGTGATACTTTCAACAAGGGCTTGGGTTAAGTTTAACTTAGAGTAATTTATAAAAGAAAGACTTAAAAAATCAACTCATCAGGTAAAGACATTTACAGAGGGTGTTTATGCAATGTAAGAAGTGACTCTAACATCTCTTAAATGTCTTTGAAGTGCCATTTTCATAAAAGCAACTAATATGGAAAAGCCAACTCGTCCTAATAAAGAATAAATAAAAGTTGTATTGTACAATTAGAATTTGTAACTAAACAAAAGTAACAGAAACCATTGTTTTACCTCAAAGTATTGTATAAAGAATTATTATCACTAGCACTTTGCATCTTCTGTCTTCCACATCCTTGCTTCCCCTGTTGATTTATAGGTTCCAGCAACAACCCTAGGCACAAAGCAGAGTAAGATGAGGGATACGTCTACCTGCTGTAGTCATTTTTTTTGTACTGCAATGGGCTTAGAATATAGTGATAGGCTGTTAGGAAAGGAGAGCAGAGAAGGAGTCATGAGAATTTACAACTGCATCATTCTCCCATCTCCCACATGGATTTAGGACCAATTGTATGGTGAAATGTACATCTGGGAAAGAGTCCAGGGAGGTTGACCACGGTTACTAGAGGTAGGGATCTGGTGAGAGAGAAAAAGGACATGGCTATGAAGATGAATATGGAGGGCTCAAATCCATGGAAGCCATGTAGGTACCTGGGAGTCCTCAGTGTGTATCCCTGACATGGGCAGGAGATAAAGTAGGCAGAGTAGCCGCTGAGAGAAGATAAGAATGGGCTGGATCTGGTGCTTGGAGACCCATGGCATTTACAAAGCGAAGAACAGAGTGAGCCAGGCACATTCAGAGCTAAGGGAGGCCACCACAGAGCCTATGCCTGAACCTAAAACTTTTCTCTTGGCCTAGGAGTCATGTCCACTTTGAAGGAGGCCAGGGGTAAAGTACTGTAGGGTCATGTGTCTAGGAATGTTTGGTTGGGCCCAAATTGGGTAGAAAGTCAGGGGAAGCTGTGCCCTCCACTAGAACAGAGCAGTTCAAAGCAATACATTTTTTCCCTCCTGATGTGCAAAGGAGAACCTGTAGGCAGGGGCTAGTCCATAATTCTCTGTTCAACTAAAGACACAGTATTAGGGGCTAGACTTGCACAAGTTCTTCACTTGAAGATCACATAGTGGAACACAGAACAGATGTACCTGGAAAAACGTTGTACTCTTGTTTATGGCTGAGGACCTAGCAAAGGGCTTTTCAGTGAAGACAGGCAAAGTCGTGCTCTTTTGACCCTGATTGGCCTCATGAATAGTCTTCTGTAAGTACATCATGAAGATCTGTAGATATTGGCACCTGCTCTTCCTAATAGCCCTGTGCATGAAATTCTTGATAATTGCTTTTTATAGTATATAATTTATCTTCTTCACATCAAGAAGAGCCTCTTGAATGTTTTCAAAAAAAGTCCCATTTTTTTTAAAATGTGGATTTCCTCGTTAATACAAGGATGAAGGAGTTGGCCTGCAAGGGAGAGGGAAATGTGAAGACATCTTGAAAGACTTCAGTGTACATCCTTGAGTGATTCTCAGGGACCTGCTTTCCATCAACAGAGCCAAGGCCTGGCAATATCACAGGAATGTGAGATGATGAAACCTTAACCTGGCAGAGCAGAGATTCAGCCTCCTAGGATTTAATGTTATTATTAACAGTGGTGACAGGTCAGGAAACTCCAACAGGCCTAAATGTTGGTCAGGCTCCATATATGGGATGTTACTGAGAATATACAAGAGCAGGCTTTAATGGTATAAGTAATATCCCGGAAGACTTTCTCTGATGACTCTGGGACATAAAATCTGCCCCTGGTGTAGGTACTTGGTGTCCACGAGGACACCATGGACACCTTTGCAGAGACAGAGAGCTCCCAGGAGTAATGGGACAGCCTCCACCATTCCCAGAGGCTGCCCTAGATTGGAGCTAGGGAGGGTGACTGAGGTTAGGGCAGTGTGTTTGGAAAACTCAGTAAAGTGACTTGGAGGGTGCTGTTAACTAAGGGTCATCTTTTCCCTCTAGTATTTTCAGCCTGAATTGTCACTTTCACTATTATTTAAACACAAGAGGTCTTTTAATAGGGGATTCTCCCTTAAGCATGTGCCTGTGAAAGCGTGAAAATTTAGCCCATCTCTGTGTTGAAAATCCAAATCTAAGATTCTCAACCTTAGGGAGAGAACTGGAGAAATATATCTGCAATGCGATGTAATCGAGTATTCCAGTCTCAGACCAATGCCCATGGCTTGTTTGAAATCTAAATCAGAAGCACGTTCCCAGAATAGGAAATTTTGTTAAGAAATATAAAGTGGAAAGGCAACATAGCACAGACATTAAGGGTAGGGGCTCTGAAAGTAAAGTACCAGGATTTTAATCCCAGATCCAAAATTTAAAATTGTGGGACCTTCAAGTTAGATGGCCATGCTATGCCTCATTTGTTTTTTCTATAAAAATGAGGAAAATCGTAATATGTACCCACAAAGTTGAAAACATTATTCGAGTTTTTCACTCTGAGTTCAAGTCTGATTCTAAGAATCTTGGGCTCTAGATTTAACACTAGACTCCTGTGTACGTCTACAACTCTATGTAAATGCAGAGGGAATAAAGTGAAATATCAACCTAAGTGACACCAATGTGTATATGATTATGCCAGTTAATTAAGAAATGAAGTGCTTCTGCATTTGGGGAGGGCTATTTGGGCTCAACAGGAAGGGTCCAGTGTTTAGTCTTCATGAAATCCTAGATTGTTTGGGTTTTCCACCTCCCTTTTAGAATGTTATGCTGCTGTATATTACTTAACCAAAATGGTTTTGCCAACCCCAGATCATTTGGAAAATAAAAGCAAAGCTGCAGACAAATACTAAGACAGGACTTTTCCAACTATTTTTGAAAGGAAGAACTACTTTTCACTTTTCATTTCTCAAAGGACTCAAATAATGCATTTGGGGGGTGAGAGGTAGGGACAGAGGGTTATTTACTGGGAGAGGAGCTGATGAGGAAAAATGACTAGCGTAATCCCAGAAAATTGGGAGGAGATTTAAAGGGAGAGGTTCAGGGGCACCTGGGTGGCTCAGTCAACTCTTGGTTTTGGTCAAGTCATGATCTCGAGGTTCATGAATTTGAGCCCCTCATTGGGCTCCATGCTGACAGTGCTGAGCCTGCTTAGGATTTTCTTTCTCCATCTCTCTCTTTCTGCCCCTCCTCTAATAAGGCTCTCTGTCTCTCAAAGTAAATAAATAAGCTTTTAAAAAAATACTAAAAATAGAAAAGGAGAGATTCAGAAGAGGTACCATTCCATCAACACTGGAAATCTCAGTAGTTCTTTCAGGAATTGAATGGGAAATGAAAAGTGGGGAGTAGTAGTATCACATAACTTGGAAAATTGCTATTAGATTTCTGCCTATTGGAAGGGCAGACATTCTTTGTCAAAGTTGTGCCATATACTCCTAGGTCAGAAGACACAAGATGAAACTAATTATTTGAGTCAGTGAGAGTTGAGACCTTTGGGTAGTGGATAGAAGAATGACATGTGGATTTACGAATCTGAGGTTTATTTACTTACTTTTCATTTATTGTTTAGTGTTGTATAATTAAATACTAAGAGCCTCTGAGTGTGGAGAAATGGTGGCATGCAGTCTGGAAGCTAGAAGGATAGTGTATCATTTTTGTATTTCTATCAGTATAGTTTTATTTTAAATGTGTCAGAAAACCTCACTACTTATTTATTTTTCTGAGGTGTGTCTTTGTAAAGTGAAGACCACTTTCTAATGCCAATGATGCTAGATTCCAATATTATGGCTTTTTAATTGGAAGTTCTTGAAATGGCATCCCAAGCTAGTGACTCTAAAGAATTCTTCAGTCTACACTGACTATCTAAATAAATATTCATAACCCAAGTCAATGGATCAATAATGATTAAAACAACAACAACAGCAGAGATCCCAAACTGGTGAGCTTATGGACCCATACAGTTTTAGAAAGATGTGAAATAGTTATAACTTTTAAAGACATAAGATTTCCCTGAAAATCCAATTCTCAACTTCTCTAGAAGGATCTCTAAAGGATAAATTTGAACACACTCATCAGTGGCAGCAAGGAATCCTAGCCTTCATTGCAGTCTCCCTGACCCACTTACTTTCTCATCTACCTTGTCTAGACCCTGATGCCGCTTGAATCCAAGACATCAGACTTGGACTTATCCTCATGATACTTACCAGTAAAATACTTAAAAAAAAAAAAAAATTGAATAGTCAAGAGGAAGTGAAGTACTGATGCATGCTTCAAAACGGATGAATCTTGAAAACATTATGCTAAGTAAAAGAAGCTGTAAAAGACAAAAAATGAAACAGAACAAAACAAAAATAAGTTAAATAAAATATGTGAAACAAGGCAATTTTAAGAGGCAGCAATCTTCAGGAAATCCTCTCTGTCCTTTGAGCTCTTTGCTGTTCTCATCAGTTAATGTGAGATTTTGAGAAAGGGATTTTTGCCTTTGGCTTCAGACCCCAAACTTAATAAGACAGATAAGCAGATCAGATAGTAATGACTGAAAATACATGTGTAGATATTTCTTATAATGTTCCATCTTCCTAACTGTTGCTGTTTGTCTTGTTGCAGCAGTGGCTTTCTGCCAGGTGTCAGGGCCGCGCTCCAGGTGACCAGCCTGGTGGGGTAGTTCTTGTGGTGGCTGTGGTGGGAAAGCTTATGCACAGCAACTCCAGAGAATCAGTCACGTTTGTACTTTAAGTAATCAACCACTTTGTAATTCTGTACTTGCTCCCAGAATGTTTAACCTGAAGTTGTGGAATCCAAGTCTTATATAAGACAGATAAGATGACCAAGACTCCAGAATGGTTAAGTGTTCAGGATAATACAACTAGAAAAATAAACTGAACAGTCAATTCAGATGAGTGAGTGGTTTGATTAATACGGGTTTTGCTTTTGTTCGTCTCCTGCCCTTCCTCCTACTCCTCCTCCTTCTTCTTCCTCTCTCTCTAGCATTTAATGGCTATTATAGTCAGCTTGTGTCCATACTCTTCCATGAACTGTGGAAGATAGTTAAACATTAGGAAGATAATCCTAATGATTATCTGGAAATTAATCTTTAACTAGATGCTTTAGAAAAATGATGTAGCCTTTCATACAATCTTAAAAGACTATGTCCTTTAAAAACAAGCTTCTAATAAGGACACTGTTCTACTATTTCTAAGTAACAATTATTTAGAAACAATTCATGGGCTAGAGGATTATATAAAATTTTGAAAAACATATACTATAAAGATTGATGATAAAATTTTAGTGCAGAAATAGTTTAATGGAAAAGAGTAGTTTAATGGAAAAAAAAAGAAACACATATCATGCAAATTATTCACAAATTGAAAACATAAAAGGTACTTTAGGAAAGAATATGCAATTTCTTCCTTTTACAAATACACTGTTTTTCTGAGTTCTCATTTTTTAAAAATCTGAGTATAGTGCTTTAGAATTCTTTTTTTTATATATATAAATTTTTTTCTTTATTTCTAGGAGAGAGAAAGAGAGACAGCGTGAGCAGGGAGGGTCAGAGAGAGAGGGAGACACGGACTCTGAAATAGTCTCCAGGCTCTGAGCTGGCAGTCAGCACAGAGCCCGACGCGAGACTCGAACCCACGAACCGTGAGATCATGACCTAAGCGAAAGTCGGACGCTTAACCGACTAAGCCACCCAGGCGCCCCTAGAATTCCTAAGACATAGGCAGATACATCTTGTCATTTTATTTTTACAACTTGTAAAAAGGCCAAGAAATTATTGTTCCCATTTTAGAGGGGCAGAAACTGAGTCTGAATGAGATGTTTGAATCTCTTTCTGGAGGTCACACAACCAATTAGCAGTGGAGCCAGCTGTGGAACTCTTTATTCTGATTTTCAGTCCAGAACTCTTTCCACTGCATTACCCAGGCCCTCGATTTACAGTAGAATCTTTTCCAAAGTAACACAGAAATTAAATGTCTAGTCCCAAAGGTGCTACAATGCTAAAATATGAGATGTGATTTAAATTAATTGTCACGTTCTGTGGTAAAGAAAAGAAAATATTATTCAAGTCTAACCTTCGAGACAAATTCATATGAACTCAGCCAAATACTTGGAGAAAATTCCACAAAACTACTCCATGGAAGGTGAATCAAATTTAGCCAAAACCGTCAGCAATGTCCTACTACTGTTTAAACTAGAAGCCATTCCCTTGTGGTACTTCTTTGAATGCCATTACTCAGAATATATTTTTGTATCATCCTGACATGCGGAGAAATTGCTAAGCTCTTTCTAGATATTTCCACTTTTTAATTGCTTGAGCAAATGGATAAAAACAAGTTTTGCAGCAGTCAGACTAACAGTCTCCTTGGATTTCCTGGTTCTCATGTCTTTTATGGATTGATTGGTAAAAAATGAGCAGTGAATATAAAAATGTATTGCAACTATTCTGTTTTTTAAGATCTTAAGACCTATGTTGTCTAGTAGAATGGGTGAGAGTTTGTCCTCAAAATCAGATGGTTTCCAGCTTTCCATTGTTCAGCTATGTGGATAAATTGCTTAATCTCCTTAAGCCTCATTTATTCATTTATTCAGTTCAAAATATTTGTTGGCCTTATAACAAATGCCGTGAAACATGTTACAGGCCAAAGATATGACAGTAAACAATGAAGACAAAAAATCCTGTCTTCATGTGGGTTCCATTTTACTGACTCAGTATCATTGACTGTAAAACGGGGATTATTCTTTTTTCTCTATTGGATAATTCCTGGGATGTTATAAAATTAGCCCTGGTCTAGAAGTGTGCCTGTACACATTAAGAATCTTGTCTTTTCCTTAAGCAGGTTGGAGAATGGATTTAATGAATAACAATTTCAATTCCAATATACCCTCCTATGTAATGAAGCTGTGATCCTTAGTGGAAGTGAAAATACATGACAAAAACCCAGATAGGACCCAGCAAACAGAAATGTATCAAAAATGAAAAATGCGAACTTAGCATATACCTCTCTCTGATTTCTTTAACTTTTTATTTTGAAAGAATTTCTGACTTTAGAAAACTTTCGAAAATAGTACATAGGGTTTTAGTATACCTTCACCAAGATTCCTCCAATGTTAATATCTTGAATAACTGTAATACAATTGGGAAAACCAAGAAATTAACACTAGTAGAGTGCATTAATCAAACCCTAGAGTGTAAAGTACATCTCAGTTTTTGATGATTGTTTTTTGTGGAGTTTTGTGTTTTTCTGTTTGGTTGGTTGCTTTTGTTGTTGTTATTTTACAAATACTCTTTTGTGCCAGGATCCCATCCAGGATACCGCACTGCATTTAGTTGTCATGCTTCCTGAATCTGTTGTCTGTTTCAGTCTGTGTCGGTTCAGTAGCCTTTCCTTGGGCCTCATGACTCTGACATATTTGAATGACACTGGACAGGTAGAATGTCCCTAAATTTGGTTTTGTTTGATGTTTTTTCTTATGGTTAGATTGAGGTTGTATATTTTGTCAAGAATAGCATGGAAGTGATATGGTATTTTTGGTTTATAGTACGAAGGGCTTCAAGATGTCTTACTATTGGTGATGTTAACCTTGATCACTTGGTTAAGAGGCTTTATCTTTGTAATTGGAAAATATCTGGGGGAGGGGGGGGACGCCTGGGTGGCTTAGTTGGTTGAGTGTCCGATTTTAGCTCAGGGCATGATCTCATGGTTCATGAGTTCGAGACCCAAATCAGGCTAACCGCTGTTAGCATGGAGCCTGCTTTGGATCCTCTGCCTACTCCCCTTCCCTCCCCTGCTCATTCTCTCTCTCAAAAATAAATAAACCTTTAAAATAAACAAACAAACAAATAAATAAATAAATAAATAAATAAATAAATAAATAAATAAATAAAATATCTTGGGGAAGACACTTTGACACTTTGCAAATACCCTGTTTCTCTCCCAAGACTTTGTACAGTAATTTTAGCATGCATTGGTAGATTTTGCTTGCAATAATTACCATTGTGTTCTAATGTAGATATTTCTATTTGGTTCACGCCTTCTGCATTTATGATTATTATTTTTCCATGAAGAAGAGCTATCACTTCTCTTTCATTTGTTTATTCAACTTTCATGGACTTGTGGAGTTTTATACTATGGTTATAACTCAATAATGTTTTATTTATTTTTTACTCAAATTGTTCCATTTTTCACCATTAGGGCCTTTTTTGGCTTAACCCCTGTGTCCTTTCCACATGTGCCCAACGAGCTCTGAACACTTCCTTACTTTCCAGCACAAGAAGATGCCTCTCTGTACCTTTAAGGAGAGGCTGTCAGGCCCCTCAGAACATTCCCTGTGTAAGGCTTTTATATCTTTTTAAAATGCTATAACCAGGAAAAGATTATCCTCCAAGACTTTGTCCAGAAATATTAATGTCAATGGATGTCATTGCTCCAACACTGTGCCAAGCATTTAACTGTTTTCAAGCTGAGCTAGTCATAGTAAAGAATCTGTTTTTCTCTATTCCCCAATTTATATAAAGATGATTATTTAAGTACATCAATATACTATTGAAATGACTTCTGAACTCTCTTCTCCTCCCTGACTTGGTGAAGATATCACAGCATCCAATGTGCTGTAATGTGTATTTTGGTACATAAAATGAATGAGGAGAATTTTATTCACTTGACATTACTCACCAACACTCCTTAGTTCTGCTGGATCTAGAAGTGTGGGGTCAAGCCAAATTAAATGCTATTTCCAGAAATCTTTTAGGTGGACTTGTTGGCTCTGTTATACATTTTTAAGAAAATGGGAAAAACACTCCCACTCTGTAGAAGGGAGGCTTTAGTGTTTTTTGTCTGTAGTGTCTATCTCCTTCAGGAACCAAGGTTAGCAAACTATAGCCCTTGGGTCAACTTAAGTTAGTTGCCTGGTTTTGTTTGTTTGTTTTTTGTTTTTGTTTTTATTGCCTACAAGTCGTTTGTTACATTCTCAAATAGCTGTATTTTATAGTTATATGAATCCCTACATAATGGACTCGGTTTTTTCTTTTGGCCGTCAAATCTTTCCTAACCTCTGTTCTAGAAGTTATTCTTCTTTGCTTTGTACGTGCTCTCCTCTCTGCCTAAAACACTCTTCTCTTGACTGATGCCAGCTTGTCCTTTAAATCCCAACTCCAGGATTCTCTATTCTGTAATCCTTCCCTACCCTACCATGTAGAGTCGGGTGTCTGCCTTTGGATTACCTCTACTATAAGCCAATAATATTAGGGTGCACCTCTTCTCTAATTTAGTAGTGTGCTAGAGCTGATAGGAAGCAATCGTATACATTTTTTCCCAGCTTCATATTCAGTGACATCATACTGGTATCTTAAAACTGACCATGCTGGGATTATTTACACTATGGAAATTGGCAAACTTCACAGACCAGTAATTTTCTCTTCCTGTTGCCCTCCAGAGAGCAAGGTGGTTAACTTCACTAGCACTCCACTACCTATCACAATGGTTTTTGTTTGCTCATTTTTTGGTTTGTTTCTTTTTATCTTTTTGACTCTGCCTTCAGAATTGGAGCTACTTAAAGATTAAGTCTGAATTTTATTCATCTTTCATACTGCCTTATATACAGTGGGCTATTCATGCTGTTTGAATTAATGAAAAACCAAATTAGTGAAAGTTGTATTCATAGGGGAAAAACTTTTGTCTATGATCATTTATAAATCTAAGGAATAATAAGTTAATTCGGTGGCCTAAAACTAATGTACATCAAAGATGTTTGCTCAAAGTAACCACTTACAGACCCTCAATAAAAAGTAAAGAATGGGAAAAGTTAGGGAATAGAAAGTGACTGGATAATAAGATAATAGAATTTCCCAGTTGAAAGCATTCTTAAAAATCATAAATTCCACAATGCCGGTGGCATTCTGGAATAAGTCTTGAGGCTTTTTGATTCATGTCCCAGGCTCTTTCCACTACACTGGACGCCAGCAATTAGACCAGATTTGTCAAAAGGGAACCTCCATCTGCCACATCTTATGTTGACCTCCACTTAATCTCTCCTTCCATTCTTTAATTTAGGTAAATAGGCTGAGAGAGAGAGAAGGCTGTTGCAGAGAGTCTGAAATTATGTTAAAACTAGGAAACTAGATCCATTTATTCCCCTGCAATCATTGATGGCAAATGGAAAATAGATGAAGAGGGAAAGCAAGGAAAAGATGTCTTTGTAAAAATTAAACATGTGGAAATGTAATAGCCTACATTCACATTCTGGGGCATCATAATTTCAAATACCCCACTTCTTCTGACCAGTGTGCCTTTAAACTGGATACAAAAATAACACATGTATATCCAAGATGCATTCTATATTACTCAGGGTGCTAGATTCTTTTAGTTTGTCTCTATGGCTTCTAAATCAGGGGAAAAAATGAACATATTTCAAAAGGCAAAATGATTCCCTGCATATCCTAGAAAACCCTTTTCTGGGATTCCTCTGGTCCAGGTGATATTTCAGTTCTACAACTATGAATATAAAATCAGTTCTCTAATGCCCTCTTCCTGTTTCTTTTAAATTACACTAACAAAATATTTCATGGGCATGGTATGGTACATGTACTTTAAAGTAGAGAAAGAGAGGCATATAAATTATATTCTGTCACGATTATCCTTGGTCATAGAGGCAAAGCTAAAAAGAAGAGGCTATTTCTTTAAGTTAAAGATTCCTGCAAAAGCAGTAGAAGAAACTGGAAATCAGTGTTCCTATGCCTAAACTCAGTATTAGTCCTTCAACAAAGGTTTTATGGTTTTAACATACAATTGTTTCTCACTCTATTTTGCGCAAGAAAACTTTATAGTATTTGAAATTCTTATTTTATAAATACAAGAGACCTATCAAGTATATATACATATTTCAGATGACACAGTCTATTCCCCAGAAAGGTACTCTCTCACTCTTCCCATCATTGAGAATCATTGCAAATGATCAGTTGGCCTGTGGTGAGTAATCATTTTTCATTGCCCTATTGCATTCAAAATAATAAAGCCAAATGCGCAGATTGTCTTCATGTTTGCATGGCTTATTCAATATTACAGAAAGCAGCTGGAATATGAATTGTTCAGGGTTAAAGTAAATTGATTTTCAGTTTTAAATTCAGAATCTTTTTCATAGTCCCAATACTCATAAGTGCTACTAAAACTATTTCACAAGTGCAGTCCCAAAATCTTCAAGCAGTTCAATAGTCCATTCTGTATCAAAGCAAAAGAGAATGTCCAAGTGATGATGTTGCCAAGGCAAAAGGGTTGTATTTGGCTCCTCTACTTGAAGGACAATCTAGCTACTGTGAAAAGCCTGGGAATGTGACTTCTGTTATAATTGGATCAGATCTTTCCAGCAGCTCCTTCAAGGGGATATTAGTTTCATATGGAACCTGTAGTTCTTCCAATTTGAGGCTTTGATCGTACAAATAAATGTTGAAGTGCTGATTCTGATCCTGTCATGCTAGTAGAATTGGTGACTGGATTTGTATTCAAATGTATAAAAGACACAAGGGAGTGGGCAAATAACTAAGTGGGCCATTTACTTAGGAGGCATGGTGCTGGTCTAAAGATGATGAAAAGATGGCCTAAGTTTAAGGTTTTCAGGAGATTTGCTTTTATTGCTAAATTAATAACCACCCTGTATTATCATAAAATGTGAAGTTGCTATTGAACTACAAGCAATTGGACTGCATATTTCTTAGGAAATGTTCTGTAGTGTTAACAACATTTTGGAGATATCTCTGCCATCATTATCCTTAATTTACCATGTGGTTAAAGATGATGCATCTGAAAAGTATGTGGGATCTTCTTTCAAAATGTATTATATTTGATGACTATGCTGCTGGATATAAGCATCCCACTAAGGATATATTCAAAATTAAATATGACATTTCACTTTTTTTAAAAACACAAACTTATTTTTTATTATAGAGTGCTTTTAGATGTGCAGAAACATTGCAAAGATAGCAGTTTTTATACACCCAGTTTTCCCTATTGTTAACATCTTACATTAGTATGATACTTTTGCTACAATCAATTAATCAATAGTGATTCATTATTGTTTGCTAAAGTCCATACTTCCTTCACATTATTCTTAGATTTTAGCTAATGATCTTTTTCTGTCTCAGAATACCATCAAGGATATTACATTAGTTTTTATGACTCCTTAGTCTCCTCTTGGCTCTGAAAGTTTCCCAGACTTTTCTTGTTTTTGATGGGCTTGATGGCTTTGAGGAGTGATGGTAAAGTATTGTGTAGAATATCCCTCAATTTGGGTTATGTGATATCTCTTGTGATCAGACAGGAGTTAAGGATTTTCGGCAGGAAGACCGCAAAGGTAAGCCTAGCTAGATGTAGGAGTGTATGTCACATTTCTATCATTGTAAAGTTTCTTTTTAACTTTTACTCAGTATTGAGAGATAGAGCATGAGCAGAGGAGGGGCAGAGAGAGTAAACACAGAATCTAAAGCAGGCTTCAGGCTCTGAGATGTACACACAGAGCCTGATGTGGTGCTTGAACTCACGAACCATGAGATCATGACCTGAGCTGAGTCATCCACTTAACTGACTGAGCCACCCAGGCGCTCCTGTCAGGTTACTTTTTCCCCTCCCTTGTCATACTGCAGTCTTTAAAGGAAGTCACCAGGGGCGCCTGGGTGGCTTAGTCGGTTAAGCGTCCGACTTTCCGACTTTCGCTTAGGTCATGATCTCGCGGTTCGTGGATTCGAGCCCCGCATCGGGCTCTGTGCTGACTGCCAGCTCAGAGCCTGTGTTCAGTCTGTGACTCCCTCTCTCTCTGACCCTCCCCTGCTCATGCTGTCTCTCTCTCCTAGAAATAAATAAAACATTTAAAAAATAAATAAATAAATAAATAAATAAATAAATAAATAAATAAAGGAAGTCACCAAATGCAACCTACACATAAGGAGTGGGGTATTATGATCTATCCCTTTGAGTGAGAGTATAACATGAGGTATTTGGAATTTTTCTGCGCAGATTTTTCTATGCTTTCTCATTCATTTCTCCATTCAGTCATTTATTTCTATCATTATACACCCATGGATATTTACTTTATAGCCAATGCAGTATTATTATTTTGTTCCTCAAATTGTGTCAGCTTTGGCCACTGGGATCTCTTTTGTCTCTTGGACATACCTCCTCTTGGCCCACCCAACCCAACATTGTTTTGTTTTGTTCCAGTGTTTTCTTACACTATAAGATCTTTGGACACAAGTTCATCTTGTATATTCCATGACTCACTCCTAGACTCAGCCATTTGGGATTATATCAAAATCAAATTTTACTCAAGAATTCAACTATCTGTGACCGTTTCTTACCTTCGTTGCTCATCTGTATAAACTGTGTTAGTAATGAAAATAGCATCTTCTATTTGGTTGCTACTAGGTTATTTTTTTTAATAGTTTATTGTCAAGTTAGTTTCCATATAACACCCAGTGCTCATCCCCACAAGTGCCCTCCTCCATGCCCATCAACCCCCTGTCCCCTTCCCCCATCTGCATCTGCCCTCAGTTTGTTCTCAGCATTCAAGAGTCTCTCAAGCTTTGCCTTCCTCCCTCTCCCCAACTATATTTTCCCTTCTCCTCCCCCATGGTCCTTGGTTAAGTTCCTCCTAATCCACCTATATGTGCAAACATAATGGTAGCTGTCCTGTGCCTGACTTATTTCACTCAGCATAACACCCTCAAGTTCCATCCATGTTGCTACACACGGCCAGATTTCATTCTTTCTCATTGCCTCGTAGTATTCCATCGTATAGATAACTCACATCTTCTTGGTCCATTTGTCAGTTGAAGGACATTTAGGCTCTTTCCATGTTTTGACTATTGTTGAGAGTGCTGCTATGAACATTGGGGTACAGGTGCCCCTATGCATCAGCACTCCTGTATCCCTCGGGTAAATTCCTAGCAGTATTATTGCTGGGTCCTAGGGGAGTTCTAGTGTTAATTTTTTGAGGAACCTCCACACTGTTTTCCAGAGGGGCTGCCTCAGTTTACATTCCCACCAACAGTGTAGGAGGGTGCCCATTTCTCCACATCCTCGCCAGCATCTCTAGTCTCCTGATTTGCTCATTTTAGCCACTCTGACCAGCCTGAGGTGGTATCTCAGCGTGGTTTTAATTTGTATTTCCCCAATGAGGAGGGACGCTGAGCATCGTTTCATGTGTCTGTTGGCCACCTGGATGTCCTCTTTGGAGAAGTGTCTGTTCATGTCTTCTGCCCATTTCTTCCCTGGATTATTTGTTTTTTGGGTGTGGAGTTTGATGAGTTCCTTATAGATTTTGGATACTAGCTCTTTATCTGATATGTCATTTACAACTATCTTTTCCCATTTCTTCAGTTGCCTATTAGTTTTATGGATTGTTTCCTTTGCCTTGCAGAAGCTTTTAATCTTGATGAGGTCCCAACAGCTCATTTTTGCTCTTGACTCCCTTGCCTTTGGAGATGTGTCAAGTAAGAAATTGCTGCGGTTGAGGTCAAGGAGGTTATTTCCTGCTTTGTCCTTTATGGTTTTGATGATTTCCTGTCTCACATTCAAGTCCTTTATCCATTTTGAGTTTATTTTTGTGTTTGGTGTGAGGAAATGATCTAGTATCATTCTTCTGCATGTTGCTGTCCAGTTCTCCCAGCACCATCTGTTAAAGAGGCTGTCTTTTTTCCATTGGATACTTTTTCCTGCTATGTCAAAGATTAGTTGGCCATACATTTGTGGGTCCAATTCTGAGTTCTCTATTCTATTCCATTGGTCTATGTGTCTGTTTTTGTGTCAATACCATCCTGTCTTGGTGATTACAGCTTTGTAGTAGAGGCTAAAGTCTGGGATTGTGATGCCTCCCATTTTGGTTTTCTTCTTCAATATTCCTTTGGCTATTCAGGGTCTTTTGTGGTTCATTACGAATTTTAGGATAGTTTGTTCTAGTTTTGAGAAGAATGCTGGTGCAATTTTGATTGGGATTGCATAGAATGTGTAGATTGCTTTGGGTAGCAATGACATTTTAATAACATTTATTCTTCTGATCCATGAACATGGAATGTTTGTCCATTTCTTTGTGTCTTCTTCAATTTCCTTCATAAGTTTTCTATAGGCTTAATCATACAAATCTCTTATATCTTTGGTTATGTTTATTCCTAGGTATTGTATGGGGTTTTTTTTTTTGTGCAATTGTGAATGGGATCAGTTTCTTGATTTCTCTTTCTGTTGCTTCATTATTGGTGTATAAAAATGCAACCAATTTCTGTATGTTGATTTTGTATCCTGCAACTTTGCTAAATTCATGGATCAGTTCTGCTTAGGTTATGTTAGAAAAGCAAGTGACTTGGTGGCTTTCTAATCAAAGATGCATTACTCTAATCACCTCTGTTCCAACCTGAAAGGCATTAAGTTAAATATGTCTAATTTGACTAATTTAATGAAATAACATCTGATCAAATCATGGCCTTAAGAAATCATTCCTGGCTAAAAGAGGAGAGTCAAATTACTCTACAGAATATTTAGCAATGTGTTTCCTGGCACAAAAGGCTAGTTGTTCTGAAAAAGAAGAGTTCCCAAATAATGAGCAAGTAACCGCTAACTAGATTTAAGGATCTGGCAGGAAAAAAAAGAAATGAAAGGAAAAAAGGAAGGAAGAAAGAAAGAAGACAGAGAGAGAGGGAGGGAGGGAGAAAGGAAGGAAAAGAGAGATAGAGAGAAGGAAGGAAGGAAGGAAGGAAGGAAGGAAGGAAGGAAGGAAGGAAGGAAAGAGAAGAAAGAAATGGAAGGAAGGAAGGAGGAAGGAAGGAAGGAAGGAAGGAGGAAGGAAGGAAGGAAGGAAGGAAAGAAAGAAAGAAAGAAAGAGAAAGAAAGAAAAGACTTCATTCAAGGCTGTCAACTCATTTATTACCTGATTAAAAATACAAAACTAAAACTAAAAATAATATTCTGAAATTTCGCTTTAGAATACAATAGAAGAATCCTACACAGTTGTAAAGAAATAGAAGAGAAAGTTTGTGTATCCATTTAAAATTCAACCTAAAAGAAAAATAGTTTCTTTTAAAATTATGATACACTAGGATCTTGGGGTGGCAGGAAGGAGGAGGGAATGTTCGGGAAGAAGTCATAAGCAGCAAATCCCTTTTACTAACTTTTCTTCTGTGTAATCCTGTGGGTTTTCTTTAGAACATTAGGTACTAGTCATTCATTTCTGCTGTAGTCTCATGTTGGTGAATCATCTCTTGGGAACACACTTGTCATGGTTTAAAAGAAGGTTTGGTGCTTGTTAAGATTCTTTAACGTTCTTTCCGTTTTACTGGTTTTCTTTTAAAGGTCAACTTCCTTTATACCTTTAGAATTTTGTTATGCTTGACTCTGTTTGTCATAACTGTAGCACTTATGTTTTCATTTGAAGGGCTGAGCCAGCACCATCATTATAAAAAACTATGGGTTTCTCCCCATTCTTCCTTTTGAATATTTCTTAAGGAACAATAAGTTAACTAAATCAATTATTTTTGTACTCTTTTTCAATAAAGTCTGTTCCATTTCTTTAGTTATTTAAAATTAGTTTGTATTCATTATGTTAGTGTATGTTTTTAATTCTGACTTCCTCTCATTTAATGTACCAGCTTGAGACAAAGAGAACACTTTATTTTTTGAAAATGTTTTAGTATTTTATAGAAAAAGAAGAGTTCATTGGCTAGAGACCATCTGTGGAAGAGTATCCAAAATCTACTGACAAATTTTATTTTTCATTTATCTTTTATTCCATGCTCCTACTCATGTATTCATCCATCTACCTGCTGTCTTTCAATAATGCTGTGTGGATTACTACACTAATAAAATTCCAAGTAGTACAGGTGTTATACAATTTCTGTATAAATGCAACAAGAAGCTTACTTTTTAATGGAAGGCTGCATAAACATTTTTCCAAAAGGTAGAAGTATTATATACCAGATGAATGTTACAAAAACATAAATATTACAGACTGGTAAAATCATGGGATTTTTCCTGAAATTGTGACAGTTTTATCAGGTCAGATGTGAAAGCATAAAGTGGCATTTGAGCTGATCAAATATCATTGATTGAAATGGTGGGCTGGATATTGAAAGAAGAATGGATTTAGAAATGAATGCATTCACTCATATATTTAGAAAGTGTCAATAAGTATTTGAGCACAAGGCACTTTGCTAGTCTTAGGGACAAAATAAGAGCATTATTTGAGGAAAAGCTAGAGTAGAATTAGAAGTTAGGCACTGGTCATGTAAGAACTTGAATGCCAGAGTGGAGAGAAATCCAAACATTAATTAGTGGATATTAACTGATGTGAGTGAGAGATGATGGACGTCCTACACTTCAAAGAGGGATGACGAAATTGGGGATATCAGGGATTTTCTTTATGAAAATATTTATAAGAGTTGCTGTGGAAAATAGGTAGAAAATTAATAAGAGAAGAACAAGAGATTCCTTAGCGTTTAGTAGAGACCTGGTAATATCTATTTCTCTTAGAAACAAGGACTCCAGTTTTATTCATTACTAGCCATGAAATGGAAGCAGAGAAAATATAAAGTGAAGGTGGCTCGAAGCAGAAGAGTGGTAGTCATAGGAAAATGAAGGAATCAGCTTTAGAAATCTCCCAAGGTGATTATGGGGAAAAAAAGTAGGTGGGCTCAAGGTGCTTACAATTTTAATAAGGTGGTCATTTTTGATATAGAGTTCTGTGGATGTATATGGTATGTTGTAATGGTTAATTTTATGTATCAACTTCACTAGGTTATGGTGCCTGGATGTTTGGTCAAACAGTAGTCTAGATGCTGGGGAGACATATTTTTAGATATGATTATAATTTAAGTCAGTTAACTTTGAGTAAAGCAGATTCCCCTCCGTATTGTGGATGGGCCTCATCTAATCAATTGAAAGCTGTAAGACAAAATAACTAAGGTCCCCTGAGGAAGAGGGAGTTCTGCCTCCAGACAGCCTTCAGACTTGAGATGCAGCATTTAATCTTCCCTGGATCTCCAGTCTGCTGCCCTCTGTAGCTTTTGAATTTCCCAGCACCACAGTTGACAGGGCCAGTTCTTAAATTTCTCTTTCTCCCTCCTTTTTTCTCTCCCTGTATATGTATTTCTGTATAAACATGCACAGAACAAACGCACAGAGAGACACGCAAAATGTACACACAGATGTATCTATGCATGTCCTGTTGGTTTTTTTTCTCTGGAGAACCCTAATATAGGGTTACACATATATTTCCCAGCTCTGACTATGGAGGAGATCTAAAAACAATGACATCCAGTAGGAATGAGCATAGTTAGCACTTACATCTTGGTTTCCAATTATTCTCTAGTAAAAGGTACTGGGTCCTTGGAAAAATGGCTGATTCCAGTATTGAAGCATGGAAAATATGAGATGAGCCTGGAAAATCTTGCAGTCCCAGAATACGAGGGCTCTTAAATTAGATTGGGGATGGGCATGTTGAAAGGACACATGAACAACCTGAAAGAATCTGTCATGGCTAGATTTGGGATGATTTGAGCAACAAATTAAATAAAATTCATAGAATAAAATAGATAGCCATGAGCATATACTAATATAAATAAATACATGAATTAAGAAATGGGAAAAGGAACAGCTCTTCCATTCCATAGAGCTCCAACTAATAAGTGTAGGAGGAAAGATGGAAATATAAAATCACAATTGGCATAGCAATCATTTTCGCAGGCAAGACTCCTCAATGGTCGCTAAAATAATGAGTAAAAGTATAATAAAAACAGGATATTTGAATAGTCTTGGAGTCTCTTCTACAAGATACTTACCAATTAAAATGGGAAAAAAAGTAAATGTTACAGTTTCAGGTGAAACTTTACAGTTACAGGTAAAACTGGAAAAGCTGTTGAAGGTTAACATCACCACTAATGATACCTTGAGCTTCAGATGTTTTCTGATACAGTACATTGAGAAGGTGCAACATCATTTCTGTGATCTTTTTTAACAATTAAGCATTTGGACTTTTATCAGATACATTGAGGTATAGTTTTCATAAATCACTTATCTTAGTCTTTAGGCTTACATATATTCATGTTCTATTAAACTTTTATGCTGTATCAGAATCTAATTTTAGGACATTTCTCTTACCATAAAATATTACCTCATGAGAAGCTGCAATTAATCCCTGCTCTGACCCTGGCTCCAAGCGACAACTGATCTGCTTTTTGTCCTTATAGTTTTGTCTTTTCTAAAAATGTTATATATGCAGAATCATATATCTCTGGTATCTGGTTTATTTTACCTAGAATTACAGTTTTAGATTTGCCATGACTTTTGTAGTTTGTTTCTTTTTATTGCTGAGTAACATCTCATTATGTAGACATCCCATATTTTCTTATTCATTCCCCAACTGAAGGATATTTGGTTTGGATCATTATTATGAAAAAATGATCCTATAAACATTCACATGCAAGTATTTGTATAAAAAAAGTTTTTGTTTTCCTGGGTAAATACCTAGAAATGGAATTGCTAGTAAATATATGTAAGCAATTGCCAGTCTGTCTTCCAAAGTTGCTGTTATTTTAAATTCTCACTATCAATTTCTGAGAGTTCTAGTTGCTCCACATGCTTACCAGTACATGGTATTTTCAGATGTTTCTTTGTTTTGTTTTTTTTGGATTTGTTTTTGTTTTAAATAAGCCATTCTAGTAGATGTATAGCAGTATCTCATTTTGGAATTAGTGTACATTTCCCTCATAACAAATTATGCTTAGCATCTTTTCATTTACTTATTTGTTATTTATATATCCTCATTGGGGAAGTTGTCTATTAAAATATTTTTCCCAAATTTTCTTTGGTTGAGTTTCTTTTTTCATTTTTGTGTTATTATGTTATTTTATTTTTTGTTTAGCTTCTTATTATTGAGTTATATGATTTTTTTAATATATCTAGATAGAAATCCTTCATCAGGTTTATATTTTTAAATACTTTTTCCTAGTACAGTGCTTGTTTTTTCATTTTCTTAACAATGCCTTTTGAAGAACAAAAGTGTAATTTTGATGGAGCCCAATTTATAAAAGTCTTTTTTAAACTTTTTTAATATTTATTTATTTTTGAGAGAAAGAGAGAGATAGAACATGAGCAGGGGAGTGGCAGAGAGAGAGAAACACAAGATCCAAAGCAGGGTCCAAGTTCTGAGTTGTCAGCACAGAGCCCGACACCAAACTCAAAATCATGAACTATGAGGTCATGACCTGAGCCAAAGTCGGATGCTTAACCAACTAAGCCACCCAGGTGCCTTAATTTACAAACTCTTTTTTCTTTATTGCCTTGTGCTCTTTGTTGTCATAAGAAATATTTGTTGAATCAGATTCAAAAATATTTTCTCTCCTTTTCTTCTAGAAATTGTATCCTTTTAGGTCTCGTCTTACATCTGTGATCCATTTCAAGTTTATCTCTGTGTATGATATCAGCTAATACTAGAGGACCATTTATCCATATACAGATATCCAAATGTTCCATCACCATTTATTTAAAAAGTTATTTCTGTTGAATTACCTTGGCACTATGTGTAAAAATGGTATTCTTTCTCTCTCAAATGCTTGATAGAATTCTCCATTGACATCTTCTGGGCCTTAGGTTTTGTTTTACATTTCTGAGGGTTGTTGGGTTTTTAAAAATAATAATAATAAATAGATTACATTTTAGTACTGTTTTAGATTTATAGAAAAATTGAGCTGATAATACAGAGTTTCATATACCCAGCACCGATTCCTTACAACAACCCCCCAACACACAGATCCCCTGTACTTGCCATCTTTCATTCGTGTGATCCATTGGTTATAATTAACAAACCAATATGGACATATCATTATTAACTAAAGTCCATAGTTTACATTAAGATCAATCTTTGTGTTGTGAAGACACAAGTGCATATGAAATTTGACAAATGCATAACAGCCTAGATTTGCTATTGGAGTTTTCTATAGGATAATATAACCGCCCTAAAAATCACCTGTGCTCCACCTAGTTCTCTCTTACCTCCCTCCCTGTTAACTGCGACCACCACTGTTCTAAAAAGATCTATAAAATTGATCAGGTGTTTTTTTTATAAAAGACAGTAATAATTGTCTCTATAATTTTGTCTTTTCCAAAATGCCATATAATTGAAATCATACAACTTTTAGTATTTTTAGACTGGCTTCTTTCATTTAGCAATGTGAATTTAAATTTCTTATATTTCTTTTTATGGCTTGATGTCTCATTTCTTTTTATTGCTGAACAATATTCTATTTTATAAATACACTGTAGACTGTTTATCCATTCCCCGATTGTAGAACATCTTGATTGCTTTCAGTTTTTAGTCATTAGGAATAAAACTGCTATAAACATTTTAGTGCAGGGTTTCGTGTGCACATAAATTTTTAACTCAACTAGGTAAATACCTAGGAGCATAGTTATTGGCAAGACTATGTTTACCTTTGTAAGAAAAAAATTTTTTTAAAGTAGCTTCACCTCCAGCACAGAGTCCCAGGGAGGGGTGAACTCATGACCCTGAGATCCAAACCTGAGCCTGGCGCTTAACTGACAGCCACTCAGGCACCCCGGAAACTGCCTGCTAAAGCAGTTGTACCATTTTACATTCCCACCAGCAATGAGTGAATATTCCTGTTGCTCAGCATATTCAGAAGCATTTGTTATTAACAGTGTTTTGGATTTTAGTTATTCCAATAAGTGAGTAATAGTATATCATTATTAGTTTAATTTGCAGGGTTTATTTTTTTTTAATTTATTTTGAGAGAGAGAGAGAGAGATCAGGAGAGGGACAAGGAGAGAGAGAATCCCACGTTTGCTCCGCACTGTCACCCCTATGTGGGGCTTGAACCGTGAACCATGAGATCATGACCTAAGTCAAAATCAAGAGTCAGTCTCTTAACCAACTGAGCCACCCAGGTGCCCCTTAATTTACAGTTTGTTAATGACATGTGATATGGAACATCTTTTCATGTGCTTACCTGCCATCTTTGCTGAGATCTCTTCAGATATTTTTTCTCTTTGTGATTGGGTTGGTTGTTTATATGATGTTGGGTTTTAAGAGGTCTTACATATTTTGGATACAAGTCCCTTATCTAATATATATCTTGCAAATGCTTTCACCAGGTCTGTGACTTACCTCTTATTATCTTAACAGTGAGCAAAAGTTTTAAGTTTAAGAAAATCCACCATACCAAATGTTTCTTCCATAGATAGTGCTTTTTGTATATAAAAATTCATCACTAAACCCATGGTGACTTAGATTTTTTCCTCTTATCTTCCAGAAGTTTTATCATTTTGCATTTTATATTTTGTTTTAAGGTCCATTTGAGTTACTTTTTTCAAAAGATATAGGTCTCTATCTATATATTTTTTTCATATGGATGTCTAATTGTCCCAGCACCATTTGTTAAAAGATTGTTTTTTATGTGATTGCCTTTGCTCCTTTGTATGTGACTGTTTCTGGGCTCTCTGTTCTGTTCCTTTGATTTATTTGTCTAGTCTTTAACAAATACCATGACTTCTTGGTTACTGTAGCTTTATAGTAATTCTTGAAGTAGGTAGTGTCAGTCCTCCGAATTTGTTTTTCTACATTATGTTAGCTATCCTGGATCTGTTTTCTTTGAGTTTGTTGGTATCCACGTAACTTGGAGTTTTGATCGGAACTGCATTACATCTGTAGATCATGTTGGGAAGAATTAGCTTCTTAACATTTATATCTATAATATTTCTAGACTGTTCCTCCCTTTATTTAAATATTTCATTAAGTTTCCTAGTTTTTCTCATACAGATTGTAAATATAATTCATTAGACATGTACATAAATATTTCATTTTTTGGTACTAATGTAAATGGAATTATGTTTTTATTTCAAATTCCAGTTCTTCACTAGTAGTATACAGGGGGGAGCCATTAACTTTTGTATGTTAACCTTTTATCCCTCCTCTTGAGTAAGCCCACCAACTTTGCCAATAAAGCTGCTGATACTTACCATCAGCTTTGAACAGAGTCACCTCTCATCTGCCACCCATAAAGCTGCAGATTTTGCTCCCAGAGATAGAGCAGTGGAGTGAGATGGGATTGGGAGCATCCCAACACAAGGCTACAGAATTGCCATTGGTTTTTCCCACTGTAGCAGCAATTTTTAAAGAGTAAACACATTGCATTTTGTTGTGTCTTTGCTTACTTTGAAGTACCTGAAATACTTCATTTTTTTCTTTATCTATTTTATCCAGTTTTGTAGTTGCTTTCAGTGGTAGATAATTGCTTGATCTTCTGACACAGATATTATTCAAAGTCCACAACCTGAATTTAATTCTGAGGAAATATCAGACAAGTCCAAATATATCCCTCCTGCCTTAAATACACTTGATACCCAGGAATGATGTTAGTCGACCTCTGCCAAAATAAAGAACCAGTCTAATACCTCCATATGAAGCAGAAATGTTAAAAGAAAATAAGTTTCTGATGATTCTTATATTCAGTGATATTTCTTGTATAGAGAAGAATGGATGACATCATAGACTGAGAACTAGATAAGATGTTGAGAAATTTGACACAAATTAATCTAGTCCATAGAAGTACCAGATCATATATGATGGCAGTATTTTCCATGATTTCATAAATAAGCACTTAATGCCCTAGCAGAGAAATGAAGTAGTATCTAGATCTTCATAATCTGGTTCTGATGACGTTGGAATGATTTTTGGGAAATGTAGCTGTATCCAAACTTACCCATCACACTTTCTATCTCGCCTTGAGGAGATTATGATATCTATTTGGTCTCTGTTTGATGACTGTAACTCATTAGATATAGCTGTGTCACGTAGGCAACTGGATTAGGAAATGGCCTTGTATAACAAAACATTGAAGCCATAAAAACAAAAAGCCTAATTCTTTCTACCAAACAAGCATTGGAACTAGGAAAGCCTAATAATTTCCAATAGAATTTTCTTAGAAATGGAGGATAAGGAGTTCTGATTAAATCCACATTTGATATAGCTGTCTAGAAATAGCAAGTAAATCCTACAAAGCTTCCAAGCCACCAGAAACTGTCCTCACACATTTCAGTTAATCACTAAATTAAGTGTGTACATATACAAATCAAAGAACTAAATAGTTTCAGCAAGGAACCATCCATAAATTCAAAAATTATGTTCTATTTATACCTAATGACTATTTATGCAAATAGTTTCTATTAAGTCCAGTAGTCACAAAGAATAAATAAAAATGAGCTTGAGGGGCACCTGAGTGGCTCAACTGGTTAAGTGTCTGGCTTCGGCTCAGGTCATGATCTCACGGTTCGTGGGTCCGAGCCCCGCGTTGGGCTCTGTGCTGGCAGCTCAGAGCCAGGAGCCTGCTTTGGATTCTGTGTCTCCCTCTCCCTCTCTCTCTACCCCTCCCTTGCTCATGCTCTCTCTCTCTCTCTCAAAAGTGAATAAACATTAAAATTTTTAAAAAATGAGCTGGAACTTTGCAAGCATATTTGATTTTATACTTGAATTCATAATAATGTCTGGGATCACCCATTTGGGCACTGATATGAACAACAACTAAATATACATGTTTATTTGTGTATACATTTGTTAGTGCTAATCTTTGGTAATAGCCTTACATGCATGAGTGATTACTCCATCTTACAAATGCATATGTTGTTGATATCTTGATTCCTGTTTACTTCCCTTCATATGCTACTTGGATTCCATAGCTCACTATTATAGACCCTCATTGGCAAATTTCCTCAATTCATTCCCTTTTTCTCCCTCAGTCACACCTGACTGACCACAGTCCAATCCTGAATGGGCCCAAACATCCATTTTCTGCTATACTGAATGTGTACATCTGGGCAATGATGGAAATTACCACAAACCTGGCAGGTTGGTGTCACTTACTGACTCATAGCCACAGTCTCAAATGGGCACATAACGGCAATGTTTTCAAGTAGGCTCACTCTCTTACTATACTACCATGCTAATGGTTCACCTTTCCTTCCATCCTCCTACTGTTCTCACATATAGCTGGTATCTTTTACCCGTATTAATTATCTTTCCTCAAAAATTATGTTCCATTCAAATCACCCTTATCTTATTTGATGGCAACTCCTTGTCACTTATCAGACTAATAGCTTTGTGGTCAACCTTGACTCCCCTTCACTCACACTCCATCTCTGGTTCATCATCAGGTCCTCTTTAGATTCAAAAGAGTTTCAGGATTTAAGCACTTCTCACCTCCTCCACTGTTGCCTGTATGCTCTTACCTACACTTTTGATTATTGCAATATGTTCCCAATGGGTCATAAACCTTGACTTAATTGTCTAGGCTCTAAAGGCCATCAATTAAAATAATGCCTCACACATAATAGTACTCAGTAAGATTTGATAAATTAAGAAAGTTTGAACAGTGCATCATAATTCAAACATAACTTGAACTTTCTATTAAAAATAACACAATCTCTTCAACAAATGGTACTAGAACTTACTGTGAGGATTACCGTACCACCCAAAGTGATTAACAGGTTCAGTGCAATTGGTTTCAAAATCCCAAAGACATTTTTGGAAGAAGTTTACAAATGCATCCTAAAATGCTTATGGAATCCCAATGAGAGCAATCTTGAAAAAGAGCAAAGGTGGAAGGCTAAATGCATTAATCGTCTCTTATTTCCATATCCTCTTCCAATTAATGCTTCATTTTCTACCACCACCACCACTACCCTTCCTCACGCCCACCAAACACAAAAGTGTTGTCCCCTTCTGTTGTGTCTACCTTCTCACTTGGCACTTGCCCATCATCTTCTTCTGTATTCTTCTTTCATGTCCCCCATCACTCCATGTTCACATTCTAACTGACACAATCTAACCTTACCTCATATGATCTCTCAGCAGACACTGATGCTCTTTTATTTTCTCTATCAGTAGGGTTCCAAAATTTCCTCCAGCACTCTGTGTTCCCATTACTTTCTACTTCACATATTATTTTTTCAATCAGACTTCAAATGTCAGAGATCCTCTTGACTCAGGACCAGTTTCCCTGTCTTTTCTCTCCATAGTTTCTGTCTTTCCCTCCCCTACTCCCAGCCCCTGTCCCTCATGACAGACTTCTTCTCATCCCTAAAGTATCAGCTTCAGTGTCATTCAGTGAAGGCTGCTCTTGATGACACCCAGTCTCTCTCTCCCCCTTCCATTTTCTGGTTATCCTGCTTATCTCCCCATAATTTATTTTATTCAATTCACCTTTCCATATTTTCTCTGAAATCACACTTTGAATCTGTTTTGAAGATTAAGTCACATGTGTATAATATCTTAAATTCTCTCGTAATTTGTTGAAAATTGTTATCGTGTAGTAGAACACAGCCGTAATTAGTTAGGAACTTCTCTCTGAAAGTATGGACAATATCCGTTTTTTATTCATTTTGCATACAGTGAAAAAGTTGGCAATGATAGGAAAGGAAGTGTTATTTTTAAAAGTGTATATTTTTATTACTTCCCACTTGTTCTGAAAATTGTACTTTATCAAAGCATCTTAAAAATATTTATTCATAGAAGTCTCAGTCAAGGTAAATATAAACATGTATACTGTTGTTACCAACCACTTTTAATTTTATGACAGAGATTAAGCACGACATACATAGTAGCTAATTGTTCTATCATTTTTGGTAGGTATGTGACAGGCTTGCCATCTCTTTTGCATTTCTCCCATTTAGTCCATACAACACCATCATGAACACTTTAGAGCCATGGAATAGAGAAAAGCAATCTGCCTCCAAATGCTATCCAGGACTCTCAACCAAATTTGTAGTTCATGGCCAGTTTGAACAGAAAATGTCTGAGCCATAGTTAACTGTGTAAGTTTGATTCCAATAACAACAGTCTGTATGTACTAAAATGAGACATAAGTGGCCTGGGCAATTTGCAGAACTGTCACTCTATCTCCATTTTCTTTTAAACCTGATAAGCTCCTTGCTGAAATTATGCAAACAACAAAAAGGCAGGAGGCAGATATGAAAGTCACTAATTATGACTAAAAATAAATAACACCTAAAATAGGAAGGAAACCTGGGTTTATCACAGAAAATTGTTTGGAAGGGGACCCATCCAAACAATGTACCAGACTACAGTATATTCATATTCTTATAATTCAGCACTAACTTTGTGCAATATATTCAGTCACCAGTATATATTATATTCAAATGAATTATCAAATTATAAACTGAATGATCAGAATAATAGCTAAAACCATGTCTTTCTCTTGGGTCCATGTGGCTGGCTTCAAATACTTGGAATGTAAAAAAAAACTTTAATTACAATTTTTTAAAACCCCACTGAACTAAATCCACAAAATAAAAAGAACATAGGCTTGCAGGTAGCTAAATACAACCTATTATAACATAATAGCAATTCAAGGTACTAGTAATTTTCTCATTATCTTTGGTCTTCATTTTTCTATTGAAATATGGGAATATCAAATTTAGTCCACAGAGTTATTATGAAAAACCAACTATATGACATGTAAGCACTTTGTACAGGTATCAATTTTTAAATAAATTTTCCTAATTGACATATATTGATTTTAAACTCTGTCACATATATCAATTTCTGGCTTATTCAATTATATTACCATTTCTCATTGTCTGAGACATTAATACAATGATGTGTGTGAACTTAGCTTTCCCATTTTAGAGATTTGTAAATGTTAGCAATTAAGGTGACTGACGGTGATTCAATGTTCCATTATTCCTATCTTCCTAGCTCTCTGGAAGATGTTTTGGAATCCTTGTAAAAATCCCAATGCTGTGATCTTTACTTTGATTATTTTCAGAAATACATGAAGTCCTCTAACTTCCTTAATTGACACTTTTTAATTGCTGTGCCAAGCTTGAGGCAAACTGAAGAGGAAAGAAATTATAAAGGAGATAAATGATTAATTCAACTTTTGAGTTAAAGAAATGTTTAGTTTCTAAAACAGCAAGACTGCAGCCACCGTTCTTAACACCAACTCAGTAGTTGGGCAGCATTTTTTTTTTGAAAGTTATTTTATTTTATTTTATTTATTTTACAAATAGTTTATTGTCAAGTTGGTTTCCATATAACACCCAGTGCTCATCCCCACAAGTGCCTTCCTCCATGCCCATCTTCCCCCTCCCACCTCCCCCACCCATCAGTCCTCAGTTTTTTCTCAGCATTCAAGAGTCTCTCATGGTTTGCCTCCCTCCCTTTTACCCCATTTCCCCCCTTCTTCTCCCCCATGGTCCTCCGTTAAGTTCCTCCTAATCCTCCTATACGTGCAAACATATGATATTTGTCCTTCTCTGCCTGACTTATTTCACTCAGCATAACACCCTCAAGGTCCATCCATGTTGCTACACAAGGCCAGATTTCATTCTTTCTCATTGCCATGTAGTATTCCATCATATAGATAAACCACATCTCCTTGATCCATTCTTCCATTGATGGGCACTTAGGCTCTTTCCATGTTTTGGCTATTGTTGAGAGTGCTGCTATGCACATTGGGGTACATGTGCTCCTATGCATCAGCACTCCTGTATCCCTTGGGCAAATTCCTAGCAGTGCTATTGCTGGGTCATAGGGGAGGTCTATTAATTTTTTGAGGAGTCTCCACACTGTTTTCCAGAGGGACTGTACCAGTTTACATTCCCACCAACAGTGTAGGAGGGTGACTGGGCAGCATTTTTAAAAGTATATAGTGATTTAAACTGATGCTTTTCCAAGTTTGATGTGCATATATAACATCTGGGAGCTTGTTACAGTGCAGATTCCAATTAAGGAAGTCTGGACTGGGAGCTGAGAATCTGCTTTTCTAACCTCCTAAGTAATGCCCATAATGTGGGGCTTCGAACTACACTGATTTGCAAGGATTTGCAAGTCTTTGCCTGTGTAATGAAATCTGAACAAAAAAGGAAATCAATCATCCAATGGAACTTCATTTATCACTTAAGAAAGATTTGGTCCATGTGATAAAAATCATCTCGAAGAAGCCTTTGTATTTTCAGAAGGCAAAGCAAAGATTGAATAAATACATATGGAATAAACTCATCCAGTATATTGGAAGTAGTGTGGGATTTGATGCCAGGGATCTGGCTTTGAATTCATCCAGGCCACTCACTAATTCTATGATCCTAGAGAAAACTACCTAAATAACTGTGATTTTCAGTTTATATATTCATAAGATAAATTCAATAACAACATATTTATGAAATTGTTACGAGTATTACATGAGAAAACGTGATGAAAAATAAAAGTGTTTGCTTCTCTTCTTCAACATAGGTAGCTTTATTTTTAAAGTTGTTTATACTTTATACTATATATTACACTTCATGCTAACACTACTTATAATATGAATATGCCAAACTTTTTTCTATTTTAAATGATTACATAAATGTTAGTCATGTCATTGTAAATATTAAATAATGTCCATCGTATTTAATGACATCTTTGATAGGAATCAAAAGATGTAGTTGTATAATTATTCTCATGCTAGTGGACAAGTATCTTTTTATAACACAGTAGCTGAAACACACTCTCAAAAAATTATGAATTGTCTATTTGTACTCATGTACACAAAATTAGAAGACCAGAATTCAAGGCTCAGCTCAGCTATTAATTTATGTTAAGGTCACTTAATTTCTGTGGCTCTTGGTTTCCTACTCTAGAAAATCATACTGGATTATAACTAACATCTCTTCCATCTCTAAGATTCTAATTTCCATCCTTTTTAGCTTCCTGCCACTTCTCTGGCTAAAAGTTTAACCACATGTATGAATATACCATGGCATAATAGTGAGACTATTCTTTGAATAGTCAAGTATAAAATCAGCTCTAAATTCAACATCACCACATGAATATATTTATACTTAGTATTTGATGTTGATAATATCACTTATATGAATCTAAGGGTGTCTGGTTGAATGTCCAGCTCTTGATTTAAGCCCAGGTCATGATCCCAGGGTTGTGAGATCAGTCCCCAGGTCGGACTCCATGCTAGGTGTGGAGCCTGTTTAAGAGTCTTTCTTTCTCTCCCTCTGCCCCACCCCTGCTCATGCTTGCTCTCTCTCTCAAAAAATAAAAAATAAAAATAAAATAATAAAATAACAAATATTGTTGAGTACTTGATAGCTAATTTTCCAGGCTTTTTTTTTCTTTTTATTTTTTTTAACAAAACTTAAGTCGTTAAATCCTCATTTTAACCTGTGAAATAGGTGCTTTTATTATCTTCATTTTATAGTTGAGGAAAGTAAGGCACAGGGAGATTAACTTGCCATGGTCACACACGTTTTTGATCCCCATGACTTATCTCTGGAGGTCACATTCTTAACTAGTTTGATAAGCAAACTGTGTCACCATAACTATAAATGTTTCTTAATTCATAATTTATTTAGTCTGTCAGTAGGAACATTGAATCAACTTTTTATTAGTTGATTTATGTATGAGGCTCCCATAATATCATTCAGTCAACCATATTAAATATTGCCCTCCCCAACATTTTTACCAAACATATTTCGTCTCAGTATCCTGTGTAGTCACACAGTTGATGGAATTTTGGTACCCGCTTTACTCCACCACCCACTGCCTTCACTGCACTATTCTTCTCTCAGATAAGAAGAACACATCCTTAAGGGCCCCAAGAAATTAAAATACTCAGAAAGTAACTCCTTCTTTTTTTGTTAGCACATTTGAAACTGTAAAGGAGAGGAGTTTTCTTCTGGGTAGTATTGCAACACATTATGCAGTTTCTAGGGAAAATAGTTCACTGCATTTTTTTGGTAACAAGTCAAGTACATATAAATTCAAGTCCAGGTTAAGTAGTTATGCTTTTTGAAGATTTTATATCTGGTGTGGTCTGCTCAATGTCACCAGGTTTCCACAGCAATATAGCTGTAACATTCCTTCTGAGAGAACTTGCATCGAGCACATTGGAGCAGATTTATGTCATCAACCCCCTAGAGGTATTAATCATTCTTTGAGGTCATTTTCAGCCATCAAAGTAAGTGCATTAGAAAAAAATTGCAAAAATTGCTTTCAAGCTGAAACTGTTTTGGGAGTGGAAAAACAAAAGTTGAAAATTCACAAAACAAATTTCTTGGCAGAGAGTATGAAGATTGAGATTCAGATTCAGATGAGGGTGCTGCCATTCATTAACACACTTACAAAAGGTCTGTGTTATGAAAACCAGGACACACTTAGAGGAAAATAAACAGATTTATCAGCCTGGTTACAATTTTATGAGGTACAATGTTGAAAAGTTTCCACTGTCTGTGTGAAATTCTGACAAGATAATTCAGACATGGCTGGACGGATGTGACTTTTCTGTCTGGTGCTAGAAAACATATTAACAGCCAGATTCACTTCTCTTTTGAGACAAGGCCAGGCTCTAAAGAACTGTTTATATTTTTAAGATTTTATCTTTGTAAAAGTCAGACAACAAGCTTTGGTACATGTATGGGAGCTGGTTATTACCTACCTAAATATCTGTAGTCAAACTGAGGAAAGTACTACATTTAGTCAGGACTATTTCATTGTCAAGTGCCTCAGAACTTGGATGACAGAGGAGTTTCATCTCCAAGGAAAAGCCCAGAGACCTAAACTATATCTGAATCTGGATGGCATTGTCGGGAGAAGCAGATATTTAAAGGTGATCTAAGATGTATATAGATTATAATGAGTCCATGGAAAACAGACTCATAAAGAGTCTATTTGTATGTGCATATGAGTATTTTGCACTTTTGTGTATGTAATTTCATTAAGAACTAGATATAGAACTTAAAAAAGGAACCATCAACTGAAAGCATCTTTTCCAAACTATTCTCTCCCACCACTTTCCTCTCCAGCCCTAAGTAAGATCTTATAGCTTGAGGGTTTTCTATGCACAATTGATTCCAAAGCCCACATCTCAGAGGGAGAGTGTTGGCATCCTTGGTGAAGCTGTTCACTTTGGGGCAATACTTCCCAGTTTCTACAAACATTTAAGATAGTTGAGGATGCAATTCAGCTATTTCCACGCAATTGTGTTTTGATGTTTCTTGTTTTCCAACAGCAGTAGTTTAAACAGGCTTTTTTTTTTCCTTCTCTAAAAATAAGGGTAGTTTATTCCACACTCCCTTGAAATATTCGCCAGCACCTTTAAGTCTTAAGGAGATTTTGTCCAACCTTTTGAGGCTTACCCAATTTATAAGCAAAGTGTAATACATCTCAAAAAAAAAAAAAAAGATTCAGGCAGTAAAAGGAGTTTAATACTTTTAGGAACTGCAATTCCTTTTTAGTGGCAACAAATATTGACTAGATTTCATAGGGTGAAGAGTGATTTAATTAATAATTTCCCAAGTCGACCTGGTAGTTTACATGTCTTTTTCTTGGTCCTAACCAACCCTTTGCCCCACAAAACTTCTGTCTAAGTGTCAGTATCTCATACCACACTCTTTAAAAAATTTGTTTAATGTTTTTTTATTTATTTCTGAGAGAGAGAGAGAGACAGCATGAACAGGGAAGGGTCAGAGAGAGAGGGAGACACAGAATCCGAAGTAGGCTCCAGGCTCTGAACTAGCTGTCAGCACAGAGCCTGATGCGGGACTCGAACCCACGAACCGTGAGATCATGACCTGAGCCAAAATCAGCCAACTGAGCCACCCAGGTGCCCCCCCCCTTTTTTAATTTTTTTATGTTTTTTTATTTATTTCTGAGAGAGAGAGAGACAGCATGAACAGCGAAGGGTCAGAGAGAGAAAGAGTCATTTCACACTCTTTAGAATTAAGTATGCTTTATTTGTCCATTTTCTTCCATGTATATAAAAATCCAACATAAGACCTTAAATCAACAATTATATAAGATGTATTTGTTATATTCAGTCCATATTAGGTAATGTACCAGGCAACCCTTAGGTCAAATGGGAAATAATGAATCTATTAAGTATAGACTTGGTTACTGCAGTATGACAGGGATGGAATTACATGGGGTAGAAGGAAAATTCCAGACAGGAAGATAAATCAGCTTCAAGTTTCTGTTTACCATTGACTAGCAATCATGACTATCTCATCCTACCTCCAGTATTCTATACAACTGCTTTTATATCACTGTAGCAGGGAAACACTTGGTATAAAAGCACAACATAGTTTGAAGAGGTCTGCCTCTTTAGACTTAGCCTATTTGTTGTCCAAAATGCTAATCTGGTTTCTTACTGGCTGCTATAGACTGAATGTTCATGTCCCTCCGGAATTCATATGTTAAATCCAATACCTAGGAGTATTAGGAGGTGGGGCAGCTGGGAGATGATTAGAGCATAAAGGCAGAGCCCCTGTGAATGGGATTAGTGTCCTTCTAAAAGAGGCTTCAGAGAGCTCTCTTCCTCCTTTTCATCATGTGATGTTTCAGTGACAAGGCAACCAGCTGTGAACCAGGAAGCTGGCCCTTGCCAGATACCAGGTCTGCCAAGGCCTTGATCTTGGACTTTCCAGCGTCCACAAGTATGAGAAATCAATTTTTCTTGTTTCTAAGTCACCCAGTCTGTGGTATCCTGTTATCAGTCCAAATGGACTAACACTCTGGCTTGTGGCCTACTTTTATTATCTGAAGTGGTCAGTGGTAGCTTTCTTTGATGTTTGAAGAAGGTGATATAATTCTTCATAATTGTGTGTCTGTGTGGGGTCGGTGGGAGATATGAGTCTTCAAAATCTAATCATGTAATAGCTATCATTTGATTTTTTACAGTCTTTTCTTTATTATAGATATGAGAAGTAGAGTAATCAAATCCATAAAAAATTAGTGTCATTGTATAGCAATACTTTTTAAAATCTAAGATAACATGAAAAGGCATCACTGATTTACTGACACCTTTTTTAAAAGTCTGCTTTTAAAAAGTCCACTATAAACGTATACATCAATTATAAAAAATGCATAGAAATGTTAAAATGTGAAAATAAATACTGGTTATAGTTATAGAAATACAATAGTTTTTCTCTTTTTCTTTATGTATCAAGGTATTTTACCAGACACATGATTAAATTATACTGATTCATAAATACTTGACTGCTATCCATTTATGGTATAACAATACTTTATTATATTGGGTGGTCAGTCATACAAAAACTTAGAGAATAGAGTTCTAAAATGGAAAATAATTGTGCTCTCCCTCTATCTAAACTTGTTCTTGGAACAGTCCTGCTTTGAGAACTGTAATAATGCTAAGGTTCACGAACCTTCTCTCTGTCTCCTCAGAAACTTATCCAGATCAGCATTTCCCCATCTTTCATGGAATAAAAGGTGGGAATGTGGTCAGTTTTTCTGAGACATGTTGCCGAAACGTTAAGGTTATATCAACAATAGAGTGGATATAAGAATGAACCATCGTTTCTAGTAAGATGGGAGGAAAGGAGACCCAGTTTCATTTAGAGGTTTGCTTTGAACATTTTCTCTGTGTTCTGAAGTGAGCTGAAGTGCTTCTACCACCACACCCAATCCCACAAGGATTTTAATTGGCATGCCTGATAATATTGTTTTAAATTTAGTAGCGAAGGCCTCCCACCACTAACTGTTTCTATAGAGCATTATTGAACTCTTGGGGAATTTTTCCTCCAAAGAAAGCATGGAATTCCTCTCTGAACTATTTATTTCTCTAGGACTCCAAATGGAAGTGTCTGGAATAAAAAGAGATTGAGAATACGAGAGCAAAAGAGCAGGAGAAAGACAGGGAGCGGAGGAAGGAAGGCGAGAGAAAGAGAGTCTTGGCAAATAACTCTTTGGATTTTTGCACATTTGCATTCAGCTGAGAATATATCTGACTTCTGCCAAGTGAGATGTGGAAGACACTAACAAAAAACTTCAGAAGTGTGAATGAAACCTCTATGGATCACTATCCCTATCTTTGAAAATACACTTATTTTCAAATTACCCAATAGGAAGGAAGTAAATGACTTTTTTTTTTTTTTTGGCTGTTTGTTATCTAATTAGCAGGCATCACTGAACCTAAAGTCACCTTTTTTCTCAAACTTTTAGGTTGCATCTAAACTCCAGACTGCGATATTAGACAACTCACCATTTTGATCCTGCCAAGATTCTTTTTTTCTGATAGTAGTTTTCCAGTAGAGCACCCAAATTAAAGTCTAGGGTGTCCAGAATATCTGGTTCATGTCAAGAAGAGATGTCCTGTGTTCTGCCATTTAGATGGATGACATACTACCTATAAGTCTACCCCTACCAAAGTAAACTATATTTCTTTTAATTAGCTTGTTCTCGTGTAAAACTTCACTGTTGGATACTTTTAGGGAATCGATATAATTGTTATTATATCCAGAAGAAACTAACCTATATTTATTTTAATTAACTTGTTCTTGTGTAAAACTTCATTGTTGGATACTTTTAGAGAATAGATATAATTCTTATTATATCCTTCAAATGGTCTCAAATGACCCACATTCTTTCTTATGCCTCCTACAGAGAAAATCACCAAAGAGTCAATTTTGGCTGATAGACACTGATGCCAGGAAAACCAATCAAAATGAAGAGCAGAGTCAAGATCCTTACTCCTTTCCTGCCATCACTTCCGAAGTAGCCTTTTTCATGCATCCAGGTAATGCTCGGGCTCTCAATCCAAGATTAAAAACATCTGCTAGAGGACTTGTCAAACAGTCTTGGAACACTTAGTCGAATTCACAGGAACTCCATCTGGGACTGGTGATACTTACTTCTTTCATATCTTTAATTGTTTCTAGCACCTCCATAGATCAAAGTTCTCTCCGTAATCCTTTCTTTCCATCATAGCATATTTACCCATTTTATATCAAAATATATAATCTTTACCATCTGGTTTCATAGAGGAATATAAATCTTTATCAAAGTAGATTAACATTAAGTAACTTTTTTTTTCCGGCTCTGTGTGCCTGTATTTCTTTCTTATGTGCAAATTTAAGAAAATCATCCTCTCTTCCATGTTAGACTTTAAATGTAGAAACAGGATTCCTGGGCTTTTCTAACCATGGAGTGTTTTTACATGTTGCCTTGTGCTTGAATTTAGAAGTTCAAAGGAAGTCAGTATTTTGTTGTCTTTCACCGTCTGTACTAGAATGATATATATTGCTCTTACAACACATATCACATGATCTTGATTATAATTTTTCACATTTGCAAATCTACACCATGTCACAAAACTATAAACATCAAAAAGACATGATTAGTTTTTAACAATTTTTAGTACTTGGTTCAGTGACTAGTTCATAGTAAGTACTCAGTAAATTATTATATTAACAATACAATAAATTGTTATGTTACTACATAATCAGTATTATGTTAAAATGTCGATTTTCATGTTAAAATGAAAATTGTAAATTACCTAAATGATGTAAAGTCTTAAATAATAGAAGACTAAAATTATTACACATATATAGAAATGTAATGTAATATACGTAATGACCTGATTCATAAAAAAGAATGTATCACTCTAGCTATTATAATTCATAAGATCCTAGGAAACATTACCTCTATCTTATACTCTATCTCTATGATGCTTCATATTTTCCTATTTACCTAATAAACTCTTTTGTCTTGCATACAGTGTAGTAGCTTTTTGCTTCCACTCACTCCACACTTTCTATCATGCACAGAGTCTAGGTTTTTAATATAAATAGCATATTATTTACAAGAAATTAAAGTAGATGGTTAAATCTTAAAACGTTTGTGCTGTTAATTTCTCTTCTATAGCTACATATTATTTTTTATTTCAAGTTTCTGATTGGCTGTCAGTGAGTCACTCTTGAAAACACAGACAAAATTCTCATTCATTACTATCAATAAGATAAAATCACATTCCCTCTAATTCTCAACACTGAAAAGTAGGCATGGACTGAAGAGACACTTTTCAGTGAGATCTTACTATAAAAAGTACTTTGGAATTCGGTGAACTTGGTCTTTTTATCCATTTTGGATAGTAACCAATTCCTTAAATCCTAGTGTTAAGGATAACATCTCAATCGTGTTTCTCTTATCCAGGACTAAATAAATGTTTCTTTGTAAGGCAAAGACCTCTTCCAGAGAGCAAACCATAAATTCTAAATATGCTTCATCTTCTTCTACTATTATATATGCCACTGAAAACTATGAAAAATTAGCTAATTTTAAGGCACAGTTCTGAAAAGATAGCATTTCTTATAATAGTATCTATCCTATTGAACTTCAAAGAGTGAAATATTGTAGGAGCAAATGTCAAGGCAGTGTTGGGGCAATCTGTAGAGAGAAGAGAAAAGGAAGATCTACACTCATGTGAATATGCCAATTTTTATCGAAACTATAGCTCAAGAAATTTGGGATTTTGCTGTAATGTCATATTTACATTGATAAAGTGGAGCATTTATGTTTGGACCATTCCATTTATAAACACATAGTTATCTGAAAAATCAAAATAATTTTTAAATATATATGATGGTACTCTGTTAACATCTGAATTAATTGTGGCTATATATAAAGTGCCTTAAAGGAGAAGGAGCCTTGAAGCAGGAATCCAAAGACATGTTTTAATTCAATATCTGATACTAAGTAGATGATATTACCATAGGAAATATATTTAATTTCTCTGGTCCTCATCTGTAAAATTAAAATGTAAATTTTATTTTTCAAGTTCCTTTAAATATCAAAATTGTATGATCCAATATAGAAAACATTTAGATAATAATCTACTCAAACCAAATGCCATATAAAATTGTGTCATGTCACGCCAACCCTTACTTGTAAAAACTGAATGAGTAGCCTAAAATTCACCTTTGTGAGGTTGTAACGAGGCACCACAGCACCCCCCAGCTAGTGATGCCAGGGAAAGCCAAGTAGAGAGGTGGGACTCCCTTCTGGCCAGGATTAAGCCTTCATTCTAACCCTCGGTGTCAGTGAAGACCAACTAGGAAACCCAGAATGCCAATTTGGAAATGCTACCAAGAAGGTGGGATGCCCAGAAGGAATCCCTTCCCCTTTCTCAGGTAGTGTCAGAAGAGCCCTAGCGGAAAGTCAGGACTTTCACAATAGCTAAGCCCATGCAGCAGTAATGAGCAGCTTTGTTTCTTTTGTTAATCAATGACAGGTGGGAAACTGAACTTAAACCACCACACAACAATACTGATGAACTGCTGGCCCCCATCCCCACAGAACAGTGTCAGAGAAAGCTAGCTAAAACGGAAGATTTATATAAGATCCAGAGTCTCAAAATATAATGCAAAATGTCCTGGTTGTAATAGAAAATCATTCATCACCTAGAACCAGGAAGAGGCAAAGAAATAATCAAAAGGTAACACCAAGATGACTTAGATGTTAGTATTATGGGACAAGTATATTAAAAGAGCCATCATAAAAATACCTCCGTGAGCGTGCTTGAAAGAAGTGAAAAATTAGAAACTCTTAGCAAATTATCGATAATGTCAAAGAGAACCAAATGGAAATTTTATGACTGAAAAATACAATGACCAAAATTAAAAGGCTCAAAGACAAAAGTCCAAGGGACTGTGGGGAAATAGGTTCTACTTACATAAATAGGTTAGAATAAAGCTTAGTGGGGAAGCCGCCATCAGGGGGCGAAAGTGTCCGACGTGAGCTAGGGAGATCTTGTAATGAAACCAGGAGTATCTTGTTTTATCACCTGCAGGAAATTATGTTCCACCTGGTGCCAATGTACCTTGATCACAAACTCCACTTGCCTCCCAGACCCTTTGCTTACACTCACAGGTTCATGATTACTGTCTGATTGTTTTCTTCATGTTCACCACGAAGGTAGTGTCTTGTGAGCTCAATGAAAAGGAGAGGAAAATGCCCTTGAAGGCTCTTGTCTCTTCCCAGACGTTAGTCTCTTTCTTATCTAAGTCACCGTCTGCTCTCTGGCTAGAAAACTCTAGACTCATAGTCCGTGACAGGTGGTGACCCACACGTGATAGAAGGCAATGTGAAGGCGAAGCGATTAGTAGAAAAGGCATCGTGACTAAGCAGCAGAGGTAACTCAAGGACTGCAGAACGCCGTGGAACCACCAGAGCTCTCGAAAAGGAAAGGTGTACAATCTCTGATGACGAGGTAAGAGAAACGCGAAACTGTATTAGGATTCGCTGTCGCGGAACTTTGAGAGAATCGTCATGGGATACTCCCTATCCCCAGAGCAGAAGCAATATATTTGTAAAGCACTCCTTAAACTAATAATTATCCAGCAACACTGCCCTTGGTTTCCTGAGCAAGGCATCTTCTACCTAGAAATTTGGGAACAAATAGGGAAACTATTTCATCCACTAAGTGTGGATGCTGTTTATGAAGATATAGGTCCATACAAAGTAAATAAAAAATTTTTCAAGGAACCTAAGCCTCCTTGATGACAGCCAGCCTCTTCAACACTCCAAGATCCAGAAACACAAACTCTCTGCTTTGCCATCGGGAAAAATCTAACCTCTTAAAGGAACAAAAGATTTCCTTTGAAGACCTCCTTATCCCAATGCTACGGCCTATTAAGAATGCCCTTAGGATGTTTACAGATGCCTCGGGGAAAACTCACAGGGTTTCTTGCCTTTGGAAAACTGGAAAAAAAAAAAAAAACTGGGGAAATATATTTTACACTGGACCTGGCTCTACCCAACAGTCAGAACTGTGAACCATATTATTAGCTATAGAAATCTTTTCCAAATCCTTAAACATTGTCTCCGAGATGTTAAGGAGCAAAGACCACCCACTTGAGACTTGCAGATGATTTCCTTTTTTAAAAAAAGAAAAACAAATGTAAGGCCATCCCTATAATAATAATACCCTCTATTCATTGCTTTCCAGTGTAGCTTGTTACGTAGAAGAGAAAAGCCAGAACTCAGCAGCCCTCAGAGAACTGTACCTAACTCAGGTAAGCCTCCTAGAACATGTTCTATGTTTCAATGTCCTCTTTCATGTCTGATAAGCATTCAGTCGAACAATTCTCTTCAAAGTAATCCATGTGGGGTACCTGGGTGACTCAGTCGGTTAAATGCCTGACTTATGCTGAAGTCTTGATCTCAAGGTTTGTTATTTCGAGCCCCACTTAGGGCTCTGTGCTAACAGATCAGAGCCTGGAGCTTGCTTCCTAATCTGTGTCTCGCTCTTTCTCTGCCCCTCCCCTGTTGTCTCTCTGTCTCTCTCTCTCTGTCTGAAAAAACAAACCTTTGAAAAGTTTATGAAATAATCCATATGGAATTTATAAATTTGTCCATTCTCATTTCGTTTATATAGATTACAATTCTCAGCATATTATTACATATAAATTGATGACCATTGTCAAAGCAGTCCTGTGTGTGCTGACTAGAACGCTTTCTTCATAGAAACTTTCTGTGGTACGTTGTTACAGCACAAATTGTCTTTATATCATTCCTCAGAGCACACCCCTCTCCTCTTCCCACTTCATGTAATACCTTGGGTATTTTTATCATTACTGTCCTATTACTGTTATTGTAACTCCTTATTATCTGGATCATAACATGTGGATTCCCTAATTCTAGGCTTTTACACATTATTAGTAGTAACGTGTACTATTTTAATAACATCAATCAACTTGGTTCCTTCCCTCATTCTTCTCCCCCTCACCTTCCCTCTTTCCTTCCTCCCTCAGTCTCCCTCCTTTCCATCTTCCTTCCGTTTTCCTCCCTCCCTTCTTTCCTTTCTTCCTTTTTTTTTCTGTAACACATACATATCTTCTTGAACCAAAGTTTATACCATGTAAAACGTTTCCCCATTATGACTTGCTCATGCCTAAAACTTGATAATCAGGTGCAGCTGATTATGTTAGACTCCTTCATGTTTATATTCTTTGTTACCACATGTTTAGAGGTTCAGGGTTAAAAACTGATTGTTTTTAATGGCGACAAGGATCTGTGTTTTTTTTTCATCTTGGAATTGGCTAGTAGAAGATTTACTGGTGAGAACACCAACTTAGGTAAAATAAAAATCAACTCAAGAGGGCCGTACATCACATGTTTGCAAACTGAATGTTCACACTTTTGCAGTTTTTTTTTACCTCTGCCTAAGTACTGTTAAATTCTTTTGAATCCTTTTATTGCCTATTTCTCTATTTTCCTTTTTGCTACTATTCAGATTCCTCTCCATTCTAATTAGAAGGAAAAAAGTTGCTTCTTGACATACATAATTACTCAAACTGCAACCTGAGAAAAATTTCTTTCCAGAGGAATCAGATTTATCTCAACTAATGAGTTATTAAGTTTCATATCTTTTGCCAAGTACACATTACCTTTGATTCAATATGATGTACTAAATCCAGAAATTTCCCTGAATGCCAAAATATTATTTGTCTCTCTCTATACTCTTTCTCCAGGGATCCACACATTTGTTCACTCACCTCAGCTCTGATCCACATGCCTGTTATTTCCATCCCAGCCGTCTCTGTGAGCTGCCAGTCACCCTGAATTTGGCCATAGGCTTGGGCCTTCTGAGTTTGTACAGCCAAATATCCAGAGACTGGGCTCACTCCACCCAACAGTTCTGGATTTTGATTCCAGCATTATTTTTCACACAGACTTAAAGAAATGAAGAGTGGCTTTACCGAATCCCCTTACCACCTGGCTCTTAAAAATTACTTAAATTTTGTGTTTTCCCAGCTCTGTGTAACGGCCAGCCTAAGGGGAGGTAGCAAAATACTCTTGGGGGTGCATTGAGGGGCCTTGTTTACTGAAAATGTCACAATTCTATGTTTCTTTGTAAGCTCCCTGAGCAAGAGCTTTTGAATTTCAGGAGTGGGAGATGATAGAATGATGATGTTGGCATGAAATATCTTTTGCCAGTTGAATAAAAGACAAAACAAAACAAAAAACAGCTTAAGGAATTTGGAGAAATTATCTAGGAATAGCCAGACCTCATTTCCTTTGGGAACTCTGAGTAGTTCAGTTGAATGATTTATAAACTACTAAAGGTAGCCTGTTTGCTTCTCAGAGCAGCATTCTTTTTTCTTCTCAAACTTTGGAGTGAAAAGTCTTTGGAATGAGCAGATTCCGATGTTTTATAGCCTCATTGTTTCATAGCCTCACTTTTGATGATGTTTATTGTTGGGATATGCAAATACCAATTTGACCAAAAATATTTTTTAAAAATACCACTTCATCATTGATAATTTGTTGCTTGTGCCTCATGAATTAATATCAGGGGTGCCTGAGTGGCTCATTTGGTTGATGATCTCCTGGTTCCTGGAATTGAGCCCCTCCTCTACCTCTGCACTGACTGTATGGAACCTGCTTGTGTCTCTGTCTCTGGGTCTCTGTCGGTCTCTGGGTCTCTGTCGGTCTCTGTGCCCCTCCCCTGCTCACATGTATGCATGTGTTCTCTCTCTCAATCAAAGTAAATATTAAAGTAATAATTTCTTGACTCTATCCCTCTAAAATGGAGGACCTGTTATTAAAAATGTTACCTTCATGTAGAGGGTAGTTTTGTTGCCTATTTTAAAAGAGGAGTTTTTGGGGCGCCTGGGTGGCTTAGTCGGTTAAGCGTCCGACTTTCCCTGAGGTCATGATCTCACGGTTCGTGGGTTCGAGCCCCGCGTCGGGCTCTGTGCTGACTGCCAGCTCAGAGCCTGGAGCCTGTTTCAATCTGTGACTCCCTCTCTCTCTGACCCTCCCCTGCTCACGCTGTCTCTCTCTCTCTCCTAGAAATAAATAAAACATTAAAAAAAAATTAAAAATAATAAAAATAAAAAATAAAAGAGGCGTTTAAATCATCACAGATATCAAACAGATAGCCTTGTACCATCCTCCCCTTACAAGCTGAGTAATCAGAATTACAGGATATTAACTCTTGGTGGTACACATTTGACACAATTTTCTCATCTGGATCAAAATACACTCTGCATTTTTTTTCTTGTGGATACAGGAAGCTAAGGCTGCCAACCATCTCCCAATGACTGCCATGAGGTTTCTGAGTATTGATGGAGTTGTCATGAGGTTCTAGATTTGAATCTCAGGTTTTTGTGTCCAGGATTTCAGGATACTTCTTCTACAAAGAGATCTTAAGAAAGTTGGGAGTCTGATTAAATATGTACCAGAAATACTTTTATAAGGTAAATTTCAGGTATATGTATTTATTTTTAAACCTACCTATTCAATAATCAAAAGGATCATTTATACCATACAAGATACCCCACTATAATATCAAAGCATTTAGAAGTCAAATGCACAAGCAGAAATTGAGGAATGTGAGATCACACACAAGGGCTAGAGTAAAATTGAAGGCTTTTCATTAAGCCCTTTGAGCACTGTTGATCTCCAGATTATTTCCCTCTGAGGACAGAATATGTTACTTGAATCTTCCATACAGATTCAATGTTCCTGATACTCTCACTTACTCTTCCTTCTTGCTCCTTATCTTAATTTCTAAAGTTGTTCTTAAAGCCACTAGTACATTTTTCCCCCTCTGGCAATCTTTCTTTGTCTTAATTCCATGAAAACTGCCTTTCCTTTTCATTGCAATAACAACTTGCTTCATTTCAACATGCTTTAATACTATGTTACAGGTCACAAGAGTATAGATTTTTTTTTAAGATTAATACTTTGATAAAATTTCTAGGGGTGCCTGGGTGGCTTAGTCGGTTAAGCGTCCGACTTTCGCTTGGGTCATGATCTCGCGGTTCGTGGGTTCGAGCCCCGCGTCGGGCTCTGTGCTGACTGCCAGCTCAGAGCCTGGAGCCTGTTTCAGTCTGTGACTCCCTCTCTCTCTGACCCTCCCTTGCTCGCGCTGTCTCTCTCTCTCTCTCCTAGAAATAAAGCATTAAAAAAAAAAAATTTAAAAAAAAAAAATTTCTAGATAGTATTTTTTGGCTTTAAATAATTTTGGACGAAGAATTCTATCCATCTATGGTGTACACATTCTATTTAGCTTGTCTCACAATTGCTGAAATTTCCTTTGGGAGTCCATCTATCTTTTAGGAATTTAAACCTTATACATCTAAACACATCTCCCCAAATGACTCTTTGACAAGAGTCATTGAAATTAGAAGTGTCATCTTCAGTGAAACTATGTGGGAGAATAAACTACCTTTGGCTCCCTGAGCCGTGATTAACAATTATATCAAAGAAGGAATAGATGAGAGGGGAGTATCGTGTGCAGTTCAGAAGGTTGGGTTCTCTTGGCAAAGATTTGGATTTGAACTACAGTCAACTGTTACTTTAGTTATGAAACTAGGGTCAGTTCCTTCTCTTAGCTTTAGTGTTCTTAACTGTAGCTCTCTCTCCCTGTTACTTCCCCTGTCTCACACCACCACTAGGGTTGCTAGAAGGCTTCAATGAGAAAAGCTGAAATGCTGAGCACAGTGCCTGGCAGGAGCTAGTCATCAGTAAGTGTTGGCCAACATGTTAACATTTGAATCAGGGTCAGGATGCCGGGATGAATTGTCTGCTGCCAACTCAGCATCATAACTATACTTTTCTAAGGTTTGGGAAATTGAATTCCCCGAACTCTCCTTCCTTATTTCAAATTGGGTAAGATTTCCCTTCTCATCTTTGAGAGGAAGTTACATGATGTTTGGACAGCAGAAGAGAAGTTAAACATAATAGTGTCTGGACGTGGTGGCAGCCAGACTTGTAGGCAAGCTTGAGAATCACAGCAGCTTTTCAGTGAGCACATAAGAACTACCCATATCATTACTTCAGATGGCAGGGGTCTTTACCAATTTCCTGGACTTTCCAGCTTCTGTGCCCTTGATTTTCCATAGCAACTCTCTGATCTTCCCTGATCTTCCAACGTTCGTATAAAATGTAATTTCTGAGTGAAACCTTCAATTCTTGGAAGAGTTACACTAGTGGGTCTGTTTTCTTGACTGCTTCCAGGCTGATGGGCTAGCTGTGGTCAGGTTCAGGGAGATGCTGGAAAGTGGAACTCCCTTGAATCAGGGCATCTGTCCCTGTACTCCATTGAGAAGGTTTATTTATAGATTATTTGAATAATCTTGCCCATTAGACTGTGGCACCAATTCTGGTGCTTGGCGCATAGTAAGAACGCAGAAACATTTCTTTTTTTTTTCTTTTTTTAAATGTTTTATTTATTTTTGAGATAGAGACAGCGTGAGCAGGGGAGGGTCAGAGAGAGAGGGAGACACAGAATCTGAAACAGGCTCCAGGCTCTGAGCTATTCATCAGTACAGAGCCCGATGCGGGGCTTGAACCCACGAACTGTGAGATCATGACCTAAGCTGAAGTCGGACGCTTAACCGACTGAGCCACCCAGGTGCCCCAGAACGCAGAAACATTTCTTGAAAGTTAGCATGTATGTATGACTGCTTCTGTTTGACTGACCACTCCTTCTCCTCCTTCTCCAGTGTGTTCTTTGCTCCTGTTCAATCACTGTGTGATTGAATAAGAACCATAATCTTGTGGCCACATTTCATTGTTCCTGGTTCATTGTTCATATCACATATGTCTAATCAAAATTTTTTATAGGGATTTTCAAGTGGAAACTGATAGAAAGCCCTCTTACTGTGTAATAATAGCTTGGAAGCCACCAGGCACCATTGTTTCAAGAGTATGAAGTATATCTGGGAAAAGGAAATGCACATGGAAATAGTAGGCATGTGAAATGGTGGCAGGATCCTGTCAGTTTTCAAATCTCCTTGCTGCCTAGCTGAAGAGGGCACATTCCTCATATACAGTGTGGTCATGAAGGATGATACATCACCTTTCTTGTCTGAGCAAGTGTGGATTGAGTTTTTGTCATTGCATCAAAAGTTCTATCTTACATTATCCTAATAGTTTTGTCATGCCACCACTCCTGCCTTCACCTTTGTCTATGCACTCCTCCACTTTTAGGAAGAGAGAAATGATAGAGGCAAAAGTTAGAGTCGAGTTAGAAAAGAAATTATTGGCACCTGTCAAGGGAAGCAGGAAGAGCATTCCTGAGTGATTTACAAAGACCAATCTTTGAGAGAGCAAAATTAAGATTAATTTTGTTATATACTTGATGGATTTTTTAAATGTTTTTCTTTTTATTTTGAGAGAGAGATCATGAATAGGGAAGGGGCAGAGAGAGAAGGAGAGAGTGAATCCCAAGCAGGCTTAGCACCATCAGCTCAGAAGCCAACATAGGGCTCAATCTCACAAACTACAAGATCATGACCTGAACTGAAATCAAGTCTTAACTGACTGAACCACTGCCCCCCTTCCCCAGGATTTAATTTTTTTAAGTTTATAAATAAATGTATTCTATTCTGACAAAAATGACCATACCAAAAGGTAGTGTTAGGACCACCATTGTTTTCCATTGTGATAGTTACTCACTAACTGTCCATGCCAACTTAATAACTCCATCAAATCTCACACTTGCCATGTTATATCACAAATTTTCTACCCACCAGCCATTATACTTCACTAATCTGTAATCTCTAGCATATCCAAGATCATATTTTATCTGTACATTTCCAATATCTAGCATCTTGCTTCTTCCAAAGTAGGTGATCAATAATTTTATGTTGAATGCATGAAATGTGCTTACACAAAGTAGATAACAAAGCAATAGCTCTGTCTTGACACACTTTTTTACAAAGATCATTTGGCACATTTATTCAAAGAAATGTACACATTATAGTTGTATGAGGAATTTGGACAGTTCTTGGACACTTTCATTACATGGAAAAATATATACACATATGTGTATGATATAAATATATATAATTTCCACGCAGAACCTTAAAATGTTTTTTAGATTTTATACTGGAAAAAAATAGGGAAGCGACACCAAAGAATCTCCAATCTTTCTCCCTCCCTTTATTTCTGGGTACCAGATCATACTCTATAGGAGCTATAGATATTAAGATATACAAACATCCGGTCCTTTCTGAAGACAGCTGCTGGAGTCTAGTGGTAGGGAGTAGAAATAGATACACTGGCATCTATCTATCCTCTAGTATGCTTAGAGTTATTAGAGATAAGTATTTGATCATCAAATGACCAAAGGATCCAATAGTAATAGTGAGTTTGTGACTTACAGTACAACTCGACTAAGTTTGTAGCCCTCACAATAATGAAAGATACTATAAAAATTTAACAACTTAAAAGAATACCAGGAGTAAATGCTGTGGTGTAAGATTCATGATAATGATAATGTCTAATGTTTATAGAGCTTACTGCATGCCATGAACTCCAATAAATGTGTCACATATAGAATCTATATCATTCTACACCTAGGATAGTCAAAGGAGTGGATAAAAGTTACTACCTATTTTGCAAATAAAGTTCTGCTAAAAGATGTTAACTAGCTTTCCCAAGATACTGTCGCTAATGTGGTACAGCCAACATTCAAGCCCAAAGGTATGTACATGGAAAGCCAGGATTCTTTTATAAAACAGAAAGGCAATGTTCAAAAATACACTTGAGAAAGAAAAATCACACTGTTCTCATTGATAATATGGACTGTGGACCCTAAGAAGCTGTGTGGAGCAGGGTGTATTAGAAACCTAGTGATGGAGATTTGCATTTAGGAGAGTGGAGAATGAAGTTTAACTATATTAGGGAAGATTATAGCAGTTTAAAGCAAAGGCTCTCCGTGTAAGAAGTGGACAGATCTTCAATATTTTATGAAAATACGGTGTAAATACACTACTCTAGAATGGATGATGACCTTCATCAAGTCATTGCAGAGTTTTCAAAGGTTAGATTAAAAAATATTTTTATCCATTTTGAAATATTTACTCTACAAATGTCTAAGATAAATAAATTAGAAATCCATAGACTAGCAACAAGGTTGCTCCTAAACAGAATCCATTTAAGTTCTAAGGACTGAGAGTCTAGAAGAGCTAGTTCATTGAGGAAAATCAGAGTTCTCTTATTGAACAAAGTGATACTGGGGAGGAAAGATGAGAGCAGATATTTACTTCATATAGCATTTGGAATTAGAGATGTCTGAATTTGGTCTAGAGTATTTACCTGGAATTTCAGGTTTACCTGTACTCCTCAAGGGCCTTGACTCCGCTACTATTTTCTTTATACCCTTGACTTTACATGTGCCTTGTCACTGCTGGCTGTAGCCTCAGCCATAATATCAGAGGTCAGGAGTTATGGTACTGGACTGAGAATCATCCATTCCAGGCAGGGTTCTGCATATGCTTTGATGAGGCTAACTCTTCAAACATCAACTGAATTTGTTGTAAAATACCTTTCCTACAGCACTTCTCCCCACAACCATCCTGAGTTGGTACTTCCTTTTCCTATACATAAGAGCATATGAACTTGTCATCTCTGCCAAATAAGTTTTGTTATGGTTAAAATACTTATTTATTTGAATATATATCAGCTCAGCTCTGAATTATTTAAGTGTTATTAATATTGTATACTATGACAAATAGGTATTAAACCCTCCGTTATAGTTGTTTAATTGATTAGAAGCTTCCAGGCCACCTCACTCTTAAAGGGAAAAAAAATTAATCTGTCTCTAAGAATTGTTTTTATCATTAGAAATCCATTCATACAGTTTTAACTTACAGAGGAGTAAATCGAAATGAGGGTTCGCTGGGATTCTTGTCTACGTCATACCACATCCTCTGATTCTAAATCTTATTTTCTTCCATCTATATTACATAACTATTTTTTATTAAATGTATGTTTAAAATTAGCAGTCCAGGGGCGCCTGGATGCCTCAGTCAGTTAAGCGACTAACTTCGGCCCATGTTAAGATTTCACAGCTCATGAGTTTGAGCGCCGCATTAGGCTCTGTGCTGACAGCTCAGAGCCTGTAGCCTGCTTCAGATTCTGTGTCCCCCCCCCCCGCCCTCTCTCTCTCTCTCTCTCTCTCTCTCTCTCTCTCTCTCTCTCTCTCTCTCTCTCCTTCCCTTCCTCTCTCAAAAACAAATGAACATTTAAAAAAAAATAGTAGTCCAGTGAGTTGCTGCTTCTTCCAAATGCCTTTCCATTTATTCAACTAAAATGTTTTGTACATACTGTATGTTAGGTTCTATGCTGGGCATATGCAATAGAAAAAAAGAAGCCAGTGATTGCTCTGAGCTGGCTTAGGAGGCTGTGCTAGTGTTATACCCAGATTGCAGTATCCTCAACGACCAGAGACCACCGGAGAGACCGAGTCACGCATGCAAAGGCAAAGGGCTTTATTATGGGCTGGAGCTCAGGCTCACAGACTTTACCAGGGCCGTGGATCCGTGCTGTGAGCCCCGAACAAAGGCGGAGTATGGTTTTTAGGGGTTTGTGACAGGGGAGTTACAGAAATTGTGGCATGGGAACAGTGATCCAATCATAATTATTCAACATCATTGACAGCGGATTTAACCATACACATTGTCTAGAGTATTCGTTACTGTTGGCGGGATCCATTTACAACGCTTAGAGTACCTTGAAATTCAACCAATCACAGAGTGAGCCTAGGGTCTTGTTCGGCGACTAATGGGTTAACTTTAACATCAGGTATCAGGGTCCTATCTATAGTTTGTATCTATAGGCCTCTCCCTTAGTAATGTGGAGGGTGGTCGCTGGCCTTTCCTGATTGGGTGTTGCAAGGGAGGTTTCTCCTGCCTTGGCTAATGTGTAACTGCCTGATAGTTTGCGGGAAGCTGCAGCTTAGACCTTCTAGTTTAGAGGGGAAACTTAAAGCCTGGCATGGAGTCAGTTTGGTTTAGACTTGTGTCCTTACACTAGGGTTTATGAGGGCAACAGAGTAGCATTAACAGTTTAGTGTGAGGAGTAAAATGATGAGCAAAGATATAATGTAGGAAGGGAGCATTTAATCCAGACCAAATGGGACAAGAACATTTATTTATTTATTTATTTTAAGGTAATGATAAAGCTAAGTCTTAAGGGTGTTGAAATCAGCCAGACAGAGGAAACAAAGGACAGTTTAGGCAAATGAAGCAGCATACACAAAAGCAAAAAGAAATGAAGGTGCCTTTTCCCTTTGGAGAAGGATTCAGGTTGGCTGTGACCAGAGACAAACAAAAGATTCTACATAAGAATTCTTCTTTTGTATAATAATAGTTCATATTATACTTGAAAGGGTCATGCAATTAATCACAAAGTGAAAAGAGTTAAAAAAAAAAAAATAAAAAAAAAAAGGAGGTGTGACAATGTAAGACCTGAAAGAACAGGATCCATCCCAGAAGGAAGGAAAATGAGACAGAGAAGCATGAAAATATCTTGACCTTTTATTGCTGGGAAGCAGAGGAAGGTCTCTATGTACCCGCCCCCGCCCCCCCAGCACAAATCAAGTCAGCCAAGGTGAAAGTCACCTGAAGAAACAGACATAAGTCACTGTGTGCGTTTATTTTCCCTACCACAATCCAGAAGGAGGACCAAATCAATTCAGAATCTGTGGCTTTGCCTGCATGAGTGATAGCAGGTCGTTTTCAGTGGGCCAAGTCCAGCACTGTATTTATTCAGAGCTGAAATGCAGTGAGGGAACAGGGAGTTGGTTGACTTCCAGAATTATGAAATAAAACATTTGGCCACAGAATTAACCAAATGAACAAATGTCTTTTGAGGTTTGTTGTGGTAGCTGCATTTTGCATCAAGCATACTTTGGGATGTATAGGATTTTCCTCTTATACTACATCAATTTGCCTCAGCCAATGAAAATCATTAATGTCAGAATATATGCAGTATTGTGTATTATGAAATCCTCAGTCTTTTCCCTGAACTCCAACAGAAATCGATATCTGGGTCACTATAAAGGAACTTAGCTTTCAACACCGATCATCTCGCCAGGTAGGTAAGTTTCTAAAATTTTTTAAAATCCCCAAAGCCAATATTAACACACACCCTGAAGTTCTGTTCGCTTAAATCTGTCCGTTTCCTCTGTTAGTTGAGGTTGAAATTGGCTACACAGCTAGACTTAATTAGGTTGTATTCTCTTAGCTCTGGATTTTATTACTATTCGATAAGTGCCTGATAAAATGGGACTGGCCCACCCCCTCTATCAAAATCTTCAACTTGGAAAGGATTATATCGAATCATTTTCAGTATTCTTTGTATTCTGTTGAGTTCTAAAACATAATTCTAAAACAATTTTAATAGAATAAATTACCATTTTATAATAGCAAAAACGACTTCTTTCACTATAATAGAAATATTGTATTAAGATCAGACCAATTTCTGGGGCGCCTGGGTGGCTTAGTCGGTTAAGCGTCTGACTTTCACTTAGGTCATGATCTTGCGTTTGTGGTTCGAGCCCCGCGTCGGGCTCTGTGCTGACAGCCAGCTCGGAGCCCGGAGCCTGTTTCAGTCTGTGACTCCCTCTCTCTCTGACCCTCCCCTGTTCACGCTCTCTCTCTCTCTCTCTCCTAGAAATAAATAAAAAACATTAAAAAAATAAAAAAAAAAAAAAGTTCAGACCAATTTCTTTCTCCTGTATCTGGAACTGTCTACACTCTTGATACTGAACAAGTCAAACCTTCCCATTTCTCAAATTCTTCCTGTGTAAAATAAGGTAGACGGACTATATAGCCTCTACGATTCCCCCTTCCTGTGTGATACACTGAATATTTAAACACACGTAGTTCATTCATGGCTTCTAATAAAAGAAATCTGGAGGCACATCTATTACCATGACATCACAGCATCAAATCACTTTGAATGGGTTTCATAGTCATTCTAATAATGATAGCTACTACTATCATGATATAGCATTTATCAAATGTCTACATGCTCACGTCACCATGCTAGACCCTAAGATATTTCAAATAAACTAAACAGATGCAGTCCTGGCTAGACTCCTAGGAGCACAATAGATAAAAAGAGAAAATGGTTTCCCACATGAAACTGCTCCCTCAAAGGAACCATTCTTCAGGCTTTTCCTTCAACATGATTCATGATGTGTAGTGTTCTGTTCACTTCCAGGTTAAAAATGAGTAAGAACAGAGCTGACAAATTAAGTCAGTCAGTGCCACCTGCAGTTGGAGCATTGACATAAATCTTACCACTTCTTATAGGTGGAAACTTTCAGAAGAAAATCAATGAAACTATCAAATATTATGTCCTGGTTAAGGCTTTTTGAAAGAAGAGAAGGTGAGAGTAGAAGATGCACCTTAGTGCATTTATACTCTAGGTGAGAAAGTGTGATGTATTATTAAAATGTATATATGTAGATATGATGTATAAATTAAAATTCACTCCAAAAAATTTGTCACCATTTTTATGTTGTCGTCTTCAAACTCTTTCATCAGTGTCTTACTATTTCAGTGTACTGATCTTTTGCCTCTTGGTTTAATTGATTCCTATTTTATGCTTGTTGGTGCTATTATAAATGAAATTGTTTTATCAATTTCAGATAGTTCATTGGTAGTATATAGAAACGCTTAATTTTTTTATACTGATTTTGTGTCTTGCAGTATAAATACATTTATTAGTCTTAGCATTTTTTGGTGGTCTTTAAGATTTTTTATAAACAAGGTAATGTCATCTGCAAAGATAACTTTACTTCTTCCTTTCTGCTTTGCATGACTTTTCTTCTTTCTTTACTTTCCTTGCTTGATTAAAAGTGGTGAGAATAGGTATTCTTGCATTGTTACTGATCTTCGAGTAAAAGCTTTCAACACTTAATCATTGAGTATGATGTTAGTTGTGTGCTTATCATATATGGGCTTTATTATGTTGAGGTACATTTCCTCTTGCCCAGTGTAAGAGTTTTTAATCATGAAAGGATGTTGAGTTTTGTTAGATGCTTTTTATATACCTATTGAGGTGATCATAAGGTTTTTATTCATTTTATTGAGATGGTCTATCACATTTATTGATTTTCATATGTTGAATCATTTTTTAGGCCCAAGAATAAATTCTTCTTGATCATGTTGTATTGATCCTTTTAATTTGCTGTTGAATTTAATTTGATAAAAAAATTTTTGAAGATTATTGCATCTATGGTCATCAAGGATATTCACCTGTAATTTTGTTTTCTTGTGGTGTCCTGTCTGGCTTCAGTATCAGGGTAATGTTAGTCTCAAAGTGGGTTTGGAAGTGATTCCTCCTCTTCAATTTTTTTGAAGAGTTTGAGAAGCATTAGTATTGATTCCTTTTTAAGTGTTGGGTAGAATTTGTTAGTGAAGCCATCTGGTCCCGTGGTTGGTATGATGAGAGGTATTAAATTACTAATTAAACCTCCTTAACAATAACTGGTCTATAGAGATGTTCTATTTCTTCCTTAGTTAGTCTTGGTCAGTTATATGTTTCTTGGAATTTATTCCTTTCTTCTAGACTGTCCAATTTTTTTTCTTACAGTTGTCCATAGTAGCCTCTTAAGATCCTTCATATTGGTTTCAGCTGTAATGTCTTACTTTCACTTATCATTCTCTTTATTTCTGTCCTCTTTTTTGTATGTGTGAGTGTAGCTAAAAGTATGTCAATTTTGTTTATCTTAAAGGAAACTAGTATTGCTTTTTTTATGTTTTTTTTTCTATTGTCTTTGTAGTCTCTATTCCATTTATTTCAGCTCTTTATTATGTCCTCCTTTCTGCTAACTCTGAGATTCATTCTTTTTCCAATTTCTTGAGGTGTAAGGTTAGGTTGTATATTTGAGATTTTGCTTTTGTCTTAATGTAATCATTTATCACAATAAACTTTCCTTTTGTATGGATGCAGCTTTTGCTGCATCCCATGGGATTTGGTATGCTGTGTTTTTGTTTTTGCTTATTTCAACATATATTCTGTTTTCCCTTTTGATTTCTTCTTTGATCCACTGGTTGTCCAGGAATGTGTTGTCTGATTTCTACAAACCTGTTGAATTTTTCATGTTTCCTTCTTTTATTGATGTCTAGTTTCATGTCATTGTGATCAGAAAATTTGCTTGACATGGAGCTCCTGGGTGGCTCACTCAGTTAAGTGTCCAAAGTAGTATCAGGTCCTGATCTGTGTGCTGACAGCTCAGAGCCTGGAGCCTGCTTCAGATTCTGGATCTCCCTTTCTCTGTGTCCCTCCCCGACTTGTTCGTTCCCTGTCCCCCCCCCCAAAAAAAATTTTTTTAAACATTTAAAAAATCATATAACATATAGACTCTTTTGTGGTAAGAAGGCTTAAACATTTACTAGGAAAGCATATTTTAGGTTAAGTATATAATACAGTATCATTGACTACAGTCAATATGCTATATAGTAGATCTCTAGGATTTATCTTGTATAACTAAAATTTTCCACACTTTGACTAATAGTTGTTTTCCCCTCCCCACAGACACTGGCATCCATTATTTTACTCTGTGTCTAGAAGTCTACTTTAGAATCCTTATATAAGTAGTCTCATGTATTATTGAACTTTCTTTGGCTTATTTCACTTAGCATAGCATCCTCCATGTTTCTCCATGTTGTCACAAATGGCAAATTTTCCTTTTTAAAGACTGAATAATATTGCATTGTAAGTGTATGTCACATTTTCTTTATCCATTTTTTTGTTAATGGACGCTTATGTTGCTTCCATGTTTTGGCTATTGGGAATAATGTTGCAGTGAGCATGGGAATGCAGAGATCGCTTCAGGATCTTCCTTTCATTTCTTCTGGGTATATACTTAGATGTGATAATGCTGGTATTGAGATATGGTAGTTCTGTTTTTAAAAACGTGAGGAAACTCCATGCTCTTTTTCATAGTGACTGCATCACTGTACGTTCCCACTGATAGTTCACATGGGTTCCCTTTTCTATATATCCTAACCCACACTTGTTACCCCTCTCTCTCTCTGTTGACCATTTGTAGATCTTCTTTTGAAAAATGTCTTTTCAGGTTCTTCCATTTTTAAACTGGGTTATTTTTGTTTCATGCATCTTTTCTTAAAATTGAGTTATAGGAGTTCCTTTTGTATTTTGGATAATAACCCCTTATCAGATACATGGTTTGAAATTATTTTATGCCATTCAATAGGTTGCCTTTTCATTTTGGTGGGGAAAAGAAATTTATATCTTGACTGTGGTGGTAGTTAATATTACTGTATATATTTGACAAAACTCAGAATTGTATTCCAAAAAGGGTGATTTTTATTATATAAAAATCCTATGTCTGTAAACTATATATACACATACACATGTATGGTAATGAAGAGGGAGTCAAAATAGTTTATTAGGAAAAAGATCAAACGGAAAGAAGGCAGTATTGGAGGAGACAAGGAACAAAAATATAAGAGACCTGTAGAAAACAAGTCTAATGATATGTCACTAAAGCTGAATCAGGAAGAAATAGAAAATCTGAACAAACATAAGAATCAGGAGGTAATCAAAAAGCTTAAAACAAACAAAAAGTCCATAATCAGATGACTTCCTAATTAATACTACCAAACATGTAGAGAAAACTTACCAACAATTCTAAGGAAAATCTTCCAAAAAAAAACCACCAAAAACTGGAACATTTCCTAACATGTTTTATCAGGCTAGCATTATGCTGATAAAGCCAGACAATGACACTACAAAAAGGGAATAACAACATATCAATATCCCTTATTAAAATAAATGCAAAGGTTCTCAACAAAATACTAGCAAACCAAATCCAGCAGCACATTAAAATGTTTATATATACCGTGATCATCTGGGATTTATCCCAGGAATGCAGCAGTGGTGGTTCAACACAAGAAAATCAGTGAAATGCAGCACATTAATAGAACAAAGGAACAACAAAAATGATCTCAAAAAAGTGTTGACAAAGTCCAGCAGCCTATCATAATAAATAAAAACACTCAGAAAATGAGGAATAGAAAGGAAATTTCTCAACACAATAAGTGGCATTCACACACACACACACAAAATCTACATCTATTACTACACGCAATAGTGAGTGACTGAAAGCTTTCCCCTTAAAATCAGGAATAAGACAAGGATGCCTTCTTTCACCAATGCTATTGCAAATTGTATTGAAAGTCCTAGCAAGAGTAATTAGGTATTAAAAAAGAGAGAGTCTCCAAATGGAAGGGAAGAAATAAAAACTATCTCTATTTGAAGATGATGAGATTCAATATGTAGAAAATCCTAAAGAATCAAAATCAAAAACCAAAACTACTGAGACTAATAAAATCAGCAAAATTACAGGTTAGAGTCAACATGAAAAAAAGCAGCTGTGTTTCTTACACCAGTAATAGACAACCTGATATAAAATAGAACAATTCTATTTATAATAGTATTCCTAAGAATAAAATACCTAGGAATAAATTTAACCAAGGAATCAAAAGACTCTCATGCTGAAAACTGTAGAACACTGCTGACAAAAAAATTAAAAGTCCTAAATAAATGGAAAAATAATCTTAAAAGACTTAATATTTTTTAAATGGCAAAGTGATCTACACATTTGATGAAATTCCTGTCAAGATTCCATTTCCCTTTTTGCAGAAATGGAAAACCTGATCCCAGAATTTTAAGAGGCTGCAAGTAGCCCAAACAACATTGAAAGAGGGAAACAAAGTTGAAGGACTCGCATTTCCTGATTTCAAAACTTATTACGAAGTTAGAGTGTTCAAAACAGTGTGGTACTTGCATAAGGATACAAATTTAGACACACGGAATAGAATTGAGAACCCAGAAAAAAACACCCAAACATTTATGGACAATTGATTTTTGACAAAGGAGCCAATACCATTCAATGGGGAAATAATAGTTCTTTTTTTAATGTTTTTTAATTTTGAGAGAGAGCAAGAACATGTGCATGCACGTGGGGGTGGGGTAGAAAGGAAGGAAGACAGAGGCTCTGAAGTTGACTTGTCACTGACAGCAGAGAGCCTGATGCAGATCTTGAACTCCTGAACTGTGAAATCATGACCTGAGCACAAGTCGGACATCTGTAATATGTAACATAACATACTAAGACAACTGGGTAGCCATATACAAAAGAATTAAGCTGCAGTCCTGTGGGTCAGCAGACAGGATTACTCAAGACTCCACAAGTCAAGCGAGGTGAGAGGGAGACTAGGGGAAGTCTCCCTGAGCTGCTCTCAGGCTCCTGTATTTATTAGAAATCCATTATAGGGGAAATATTGCACAATATGTCCATGGGTACATGCCAGTAAAAATGCATAGAAAGCATGCAAAGAAACCAAGGCATTCCCAAGACTACAAAAGAGCAGATGCTGAAAGCAGGATGACAAGATATTCCATAAATAATGTGGTCTAAGGAATTCCTGAGTACAGGCAGGACCCAACCCCTAAATATGCATTAACTAGATACCGGTTAGCTGTTTTCAGCATGGCCAGAAAGCAGTATAATGTGTTCCCTATAACCTCCTTAACCAGGACATAGCTATTGATTTCCCACAGGCTCCTACCTCACTTCATATGTAAAAAATAATTCCAGGGTACCTGGGTGACTCCATGGGTTGAGCGTCCCAGTCTTGATTTTTGGCTCAAGTCATGAGACCAAAGTCATGGGATCAAGCCCCATGTTAGGTTCTGTGCTGGGCATGGAGCCTGCTTGAGATTCTCTGTCTCTCAAAAAATAAATGGATAAATAAAATAACTCCAATGGATCAATAAATAAAAGAACTATAACTATAAAACTGTTAGAAGAAAAAACATAGAGGTAATTCTTGATGCTTTCATAACTGGTAATGGATTCTCAGATTTGACACAAAAAGTACCAGCAACAACAACGAAAATAGAGGTTGGACTTTATAAACATTAAAAACTTGTGCATCAAATGGTATTAGAAGAAAGTGAAAGGAAACCTACAGAATTGGAGAAAATATTTGCATATCATATATCTGATAAGAGTTTAATATCTGGAATATATAAAGAACCTCTAAACTTCTACAACACAAAGTCTAATCAATGAACAAAATACTTGAATAGACATTTCCCCAAGGAAGATATACAAATGGCCAATAGCACATAAAAAATATGCTCAACATCATGAGCTATTAGGTAAATGCAAAGCAAAGCCACAATGAGTTAGCACTTCATAACTACTAAGATTGTTGTCATTTTTTCCTAAGGAAGATAACACATTGACAATGATATGAAGGGATTGCACCCTCATACATTCCCTAGTGGGAATGTAAAATGGTCAGTTTGGCAGTTCCTCAAAAAGCGAAACACAGCATTAACAGTTAACTCAGCAAATCCACTTCTAGATATATATCTAGTTGAAAATTAGGTTTTCAACCTAGAGTTGAAAACAGGAATTCAGGCAGATTCCGAATACCGGTGTTCAGTGCAGCACTTTTTATAGCAGCCAAAAGGTGGAAACAAGTGACCATCAATGGATGAGTTAATGTGGCATATACATACAATGGAATCTTATTCAGCCATAAAAAAGAATGATACTCTGATACATGCCACACTGTGCATGAGTCTTGAAAACATTGTGTTAAGTGAGAGAAGCCAGACACAAAATGTTACATGCTGAATGATGCCTTTTATATGAAATATCCATAATAGGCCAAGCCATAGAGACAGGAAGCAAATTAGTGATTGCCCATGGACAGAAAGAGCAGAGAATGGAGAATGACTACTTAATGGGTGCAGGGTGTTCTGAGGTGATAAAAAGTTCTTAAACTCGGAAAGAGGATAGTTGCACAACCTTCTGAATACACTAAATGACAATGAATTGCCCACTTTAAAATGGATAATTGTATTTTAGTCGAATTACATCTCAATAAAAAAGTCATTAGGCTAAACATATAAATGCTTGGTTTGTTAGCACACAACTTTAAAAAGAAAAATTAAAACAACTCTTCAGTTCTGAAGTAATCACTTTAAATGTCATCTTTTTCTTTCCAAGTTTGAATTTGTCTTCCATTACTGTCTTAATCTTGGCTCTGTATACGTGCTGAGGATGATATGGGGGGCCACAGAAAGTGTCCTTTTCCTTATTTATGTGTTTTATCTAATGCTCAAAAGTTGAATACTTTGAGAAGATAGATAAGTCTGGATGGAGGTTCTGAAACATTTTGGTGCAAGTCATGAATAGCACTAGAGAGGTCTTGTGGAGATGTGAGATGTAAACCACTTGTTACTACTTAAGCATGCTTTCTTTATTTCCATGCATCATTTGACCTGTGTTACTGTCCAATCATAGCTCCGGTCATTAATCTGTTCGGTAACAAACCAGAGAAATAAGGCAGAGAGAGGTCATAGAGGTGTAATTTCATGACTGCCAAATCTCTAAAAATCCATAAGGTCCAAGTAGCCTTAGCTTTGAAGGATATAATATTTGCTTGCTCAGAGTTAAAAGCAGCATTGAGTGATTGAAAGGAAACTACTGTATCCTAGCTAGGAATTATTTAATGTCAGTAAACAGACTCTGTTTCAGTAAGTCAAATCTTTTCACATGATAATCCTGAAGCAATCTAGTAGCACAATCATATTTCCAAAATAATGGAACATAATTCCGTAATATTTTTCAATACAAATTATGTTATCACAATTAATACATGCATACATAAAATGAAATGAAAAAAGTTAATACATGTATACAAAATACAAATAAAACAGTAGACTATGCCATGACTTCTGCTTTTGAAGAAAAAACATACACAATTACATGAAAATCAAATACCATTTCAAGACATTATATCATAAAATCTCCACAGGATTGGAATGGATTGCTTTGCTTTTCTATTGGGGTCATTGAGTGAAATATTTGTTTAATGTTTGTTTTTCATTATACCTGATTAGTAATTCAGATGATTTCTATAGTGTTCAAAATTTTAGTACCCCAAAATTTCAGCATTCACCAAAGCCCTACTTCACTATTGGTCTATCTAATAGAATTAATCTAGTTAGAAATGCATTAAGTAAAAAGGTCTCATGTTTAAAGCAATACTCCACCCTGTGGTAGAATATGAAAAATGCATAGAAATTTTTTCAGCAACAAAGAAATGATTATAAAATTATTGACTCAGAAGTAGGCCTTTTTTCTTTCTCTTGACTTTTTCTATTTGAAAATATGCTAGAAGGTTTTTATATGCCTTTTAATAATTTCTCAATAATTACACAAAAGCAAAATTTCCATTTGGAGCAAACAGAGCTTTTAAAAGAATAAAATACCATATTGACTTATTTTAATATGCATATTTTGATAAAAAATACATTAGAAATTTAAGATAGAAGTGCTAGGTTGTTTTTGTCTAATGTAATGGAAAAACAAGCAGAAACTTTTTAGAATCTGAGAAAAGTCAAAATTAAAAACTAAAATTAATACATGTATGTATATACATTTATAATATAAATGATTTTATAAATTACGGTTACACCATAATGTAATAGGAGCATTATTTATGGCAAAAGAAACACACTGTTTAGAAAAAAAAGTCAACAAAATATTTTCCTGAAATCTCTCTAGCCAGTACAGTTTTTAACTTAAAATCAGATGATCTTAATCATTTTGAAGTTTAATAATAGAGGTATTTGAGTAGAAGTATGGATGGAGATTTTAAGGGTGCATTTTTTTAATATGGCATGATTTTCTGTTTTTGCTTTTTTTTAAATATATTTTTAATTTATTTCTAGGAGAGAGAGAGAGCATGAGCAGGGGAGGGTCAGAGAGAGAGGGAGTCACAGACTCTGAAACAGGCTCCAGGCTCTGAGCTGGCAGTCAGCACAGAGCCCGAGGCGGGGCTCGAACCCACGAACCGCGAGATCATGACCTAAGCGAAAGTCGGACGTTTAACCGATTAAGCCACCCAGGCGCCCCGTTACAAGATAAATCTTAATGCCCCCACTTTGGAGACATTAAGAAACAGGTTCAGAGTTAAGTAATCTGCCCAAAGGGCCTAATTCTGCCGAAGTTCAGGGCCCTATACTCTGAATAACTTCTGTTTGGCATGGCCTGAGTTAAATAGTTCATTTATAAAACAAAGGAGAATTCACAAATTATGTGAAAAGGACTCACTTTTCTCTTACAAACCATGAAATAAAGCATTAGGTTTATGTAAAACAAATGAGTAGTAACATATTGCAATTGAAAAAGAAGTTTTTAAAAGCTTGAGCTCTGTGTACATATTTAAAGACAATTTCTGAGTCTAACGTGCCTATACTTACAAGTTCACAATGCAAGAGTTAGAAGACAAAGTATCACTTTAGGTCAGGATAAATTAGTCTTTTATTAAAATGTGAAGTCTGTTTTTAAGTATGATGAAAACAAAGGTGAACAAATCGAGGAAGTCCAACAGGAGTTATTCATAGGCTGAAAATACTTTATTACTATAGTCAGAATTAGCTGACAGTTGCTTAGCTAATCCAAATGAAATATCCTGAAAGCACTTAAGAGGAAAAGCTTAAAGGTGGAGGCATAACTTTACTTAGGGATTAAGCTAACAACGTATATATCAAAATTGTCACACATATCAAAAATATGATATGGAGTGAAGGATATCTCTCCCCAGAGGAAAGCATCATGATTCTTTGATTTCCCCCAAAGTGTTTATTTTTGGAAAACTGAAAGAAATGTGCTTTGAAGATGTTCTAAACAGTTTGTAAGAAAAATTCAAGTTTACTTGCCGTCTCTGCTTTAAAGTGGCTTTCCAGACAGGAAGAATCTTCTCAGAAATGAGAAAGCTATAATCAGCCTTGTTGGGATGCTCTTAGTCTTCATAGAACTGGTGACCAAACCCTCTTTTAATTTATTTACATAAAATGTAATAGGAATGATATTTTAATTAACAATTCATTTATATAAAATAGGAATGACATTTTATCCATACCCATAAGCCACTTGGATTAATAACATAAATCCTTAAACTTCAACCAAAGGAAAATTTAAATGTCATTTTGTAAAAGTTAAATTAAACATAAGAAATTGAATTGTTTTGAAAACCTGTTTTTTTTTTTAAATATTTTTATTTATTTCTAGGAGAGAGTGAGAAACAGCGTGAGCAGGGGAGGGTCAGAGAGAGAGGGAGATACAGACTCTTAAATAGGCTCCAGGATCCGAGCTGGCAGTCAGCACAGAGCCCGACGCGGGGCTCGAACCCATGAACCGCGAGATCATGACCTCAGCGAAAGTCAGACGCTTAACCGACTAAGCCACCCAGACGCCCCAAAAACCTGTTTGTTTTTTTTTAACTAAAGAGTGAATATTCTCCAAAATCTGGATAAGTTTGCAATAAGTGATATTGCACTATTTAAGAAGCAATTTCAGAGCTTGGACCCATAAAATTAGGTAGTAGATTTAACAACCTATCTTTGAGCATACAAGGTGGAGAAAAATTTTACAAAAAGGAGGAGAAACTACACAATTTTATATATTTAATACACAAGGCAAACATATATTTATTCTCTCACTGATAGAGAATTTGATGTGTTAAAACACTGTATTGTCTTTATTTCTTATTTAAATAGTGATGCAAAAGGAGAAACAGAATAAAACTTTTAAGGGGATATTCTAATGTTAGAACCCTAGACTTTTTGTGACCCTAATACTTTTAATGAAATCATTTGAAATTGACTTTAAGTATACAGCCTTGAGTTTTAATACCTATAGAGATTTATGTAACTAACTCTATAATCCAAACAGAACATTTCCATAACCCCTTCCCACAAAACATTTCTTGCTATTTGTAGTCAAGCTGTCTCCTCATGGCTCAATCTGGCAACCAGTGACCCTGTCCTTATTTCTATAGTTTCACCTTTTTCAAATGTCCTATAAATAAAAATCACACAGTATTTAACTATTTCATACTGCCCTCTTTCACTCAATACATTGCCTTTGACATTTATCTGTATTATTGCATGCCTTGATGATTCATTCCTTTTTATGGCTGATTAGTAATCGCAGTAGAAATGGACTGCAGCTGGTTTAATTCACTTACCTCTGAGGTACAGTTGGACTATTTTTTCAGTTTTTTTTTTAGGTAATTTTTTTAATTTTTTTTAACTTTTTTTTTTTTTTATTTGTAGGAGAGAGAGAGAGAGAGAGACAGCGTGAGCAGGGGAGGGTCAGAGAGAGAGAGGGAGTCACAGACTGAAACAGGCTCCAGGCTCTGAGCTGGCAGTCAGCACAGAGCCCGACGCGGGGCTCGAACCCACGAACCGCGAGATGATGACCTAAGTGAAAGTCGGACGCTTAACGGACTAAGCCACCCAGGCGCCCCTATTTTTTCAGTTCTTGGTGCTTGTAGTAGAGCTGCTGTAATATTCATGTGCTGTAAATATTCATGTGCTATTTTTTAACATAAAAGTTTTTAATTTTTAAATTCCAGTATAATTAACATACAATGTTTTCTTAGTTTCAAGTGTACAATATAGCAATTCAACAATTCTATGCATGTCACCAGCTTTCCCCACCTCCCTTCTGGTAACCACCAGTTTGTTCTGTATATATGAGACTCTGGTTTTTGTTTCTCTTTTTTTTTCTTCTTTTGTTTCTAAAATTCTACATATGAACGAAGCCCTATGGTCTTTGTCTTTCTGGGGGACTACTTATTTCGCTTAGTGTGATACCCCCTAGATCCACCCATGTTGTTGAAAATGGCAATATTTAATTCTTTATAATAGCTGAGTAATATTCCATTGTCAGACACACACACACACGCACACCATTTCTCTGTATCGATTCATGTATCAATAGACTCTTGGGTTTCTTCCATAATTTGGGTATTGTAAACAATGCTGCAGTAAGCATAGCGGAGCTTATATCTTTTCAAATTGTTATTTTCCTATTCTTTTGGTGAATTCCCAGTAGTAAAATTACTAATTTTACTAATAGATATTACTATTAGAATTACTAATAGATAGTAATTCTATTTTTAATTTTTTGAGGAACCTCCATACTGTTTCTCACAGTGGTTCCACCAGTTTGCATTCCCACCAACAGTGCACTAGAGTTTCTTGCCCACATTTGTTGTGTTTTTTACTTTAGCCATTCTGACAGGCGTGAAGTGATATTTCACTGTAGTTTGGTTTGATGAGGAGGGATGTTGGACATCTTTTCGTGTGTCTGTGAGCCATCTGTATATCTACTTTGGAGAAATGTCTATTCATGTCTTCCTCCCATTTTTATTTGGATTATTTGCTTTTTTGGTATTGAGTTGTATAAGTTTTTTTTTAATGGTTTGGATTAACCCCTTACCAGATTTATCATTTGCAAATATCTTCTCCTATTTGATAGGTTGTCCTTTCATTTTGCTGGTTATTTCATTTCTTATGCATAAGCTGTTAATTTTGGTGTAGTCCCAATAGTTTATTTTTGCTTTTGTTTCCCTTGAGTCAGGAGACATATCTAGAAAAATATTTCTATGGCCGATGTCAGAGAAATTACTGATTGTGCTCTCTTCTAGTATTTTTATGGTTTCAGATCTCACATCTAGGTGTTTAATGCATTTTGAGTTTACTTTTGTGTATGGTCTAAGAAGGTGGTCCAGTTTCACTCCTTCTCCTGTAATTGTCCAGTTTCTCCAGCATCATTTGTTGAAGAGACTGCCTTCCCTATTGTATCTTCTTGACTCCTTTGTAATAGATTAATTGACCATATAAGTGTGGGTTTATGTAAGGGATCTCTGTTCTGTTGACGTATAGGTCTATTTTTGTGCCAGTACCATACTGTTTTAATTACTACAGCTTTGTGATCTTGAAAACTGAGATTGAGATATTTCCAACTTTGTTCTTCTTTTTCAAAATTGCTTTGGCTACTCAGGGTCTGTTGTGGTTCCATACAAATTTTAAGATGATTTTTTCCACTTCTGTGGAAAAGACTGTTGGTAATTTTTTAAATGCTTATTTATTCTGAGAGCGAGAACACAAGCAGGGGGAAGGAGAGAGAGTGAGACGAGAGAGAATTCCAAGCAGGCTCTGCACTGACAGTGCAGTCCCACGGACCGTGAGATCACAACCTGAGCCTAAATCAAGAGTCAGACACTTAACAAACTGAGCCCCCCAGGGGCCCCAAGAATGGTATTTTGGTAGAGATTGTATTAAGTAGGTGATCACTTTGGGTAGCATGAAAATTTTAACAATATTCTCCCAATCCATGGGCATGGAATATCTTTACTTTGTTTGTGTCATCTTCAAATTGTTTCATAACTGTTTCATAGTTTTCAGTGTATAGTCCTTTCAGTTCCTTAAGCCATTTTATTATCTTTGGTGCAATTTTAAATGAGGTTGTTTTCTTAATTTCTTTTTCTGCTATTTCATTATTAGTGTATAGAAAAGCAACAAATTTATGTGCATGTATTTTGCGTCCTGCAGCCTTACTGTATTCATGTATTCTAGTAATTTTTTGGTGGTGTCTTTAGAATTTTCCATGTATAGTATAAGGTCATCTGCAAATAGTGAAAGTTTTATGTCTTCCTTACCAATTAGGATGTCTTTTATTTCTTTCTGAAATCTGTGGCTAGGACTTAAGGTACTACATTGAGTAAAACTGGTGAAAGTAGACATCCATGTTTTCTTCCTGATCTTAAGGGAAAAGCTCTTGCTTTTCACCACTCAGTATGAAGTTACCTGTGGGTTTTTCATATATGACCTTTACTAGGTTGAGGTATGTTGTCTCTAAACCTACTTTGCTGACGGTTTTTAATCATGAATTAATGATGTACATTGTCACATAATTTCTTATATATATTGAAATGATTATATGGTTTTTATTCTTTTTCATTTTACTGTGATGTATCACATTGATTGATTTGAAAATATCGAGCCATCCTTGCTCAGGAATAAATCTCACTTGATTGTATGAATGATTTTTTAATGTATTGTGAATTCTTCTTGCTAATATTTTATTGAGGATTTTTGCATTTATATTTACTGGCGATATTAGACACAGTTCTCTTTTTCTGTAGTGTTTTAATCTGGTTTTGTATCAGATAAATGCAGGCCTCATAGAATGATTTGAAAGCTTTCTTTCCTCTTCTATATTTTGGAATAATTTGAGAAGAATGTGTATTAACTCTTCTTTAAATATTTGGTACAATTCACTTGTGAAGCCATCTGGTCCTGGACTTTTGTCTTCTGGGAATTTTAAAATTTTGATTCAATTTCATTGCTGGTAATCTGTCTCTTCTATTTCTATTTCTTCCTGAATCAGTTTTGGGAGGTTATATGTTTCTAAGAATTTATCTATTTCTTCTAGGTTTTCCAGTTTGCTGCATATAATTTTTCATAATATTCTCTACAATCCTTTGTATTTCTGCAGTGCTAGTTGTTATTTCTCCTCTTTGATTTCTGATTTTATTTCAATCCTTTTTTTTTTTTTTTAATGAGGTTTATCAATTTTGTTGATCCTTTCACAGGACCAGTTCCTGGTTTCATTGATGTGTTCTATTGATTTTTAAGTTTCAATTTCATTTGTTTCTGCTCTAAGCTTTATTATTTTTTTACTACTGTTTTGGTTTTGTTCATTCTTATTTATATCCTTTAAGTGTAATGTTAGGTTGTTTACTTGAGATTTTTCTTGGTTCTTGATGTAGGCCTGTATTGCTATAAACTTCCCTTTAGAACTGCTTTTGCTACATCCCAAACATTTTGGACCATTCTGTTTTCATTTTGATTTGTGTCTTTCATCTTCTTTTGTATTTTTAATTTCCTCTTTGATGTCTTAGATGACCCAATCATAGTTTAGTAACATGTTATTTAATCTCCATGTATTTGTGTTCTTTCCAGATTTTTTCTTGTGGTAGATTTCTAGTTCATAGTGTTGTGGTCAGAAAAGATGCATGGTATGATTATATTTTTGAACTTTTTCAGCATTGTGGCCTAACATGTGATCTCTTCTGTGGAATGTGCCCTGTGGACTTGAAAAGAATGTGCATTCTGCTTTTTTAGGGTGGAATGTTTTTACTGTATCTGTTAGATCCACTTGGTCCAATTTTCATACAAAACTATTGTTTCCTTGTAGATTTTCTTTTTTTTGTCAATTAATTTTTTTTAATTTACATCCAAGTTAGTTAGCATATAGTGCAACTAGGATTTCAAGCATAGATTCCTGGGGCGCCTGGGTGGCTCAGTTGGTTAAGTGTCCAGCTTTAGCTCAGGTCATGACCCACAGTCTGTGGGCTCAAGCCCCGCATTGGGTTCTGTGCTGGCATCTCAGAGCCTGGAGCCTGATTCACATTCTGTGTGTGTGTGTCTCTCTCTGCCTCTCCCCAGCTCGCACTGTCTCTCTCTCTCTCAAATATAAATAAACATTAAAAAAATAAAAAGAGTAGATTCCTTAATACCCCTTACCCATTTAGCCCATTCCCCTTCCCCCAACCCCTCCAGTAGCTCTCTGTTCTCCGTATTTAAGAGTCTCTTATGTTTCTGTCTCTCTCCCTGTTTTTATATTATTTTTGCTTCCGTTCCCTTATGTTCATCTGTTTTGGATCCTAAAGTCCTCATATGAGTGAAGTCATATGATATTTGTCTTTCTCTGACTAATTTCGCTTAGCATGATACCTTCTAGTTCCATCCACGTAGTTGCAAATGGCAAGATTTCATTCTTTTTGACTGGTGAGTAATACGCTATGTGTATATATACCACGTCTTCTTTATCAATTCACTCATCGATGGACATTTGGGCACTTTCCATACTTTGGCTATTGTTGATAGTGCTGCTATAAACATTGGAGTGCATGTGTCCCTTTGAAACCACATACCTGTATCCCTTGGATAAATACCTAGTAGTACAATTTGCTGGGCCGTAGGGTAGTTCTATTTTTAATTTTTTGAAGAATCTCCATACTGTTTTCCACAGGTGCTGTACCAGTTTGCATTCCCACCAGCAGTATAAAAGTGATCCTCTTTCTCTGCATCCTCACCAGCATCTGTTGTTGACTAAATTGTTGATTTTAGTCATTCTGATGGGTATGAAATGGTATCTCATTGTGGTTTTGATTTGTATTTCCTAATGATGAATGACATTGAGCATTGTTTCATGTGTCTGTTGGCCATCTGAATGTCTTCTTTGGAGAAGTTTCTGTTCATATCTTTAGTCCTCATAGATTTTCTGTTTGGATGCTCTATCCTTTAACGTTACTGAGGTATTAATGTCCTCAACTATAATTGTAGTAATATTGACTACTTTATCTTTGGTATTAGCTGCTTTATGTATTCATATGCTTTCATGTTGAGTGTATAAACATCTATAATTCTTGGGGCGCTTGGGTGGCTCAGTTGTTTAAGCATCTGACTTTGACTTAGGTCCTGATTTCATGCCTGGTGAGTTCAAGCCCTGCATTGGGCTCTGTGCTGACAGCTCAGAGCCTGGAGCCTGCTTCACATTCTGTGTCTCCCTCTCTTCCTGCCCCTCTCGAGCTTGTGTTCTCTCTCTCTGTCTCTCAAAAATACACTTTAAAAATTCTTAAATTTCTAATTTTTATATCGTCTTCTTGGATTCATCCCTTAATTATTATACAGTGTCCTTCTTTGTCTCTTGTTACCGTCTTTGTACTAAAGTCTATTTTGTCCCATATGAATGCTACCCATGCTTTCTTTTCACTTGTATTTGCATAATAAATGTTTTCCACCTTTTACTTTTAGTCTACTTGTGTTTTTTGGTCTGAAATGAGTGTCATGAAGGCAATATATGAATGGGTCTTGCTTTTTAAAACATTCCATCACCCTGTGTCTTTTGAATGGAGAATTTAGTCTATTTACATTCAAAGTTGTTATTGATAGGTATGTACTTATAGCCATTATTTTGCTTATTTTATGGTTGTTTTATACTTGTCTCTCTTCCTTATTTCTCCTGATCTCTTCTCTCACAGTTGCTGGTTTTCTTTAGAGATATCCTTGTACACCTTTCTCTTCATTTTTTATCTCTTGGTTTTTGATTTATGGTTACTGTTAGGTTTATATGTCTTATGCATATAGTGGTCTGTATTAAGTAGATGGTTGCTAAAGTTTGAACCTATTCTAGAGGCACCAATTTTTATTCTACTCCCCCCATATTTTAGGTATATTGTGTCATACTACACATCCTTTGATTTCATGAATCCTTTGATTGATTTTTATAGATGTACTTATTCTTAATGATTTTGTGTTTCCTATTTTTCTTACTCCAGCCCTGGTCTTTCCTATCCACCCACAGAATCCCTTTTAACATTACTTATAAGGTTGGTTTAGTGGTCATGAATTCCTTTAACTTTTCTATGTCTGAGTAATTATTTATTCTTGTATTCTGAATGACAGCCTTGCTGCATAGAGTATTTTTAGTTGCAGGTTTTTTTTTTTTCTCTCAGCACTTTTAATATATCATTCACTCTGTTTTGGCCTGCAGTTTCTCCTTGGGTTGGTTTTGCTGGGGGAATCTTGAGCCTCCTGGATCTGGATTCCTGTTTCCTTACTTAGATTCAGGAAGTTTTCAGCTATTAGGTTTTCAGATAAATTTTATGCCTCTTTTTCCCTCTCTTCTCCTTCTGGGATCCTTATAATGCAATTGTTACTGTTTGTTGGCACTGAGATCCCTTAATCTATTCTCATTTTTATTAATCTTTCTTCTTTCTCCTGTTCACCTTGTTTGTTTTCCATTACTATCTTCCAGGTCTCTGACCCATTCTTCTGCTCTCTCTAGTCTACTATTTATTCTCATGTATTTTTAACCTGTTATTAAGTTCTTCATCTCTCTTTGTTTTTTTATATTTTCTATCTCTGTTCAGGGTCTAGCTGAGATCTTCCACTCTCATCAAGTTCAGTGAGTTTCTTTATGACGATTACTTTAATGTCAGTTTTTTTTTCTGAGAGAGCGAGAGAGAGAGAGAGAGAGAATGACAGCATGAGCATGGGAGGGTCAGAGAGAGAGGAAGACACAGAATCTGAAACAGGCTCCAGGCTCTGAGCTAACAGTCAGCACAGAGCCTGACACAGGGCTCAAACCCACAAACCGTGAGATCATGACCTGGGCTGAAATTGGACTCTTAACCAACTTAGTCACGCAGGCACCCCATATGACGATTACTTTAAATTCTCTATCGGCCATATTATCTCTGTTTCATTTAGCTCTGCTGCTGTGATTTTTGTCCTGTGTTTTCATTTGGGATATATTCCTCTGTCTCCTCATTTTGTCTGTTTGTGTCTGTTTCTCCATGTTGGGAAAGTCAGCTATGTATCCATAGCCTTATGGAGTGACCTTATGAAGAAGAGGTCCCCTAGTGACCTGTAGAGCAATGTCCTCTGTTCACCAGTGGCCTTATGAAGAAGAGGTCCTCTAGTACCCTGCAGAGCAGTGTCCTCTGTTCACCAGAATCTGTCACTGCAGGGGTACACCTCCTAAGTGTGTTGTGTGCACACTAGTGTTGGTCCTGAGCCATGTTTTCCGTCAGCCCAGTTGTCTTCAATAGCTCTTTTGGCCTGTCGTAAGCAGAGTTTGGTCCCTGTGTTATTACTGAGCCTGTCTGAACTGCCTTGGGCTAGAGTTGGGTAAGACCAAGAATTTGCTAGAGATGTGGTTTTATAGAATTTCAGGGTGCTCTCCCTCTGTTGTCCTTGATAAGCCTTCATTGGTGGACAGTGCGTACAACAAACCCCATGTCTGCCTCCAGTGCTCTTATAAAGTTCGGTGGAACTGGTGTGTATGATTATCTTCCCCTCTTCTTGGGGCAGGAGTCACTATGGAGTGGTGCTGACTCCTTTTGGTGTTGCTTGTACACTGCCATACCTGCGGTGGTGTTTTGGATGAACACCTGCAAAGGGCATCTTAGAGAGCATGGGTTGACAGGAGAACATGGGTGCAAACCAAGCAGTGTTAGCAAGGTTTGCACTGGTATCTTTGTGGAAGGGACCTGGAGCAGCTTTAGTGAACTTCTGAGGGCAGGTTGGAGAAGGTGGAGAAAGTGGTGGGCTGGGCATGCTATAAGCCAGCTAGGTGGAGAGTGGATACATACACTGTGCTGGTTCCTGTAGGTATCTGTGTATCTAGGTTGGAGGGCAGGGTAGGAAAATGATACCTTCCAGCTCTTTGGTTCTTGGAGAAGTCTCCCAAAGATCCCTGTCCCTCCTGCTCATGCTCTGAGATTAGTAAACAAATCTCCCTTCCATATACCCGTGAGTGTTTCAGACTCCTGCTTCTGTGCTGTTTCTCAGTAGGCCTGCTTGTTAATATAGTCTCTTTAAGGGCGGAGACTCAGTTTCCTATTGTTCTGTACCCACTGATTTTTAAAGTTCCTGGCGTTAACCTCCTCTGATTATAAGAACTCATTAAATTAAGCCCCTCTGGTTTTCAAAGGCAGATATTAGGGAGATTGATCTGCTGAGTGTGGGTCACCTGTGTCTGGGGTGCTTGGGGTGGGGTTTGCTCTTTTCCCTTCTCTCTGCCTGTGGTTTTCCTCCCTCTCACAGCCAATCTCATAGGTCATTTTGGTTCCTGACACTATCTCTATCCATTTACTGTCCAGGTAAGACAGTACCTTGCCCTTTCCAAGTGGCCTTTTCTCTACATCTTTGGGTCATTTTCTGGGTTTATTTATACAGATGTGAGTGTTATCCAGGTGTATCAATGGGGCAAAGTGAGCTTAGGGTCCTCCCACTCTGCCTTTTTCCCCAGAAGTCTCTAACACAAAAGTTTTAATATTTGTAGGATAAAAAACTAGGAATGGGATTACTAAGTCATATTACGCTTATAGGAAACTAACAATATTTTCTACAGTAGCTATATACATCTTTTATTTCTACCAGCAATCTATGAGATATTTAGTTGAAAACTCATAATATCTTTGATAGCATTGTCGTTTTGTTTTATATTGTTTATTTATTTTGGCTATTCTACTAGGTATGTTCCAGCAGTTCATTGTGCATATAATTGGCATTTCCCTAATGCTAATTCAATGTTGAATATTTTTTCATGTGCTTATTTGCCATTCGTACATCTCCTTTGGTGAAACATCTGTTAAAAATATTTGTCCTTTTCCCATTTTAATGTTTTTTTTTTTTTCTGCTATTGGGTTTGAGAGTTCCTTATCTATTTCGGATATAAATCCTTTGGTGGTTATATGATTTGAAAATAGAACCGATCTTCATTATTTGCACATTCTATATCTGTACATTTGATTACTTGCCAAAATTTACTTGTAATTCTCATAGACATGCACAGAATAGTGAAAATTTTGAGTAGCCTGACATGCATGTTCCCAGCTGAATTCAAACATGGCCATACTCTACCTTCTTATTTCAGCTATCATACTATAAAAAAGGGTTTCTTTTTGGGTCTGCTTAGTACCACATTTAAAATTTTGCCTCTTTTGTTGGTAATTTCACTGTTTAGAATAGCCCCCAGGTATTGTGATGAAGCTTGTCTAATGTTCCTTAGCATACAAAAATTGTGATGTGTATTAGATAAAGTTCATTCAAGAATGAATTACAGTGCTTGGCCATGAGTTCAATGTTAATGAATCAAAAATATATATTGAATAAGAAGTCTTTAAAGAGAAACATACACAGAATAAGGATATATATTAATTAGTCAATGAAAATATTGTGACCAGAGGCTCATAGCAAACTAACTCTATTTCTTCTAGGAATAATAGTTTAGTATTCATTAATTCAGTGTCCAGAGTACTTTATAGAGAAAACTGTGAATAATGAGAATCAACTTTATTTTCTTCCAGTTTGTAGTCTGTCTTGTCATTCTGTCAGTAGTATCTTTCACAAAGCTAAAGTTTTAATTTTTATAAAATTCCACTTTGTTTTCTTTATGAATCATAATTATACATATATTCAAAGTTCGGAACCAAAGACAAAGATAAAATCTTATAAGTAACTGAAGGGAAATTTAAAAAACAAAATTTCACCTGTAGATAAACAATGATAATAATTACAGTGGCCTTCTCATCAGAAACCATGCATGCAAGAAGAAAGTGGTATGAAATAGTGGTAAGAGAAAAACACCACCAACCTAGAACTCTGTGTCCAGCAAAGTTGTTTTCAGAAGTGCAGAAGATATAAAGACTTTCTCAGGCTAACAAAAGTTAAGAGAATTCATTGAAAACAGACCCATTCTGTAAGACAGATTAAAAGGAGTTGTTGAGGAAATAGAAAAATTATACAGGACAAACACTGAATTTGCATAAGTAAAGAAAGGACATTGAAGAAGAAATAAGTAATATAAAATGTTTAACTTTTTAAAACTTAACTGATTGAAACAATAACTGCTTTATTAAATAATAATTTTTTTATTTTTTTATTTTTTTTTTTAGACAAAACACTTTATTTAACCAAAAAAAAAAAAAAAAAAAACAGGGGGGAGGGGGGTTAGGAAAGCACAGTGCACCTGCAGAAAACTATTTTTTCTTATAATTATCTTTTTCTTAAAAAAGAAAAGAAAGAAAGAAAAAACACAACACAAAGCTTGTAATTTCCAATCACCATTATCAGGCTTTTACAACATCTATGAAGAACAAACAAACATCTGCTTCAAAACTCTACAGGAGGAGAGAGGAGAGAAAGACGGCACCCAGCAGACACGGGGAGGTTTTGTTATCATTTATTTGTGAAGTTAAAAACAAGCGATAAAAAGTAAAAATCACCGTACAATTTTTTTTTTCTCAATTTGTTTTCAGTTTCAATGTCCTCTTGAACAGTTGAAACACAAGACCAGTCCCGAGAGTGGGGGGAAGGAGGGGCTGCAGGGTAGCTGAGCGAGGCAGGAGGAAAGAAGAGGAGCAGAGGCCGAGGGGCTCGCCTGGGTAGGGGGGAGGAGGGGGTCCTGCAATAGCAACACCTGGTCCAAGGAATGTTCCAGTTTTGAGATGTTTAGTTTTGAGAGAGGGAGCAAGATCAGATGAGGGGCAGAGAGAGATGGTGAGAGTGTCTGAAGTGGACTCTGCATCAATAGCAGTGTGCCTGGTGCAGGGCTCGAAGTCACAAACCATGAGATCATGACCTGAGCTGAAGGTGCTCATCTGCTCATCTGACTGAGCCACCCAAGTGCTCAAGTGTACCAATAATATATTGAGTGATTACAGCGTAAGTCAAAATATTAACAAAACATCTAAAGGAATGAGAACAAACTAGTATGGCCTGCAGTACACAAGTATAGTTATTTGAAAATGGACTTAGATTAGTTAACAATTTATATTGCAAACACTACAGAAATCACTAATTTTATTTAAAAGTATAATTGATACATTAAGAGAACATATAGAAGGTTCATATGAAATAATTAAAACTAGACAAGGCAGAAAATAGAAATTTAAAAAAGGAGCAAATGCAGTGAATAGACAAACTAAAAGGACATATTGTCAGAGTGAATAAACAAGAACCAATTTTATGCTATCTATAAGAAACAATGATAAATATAAAGATACAGTTTTTCTCTATATTCAGTGGAAATATCAATCAGAAGAAAATGAGAGTGGATATATTAATATCAAAAAGACTTCTGAGCAAAGAAAATTATCAGAGCCAAAAAGGGAATTCATATAATGACAGAAGTATCAATTTACCAAGAAAATATAGCAAGCCTAAATATGTATGTAACAAACAATAGAGCTACAAAACATGTGAAGTAAAAACTGATAGAACTAAAAAGAAAAACAGACAAATCCCTATTTATAACTAGAGTCTTCAACACCCACCCTCAATAGCACAATTAGACAGACATCAGAAAGATTAGAGGAACTTAACAATATCTCAACCAACAGAAATCAATAACACTTATAGAACACTCTCCCAACAAGACCATACACATTATTTTCAAGTGCCCATGGCACATGTATCAAGATAAACAATTGCATGAGATAGAAGAAAAAAAACCACACATAGGTTTAAAGAAAAGGAAAGGAGAAAGGCACATCTTGCTACCAGTAATCAAAAGAAAATTAAACTAGCTGTGTTAATTTTAGGCAACACAGACAGACTTCAGAATAAGGGTAATCATCAGGAATAAAGAAGAATATTAAATAAGGGAGTCAATGCCCTAAAAAGAGATAACAATCCTAAACGTGTGCACCAAACAAAAGATCTTCAGTATAAGTGAAGCAAACTGAAAAGAGGAATAAACAAATTCACTGTTACAGGTGCAAGTTTCAACACCCCTCCATCATCAACAGATGAATCAAAAGGCAGAAAATCAATATAAATTTAGATGTCCTAAACAACATTATGGGCCATTAAACAAATACCAATAATCAACATTTCAAAAGGAAGCCTCAAGAAAAGTTAAAGATAGAAAAAAAATTGACATCGAGTAATGAATGGATAAAGAAGATTTGATACGTGTATACATACATGGGATATTAGTCAGAAATCAAAAAGAATGAAATCTTGCGGTTTGCAACAATGTGGATGGAACTAGAGTATGTTATGCTAACTGAAATAGGTCAATCAGAGAAACACAAATATGTAGATGAACATAGGGAAAAGGAAGGAAAAATAGAATAAGATAAAAATAGCATAAGATAAAAATAAGATAAAACTCTCAAATACTGAGAACAAACTGAGGGTTGCTGGAGGGAAAGTAGGTGGGGCATGGGCTAAATGGGTGATGGGCATTAAAGACGTCACTTGATGGGATGAGCACTGGGCATTTTATCTAAGTGATGAATCACTAAATTCTTCTCCTGAAACCAATACTGTATGTTAACTAAAATTTAAATTAAAAAAATACTTTGAATTACTGACATAAAAAATGTGACCTTTTAAAATGGGTGGGATGCAGTGTACACAGTGCTGAGAGGGAAATGTATGGCATGAATCACTTACACCTCAAAAGAAGAAAGATCTAAAATCAATAATCTAAGCTTCCACCTCAGAAAAGCAAGAGGAATGATTTAAGCCTAACGTAAACAGAAGAAAATAAAGAACAAAAATTAGAGCAAAAAAATCAATGAAATTGACACATTAAAAAATAGAGAAAAATCAATGAAATCAAAAACTGATTCCTAAAATAATAAATAAAATTGGTAAACCTCTAATGAAGAAAAAAAAGAAGACCCAAATATCAATCTTAGACATGAGTGGTCATTACTATTCATCTCATGGGTATTAAAGTGATAATAAAGAAATACTATGAACAACTCTGTCTACTAAGTTGATAGTTTAAATGAATAAAGTACTTGAAAAACACAAACTCCAGAAACTCACTCAAGGATAGATTACTTAAATAGCCCTAAACATATTTCTGAAATGTAATCAATAATTAATAACCTTCAAGAAGAAAACACAAAGGCCATTTTGCTTCACTGGTGAATTTTATCAAATATTTAATTAAAACTACTCTTTTTCCACAATCTCTTCAGAAACACAAAAAAAAGCAGAAAGGAAATTTCTTAATTTATTCTATGATGCCAATATTACCTGATTTCAAAACCACATAAAGACATTACATGATAGGAAAAACTACAAACTGATAGATTTCATGAGCATATGAAGAAAAAACTTCAAACATTTATCAGATTAATATAAAAAATTATACACCACGACCAAATGGGACTTATTAAACATATGCAAGATTGGCTTTACATAAAAATTCAGTTAATGTAGTCTGCCTTGTCAAAAGGCTGAAGAAAAAAATCATATGATCACATAAATTTATGGAAAACAAAGCATTTGAAAACACCTGATTAATGTTAAGAACTTTCAACAAACTAAGGAATTTCCCTAACTTAATAAAAATATCTAATGCCTTTTTGAAACTGGCTTGAAAGAGGATTGTTCAAGAACAATCTTATACCATACTTCTTGGTAAAAGGCTGGATACTTTTGCCCTAAGAGTTGAAAAAAGACAAGAATGTCATTTCATACTTTTTATATTCAAAATCACACTAGAATCCCTACTTAATGCAATAAGGGAAGAAAAGGAAATAAAGGTATGCATATTAAAAGTAACAAAGAAAAATGTTTTTAATTGCACATGAAATGATGGTCTGTGTAGGAACACCAATGAATACAATAATTCCTATAACAAATGAGTGAATATAGCAAAGTCACAAAATACAAAGTCAATATATAAAAGTTAATTTCTTATCTGTATGCCATCAATGAACAATTGGAAGTTAAATACTATGTTTACAATCACACCAAAAATGAAACACTTATGTATAAATCTAATTATAATAGCATCTGCATGCAGAAACCACTAAACACTGAAGGAAGAAACTGAATACCAAAATAAATTGAGAGATGTTTTATGTTTACAGATTTGAAAATGCAATATAACTAGGATGTGAATTCTTCTCAACTTGATCTTTAGAATTAGTGAAATCCCAACAAAATTCTCAGCACATTATTTGAAAGATATGGACAATCTTTTACTAAAGTCTTTGTGAAAAAGCAAATGACCTCATATGGCGAATACAATATTGACAAGAACAAAGTTTGCAAACTCCACTACTCAATTTTGTGACATATGGCAAAGCTCCAGAATTAAGGCAACATGTTGTCAGTGAAAGAAAACATACATAGATGGAAGATAATGGAACATAACAGAGAGCCCCAAAGAGATGCATACCTATAGAATCAACTCTTTTGGCCAAGGTGAAAGGCAATTCAAATAGGAAAAAGTAATTTTTTCAACAACTGGTGCTGATATAATTAGATGTTCATAAGCAAAAAAATATATACCTTGTCACAGACTTTACACCTTGCACAAAATTAACTCAAAATGGATCATAGAAACCTCAAATACAAAATGATAATATCTATAGAAGAAAATAAAGCAAAAATTATTTGAGTTTCAATTTGGTTATGAGGTTTCAAATATATTACCAAAAACATCATTAAAGAGAAAATGTTAGATTTTTTAAAAGCCAATATTTCTGCTTTGTGATAAACACTTAATAGAATGAAAATTAAAACCACAGATTGAGAAAAAATATTTTCAAAACATATATGTAATCAGGGAATTTTATCTATATGCAAAAGCCAAACAACAAAACCCCAAAACTTTTTTTTTAATAAGGTTTTTTTAATGTTTTATTTATTTCTAGGGGGGGAGAGAGAGAGAGAGAGCGAGCAGGGGAGGGTCAGAGAGAGAGGGAGTCACAGACTGAAACAGGCTCCAGGCTCTGAGCTGGCAGTCAACACAGAGCCCGACGCGGGGCTCGAACCGCAGGATCATGACCTAAGCAAAAGTCGGACGCTTAACCGACTAAGCCACCCAGGCGCCCCAAAAACCCCAAAACTTTAAAACTCAACATTATCTTTGCCTAATTTGTTAATTGTTAATTTGTTAGCAATTAACAAGTCAGGTTATGATCTCAATTAACAAATTGGGCAAAATAAAAGCAGACACCTCTCCAAAGATATATACAAATGGCACTTAAACAAATGAAAAGATACTAAACTTGTTTATCATACGACTGGAAGCTTGTACCCTTCAACCACAATGGTAACTACACTGAACCATACTGAATTATATATTAGAAAGTTGCTAAGAGAGTGAATCTTAAGTTCTCATCACAAGAAGAAAAAATTCCACATGTGATGTTAGATGTTACCCAACCTTATTAGGGTAATGACTTTGCAGTATATACGAATATCAAACCATTAAGTTGTACATATAAATCTAATATATGTCAGTGTTATTTCAACAAAAAATGATGCTCAACGTCATTTGTCAGGGAAATTACAAATTAAAACAAGATGAGATACCACTACATAACTATTAGAATGGCTCAACACAAAACAAAACAAAACCCCAACATTACTAACTGCTGGAGAAGATACAAAACAACAGAAACTCTTATTCACTGCTGATGTGAATGTAAGTTGGTATAGCTATTTTAGGAGGCAGTTTGACAGTTTCTTGCAAAGTTAAAAATAGTCTTATCATACAACCCAGCAATTGCATTCCCAGGTATTTAGTCAACTGGTTTGAAATGTTTAGCAACATTATGCATAATTGCCAAAAATGGAGGCAACCAATATGTCCTTTTAAACAGTGAACGATTAAAAACAAACTGATGTATCCTTACAATGGGATCCTATTCAGCAACAAAAAAGAACGAGACATCAAGCCATGAAAAAGCAGGGATGAATATTAAATGTATGTGGCTAAATGAAATAAACCAAGGTATGTATTGTATAATTCCAGTTATGTGGCCTTCATGAAAAGGCAAACTTAGGTGGCATAAAGATCTGAGGTGTAGTGGTAGGAGGAGCGTTGATTAAGTTCTGCACAGGGGAGTTTTTTGAGCAATATATCTATTTTGTGTGATACCATAATGGTGGATACATGAAACTATGTATTTGTCAAAACTAAGAACTTTACACCAAAAATAGAGAACTTTAATTTATGCATATTTATTTAAAAAATTATTTGGGGGTTCAGAGGAGCCCTAAGATAGAATGCAGAATGTGACAAAACAATCTAAATGTTACAAATATATGAAACAACTTTGAGGTTAATAATAATAATATGTCACTATTGGTTCCTTAATTGTGACAAATGTACGATACCAATGTAAAATGTTAATTTTAATAGAAATTGGATGTGGGTACATAGGAAGATTCTATTATCTTTACAGCTTTTCTGTAAATCTGAATCTGTTCTAAAATAAAATGTTCATTAATTAAAAAAAAAAAAAAAACAAAACTGGAGCACCTGAGTGGCTCAGTCAGTTAAGCATAGACTCTTGATTTCTACTTAGGTCATTTCTCATGGTTCATAGGTTCAAGCCCCACATCAGGCTTTGCTTTGACAGCACAGAGAGCCTGCTTGGAATTCTCTCTCTCCTTTCTCTACCCCTTCCTCCACTCACACCTGCACTTTCTCTCTCAAAATAAATAAACTTTAAAAAAATTAAAAAAAATTTTTAAATCAACTGGCCATATTTGTGTGGCTCTTTTTCTGGTCTCCTATTTTCCATTGATTTTGCATCTACCCTTTTAATACCACATAGTCTGATTACAATTGTGGTATATTAAATATTACAATGGGGGCAGTGTCAATTTTTTTCCTTTTCTATTTTTACTATTTTATTTACTTTATCTTACAATACAGATTTTAGAATCTGCTATAGTTTCAAAACTATTACACTAGGATTTTGATTGGATTTGCATTAAAGTATACATCAATTTGGAAAATTAACAATTTTATTTTTTATGTTTATTTTTGAGAGAGAGCACAAGTGGGGGAGGAGCAAAGAGAGAGGGAGACACAAAATTCAAAGCAAGCTTCAGGCCCTGAGCTGTCAGCACAGAGCCCAATGTGGGTCTTGAACCCACAAACCGTGAGATCATGACCTCAGCTGAAGTCAGATGTCTAACCGACTGAGCCACCCAGGCGCCCCAAGAGTCTTATTCTTTAACTCTTCATTACTAGCATATAGAAGTAGGATTGAATTTTTTGTGTTAGCCTTATATCCTGTAACATAGTAAACTAAAATATTACTTCTTTACTTTTTTGGGTAAATACCTAGGAATTTTTAGGGCTCTTGAGTGGCTCAGTTTGTTGAGAGTTCATCTCTTGAATTTGACTCGGATTATGATCCCAGGGTGGTGGGATTAAGCCCCAAGTCAGGCTCTGTGCTGAGCCTGAAACCTACTTAAGATATTCTCTCTCTCTCTCTCTCTCTCTCTCTGTCTCCCTTTTCTCCCCCTCCCTCCCTCCCTCCCTCTCTCTCTTCTCTTTACCTGTGCCCCTCCTGTGCTCATCCTCTCTCTCTCTCTCTCTCTCTCTCAGAAAATTAAATCAATACATACACACACACATCTAGGGATTTTTTTTGTGTCAACCATTTCATTTTCAACTAGGGGCCATTTATATTTTGCTTTCTAATTTGTATTTCTGTATTTCTCTTCCTTGCATATTATTGCACTGATTTGGAATACTAGTACTATATTGATGAGGAGTGGTCAGAATGAACATCTTTGCCTTTTCCCCAAATTTAGGAAGAAACTATTCTTTCATTGTTTCATAGGATGTTAGCTGTGGATGTTTTCTAGATTCCATTTATCAGGAAAAGTTCTCTCTTCTTTGTTTGCTGATAATTTTTTTTTTAATAATGAATGGATGTTGAATTTTGCCAAATGAGTTTTCTGCAACAATATGATCTTGTAGCTTTTCTTAGTTTAAGTTGATGAATTACATTGCTTATTTTATGAATAATTGTCTTGCATTTCTAGTATTAAGCCCACTTGATCATGGTGATTAGACTTTCTATGTATTACTTAATTCATTTTGTTTCTATTTTGGGGATTTTGTGTCTATGTTCATAATAAATATTAATTGGTAGTTTTATTTTCTTGCATTTTCTCTAGTTTGGAGTAAATCTAGCTTCATGAAATGGATCAGAAAGTGCTCCCTCTTCTATTTTCTGGAAGAGATAGTGTAAAATAATATTATTTGTTCTTTAAATGTTTGGTAGCATTTGTTAGGTTGAAGCATTGAGTTCCTACCTGCTTTCCATGGCCTGTAGTTTCACTATCATTCCAGTTTCAAAGTGCTGCCCTATAGCCAGTAAGAGGGTTGGATCCATGCATGTGTAGCTAGAGAGTAAAAAAAAACCTAACACACAACTTAAGGGGATTGCTTTCTTAAGTTACCTTCTCTCTGCATGCTGCCAAATGTTTTTGATTCTTAGAAGTCCCTCTTACTGGTCCTCCTTATAAAAACTGTGGCTTTAGTTTCCCTACTCTGCCAAACATTCCTGAAAGTGTCTCCCTCCAGAGCCAAGTAGTGAGAAGGTAAAGAGAAAAAATAAAGCAATGGGTCTTCTCCCCATGCTCTTGAGACCACAGTTCTGGTCAAAGGAAAAAAATTCCTTTGCCACCACGAGCTTGCTTGAAAGTCAGCCAGAAGTAATAAGAATAATAAAAAAAAGATTTCTTTTACTATCTCACAGGGTACTCCTTTCCTACTCTTTGCATCGACCAGAAATAGAAATTTTCTCTTGAAACTCAGTGTGCATGCAATGCACAGTCCTTGGTTTCAGGACTCTCTTACATGTAGATCAGGAGACCCCCCAGGGAAAAAGGAAAGACCAAATTCATTACTGGTTCCATGGTACATTACTTTCTACTTTTCTTCCCCAATCTACCCACTGCTACTACTCTCCAGAGTCCTCAATAGTTGTCCTATGTATTCATTCCAGCCTTTTTAATTAAATTCAGATAGGATAGATCTTGCATATTCAGTCTTGACAATAACCAGAACCACCTCTAAAAACTTAAAAATAGGGGCTCCTGGGTGGCATAGTCGGTTAAGCACCCGACTTTCGCTTAGGTGATGATCTCGCGGTTCGTGGGTTCGAGCCCCGCGTAGGGCTCTGTGCTGACTGCCGGCTCAGAGCCTGGAGCCTGTTTTAGTCTATGACTCCCTCTCTCTCTGACCCTCCCCTGCTCACGCTGTCTCTCTCTCTCTCTCTCTCTCTCTCCTAGAAATAAATAAAACATTAAAAAATTTAAAAAAAAATAAAAACTTAAAAATATAATTATTTTTACTTTAGCAGCATTTTAGTTAGAATATGTTCCTGAAGGCTTGAGGTGTACTTTATGAGCTAGTCTCCTGCCTTACCTCCACCCCATCTGATAATTCCAAGAATAGAAGAGAATGAAATAGACTAAGTGCAAGTGATAATTCATTTCTCGTGTATTAACAATATTAAATTACATCAAATTTTCTCATGTATTAAGGAGTTGGCAATGAAACATTAATAAAATGGTGATAAGTTTATTGACCTATGATTTGTAGGTGGAAAGACTAATCAAAACAAAATTAAATAAATGAAAAAATTAAGAAATAATTAATACTTCAAGTGTCCAAATGAGAACAAGAGAGGAGAATAGAGAGCTCTCATCAAATGTCTTAGTGTTTTTAAGTTCACAGCAAAATCAGAGGGAAGGTATAGAGATTTCCCATTTACTGCCTGCCTCCTCACATGACTAGCCTCCCACCTTATCAACATCTCCACTAAAGTGGTACATTTGTTAAAATTGATGAGTATATATTAACACATCATTATCATCCAAAGCGCATAGTTTACCTTAAGGAGTAGTCTTGGTATTGTACGTTCTCTGGATTGAGACAAATGCATAATAATGTGTATCCATCATTATAGTATCATACAGAGTATTTTCAGTGGCCTAAAAGCCCTTTGTGCCCTGCCTATTCATCCCTGTGTGTGTCCACCCCAGCCCCTTTGCAACTAATGATCTTACTACCATCTCCATAGTTTTCCTTTTCCAAAATGTCATATAGCTCGAATCACATAATATTTAGCTTTTCATTTTCGATACTTTCATTTAGTAATATGCATTTAAGTTTCTCCCATGTCTTGGTAACTCATTTCTTTTTAGCACTGAAAATAAAGACATCTTGGTTTCTTCCAAGTTTTTGGCAATTATGAATAAGGCTACTATAAATATCCATGTGCAGGTTTTTGTGTGGATATAATTTTCAATTCCTTTAAGTAAATACCAAAGAGCATGATTACTATACTATATTGTAAAAGTATGTTTAGTTTAATAAGAAATTTTCTTTTCTAATACATGTATTCCATGCTTTACGTTTCCCTTTAAGAATTCCTTTTACTGCATCTCACAAATTTTGACAAGTTGTTTTTGTTTTCATTTAGTTCACAATATTTTTCAGTGTCTCCTGAAATTTCTTATAACCCATGCATTATTTAGAAGTGTGTTGTTTAATATATGTTTTCATGTATTTTGGGATTTTCCAGTTACCTTTCTGTTATTGATTTATAGTTTAATTCCATAGTGGTCTGAGAGCAGACCTTGTATGCTTTCTATTCTTTTAAAATTGTTAATGTATATTTTATGGCCCAGATTGTGGTCTGTCTTGGTGAATATTCCCATGTGACTCTGAAAAAAATGTGTATTTTGATATTGTTGAATGAAGTAGTCTATAGATGTCCATTGGTACAACTGATTGATAGTGGTGTTGAGTTCAGCCATTTCCTTGTTGATTTTCTGACTTCTGGATCTGTCCCTTTCTAAGAAGGTATGTTAAAGTCTCCAACAACGACAGTGAATTTATCTATTTCTCCTTGCAGTTCTGTCAGTTTTTGCTTCACATATTTTATGCACTGTTGTTAGGCACATAGAGATTAAGTTATATCTTCTTAGAGAATTAACCCATTTATCATGTAATGTCCTTCTTTATCCCTGATAACATTCCTTGTTTAAAGTTGGCTCTGCCTAAAATTGATGTAGCTACTACTTTTTTTTTCTTTTAATAGAAGTGTAGCTGGCAATGTTACATTCGTTTCAGTTTTATCACATAGTGATTCAATAAGTTTGTACATTAGGCCATGTTCACCACAAGTGTAGTTATTATCTGTCACCATACAAGACTATTACAGTATCACTGATTCTATTCCCTATGCTGTGTCTTTTATTCCCATGACTTTGTTATTCCATAACTGGAAGCATGTATCACCCACTTCCTTCTACCCATTTTGCCCATCCCCCATACCTCCAGTCATCCATTTATATTTAATTAATATGTGACTTTATAACTAAAGTGGGTTTCTAATAGACAGTTAGGTCTTGTGTTTCCATCCACATTGACAATCTCTTTTTCATTAGTACATTTAGACCACTGATGTTCAAAGTGGTTAGTGATATAGGTAGATTCATATTGACCATATTTGTTACTGGTTTTTATGGATTCCCCTTGTTTTTTGTCCCTATTCTTGTCTTTTGTTCTTTTTCTGTCTTTTGTGCTTATAACTGAGATTTTCTATCATTCCATTTTCTCTCCTTTCTTAGCCAATCAGTTAAAATTCTTTTCTTATTTTTTTGTGGTTACTCTAGAGTTTGCAATATACATTTACAACTAAACATAGTCCACTTTCAAGTAACAGTATATGCTATTTCATGAATAGTATGAGTGCCTTATAACAATAATTCTGAATTCTACTTTCTGTTCCTTGTATCACTGTTTTTATTCATTTTGCCTATATAAAGCACACCTAAGTGTGTATATATATATGTAAACAATCAGGACGTATTAGCAACAATTTATTTGATTAGGTATAATATGTATAAAATACTTAAACACATATGCTTATAAGTGAGAGATATATATAAAACACATAAGCATTTCTAATCAAGTACGTTGTTGCCACTATTATTTTGTGGTTTTTAAAAAACTTTATTTAAATCCTAGTTAACATACAGTGTAATACTAGTTTCAGCTATTTAATACAGTGATTAGACCCTTCCATACATCACCCAGTACTCATCACAAGCACATTCTTAATCTCAATTAACTATTTAACCCATCTTCCACCCACCCACCTTCCCCCTCATTTTGTTGTCTATAGTTAAGAATGTTTCTTAGTTTGCTTCTCTTTTTCCCCTCTGCTCATTTATTTAGTTTCTTAAATTCCACATATGGTTGAAATTGTGTGGGATTTGTCTTTCTCTGATTGACTTATTTTGCCTTAGCATAATAATCAAATACATTGTTGCCATTATTTTGAACAAGGTGTTGTCTGTGAGATCAATTAAATATAAAATTGTTTTCAGTGTTCTTCCATTCTTTATGTATATCTGAGTGACCTCTATTATTTTCCTTCTCTCAAGAACTTCTTTTAACATTTCTTGCAAGGTAGGTCAACTGGCAAAAAATTCCCCCAATTTTTGTTTGTCTTTGAGATCTTTTTGTCTCCTTCACCTTTGAAAGATAATTTCACAGAGTATAGAATTATAATTTACTGGTTTTATTCTCTCAACATTTCTAATACTACACTCCACCTTCTTATTTGCATGGTTTCTGAGGAGAAATTAATGCTATTCTTGTATTTGGTTCTCTGTAGTTAAAGTGATTCCCCCCGCCTCTAGATTCTTGCAGAATCTTTTCCTTTGATTTTCTGTCATTTGAGAATGTGACATGCCTAGGTGTTGTTTTTTGGCACTTATCTTCCTTGCCATTCTCTTCCAATCCTGGATCTGTGGCTTGGTGTCTGGTATTAATTTGTGTAAATTCTCAGTCATTATTGTTTCAAATATGTCTTTTGTTTCTTGTTCTGGGATTTCCATTATGCGTACACTCTACCTTTTGTAATTGTCCCACAATCCTTGGATAGTAAGTTCTGGTTGTTTTTGTTGTTGTTGTTGTTTTTCAGTCTTTGTACTTTTTGCCTCTCAGTTTTGGAGGTTTCTGCTGAGATATCCTCAAGTTCAGATTCTTTCCTCAGCTGTGCCTAGTCCCATCGAAGGCAACCTTCATTTCTGTTATAGATGCTCAGCACTTCTTTTTGGTTGCTTCTTTGGAGTTCTGTGTCTGAGCTCACATTGCCCATCTGTTTTTGTATACTGTCTACTTTATCCATTGAGAATTCTTAGCATATTAACATAGTTTTTTAAAATCCCTCGTTGGGTATTTCTAACATCCCTGGTATATCTGATTCTGATGCTTTGTCTGTCAAACTTTAATTTTTACCTTTTAGCTTGCCATGTATCTTTATCTTGATGTCTTTACCTTGATATCTAGGCATGATGTACCAGGTCAAAGGAACTACTGTAAATAGGTCTTTAGTAATGTGATGATAAGATACAGGGTAGAGGGGAAGCATTCTGTAGTCTTATGATTAGATCTCAGTTTTGGTGGGCCTCTGCCTCTGAACAGTGAACCTCACATGGTTTTCAGGATGGTGGTGATGGTGGTGGTTGTTATTGTATTCCTTTTCTCTCCTTCAGTGGGACAGGATGGCTACAGAGGAGTTCAGTGGGCTAGGTTTCTTCTCTTACATGGAAGACTAGAGAGCTAGCTGTTGGTTATTTCCTTCCCACGAGTCAATTAGAGTCTGATTATACTCTTGTTGGGGTCTTGTTAACTAGTTTCCCCTGAAGGCAGGTCTTGTTAAGGAGAATAACTTGCTCTGGCCTCATTCAGAATGGTTTCTTTCCCTTTCTGATGCCAGAGCCACAGGGGGATTTTTCATGGATGTTTACTATGGGAACATGGTTAAGCTCCTGGGGATCTTAAAATATTGCGGAAGCTTCCCTATGACCATCTCCTCCTAGAGTTTTTAACTCTCAGATTTGCCCACCCTGAGCCTTCAGCAATTTGTCAATTAGAGTTGAGGTTTTCCTCCCTGAGCACTGGTTCTTCAGCGTGGTTTCCACTTAGCAGTCCCTGTTCAAGAAAGCTGTGGCTCACTATATTCACTTGTCACCCTCTATGGTTTGGGGGCAGGAGTTTGCCCTGTGTCCTCTGCTCTCATATGAATCTAAAAAGTATTGGTAATTTTTTAGTCTTGTTTCAGCTTTTAACTTGTTAGGATGGAGTGGCCCCTTATATGTAGAACCAGATATTGGAAGTCTTCCCATATGTTTATTGATTTTTAAGATTACTTTAATTATTTATATTTCACATAAGTCACATTTATGAAGAGTAAATTAGTTCAAAGGATATTATTAAAAAAGTAATTATATTGTAGATCTATTAACTGGAGTGGATTTCAACGGACCACCTGCCATAGGAATGGTTATTTCCAATATACAAAAAGATTCAACTATAGAGAAGTGAAGGAAAATAGGAGGAGCAGTAGAGTTGATATGATGAAAGAGAGTATCAATGGAAAGATAAGAGAAAATGAAGGGGAGTTAAGAGACAAGAAAAGTAAGAAAGGTGTTATTTTTTACCCTGGGAATCTGTGAAATCAAAATATTAAATTCTCTACAGAAGCAAAAACTTAAAAATAATGGAATATATTCTAGCGCAAATATGAGAAATTAAAGATCCCTATTCATGTTCCTTCATCTTCACTTACAGTGTTGGGAGGGCCCACACATATTTCTCTTTCCTTGCCCTCATGCTATCTACAAAACCCCTGACCTATTAGGACTTGTTTCCTCATTACCTTCAAGAAAAATTGTATGATGTCCTACTACATTTGCTTCAGATCTTAAAAATGATAAAAACACAGTTGACTTGGAATGAATAAGAGCACTTCTTCTAGATAATTATCAGTCCAATTATATTGATCATTATGTTTTTACCTAACGTTTCATGTGGTTTTGTCCAATCTTATGCTGTTATAATCGGTTTTATTTCTGTCCTAATTTTTACATGTCCAAGTTATTTTAGTGTTTACTATCATCCACTTAACAGTAACTAAGTACTATTATTGAGTTATTAAATTATTTTAATATTGCATAAATCTATCTGGTCCCTGGTTATTTCTGGTCTTATAATCTTCAATTTGCTAACTGTATCTGTATCTTTGATGTATAGCTTTATAATTTTTACCATAATGGCATGGCTTTTACTTATAATAATTATAATTTAATAATGTAAATTTAATATGGTAACTCCTTGAAAGCTTTTAAGGTCTTTTTCATATTGGGTTTTAGGGTTGGGCATAGTTTGCATTAGGAAAAAAAATATATATATATATATATATATAATTTCCCAAATATAGGCCAAAATATCTTCCCCTCCCACATTCATCATATCATAGATTTGCTACCTGAAAAACAAAAATTTAGGACTAAAATTTAATAATGTTACAGACTGCATTATAATGTAGTAATAAAAAATGAGGGTAGTATTTACTATAAACAGTTTAATCTTACAAAGTAATTCCTTTATTTTCACAGAAAGCATACAGTATTTCTCGAATATCATTTACTAATCTAATAGTGGACCAGTTGATGATTAAAACTATTGTTACTCCCCTTGGCCTTTCCATGCATGTTTTATCTGTTTTTTGGTTTTGGTTTTTAAAACACTAACCTGAATATTGCTACTGGTTGAAGAGTTTCTTAGGAACTTTGAGAAGCTTACTAAATGTTTATAAAAATGTCATAATAATTTTAAGATTTACCCTACAGATCTTATGCATTTTGTGAGAAAGTTAACATAGTAAACTTCCTAAAGGTGAGTCTCCACCGTAAGAGAATGTTAACCGATCTGCATTATTTGTCCATCATAGTGAACAAAATTTGAATTGTAGTCACACAATCTGGAGCATGCCATTGCTTTTCAAAGGATTTTTTTTTTTTTTTGAACTCAAAAATTCCTCTCTAGGGACTGGAACAATGTGGATACCACCTGCTAATCACATTTATAGCCTTCTGTATACTTAACATAAAACCAACAATTAGTAAGTTTCTAATACACTATTTTTAAAGTTTTAAAAATATATATAAAACCTTTTCTCGCAGTGGTGTTTTCCATCTACTTTACTTTGTTATAAAATGAGGAAAGAAGGGCAAAAAGATATTTAGAACAGAATTGTTATATTTTCACATTACTGAAGAAATATGACCCATTCACGTCTAGATGAGAGTATTTATAAGCCACATATTTCCCCCAAAAAGTGAGTACACTACACACTCACAGATACTATTTTACAGTGCCCAAATGTGGCAGGATAGTCCCTAAACTTGACTCAAATGAGGAAGGAGGAGGAAAGGCTGATAGTCATATTGGTTGTGGATACCTATTTACGAATCTGAGCAACTTTGTACCATAAACATTGTTTTAAAGGCTGCTTAAACAATACAACAAGTTTAATTAATTAATATAGGTCAAATCTTTACAATAGCCAGTGTCTAACAGTAGTAAAGGGTTCTTTGGTTGCAAGAAACAGAACTCCTTCAGAAGGGTTCAAATTAAAAGGGTGTTTATCATAAAGAGAATATTCTCATGGAAGCCAGCAGTAGGAAATATAGGTAGGCCTTACGTGAAGTAGAAATTTGGCTGGCAGCCTTCTGGGAATAATATTTCATAGAAAACCAGCTCTTTGGAATGTCCTAATTTTTGCTTTTCAGAAATTGTATCTTGTATCAGAATTCTACCTCATTATTTTTCTGACATTATTCCTACTCTCCATGAATTTACAGCTCCAATCCACTGAATATGCTTGTTTGGTCTCTATTTCTATAGAGAGAGACATTGATTTCAGTTTGGATCACTATCCATCCCTGATCAAATCAACATGGCTAGAAAACTGCAGCTGTATGATAACAAAGGCTTGCCCTTACTGGAACTGTGGGCCAGACCTGACTGGATTAGAGAGGGTGCACATGGGAAGAGAGAAACTTCATTTCTAGTTATGCTTTTTTTTTTTTTTTTGAGGGAGAGAGAGCATGGGCATGCACAAGAGCGTGGGGAAAGGACAGAGGGAGAGAGAGAATCTTAAGCAGACTGCACACCCAGCATGGATCCGAATATGGGGCTCAATCCCATGACTGTGAGATCATGACCTGAGCTGAAATCAAGAGTTGGACACTTAATCACTGAGTCACTCAGGTGCCTCCATTTCTAGTTATACTTAAAATGCTTTTCTTATCATTTACTTGTAATAGGAATAATTGCATATTCATTTCCTTATTATATTAAGTCATATAATTTCATTGTAAACTATCAAACTAGGTATTTTTACAGAACTTTAAGTATTATATATGTCTGTGCACTCAAAGAAAGCATACCTAAGGCCATCATTTAAGTTCACCGGAAGATAAAATACCAAAAGATGACATCTGGAAGCTCCTACGTCAATGTTAAATAGAAGGAATGCTATTTGATCTTATTATAACATATAAGTTACAAACCTATGAATATATTATTTCTTTTGTAATTTGAGACAAAAAATAAGGCATATTTCATGTGACACTTAATATTTTAAATACATTTCTCCGGTTATAGGGTCTTCATTTATCCTTTATATAATTGATATTCAAATAATTATTATGCAAACACCATTAACAGCTTCAAAGTAATTTCCTTAGATTGTTGGCCAAGATTAGGGGATGTCAAAGATACAAAGATGTAAAAGGAAGAATTTACTTTCTCTGAACTCATCATGTCTCATCTTCACCGTGCTCACTCTGCTATAACCACAGAGGTATCCTGGGTTTGGAAAGCTTTCAGAAATCTGACACCCAGGACACTTCCTATCTGAAATTCTCTACTTCTGGATTCCCTCATCTTCAGTATTCTAATTTCTTTCTAATGACACCTTAATTCACTATGCTATTTAAAATCGCACTTGTAATTGTTTTCCTCATCTCTGGTTGGTTCTTTTTTTATCTCTTTGTTAAGGGTCTCATTAATGCCCTCTACTCTTTGGTCAAATCCAGTAAGTATATTATGACCATTACTTTAAATTCTTTATTAGACATATTATCTCCATTTCACTTAGGTCTCTTGATGTGGTTTTGTCCTGTTCTTTCATCTGGGACATATTTATTTGTCTCTTCATTTTGTCTAGTTCTCTGTGCGTCTGTGTGTTATGAAAGTATGCCAGATCTCCTGCTCGTGAAAGGAGTGGCCCTATGCAAAAGAGGTCCTATAGTGTCCTGCAATGCCATGTCCCCATTTATAGGAAACTGGGGCTTCGCGAGTGTCTCCTACGTGTGTTGTGTGTGCCCTGTTGTGTTTGAGCCATGTTTTCCCTCAATCAAGTTGTCTGCAGTAGCTCACTTTGCTACTTTTGTACAGGGTTTGGTCCCTGTTGTTAGTGGGCCAGTCTGGGGCCACCTTAGGCTTGAGGTGAATTAGACCAAGCATTTCCCAGAGATGGGGTAGCACAGAACTGCATGGCGCTTTCCCTATGTTGTCCCCTGAGAAGCCTCACTGGTGAGAACCTTTAATCAGGTCAGATCTTTGCCCCTGGCCCACTGCTGGCGACCAGCCTCACTGGTTTGTATGGTTACCTTTCCTTCCACCTAGGGCAGGAGTCATCTTGGAGTAGCGGAGGCTACTTGGAGCCATTTGCACACTGACAGGCTTGTGGCCCTGGCTTGAATGGACTCTGGCCAAGAACAGTATCGTAGGGGTCCAGATCTGCCGTGTGTGGGGGTGCAACACACGGTTTCATACATCCATTCGCATGCTGGTCTTCAGTGAGGGGAGACCCGCTGCTGCCAGGACGCAGGACCCACAAACCACAGGTCACAGATCAGGGTTGTGGTAAGGTTTGAGTTGTCCTCTGGGGGAGAGCACACATGGTGCTGAGACTGAGGCAGGCCTCCTGAAAAGGGTGGATCCCCAGACCCCAGAGGGCAGGGCAGAGTGTAAGCAAGTTAAACAGTAAATGTCCACAGTGCTGGTTCCTACAGGTGGCCCTGTGTTTATGCTAGGGAGCGGGGAATAAAATGGCACTTTCTGGGAGTCTCCCAGGATCTCTGTCCTTCTGGGCACACTCTGAGATTAGTAATCATTCTCTAGTGAGCCACAACTGTTTTTCAAACTATGCTGTGTTTCCATAGGCTGTTTGTTCTGCTGTCTCTTTAAGGGCAGGACACCACATCCTCTGGCCCTCTGGGCTTTGCCAGAACCAAGTCCACTGATATTTGAAATTCCAAGGCTTAAGTCCCACTAGTTGTAAAAATTCATGAAATTCGGCCTCTCTAGTTTTCAAAGCCAAATGTTATAGGGATTCATCTTCCCTGTGTGGCCTTCCTGGTGTGATAATCTTTTTCTTTTCTTTCTCCCCCTTCTCTGTGCCTCATGGTCCCTCACTCCAGTGGACAGTCCCAAGGTCCTTTTTGCTCCCCACGGAGTCTATGCCCTCCCTACCCTCTTCCTTGTGGCCTTTGGTCTGCATTTACTTGTGGAGTTTATTCTGCCAGTCTTCTGGGCATCAGCGGCATTATTTATACTGATGTGAGTGTTACCTTGTTGTATCCCTGGGACAAGGTAAGCTTAGGGTCCTCCTACTCCATCATCTTCCCAGGAATGACTTCATTTGCTTTTTGAATGTGGCAGAAACTCAAAAAATTTCCATATTTTGAAATAATTTGAACTCAGATGTAGACAGTTAACAAAGGAACCCAGACCTAGGCTGTGTGTACTTATTCTCTCTTCCCCATCACATGTGTGTTGGTAAAATATTATTATGTATCTCCAACACTTAGCTGGATGAAAACAATACCTCTCTTGTCTTTAATAGGGTGACTACACCCACAAAAGCACTTTGGCAACCCTCTTTAGTTTTTCATTTGTGTTTCTTGCAAAAAGCAATAAACAGTGTGCCAGCACCACAAGCCATGGCTTCCAGGGCAATGATCGCAGAATCAAACAAATGACTGGGAAGAATAGAAGAAGCTGTGCTATCCCAGGGATGGCTATAATTAATGAGTGATTTTAAAAATAAGTGGTTTCTATCCCTTTTTTTAATATGATTTTTGAAAGGAAATGAATAGGCCATGTATTTCACAGATAAAATACAAACCTCCAGTACTGTATCATAATAAATTTGAAAATGTATCTGCTAATCCTTCCACCACTTATTACCCCCTTGTGATAGGTAGGATGTCACTTTTGAGTCATAAAAACAGAACCTACATCTCATTAAAGTTATATGTTCCCAACCTGACTGACTGACTTAGCAATAGCCTGAGCCATCTGCTGGTAAATTCAGATACTAGCAACACATGGGTTAGGATCATTCTACAACTCTCTAATGTTGCTATTTCTATCCCATGCCTTTTTCACTGAACAAAAGATGCCATTCAGTCAGGAACTCTATCGGGAAAGAGTACAAAAAGAATATTGTACCTTTCAAAATGCTTACTAAGATAAAAAATACTATGTCTTTTGGGTAGCAGGTACAGAAGTCACCTTTTGGGATAATCTGCCATGTAACAGTGACCCCCCCTTTTTGGGGGGCTTGTTTGTACACATCTTCACAACTTGTAATAAATTCTCCCAAGTCAGGGTAGTAGGTAACCATGATAGTACTCCCAGCAGGGGACACCATCTCCCATCTGGGACAGATTGTTCCTCCTGAGAATCTGTTATTGGGACTGAGGGCCAAGGAATCCTTCTGCATGTGGCTGGGACTGTATAATGTTTGTAGGGAAGGTCTGTGAGTGATGAAGAGAAATTCTTGTTACTGTGCAGTAACTTCGAATCTTTCTTGAGGTTCATCCAGCTTTCTTGTCCTGGAATTTCTATGGCAATGCTGAATTCATATAACTCTCTTTCCTACCTTTTCTTTAAGCTTAAATAAATTATAGTAGGCTTCACATACTTGGGATAATGATAAATTATGGGATTACAGGGAGAGAAATCTATACATTACTTGTGACATTCTTGTAAATTCTTGTGAATTTTTTTGCTGCAGCAGAGCCTGTCAAGGTGGAAAATATTAATTTCATGGGACAAGACAATGTGGCTCTGAAAAAGAGAAAACATATTGTTATTGGCATAGATCTCTACAGAAAAGAGCAAAGGCTGAATTATATCATATTAAAGTAGACTTAAGTATTTTCTCTCCTAAGGGTAGGTTACTCAGACCCTTTAAAAAGAACATTAAAAAGAACAAAGATTCTGCCCATTGGATCTCCTGGACTAAAAGAGTACAGTTGCCTCTATGGCTGTCTTTTATACTTCTGTAATAATCCACCTTTAGTAGTTAGAGGATACAAGGAGGGGAATTAGAATATAATTTTGTCACTCATTCAACAAATCTGTATTTACTGCCTACTGTGTGACCAGCAATGTACTATCCGAAATTCAGGCCATATGGATCAACTATGTTTCTGCTCACATGGAGGGAAATGGGCAGTGTTTCCCCTCTCATGGGAAGGGAGAGGGAGGAGAGAGAGATATTTCTTGGTTTATGGGATTGCATACATTCAAGAAGTTTCTGACTTCAGGTTGACTGGTTGTCGGAGTTCAGATTATTATCAGTTTTCTCCATCTCTGTGGCTCTATTGTCCTCTGTGTTTTCCTGAAAATAGGTTAATTCCATATGACAGTCAAAATAGTTACCATTGCCCTTAGAACTGACAGTGAGTGATCTGTGTTAGCCCCACCAAAGAGGCCCTTAAGCACAGTTAAATATGCAAGGATTTTGTTAGGGAAAATGCCTGAGAGAATTGGGAGGAAACTGGGGAAGACAGGGTAAGCTGTCAAACCACAATGTAAGTCTGACCCAGAAGGAAATAGAGAGGTAAGGAAAGTTAGGTAGAAGTGTTCTAGGTTGCTATGTAATCTAAAGGTTTATAGAAGGACCATTAGGGAGTCCTCAAATCAAAGCTGGTTGTTAGAGAAGTCCTGTGTCTCCCAGGAATGTCTGTCTTCACATTTATGGTATGCCATCAGTGCCAGCAGTAGAGAGCATGGCCTTGATGTAAATGTAGTTATGGATTTCAGAGTTCAGCAGCTAACCCAGTTAGCTAATAATGCTCCCTGTTTGGGAGGTCTGTAAAGTCTATTCGTAAGAAAGTCGAATGACCTCCAAGATAAGAAAACAAGCTTGTTTCCTACATGTCAAAATCAGTAATCCCAAAGCTCGCTGGCCATTTGTTTCATCAGCTGATTATTTTAGAACTCATAACTCCTGGGATGGGGTCACATGGAGTCCAAATATTGGGTTCCATGATTTCATAACCCCATGTTAATTCATGGAATAAAGGAGAGATGGTTTCTAAAAGGGATATTACACAGAAAAACTAGTAGATCTCCACTAATACGTGTAAGTGTTTATGTGTGCATGTGTGCATGTAATGCCCCAAGATGGTAGCATTTTATTTGACATATAGTTTTAAAATAAGACAAATGACATAAAACAGTAAGCAACTTGAAGAAAAGTTTTCTAAAGGTAAATTGATAAAATAAAAATACGTTAAGTTTGGTATTAAAGTTGAGATATGGATGCTATAATATGAATGTATCCCTGTATACATCTGTATATATTGTATCAATCTGTATTGATACATAGTATATGTATAAATTATATAAAGAATATAAATTTACCTTGTCTTTTGAGAAGATGTGATATCATAAGTTTTTCACAGGTCTTGAATTTCTGCATGTCTTGTTACCAAGAGTCACTCAGCTTTTGGTCCAGACTAACTTTTCAAAAATGTTGATGTAGCTAAAGCCACGGAAAATAAAAAGTGTCTTCCTCCATGGCAGAGGCCATATTGGCTTGCTGTCCACTGTAATAATGATAACATCTCCCTCTGGGGCAAAGGTGGGCAAGTTTGCCTGCACCCATTATAAATGATTAGAGTCCATAAGCATAGGGGTTTCTTGGCTGTAACAGAAGCTTGCTTCACGCACACCAAAGGGCCCTCAGCACCGTCCTCGGGCGACTTGCGGGGCAAAAGGAACTGACAAAACAAGAAGCTCAAGCTGCTTGGTGCGCCATGAATAACAAAGTCCTGTGGTCTTGACCTCGGAGTCTCATGTTACGCTAGCATTCCATGAAACTGTGGCAGATCAACTCGTTAGGTTGCAAGTTGGTTGAAATGTCACTCGTCACTGTTCTTAACAGATGCAAGTAAATGAATGAGATTCCAGCTACATAATAAACTATTTGAGGTATACAGCAGTACACCTGACATTTAGGGTTTTAAACTGAAAGAAATCTTGAGATCATCTAGCTCTCAGTTGAATGCTATCGTTGTGCACAAAAAAGAACACAAACTAGAGAGGTAAGCAAAATTGTTCAAAGTAACAAATTGATAAGAATCAGTTAAATTCACCATCAAGTTTCCTTTATTCCATCCCCCACTGGGTTAGCCACGGCCATTTAACATGCCAACATTAAAAGTAATGAATAAAAAATTGAGTATGAATATCTGAGAACACTAGGCACTGAGGACTGTATTCTTTCAGGATTCATATGCATGAATATTAATACACAAAATACATCTTTTGAGGTCTGTCAGTCTTCTTTAACTGGTGGTCTGGCCTACGGTCTGTCAAAGACATTAAATTTAACAGAATTTCTTTCATGTATTAGACACATTGTGCTTAGATTTCTTTCCTTTCTTGTTCCTAATTTTGTAAGTCCCTAGGTCTTTTTATTTGCTAACACACTGTAATTTCAAATTCTAAATCATGGTCCTCTTTCATGGATCTATTACCTTGTATTTTCAACTGTTTGCAAGACAAAAATTGGCAAGGTATTTCAGTTGTCCTGGTTTTCCTTTGGGTCAGGATATACCAGAGCATTTTCTGTTTATGTCCAGTTAATGTGGAACTAGTTACCTACAACTAACACACTGCAGCTCATTTGCTATTGAAATCTTGATTTCAAATTTATATTTTCTGATTCTGCTTCTATTCTTAGTTCCAATTTTATAACTTACTAAATATTTGCCCTACTATAAAATTTTAAAATTCAAGACAAGTTACCAAAAGTAAGTGGGAACAGGGGTGCCCTGGGTGGCTCAGTCGGTTGAGCATCTGACTTCAGCTCAGGTCATAATGTCACAGTTTGTGGGTTCGAGGCCCGCGTCAGGCTCTGCTGACAGCTCAGAGCCTGGAGCCTGCTTCAGATTCTGTGTCTACCTCTCTCTCTGTCCCTCCCCTGCTCACACTGTCTCTCTCTCTCAGAAATAAATAAAACATTTAAAAAATTTTTTTTAAAAAGTAAGTGGGAACAGGTTTATCAGTCTAATGTCCAGGGAAAAGCAACTGGGCTTTGAAATGATCCAGTATACTAAATATTTATATTAAAGAAGACAAAACAATAACATGAAGTTATTTACTGCTGTCAGGGCAGAGGTTTGAGAGAGAAAAGAGTTTAGACCAAATATTTGAACATCTTTGTTTTTAGTAAGGAAAGCCAATGACATACCAAGTTCAACATTTATGACATTTTCCATGAATTACTCCAAAAGAAATGTCAAAAAAAGTCAGATGTGCAGTTATATAGTTTTGTTCTAACTGAACAGTATATTGAAACTAATTTTAAATCAATTTGTGTACTTACGAAAAGATAAATTTTCTTTGCAGTGCCTAAAGAATATTTTTAAAAACTGACCATGGTTTGGGCTCCAAAGAAAATCTCAATTTCCTAAAGTAGAAATTAGAGCTTACCTTTGAAGACCACAGTTCAAAATACAGCTAGAAACTTAAAAAAAATAAATAAATAAACACCAACACAGAAACTCTTAGAAATTTTAACAATACCCTTCTAAATAAATCTTGGATCAAACAAGTCAGAGATATGTAGACGTTAACAGAATAGTAAGAGCATTACATATGTATCACCTTGGATACATACAAGAGTGAAATCATAAGATTTTAGGGTCACATGCTTCCATTCAAAAAGGAGAAAGCTTGAAATTGAATGGGAACTAAGAACCTAAGGATTCAAGAAAACAAAAAGTAGACTAAAACATAGGATTTAGTAAAGACAAAACAGAAATTGGCAAACTTGGTAAATAAAACCAGTAGTAATTTAAGAAGGCAAATATACACAAAACCTTGGCATATCTTGTCTCATAGAAGGTTAGTATATAAAATTATTTTTTAAGTCTTCCCTCAAAACGTTTATTTTGAAAATGTGGTGAAGATTTAATATCCTTTAGATTTTTTTTTAAATTGAGGTGTAATTAGCATACAGTGTTATATTAGTTTCAGGTATACGATATAATGGTTTAACAATTCTATACATTACTCACTGCTCATCCTAAGTGTTTTCTTAATCCCGATTATGTATTTCACTTATCCTCTCACCCACTAACTCCGTGACAACCACATTTGTTCTCTGTATTTAAGAGTCTAATTTTTTTGTTTGTCCTTCTTTTTTGTTTATTTCCTAAATTGCTCGTATGAGTGAAACCATTTGGTGTTTTCCTTACTCTATCTGATTTCACTTAGCATCATACCCTTTATGTTGTTGGAAATGGCAAGATCTCATTTTTTATGGGTGAATATAATTCTAATGTATATACATATCACTTTATCCATTCATATATTATCGGACACTTGGGTTGCTTCCATATCTTGGCTATTGTAAATAATACTGTAATAATCATAGGGATGCATGTATCTTTTCAGATTAGTGCTTTCTTTGGATAAATACATAATAGTAGTATTCATATGGCAATTCTGTTTTTAATTTTTTGAGAAGTTTCCATACTGTTTCCACAGTGGCTGCATCAGTTTGCATTCCCACAACAGTGCACCAGGGTTTTTTTCTCTCTACATCCTCCCCAATATTTGGTTTTTATTTTAACCATTATCACCAGTGTAATACCTCATTGTGGTTTTAATTTGCATTTCCTGGCTGACTTGTGATTTTGAGCATCTTTCCATGATTCTGTTGGCCAGCCATCCATGTCTTTGGAAAAATGTCTATTCAAGTCTCCTGTCCAGTTTTTAGTCAGATTTTTTTTTTTTTACCTTAGCATTAAGTGCTTTACATATTTTGGATATTAACTCCTTAGCCAGTACATTATTTGCAAATATCTTCTCCCATGCACTAGCTTGCCTTTTTGTTGATGGCTTCCTTTGCTGTGCAAAGCCTTTCATTTTCATGTAGTCCTACTAGTTTAATTTTGCATTGTTTCCCTTGCCTGAGGAGACATCCCTAGAAAAATGTTGCTGTCGCCAACGTCAAAAATCAGTGACTGTGTTTTCTTACAGGAGTTTTATGGCTTTAGGTCTCACATTTAGGTCTTTAAACTTGAGTAATTTTTTGTGTATAGTTTAAGAAAATGGTCCAGGGGTGTGGTCCTGGAGCCTGTTTCAGTCTGTGACTCTCTCTCTGACCCTCCCCTGCTCACGCTGTCTCTCTCTCTCTCCTAGAAATAAATAAAAGTATTAAAAAAAAAGAAAAAAGAAAAAAAGTGGTCCAGTTTCATTCTTTTGTATGTAGCTCTCCAGTTTTCTCTGCGCCATTTGTTGAAGAGACTTTCTTTTCCTCATTTTATGCTCTTGCCTCCTTTAACATAGATTAATTGACCATATAAGCATGAGATTATTACTGGGCTCCCTGTTCTCTGTTGATCTAAATGTTTATTTTTATGCCAGCACTATACTGTTTTGATTGATAGAACTTTGTAGATCTTGAAATCTGGCATTTTGACAGTTTTTTAAAATATATATTTATTTCTAGGAGAGAGAGAGAAAGAGAGAGAAAGAGAGCATGAGCAGGGGAGGCTCAGAGAGAGAGGGAGATACAGACTCTGAAACAGGCTCCAGGCTCTAAGCTGGCAGTCAGCACAGAGCCCGACGCGGGGCTCGAACCCACGAACCTTGAGATCTTGACCTAAGCGAAAGTCGGACGCTTAACTGACTAAGCCACCCAGGAGCCCCGAAATCTGGCATTTTGATAACTCCAGGTTCTTCTTATGATTTCTTTGGCAATACAGAGACCTTTGTTTTATAAAATCTTAGGATTATTTGTTCTTGCTCTGTGAAAAATGTTGTATTTTGTTAGGGATTGCATTAAATCTGTAGATTGCTCTTCGTAGTATGGACATTTTAACAATACTGGTCCTTCCAATCCACGAGCATAGAACATCTTGTGTCATCTTCAGTTCCTTTTACAAAAATGTTACAGTTTTTGGAATACAACTCTTTTACCTCCTTGGTTAAGTTTATTCCTAGATATTGTATTATTTTGGTGCCATTGTAAATGGGATTTTAATTTATCTTTCTGCTACTTCATTATTGGTTTATAGACATGCAACAGATTTCTGTATATTAATATTGTATCTGTGACTTCACTGAATTCAGTTATCAATTCTGATAGTTTTTTGGTAGAATATTTAAAACTTTATATATAATGTATCATATAATTCAGAGTCAAAAGTTTTACTTCTTCCATACCAATTTGGGTGCCTTTTCTTCTTACCTGAAACTGTGGCTAGGTTTTCCAGTAGTATATTGAACAGAAGTCATGAAAATTGACATTCATGTCTTGTTCTTGATCTTAGTGAAAAAGCTGTCAGTTTTTCACCATTGAATACGATGGCAGCTATAGGTTTTTCATATATGGGCTTTATTACATTGAGGTATGTTCTTTCTAAACTTAGATTGTTGAGAGTTTTTATTAATGGATGTTGCATCTGGTAAGTGATTTTTCTGCATCTATTGAGATAATCATATAATATTTATCCTTCCTTTTCCTTTTATTTCTTTTTTAGAGATAGTAGACTCCTTTATTTTTTAATTTTTTTTTACAATAGTTTATTGTCAAGTTGATTTCCATATAACACCCAGTGTTCATCCCAACAAGTGCCCTCTTCCATGCCCATCACCCACCTTCTCCTCTCCTCCTAACCCCCATCAGCCCTAAGTTTGTTCTCAGCATTCAAGAGTCTCTCATGGTTTGTCTCCCCTCCTTTCCCCCACTAATTTTCCTCTTCTCCCCCATGGTCCTCCATTAAGTTCCTGCTAATCCTCCTATATGTGCAAACATATGGTATCTGTCCTTCTCTGCCTGACTTATTTCACTCACCATAACATTGTCAAGTTCCATCCATACTGCTACACATGGCAAGGTTTCATTCTTTCTCATTGCCATGTAGTATCCCATGGTATAGATAAACCACATCTTCTTGATCCATTCATCAGTTGATGGACACTTAGGCTCTTTCCATGTTTTGGCTATTGTTGATAGTGCTGCTATGAACATTGGGGTCCATGTGCCCCTATGTATCGCCACTCCTGTTTCCCTTGTGTAAATTTCTAGCAGTGCTAACTGCTGGGTCATAGGGGAGTTCTATTGTTAATTTTTTTTGAGGAACCTCCACACTGTTTTCCAGAGGGGTTGCACCAGTTTACATTCCCACCAACAATGTAGGAGGCTATCCATTTCTCCACATCCTCACCAGCATTTAGAGTCCTCTGATTTGTTCATTTTAGCCACTCTGACTGGAGTGATGTGGTATCTCAGTGTGGTTTTGATTTGTATTTCCCCGATGAGGAGGGATGCTGAGCATCATTTCATGTGTCTGTTGGCCATCTGAATGTCCTCTTTGGAGAAGTGTCTGTTCATATCTTCTGCCCATTTCTTCACTGGGTTGTTTGTTTTTCGGGTGTCGAGTTGGGTGAGTTCCTTATAGATTATGGATACTAGCCCTTTATCTGATATGTCATTTGCAACTATCTTTTCCCATTCTGTTGATTGCCCATTACTTTTGTGGGTTGTTTCCTTTGCTGTGCAGAAGTTTTTAATCTTGATGAGGTCCCAGGAGTTCATTTTTGCTCTTGATTCCCTTGCCTTTGGGGATGTGTCAAGTAAGAAAGTGCTGCGGTTGTGGTCAAGGAGGTTGTTTCCTGCCTTCTCCTCTAGGGTTTTGATGGTTTCCTGTCTCACGTTCAGGTCCTTTATCCATTTTGAGTTTATTTTTGTTCATGGTGTGAGAAAATGATCTAGTTTCATTCTTCTGCATGTTGCTGTCCAGTTCTCCCAGCACCATCTGTTAAAGAGGCTGTCTTTTTTCCACTGGATAATCTTTCCCGCTTTGTGAAAGATTAGTTGTACGTTCATGTTCATTTGTTTCCATATATTTTTAAAATTCTTCTCTACTTGCCTGATTGGCCCATTCATTCTTTAGTAGGGTGTTCTTTACCCTCCGTATTTTTGGAGATTTCCCAGACTTCTTCCTGCAGTTGATTTCAAGTTTCATAGCATTGTGATCTGAAAGTGTGCATGGTATGATCTTAATTCTTTTATATTTATTGAGGGCTGCTTTATGTCCCAGTATGTGACCTAACTTGGAGAATGTGCCATGGGCACTTGAGAAGAAAGTCAATTCCATGTCCTCAGGATGTAGATCAGTTTATCTCTCTCTCAGCTTCTTCTTTTTCTATAATTGTGTCATCTAAATCACTTATTCTCCTTTCTGCCTCTTCAATCCGTGCATTGGATGCCTCCATTTTATTTTGCATCTCATTGATAGCATTTGTTAATTCATCACAACTATTTTTAAGCTCCATAGTCTTTGTAGCAATAGTTTCTCTGATGTCTTCCATGCCTTTTTCAAGACCAGCGATTAATTTTATAACTATTGTTCTAAAGTCTTGTTCAGTTATTTTGCTTATATGTTTTGAGCAGTTCTTTAGCTGTCATTTCTTCCTGGAGTTTCTTTGGAGGAGAGTTCTTCTGTTTCGTCATTTTGGTTAGCTTTCTGTCTCTTGTTTTAAAAGCTTGTTATGCACTCTGCACCTGTGAGTGCTACTGTACCGAAGAAGGCTCTTTGAGTGTCCAGGGCCTGTCCGTTCAGGAAGTGTTCTTTGAATGGTGTCTCTTGGTCTCTCTTGTTGAGACCTTGGTTATTTTATTTCCCTACTCGTAGTTATATTTGGGACTCTCCACCACGTTTACTTTGCCTTGTTTCTTGAGGTAGCCCTGGAAAAGAAAACAAACACACGGGGAACAAAGGCACACAATCTCACAGACAAATCCAGCAAACACGCAAACTGAAAGGGAAAAAGATAAAGAAAAAAGGAACACATACAGAAGAAAAAAAAAGAAGAAAAAGAGGAAGGAGGGAAGACAAATAATAAAAAGAAAAATACACAGAAAAGGAAAAAGAAAAAACCCAACAGACAAAGGACAGTCTAAAGCATAGAACCAGAATTCCCAGCTCCAAATAAATAGCTGGGTGTATGCTGTGCTGGTGAAAGAGCATATACAAAGAGAGAAATGACAGGGTGGGGAGGAAGCGAAATTGGAATTGAAATTAGCAGGCAGAAAGACTAAGAGACTTAATTTAGAGAAAGAAAGAGGGAAGTGAAAGAAATGATGATAATGCGGCTCAAAGAAACTATATAGTCTGATTACTCCAGAGAGAAAGAAATAAAAAGGTAGCGGTGGAGGTCTAGAATTTACATCTTGAGAATGGATTAAATGTGACTGTTTAAGCAAGCCAGTGACCAGAGTTAATCAGGGCAGTGCATCCATGTTGGTCTTACCCAGGCTCCGGTAAAAAAAAAAAAAGAAAGAAAGAAAAGGAGGGCAGCTTTCTAGCGGGAAGGGCGTGGTTTGGTCCAGTGCGATCTGCAGGGTCCTGCCTTGGTGGTTGTGGGGAGAAAAGTGGTGGTGGCGCCCCAGTGCCTTCTCAAACCAAGCATTGCAACTCACTCTTTAGGGTGTGATCTCCCTGTGCCAGGGGGTGTAGCCAAGGTGGACTGTGCTCTATATCCCAGATCTCAGTTTCCAGATCTCAGTCAGCGTGCCCCATTGATATTGCCCGAAATATAAACTCGCAGGGAGAGCAGTTTCAAGCCTCCCACCTTCCCCCCTGGGGATCGAGCTGGAAGCCACTGCTGGAAGCGTCTGCAGGTAGAGCTGGCGAGTGAGAAGCAGTTTCTTCCAGAGTCACCTGGGATGGGTTAGTCCTGCCTAGGGTCAGTTGGACAGCAGGAAACCGGGTCCCTCTGTGTCCCATTGCCCGAAATATAAAACTCGAGGGCAAGTCCCTCAGTGCAGTTTCAAGCCTCTCCCTTCTCCCCTGGGGGTCCAGCTAAGCCAGAAGCACAACAGCGCAGCTTCAGGCGCTGCTCTCGTCCCCTCCAGGTTGAGCTGGCAAGCGAGGAGCTGTTTCAACCAGGGTTGCCAAGGACGAATGCGTCCTGCCTAGGGTCAGCCGGACAGCAGGAAACCGGATCCCTCTGTGTCCCGAGTGGAGGTTTTTCTATTCTCCAGCGACAGGGACAGTGTCTTGAGCAGTTTCGGCCACTCTTTTTTCCCCTAGACTCACCGCGGCTCCCTGCAAAGAGGGATCCCCCTCCTCACAGTGTCTCCGGTCCCAGCCCGATTTTATCTTCCCCAGTTTGCACTCATGCTATAAGGTTTTCTCAGTGGACTCTGTCTCCTTTTGCTCCCAAACTCCTGGATTCTCTAAGGGTTCCTTTGGCTTCAGGCCTTCTCCGTTTGAGAGATGGGGGCGAGTGAAATGTACGGAGCCCCTACTTCTCCTCCATCTTTCCTTCCTTTTCTTTTTAAAGGGGAGGAGGGGCAGAGAGAGGGAGAGAATCCCAAGCAGGCTCCACACTGTCAGCACAGAGCCCAATATGGGCTCGAACTCACAAACAATAAGGTCATGACCCGAGCTGAAGTCAGATGCTTAACTGACTTAGCCACCCAGGCACCCCTGTCCTTTCTTTTCTTAATGTGCTATATCATGTTGACTGCTTTGCATTCCTTTAATAGGTCCCTCTTGATGGTGGTGAAATTTTTTTTAATGTACTGTTGGATTCGGTTTGTTAATACTTTGTTGAGTACTTTTGACTTTGAGTATCAGAGATATTAGCTGTATTTTTTTGAGGTGTCTTTATCTAGTTTTGGTATCATGGTATTTATTTTTGGCCCATAGAATGAATTTGGAAGCTTTCCTTCCTCCTTTATTTTTTGGGGTGGGTTTAGAATAAATATTTTCTTTAAGTGTTTGGTACATTTCACTTGAAAAGCCATATGGTCCTGGACTTTGCTTTTTTGGGAGTTTTTTGATGACTGATTCAATTTCATTGCTAGTAGTCAGTCTATTCAAATTTTCTATTCCTCGTTATTTTGGAAAGTTAAATGTTTCTAAGAATTTATCCATTTCTTCTAGGTTGTCCAATTTGTTCGCATATAATTTTTCTTAATAGTCTCTTCCAATCCTTTGTATTACTTTGGTGTCTGTTACTATTTCTTCTCCTTCATTTCTGAATTTGAGTCCTCTCTCCTCTTTTTGGATATGTCTGGCCAAAGATTTGTTAATTTTGTTGATCTTTTCAAAGAACCAGCTCTTGCTGACATTTATTGTTCTATTATTTTTTAGTTTCTATACCACTTATTTCTGCTTTAATCTTTATTATTTCCTTCCTCCTATTGGCTTTGGGTTTCATTTATTCTTTTTCTAGGCATGAGGTCAGGTTATGGGGTCTTTTTCTTTTCTAGAGGTCGGCCTATGTTCTAAACTTACCTCTCAGAACTGCTTTTGCTGCATCCCAAAGATTTTAGACTGCTGTGTTTTCATTTTCATTTGTCTCCATGTATCTTTTTCATTTTCTCTTCAATTTTGCAGTTGACTCATTCATCGTTTAGTAGCATGTTACTTAACCTCCATATATTTGTGTTCTTTCCAGATTTATTTTCTTGTGATTGAGTTCTAGTTCCATGCTACTGTGGTCAGAAGAGATGCATGTTATCATTTGCATCTTTTAAAAATTTGCTGTTATTTGTTTGTGTCCTAACATGTAACCTATTTTGGAGAATGTTCCATGTGCACTTAAAAAGAATGTGTATTCTGTTGTTTTATTTTTTAATGTTTATTTATTTTGAGAGTGAAAAATCATGAGTAGGGGAGAGAGAGTAGAGAGAAACCCAAGTAGGATCCATGCTGACAGTATGGAGCCCATCATGGGGCATCCCACAGACTATGAGATCATGACCTAAGCCAAAAGCAAGAGTTGGGCACTTAATTGACTGAGCCATCCAGGCATCCAAGAATGGAATGTTCTGAATGTATCTTTTAAATTCATCTGCTCCAGTGGGCATTCAAAGCCATTGTTACCCTATTGATTTTCTGTTTAAATGATGTGGCTGTTGATATAAGTGTGGTGTTAACATCCTCTACTATTATTGTATATAATAATGATCAGTTCCTTGATGTTTCTGTTTTATGTACTTGGGTGATCCCATATTGGGTGCATACATATTTACGGTTGTTACACCTTTCTGTTGTATTGTCCCCTTTATTATATAGTGTCCTTTTTCTCTTACTACAGTTTTTGTTTTAAAGTCTATTTTGTCTGATAAAAGTATTGCTAGTCTGGCTTTCTTTTGACATCCATTTGTATGATAGATGCTTCTCCATCCCTGCACTTTGAATCTGCAGGTGTCTTTAGATGTAAAATGAGTTTCCTGCAGGCAGCATATAGATGGGTCTTATTTTTTAATTTATTCTGTCATTTTATGTCTTTTGATTGGAACATTTAGTGTATTTGCATTTAAAGTATGTATGTATTTTATCCCATTTTATTACCTGTTTTGTGGTTGTTGCTAAGGATTTTCTCTGAACCTTTCTTGTCTTTCTCTTTTATGGCTTGCTGGTTTGCTCTAGTTATATATTTAGATTTCTTTACTCTTTGCATGTTTACTAGTGGTTTTCGACATGTAGTTACCACTGTATGTGTATATAACCTCTTCTGCATCTAGCAATCTGTAGTGAGGGTCATTTAAACTTAAACCCATTCTTTTCTCCTTTCCTCCCCACATTTTTGGTACTTGTTGTCATATTCTACATCCTTTGATTTTGTGACTTCCTTAACTGATTTTTTATAGAAATAATCATTTTTACTGCTGTTGTTTTCTGCCTTCATACTGTCATTTTTGGGATTTCCTTTCCACTTATATTCACCTTTAGTATTTATTGCAGGGCTGGTTTAGTAGTCTTGAATGCCTTTAGTTTTTGTTTGTCTGAGCAACTCTTTATCTCTCCTTCTATTCTGAATGATAGCCCTGGTGCAGAGAGTATTCTTGGCTCCAGATTGCTTCCTTTCAGCACTTTGAATATATCATGCTAGTCCTTTATGGCTTGAAAAGTATCTGCTGAAATATCCACTGATAGCATTATGGGGTGTCCATTGCATGTAACCCAGTCCAGGGAGTACCTAAATTTAGGATCATTGCTTAAATACTCCCTGAGGAATGTTACTTACAGCTGTTTCACTTAGATCTCTGGCTATGGCCTTATCCTGCTCTTTCACTTGGGACACATTTCTCTGTCTTTTCATTTTGTCTAAGTCTCTGTGCCTGTTATTGTGTGTTAGGAAATTCTGTTATGTCTCCTGTTCTTGAGGTTAATGGCCTTATCAAGAGGACGTCCTGCAGTGTCCTGCTGTGTGGTATCTCCCGTTCCCCAGGGCCTGGTGCTTCTGAGAGTTATCTCCAATGTGTGCTGCGTGTGCTATGCTGTTGTGTCTTGGCTGCTTTATCTTTCAAGCTAGTGTACAGATGCTATCTTTGCCTGCTGTTGGGCAGTGTTTGGTCTCTGGCCTGAATGTGGTACATTAACTAAGTGGACTCTGGTCGGCCAATAGAATTGAGGTCCCGTGAAACTCCTGGGTTGGAAAATGTGCTGTTGGCAGAGGTCTGGGCCCCTCCTCTGGGGGAGGGGGCCTGCCCTGCTGGGACTGAGGCATGTGTGATTTGGAAAGGCAGTTCAACCAGATGATGGGGAAGGCAGACTTGGTGTAATCAAATTTGGTAGCAAGTGTTGGTACTGTGCTAGTCCCCATAAATCGCCTGTACTTATGCAAAGTGGTAGGAGAGGGAAATGGCTCCTGCCAGTTTCTTTATTCTCAGAGGGATCTGTTAATGCCTCTCTGGGACATGCTGTGATGTAAGCAAATAACCTCCCTACTGTGTGCCCCAGATACTCTTTGGATCATGGTTTCCACACTGTAGGTCTGTGGACTGTCCTGCCTTCTCTCCAGGAGCAGTACACTGCCCTTTAGGCTCTTTCCAAGCAAAGCCACTGACCTTTACAACACCAGGTTTTAAGCCCTGCTTATTGAAAGAAGTCAGAAATTCAACTCCTCTTAGAGGCTTTCCAAAGGAATTGCTACAGGGACTCGTTTTCCTCATGTACTCCCCTGTATACTAATCTGTCTCTCCCCCTTCCCTATGACTGTAACTCCCTCCCCAGTGCAGAGGCCATGATTCATTTCTCTTCCAAACCACATCTCTGTATCTCCTTATTTGCTACCTTCTTCGATGTGGCCTCTTACCTACCTTTAGTTGTGGAGCTTGGTCTGCCAATCTTCAGGTCAGTTTCTGGGTATTTATGATGACTTGATAGTTACCAAGTTGTATTCTTGGCACTAGGTGAGCCTAGGGTCCTCTTACTCTGCTGCCATCTTCCACTCTCCTGGATTCTCTTTTCTTTATGTTCTGTGCATGTATTACAGGTCTTCAATTTGTGGTTACCATTAGGTTCATAGATCGCTTATGTGTATAGCAGTCTATATTAACTTGATGGTTGCTTCAGTTTTGACCCATTCTAAAAGCATTTTTTACTCTGATTTCTCACGTTTTAGTATATGACATCATACTTTTCATCCTCTTGTGAAAAACTTGACTGATTTTCATAGATGATTTCCTGCCTAGGTGCTTTGACCTCCATTCTAGTTTTATAAGAGGTTAATATACTTTTGTTTGCATTTATCTGTGAAACTTTTGCTTTCGTAATTCTCTTTGATTATGGCCTTTTCTTTCCAAAGAATTCCCTTTAACACTTCTTGTAAGTCTGGTTCCTTGATAAATTCCTTTAACTTTGGTTGGTCTGGGAAACCATCTCTGTCTATTCTAATAGATAACCTTGCTGGTAGTGTGGCTTTGGCTGCAGATGTTTTTTTTCAGTACTTCAAATATTTCATGGTACTCCCTAATGTCTATACAGTTTCTGCTGAAAATGTACTACTAAAATTATGGGCATTCCTTTGTATGTAACATTATCTTTATCAATACTTTTTGCCATTTTAATTACTACATGTCTTGGTGTGTACCTCTTCGGGTTGGTTTGGTTGGGGTTCTCTTTGCCTCATGGATCTGGATGTCTGCTTTCTTCCCCAGATTAAGGAAGTTTTCAACCATTATTTCTTCAAATTTTACTGCCTGCATCTCTCTTCTTCCTCGGAGATATCTGTAAGGCAAATGTATTGGGCTTGATGATGTTGAGAAGATCCCTTAATCTCATTTTTTTCCTTTTTGTTTAGCTTGGTTGCTTTCCATTACTCTCTCTTCCAGATCACTGATCCATTCTGATTCCCATAGTCTACTATTGATTCATTCCCTGTAGTGTGTGTGTGTATACATATCCATCTATCTATCATTTATCTATTTACTTTTGAGAGAGAGATATAGCAAGTGGAGGAGTGGCAGGGAAAGAGAGGAAGAGAATCCCAAGCAGGCTCCAAGCTGTCAGCACAGAGCCCAAGGCAGGGCTCAAACTCATGAACTAGGAGATCATGACCTAAGATGATATCGAGTCGGATTCTTATGTGACTGAGCCAGGCAGGCACCCCCGGTGTATTTTTAATTTCAGTTATGGAGTTCATCATCTCTGCTTCTTTATTATATTTTCTCTTTGTCAAAGCTCTCACTGAGATCCCCTACTCTTATGTCAAGTCCACTGAGTGGCTTTATGACTTTTATGTTAAATTCTCTACCGGGAGTTATTGTCTCCAAGTAATTTAGTTCTTTTGCTGTGGTTTTGCACTGTTCTTTCATTTGGCTCATAGTCTCATTTTGTCTAACTCTGTTTTTAAGTATTAGGGAAGTTAACTACATATTCTGCTCTTCAAAATAGTGGCCTTAGGAAGAAGAGTTGCAGATGTCCCCTACAGTGCAACACCTCCCACTCACCAAACCAGGTGCTTTAGACCTATTACCTCTGTGGGTTGTTTGTGCTCTACAGTTTTTGGTGACCCATGTTTGCCTTCAGTCTCGTCAGTTTCAAGAGTCTGCTTTGCCTGTGGGGGTACACTGGGCAGAGTTTGGTCCCTGTACTGTTAGGGGGCCAGTGTGGGGCCCACCATGGTCCTACAGTTGGGTTGTATCTGTAGGACCAGATGCCTGCCCTCAGCTCATCTGCCAGGGATGCAGTCACGTGGACAAGCAAAGCATTCTCACTTCCTTGTTCCCTGGGAGGCTTTTGTTGCTAGTTCAAGGCTTGTGTCAAGCCCAATGCTTGCTCCCAGTCCTGCTAAGGCTGCAGTTCCACTCATCAGCAGGGCATTCTCTGTGCTGCCAGCTATAAGGGTCAGCTGCTGGGTGTGTGGGCACACTGGTGTGTATGGTTATCTTCCCCTATCCCCAAGGCAGGAGTCACTTGGAAGTACGGCCAGTTCCTACTGGGGCTGCCTGCAAGGTGTGTTTGAGACAAGAGGTACTTTGGAGACACCTGCCAAATGAGGTGAGTTGGGTGGGGCAAATACACAGAACATAGGGATGGAGCAGGAGCTCTTAACAAGTTAGATTCGAGTGTGTGTGGGTTCCAGCAAGTGCTGGGCTATCTATCCTTGGGGTGGGGAGAAATGGTACCTGTCAGATACTTTGTTCTTGAAGGAGTCTTCTAAAGGTCTCTGGCTCTCCAATACACATTGAGATTAGTAAATAAATCTTCACATATACCCTACACACTTCTCAAACTGCTGCTTTTATGCTGTATTTCAGCCATGTTAGGGGCCTTTACGGGCAGGGACTCCGTTTCCTGTGGCCCTCAGACACTCCTGGAGTTAAGAATGCTGATTTTTAAAGTACTCCATGTTAAGCCCTGATGATTGTCAAACAAAGTGCGTACCACAGGCTTTCAAAGACACATGTTAAGGCGACTGGTCTTCCTCGTGCACATCCGTGGTGCCTTGTGTGAGGTCTGATAAGAATATCATCTGATAAGAATATCCATGCTTGTGGGGGTATCCCCCATTACTGGTTAGTCTAGACAAGGGCTTTATTCCCTGCCATGTTTCCACCTCTCCTACCCTTTTTGATGTGGCCTCTTCTCTATGATGAACAGTGAGAAGTCTATTCTACTAGATTTTCAGTCATTTTCTGAATTAGCTGCACTAATGTGGTGGCTATTAAGGTGTGTCTGTTGGAGAAGTTGAGCTTAGTATCTTCGACCGTCTTCCTAAAAATCTGTCTCTAATTTTAAGAAACCTCCATAAAATTTTCACAATGGCTGCACCAGTTTGCATTCCCACAACAGTGCATCAGGTTTCCCTTTACTCCACATCCTCACCAACACTGGTTTGTCTTTTGTATTCTAATCAGTGTTAAGGTGGTATCTCATGGGTTTGATTTGCATTTCCCTAATGATTACTGATGTTGGGCATCTTCTCATGTGTTTATTGGCCATCTGTATGTTTTCTTTGGAAAAATGTCTATTCAGGTGCTCTCCCCATTTTTTATTTATATATTTTGGGTATTAACTCCTTATCAGCTATATCAGTTGCAAATATCTTCTCCCATGCACTAGCTTGCTTTGCTTTGTTGATGATTTCCTTTGCTTTACAAAAGCCTTTCATTTTCACGTAGTCTAGTTTTGGTGATTTCCCTTGCCTGAAGAGGCATCCCTAGAAAACTGCTGCTGTGAGCACTATCAAAAATTAAGGCCTATGTCTTCTTCCAGGAGTTTTGTGGTTTTAGGTCTCAGGTTTAGGTCTTTAATAAACCATCTTGAATTTGTGTATGGTGTAAGAAAGTGAGGACCTCAGTCCTACATTGAATAGAAATGGTGAAAGGGGGCATCCTTGTCTTGTTCCTGATCTTAGAGGGGAAAAAAACCTCAATCTTTCACCACTGAGTATGATGTGAGCTGTTGAGTTTTTCAGAGATGGTTTTTATTATATTGAAGTATATAGCCTCTAAACCTACAATGTTAAGAGTTTTTATTATGAAGTTGTTTTTCTGCATCCTTTGAGAAGATCATATGGTTTTTATCCTTTCTCTTAATGTGATGTACAATGCAACTGACTTGCATATATTGAAACACACAATACCTTGATAGTGTGAATAATTTGCTGTAATGTATTGTTCTATTTCTTTTTTTTGACAATACTTTGTTGAGAATTACCCTGATACCAAAATCATATAAAGACATTTCCAAAAAAACCCAAAATATTATAGGCCAATATCTCTAATCACCCTAAATGTAGAATCTTCAACAGAATAATAGTTAGCTTCACCTATAATTTTTAATCTTTTAGCCAGAAAATGAAAAAAGCTGGATATAACATTTAACACACTATACCAAAAACAGAATTCCACCAATACAAAATTGAGATAATTTACATTCTTTGTATATCTTCAAAATCTTGTATTTTATACTGAATAGCAAGTCAATTTGCATTAGCCATACTTTAAGGGCCCAATAAATTGTAGGAAAAGAAATTGGCATGTGTTTTTCCATTGTCTGGTCTTCTTAATTTGATTGAGAACAAGCATGTGAACGTATTGTACTCTCTCTAAACTCTATATGCCATTATAGATTTGGATCAAGATATACTTTTAGCAGAATTTATATATTAATAAACAGTGTGAGACAAGTACTACATCTGATACTATACAAGTGGCAACAAAATTATTTCAACCATTAATCCATTTACAGATATTGACACAAGTAACATTCAATACAGTCGTTTTTAGTACTTATCAGAATTACTAATTTTCTGTATTTTACTTACATATATTGTACACGTTGGTTTCTCCTATGACACTACATAAGAGAAGGAACTACATCTACTCCTTGTTTGTCATTATATGTCTGCCTTAGAATGTTTTACACGTAGCAAATGGTCAGGAACTGTTAAATCAACAAATGTAGCCATGTACTGATGATCAGCCTGAACTAGCTTGTCATTTCATCTCTCAGTGTTTTCCAGTAGCTAAGACATAGTCCACATTTCTCAGTGGAATTTTTTCTTTACAATAATTGGGTTAAGGCATTAAAAATTATTAAGTAGTTGAGAAATTTCCTACTAGTAAGAAATGCATTTACAGCTGAGGCACAAATAAGAGAACAGCCTCTATATCAACTTCTTATATAAAAAAGTAAGATGCATCTGGAAGGGAAGAATAAGGAACAATGTTTCCTACCACCGTTGATAGTGGCATGGTTCTGATAAGCTCTGGACACTTCAGAAGCTCCTCTGGCATTCTAAATCGAACCACAGAAATATCATAGCAGTGACAAAACCTAAAAATCTCCTATAAGATTATGACTAAACATCAAGCCTACTAAAAAAAAACCACACACAACCTCAAAATCATATGGTAATGATACAAATAACACATTATAGTCTTCAGATGATAGAAATAATTTTATGTAGCATGTAAAAACTGGAAAAATGCAGACTTGAGAGAGCAGCTCTTATCCTCATTCTGGATACCATATAATGGCAGTTTAATAATACTGGTGTCTCCCAATGATCACTTTAATAATTTTAGCACCAAAAACTCTTACTAATGAAATGTTTCCTGTTTTGCAGACTACTGGAATACACAAGCATTTCATATCATTCCCACATTTATTGGCCTATTGTATGTAAATCAATCTTTAAAAAAAACTAAGTATTTAAAATGCACTAAAGAAATCACTTTTCCCTTTTCTTTTTAGATGGGGGTTCCAAAAGTGGGGTAAATTCAGCTTCCTCATGGTGTTTTCTTTTTTTTTTTTTCTTTTTATGGTCACTCTGGTAACCACTGGAGTCACTACCTTGGAAAACAGGATCCTGGTCCTGATCTTCCTGGTGCCTTTTCTTCTTCTTCTTCTTTGGCTCTTCCTTCCGGAGGCCATTCTCATTATTAATCTGCAGGTCTGGCTCTTCCTTCACAGTGACATCTGCAAAATCTGCTAGCTCTCTGTTATCACTCTCCACTTTGTGTGAGTCTAGGTCTTTCTTCTTTTTCTTTTTCTTCTTCAGAGGTTTTTCTACAATTTCTTCAGTGCCAGTTTCTGTTACTTCTTCAGAAACTGTAGAGCACTTGGTTTGTAAACTAAAATAACAGTTGAAAAAATTTATAGAGCAATATACAAAAATAGAAGAATGAGATCAAGAATATCCCAAATTTTAATTTTTTTTCTAAGTAAAAACAGTAGTACAAGATACAGAAGTATGGCATAAATATCAAATATCCTAATCTGTTATCCTTCAGCCCATTACAATGTTGGAAAACTTAAAATTTTTTCCAGGTCCTTCTTCCAGACTGTTTGCATACATAAAAATGGCAAACAAATTTTATCATCTTGTTTTCAGAAAAATTTGCTCACTGTGCATTAAACAGCGCCAATACTCAGGCTTATCAGTCAAGCAACTGACGAGTGATAGAAAATACACCTTCACTGTCTATCAAAATTAATGAAGTTTCCCATCTACACTCTGAATCCTTGTTTCAAATTACTCATTTTTTTCAAAGTTGTGAGTTAACACTAAAAAAAAAACAACAACCCATGGATCGGTGAAGTAGCCCTTTCTCTGGAACTGCAGAATCCCATACAGTAGCACTAGCTACATCCAACTTAATAAATTCCATGAGATAACTTCAAAATTTAAGTTCTCAGTTGTACTAGTCCCATTTCCAGTACTGAGGCTACTATTTGCACAAATACAACACATTCCTATCACAGAAAGTTAAACTAGACAACTGCTCTAAAACTAAACCATACTCTTGTTAATTACCAAGGCAAAATCTAGAAGTTCTTTTTTCTTAACTGCATTAATCTTGCCTCCCATGGAGCCAAGCTCAAGATTATAAGTTCGCAGAATTTCAATACAGAAAAATATGGAAATTATCTACCTGGCATAGCGGAAATAATCAAGTATGATTAAGCTTTCAGTAGTTTCAAGCTTAGGATCAATTTTTTAAAATAAGATGGAGTTAGTAAACTAGAGACCCATTAACTAGACATGCAGACCTTTAGAATATTCAATGCATTGTCAAAGCACTTAAGATTCCAACTTACATGGAGTTTATGGCATCAATATTCTAATAAAATTACTTTTTGGAAGAGGAGCTTATGCTCTCTAAATTCAGAATTAAAGAGAAATGACTATCAAAATTAAAATAATGTGATTAGGAACTGACCTAGTGGTATTTAATTTTCCCCGAATGCAGAATACTCCAGCAGCATCTGAGTCCAGACGAAATACCTCAAATTCTAGTTCATCACCCACGTTTACCTCCAGGATCTGCCACTGCTCAGCCGGCATCTGCTCAGGTTTAGGGATGGACGCATTGAAACACCCATGCACTAAACAGCCAATGTGGCTAGAAGACACTTTATTAACTGTACCCTGGGAAGAAAGAAAAAAAAAAAAAATCAAGCTATCTAAAGAGTTTAAAAGGTAAATCAAACTTTATTTTTGTTTTAATGTTTATTTCTGAGAGAGAGACAGCACGAGCAGGGGAGGGTCAGAGAGAGGGGGAGACACAGAATTTGAAACAGGCTCCAGGCTCTGAACTAGCTGTCAGCACAGAGCCGGATGTGAGGCTTGAACCCACAAACTGTGAGATCATGACCTGAGCCAAAGTCGGACACCTAACCGACTGAGCCACCCACGCACCCCAAACTTTATAAGCTTTAAACTGATCTTCAATGAGAAAACATCAAAACAATTGGTATAACTTAATATGGAAAAAGATTTTCAATTAAAATCTACATGTTATACTAAACCATTTTAAAACACTGTAGAGTTTTTAGAAAGCTGGGACTTGGCTAAGTAATTGCATATCAAGTGCCTAACTGGATAAACAACTACTCTTCCCACCCCTAAAACAAAACAAAACAACCTATCTTACTTAGTTCTGCTATAGGACTCTCTGGGGAAGAGATTATCACTATATTGAAACCAAGCAGAAAATACTCTATGATATGACCTAAATGTGAAAAGACCTCAAGGCAGGAAGCATAGGCTTTTTATACCTAGGATCCACATTATATTTTCAAAAACAGTCTGAATTTCAAAGCTTAAAAAGCATTCTTGGATGGCTCGGTCAGTTAAGTGTCTGACTTCTGCTCGGGTCATGATTTTGTGGCTCACACGTTTGAGCCACGCACCTGGCTCTTGTGCTGATAGCTCGGAGCCTGCTTTGGATTCTGTGTCTCCATCTTTCTGTCCCTCCCCAACTCACATCTCTCTCAAAATTAAAGATAAAATTTTTAAATTCTTTAACAATTAACTTTAGTATGATGTAATTTAGAAGACAGATTACCCTTCATCAGTAGATCTTGAGCATGGCTACCCTGAATCACAAGAACAGTTTTAGAAGCTTTAAAGCTAATAAGTATGTGCTATATGATTTTAGGCTTAAAATGAAAGTTTTCCAAAAAAGATCTTAATTCTTAGGGAAACAAAACTAAGCAATTAGTAAAAATCTGAACTACTTTAGACAGCTTTAATATAAAATTTCTTGGCTGTCATTATCAGGAATCTGTTTTTCCCAATGGTACATTCTGGATGATATGGACAAACTACAGTGCCTCTATACAATGGAGTACTATTCAGCAATGCAAAATAATGAACTGTCAAGCCATGAAAAGACATGGAGGAGGAACCTTAAACTAAATGCATGTTGCCTAGTCAAAGAAGCCAATCTGAAAAGCATACCTATATTGTGATCCAAACAGATGAGGTAAACTACAGACACAGAAAAAACATCAATAGTGGCCAGGGTTTCAAGAGAAGGAAGCAGAGCAAGAGGTGAATAAGTAAAACAGAATTTTTCAGAGCAGTGCCCAATTATTTTATAGATACAGCAATGGTGGATACATGTTATTGTACTGTACACTCCATGGGATTTAGAATGTACAACACAGAGTAAACTCTAATTCAAGATTTTATTTAATAATATATGAATTCTGGCCTAACAATTTTAACCAATTTATCACACTAATCCAAGATGTCAATAATAGGAGAAACTGTATGTGCTGAGCTGGGGGAGTGAAGTGGTATTTTCCACTCCTTTTTCCCGTAAATCTAAAACTGCTATAAAGCTTATCCAAGAAATAATAGGAAAAGAAAAGTCTTTTCAATATATGGTTCTGGAGCAACTGAATAATGACATGAACAAGAATATGAATCTTGAGGTGCGCCTGGGTGACTTAGTCAGTAAATCGTCTGACTTTCACTTAGGTCATGATCTCGCAGTTTGTGGGTTCGAGCCCTGCGTCGGGCTCTGTGCTGACAGCCAGCTCAGAGCCTGGAGCCTGTTTCAGTCTGTGACTCCCTCTCTCTCTGACCCTCCCCTGTTCACGCTCTTTCTCTCTCTCTCTCCTAGAAATAAATAAAACATTAAAAAAAAAAAAGAACATGAATCTTGAGGGTCTATCTCGAACATGAATCTTGAGGGTCTATCTCACACATTATAAAGACTGGTCATATATCTAAATGGAAAAGCTAAAACTAAACAACTCTAGAGGCTTATAGAAAGGATCTTCACAATCTAGTAGTACACAAATTTGTTACACAGGATCCAGAAAGCAATAACCATAAAAGTAAAATATGACCAACTGGACCTCATTAATATTAAAAACTTGTTTATGAAATGATACCATTAAAAGCTAATAGACAAGGTACAGACTGGAAGAATATTCACAATATGTTTGCTTGGAAAGGATTTATATGATGTTTATAAACAGAACTACTAAATCTCAGTAACACAAATGCCCAACCAAAATTGGGCAAAGTACTTAAACTGATGGATAAATACTAGGTTCTCTGTAATTTACATTTCCTTCATGAGCTCTTTTTCATGTTTGAATAAGAAAGGCCAGTTTAATTAAAAGACTAACAAAACCAAATGCTGGCAAGGACACAGCAACTAATAGTGCTGAATGTTCAATTTTATGAAAAAAAGGCTAATTTCTCAAACACCTACCCTCTGACTTAGCAATACCACTTTCAGTTTCTACCTAGGAGAAATGAAAATATACATTCACACAGCTGTATTCACAATAGCTCCAGACAGAAACCAAAATGTCCATCAATGAGGATGAACAATCACATTGTAATACTCCTGTAACTGAATTCTACAAACCCCAAAAAGGAATAAAATTACCAATACACCACCAAACAGCATGGATGAAATGCAAAAATATGTTGAACAAAAGAGGTCAGATTTCATCAAAGAGTGTATTAATGAAAAATTCCACTAATACCAAATGATAAACTAAGCAAAACTAATGAATGGTAAACAGAAGCAGAACCGTGGTTGTATCTGAAATAGAGAGGATAGACCAAGAAAGGACATGAGGGTCATTTCTAAAATAAAATAGTAGATATGCACGTGTCAGAATTCACTGACCTGCACACTATGACCTATGTATTTTGCTGTATATAATTTAGATCTCATATTTTACTGTAAGTAAATAATACCATGTATTAAAATTTAAAAACTGGAAAAAATTCCCCAAATGTATTTGAGGACTGGTGCCCTAACCTCATCCTTCATTCACTTTCATTACAGGCCTGATCCCACAACTATTTGAATTTTCAACACCTATTTGAAACACTACTACACGGATTGAATCCTTTTTTTTTAATAACTTTTTTTTTTTGTAATGTTTATTTATTTGAGACCGAGAACGAGTGAGCAGAGAGGAGATGCAGAATCTGAAGCAGGCTTTGACCTGTCAGCACAGAGCCCGACACCGGGCTCAAACTCACAAACTGTGAGATCATGATCTAAGCTGAAGTAGGAAGCTCAACTGATGGAGCCACCCAGGTGCTCCTGTTTGAACACTTTATAAAGAAACTATTTGTGTATAATTAAGCTAATTTTTTTTTTACCACTTTTTTACCACTTAAGATCATTCTGTTGCTATACAAAGAAGAGAATAAATTGTATGAGACACATACTCTGCTTATACAGGTGAATTTAGAAGAATGGAGTTTAAAAACTTACTAAGGATGAACTGATATTTTTCTTAAAAAATAATTTTTAGGGGTGCCTGGGTGGCTTAGTTAAGCATCTGACTTCAGCTCAGGTCACGATCTAATGGTTCATGAGTTCAAGCCCCATTCAGGCTCTCTGCTATCACAGCAGACCCTGCTTCAGATCCTCTGTCCCCTTTTTTCTGCCCCTCCCCTGTTTTCTCTCTCAAAAATAAACATTTAAAAAAAATAATTTTTAGTTACCCACAATAGCAAGTCATTTCTTTCTCAAGGTGTATAGTCCTGAAATCTTCCAAATTACATCATTATACAACTATACAAAGAAAGCTTTAAATATATATACATACCATAAGCTTTTGCCCTGGTTCGGGGCAGAAAATAACAAAATCGGCTTCAATGTTAAGATGAATGTGTCCTTGATCATCATAAATATCTCCCAGCTCACCCACCACTTTGATGTTGTCATATGCAATGGGGACACCTAAAAGGCTGTTAAAAAAAAGATATACTTTATCCTCTTTTAAACTAGTCCATTGTCCTGATTAAATATTCTGAGTCCAAAAATTATACACCTTTTAAATATAAGTACACATGCCATAACAAAATAGCATTATTACTCCATAATGACTTGAATAATTCAACTTGACCAAAAGGTTCCAATATATTAAGTTAAAAAGGCTTCTCTAAGAACTATGCATTATAGTCATTGTCCAATGGGGGGAGGGGGGGAACTTGAAAGAAAAATGTCTCTATTTCTAAGTACAACTGAGTGAAGGCAATTTTGGTATTATCCACCATTACTGGATTTTTGTACTAGATGGCCCATAGCAAGATCAGTATTAAAAGAGAAGGCCCTGAATATTAAAGCCAATAACTTAAGGTAGAAAACTCCTTAAATTCTGTTAGTAGTAAATAAAAATGGTAATAACAACTACCTATTTCATTTATTAGGAACTGAGTGACTCAGTTGGTAAACATCTGACTCCTGATTTTGGCTCAGGTCATTATCTCAAAGTGGAGAGATCAAGCCCCATGTTGGGCTCACAGTGGGCATGAAGCCCGCTGAAGATTCTCTCCCAATCCCTCTGTCCCTACCCTGGAGCGTGCACTTGTGTGTGTGCATACATGCACATGCTCATTCTCTCTCTCTCTGAAAAACAAAACTGATTTGCCCATGTAGTCTACACAGTATGAAAGCATTAGGGGGCAACTTCTATTTCAAAAGGTCATGTTTATGAATGGATCCAAATTTATCTTTACTTTCTCAAAACAAAAGTAGATAAAATATTTAGTAATCAGTGTTTTGATATTTTATTTGGAAAACCGTCTGAGGTCAGTGAAGGGTTTCTCAGGTTTGATGGATTTACATAAATCCATTTGGGTTTAGGCTCTATTGTTACATTCCCTAGTTACCAATGACCTTAAGGAAATTTTACATAAGGTCACAAAGATGTTTTATGCTTATTGAAAGACTGAACCATAAAGTGGGACCGGTGCTTGAGAGGGAGGAACTCCACAAGCACAGAGAAGGGAGTGGAGACGACCCTGCCCCAAGCACTCCAGGTTGGGAGGTTGCAGTGAGAAACAAATCCCTGGAACATTTGGCTTTGACACCAAAGGTCCAAAATCATGCACCCCCAACCCCCACCCCCAATCAGAAGGACATCACACCCTGAACTTTGAAAATCAACAGGCTCAATAGATTAAGGAGGCAGGAGGGTGACAGAAAACTGAGTCTTTGCCCTTAAAGAGACAGCGTAACAAACAGCTCCACTGAGATACTACTGCACAAAAGCAAGTTTGAAAAACACAGGAGGTGGGGCACCTGGGTGGCTTAGTCGGTTAAGCGTCCGACTTTCGCTTGGGTCATGATCTCGCGGTTCGTGGGTTCGGGCCCGCGTCGGGTTCTGTGCTGACTGCCAGCTCAGAGCCTGGAGCGTGTTTCAGTCTGTGGCTCCCTCTCTCTCTGACCCTCCCCTGCTCATGCTGTCTCTCTCTCTCCTAGAAATAAATATTAAAAAAAAAAAAAAGGAAAACACAGGAGGTGTACAGGAAAGAGATTTATCTAATGCTCTCAGAGAATCTGCTTGAGAGGCAGGGAAATCTCAGATTTCTCCAAGAACAAAAGAAATGGTGGGTGCCATTTCCCTAAACACACAAACACCTGTTGGAACCAGCACAATGCAATGATCTCCACCTAATTTGCTAAAAGTGCCCCCCAGCCACATACTTACGTGGACACAATCCCTTCAACCCTCTGCCTGGGCAGGAGTTTTCCCAGGCTACTTCAGCCCCCTACCCACAGCAGACTGGTGCAGACCTCGCGGGCACCACCCGCAGCACTCCCAGCCGCCATGCTCTCCTGCAGACCTCGGCTGGAGCCTATCCCAAGCAGTGTGGCAAGCCTGGCGGTGAGCAAGCAACCCCAAGGGGGGTGAGCACCACTCCAAAGTGACTCCTGTCCCTGGGAGAGGAAAAATTACAGCACGCCTCAGTGCAACAACAGTCCCGGCAGTGGGCTGGGCACAGACATCTGGTAGAACTGCAGGCCCAGCCCACCAACAAGTTTCTTTAGTGACAACACACAGAAAGCACCCTGGAGTTTGGTGCTACCACAGCTCTGGCAAATGCCTGTTCTGGTTCTCTTTAAACCCCAGGTAGCCCCAGACTGGTCCACTAACAACACAAGGACCAAACCCTGCCCCCAAGAGCAAAGAGAGCCATTGCAGATAACTGATGGAAAATAGGGCTCAGCCACAAAATCAGGGCACATGCAAAACCACGTAGGACACACTCCTGAGGTGCCAGCTTATGGTAAATAGGAGACATTGCACTGCAGGGCAACATAAGACCTCCTGTTCATAAAGGCACGACTTTCAAGAGCACATGACTTCCCTAACACACTTTACAAAAAGGCAACACTGGACAAAATGAGAAGGAATATGTCCCAAATGAAAAAAGAGTACAAATTCAAAAGAAGAGAGCTAAACAAAATGGAGATAAGTAATATACCTAATAAAGTAATGATCATAAAGATAATCACAGGATTTGAGATGAGGGGAGGGCATCAGTCCTAATCTTAGGATAATCTCCTTATTTTACACTCAAAGGAACTAGAAACAAAGGTTAAAAACATAGAGAAGAAGAATTGAAGCCAAAGGACTTTGAGCCCCAAGAGACCAGGAGGAAAGGAAACAGTCAAGATTCCAGGGATCCACCGGAAAGGTGATAGGTACTTGATTACAAACTGGGAGAAATAAAAGGAACGGAGGAGAGATCTCCATCAGCAGAGAGACAAAGGGAAGAGAGAGAGAGAGAGGCCGGGTAAGCATAGGACTGTATCTGGGCAAGAGAAAAACCTAAGAGCAGGTCGGAGAAAATTCCAACTCAAACTTTGGGGGCTTTCTCAGGATTGGGGCTTGGCTGCCAGTATAGCGCACCCGGGGAGGAAGGGAGCCAGCCCTGGGCTCGGTGGCTAGGTCAGGGGCGCAGTCCACAGTAGGAGAAAGCGATCCCCTCCCTGGGGTGTTGTGGGACAGGACAAAGCCGGCCTGTGTCCACCAGCCAGGGACCACCTATCAGGCAGTGCAGCAGTGCTTCCCTAGTACTGGGGCACAAAGAGGGAGAGTTTAAATCCCAGCCAAGCGGCATGCAAGGGAGTCGGCGGAGCGAGATAAATCGCCTGGTTTGCGACCTCCACACAGTTGAGGACGGCTGGAACACAGTAGTTTGGAACACGGGTGTGTGGAGGAGAGACTGGGGGGCTGCCATCTCTCTCCCCTCCACCACCAAGGTGGGGCCTCAGGGATTGGACAGTGGGGACCACCGTGGAGGCGGGGCCGCCTACACCAAACCACGCCCCTCCGCGCCTGGTAACTGCAGATCTACTGGAGCTGGACAGACACCGAGGAACCGGACTGCCCCTCCTCCAGACCAGCGCTAGTGCACTGCCTGCATTAATTCCCAGACAATTCTTGTTATATAGAAACATTCTTCCTTCCTTTTCTCATTCTTATTTCTTCCCTCCTCTCGTCTGGTCATTCTGATTGTTGGTTTATTTAATCCATTCTCTTGATACAAGTTCTACACCTCCTTTATTTTACACACTCTCTCTGTCTCTGCATTAAGCCTTACAGTTTCTCTGGTCAATTTTTTTTCTTTGTTTTATTCTTTGTATGGCTTAAGGCCTTTTCCATCAGCAATGCCTCCACCCTGTTGTTTACTTGTAGTTTGTGTTTCTGGTGTTTGGTTTCGTTTGTGTGTTGTGCCTGTGTTTTCAGTTTTGCTTTTTGTTTCTGTTTCAGGGCTACTTCAAGAAACAAAGCAAAACACACCTGGTGGGGGGTCCAAAACACCACTACTAGTAGAGAGACACCACTAGTAATAGAGAGAAAGATAAAATAACCAGAGTCACAACAACAGTGAACAAGTAACACTCTCCAATAAACACCTCCTGAAGGGCCAGGCTGTGGACAGTGAATAATATTATCTTTAATATAGTTATGCTTGGAGGTGCAGGGCACATAACAAGCTTTTAAAACACATAAAGGGGTGGGAGAAGGCAAGCTGGAGGAGAAGTAGGGGCTCTGTACATTTCACTCGCCCCAGTATCTCAAACGGAGATGGCCTGAAGCCACAGGAACCCTTAACAGAATCCAGGAGTTTGGGAGGAAAAGGAGACAGAATCCGCTGAGAAAACAACCTTATAGTGAGTGGAACTGGGGAAGATAAAAACCGGCCAGCCAGCACCGGAAACACAGAGGGAGGGGAGGGAGCCCTCTTTGCAGGGAGCCAAGGTGAGTCAAGGTCAAGGGTAAAAGAATGGCAATGAGAAAGAATGAAATCTGGCCATGTGTAGCAACATGGATGGACCTTGAGGGTGTTATGCTGAGCGAAATAAGTCAGGCAGAGAAGGACAAATATCATATGTGTGCACGTATAGGAGGATTAGGAGGAACTTGACGGAGGAACAAGGAGGAGAAGAAGGGGGGAAATGGTGGGGGAAAGGGAGAGAGGCAAACCATGAGAGACTCTTGAATGCTGACAAAAACTGAGGACTGATGGATGTGGGGGGGAGGAGGGATGGGCATGGAGGAGGACACTTGTGGGCATGAGCACTGGGTGTTATGTGGAAACTAATTTGACAATAAACTATTTGTAAAAAAAAAATCATTCACCATGAAAAAAAAAAAGAAAAAAAAATCATTCAGCATGAAAAAAAAAAGAAAAAGAAAAAGAAAAGGTCAAGGGTAAAAGAGCAGCTGAAACTTTTCAAGAAACTGTCCCTTTCCCTGGAGAAGAGAAAAACCTCGGCTTGGGACAGAAGGATCCGATTTCCAGCTGTCCAGCTGACCTTGAGCAGAATGCACTGGTCCCAGGAGATGCTGGGAAAAACCACTCCTCAGCTCACCAGCTTGGCATGGAGAGGAAACAGCATGCCTGAAGCAGCTCCACCTGTCTTCTGGATCTGCTCGATTCCCAGTGGGGAGGCGAGAGGCTTGAAACTGCTCGGAGGGACTCAGCCTACAGGTTTATATTTTGGGATATATCAATGGGGCCTTGGACTAAGATCTGGAAACGAGGTGTGGCTTGGGACAGAGTACGGCCCACCTCAGCTACACCCACAGCACAGGGAGATCAGAACCAACAGAGACTACCTCAAGAAATAAGCCAAAGTACACATGGTACAGACCCAAATACCACTACAAGTAGGGAAATAAAATAACCAAAGTCTCAATAAGAGAGATCAAGAGACACCAAAGAACACTTCCTGAACAGACAGGCCCTGGACAAAGAGCCTTCTTTAATACAGCAGTCCTCGCAGACGCAGAGTCCACAACAAGCTTTTAAAACTAATGAGACAGAAAGCTAACCAAAATGAAGAAATGGAAGAACTCTCCTCTAAAGAAATTCCAGGAAAAAATGGCAGAGGAAGAACTGCTCAAAACAGATATAAGCAACATAACTGAACAAGAATTAAGACTAATAGTTACAAAATTAATAGCTGGGCTTGAAAAAGGCATGGAAACCATCAGAGAAACTACTGCTACAAAGACTATGGAGCTTAAAAACAGTTGTGATGAATTAAAAAATGCTATCAATGAGATGCAAAATAAAATGGAGGCATCCAATGCATGGACTGAAGAGGCAGAAAGGAGATTAAGTGATTTAGAAGACACAATGATAGAAAAGAAAGGAAGCTGAGAAAAAGAGCTAAACTGATCCAGAACAGGAGAGTGCCAGAGCTCACAAATACAATCAATCTGAACAATATCCATATCATAGGAATTCCAAAAGAGGAAGAGAGAGGCAAAGGCGCTGAAGGAGTCCTTGAACAAATTATAGCAGAGAACTTCCCCAATCTGGGGAAGGAAACAAACCTTAAAATCCAAGAGGCACAGAGAACTCCCCTCAGACGTAACTTGAATCAATCTTCTGCAGGACATATAGTGAAACTGGCAAAATATAAGGACAAAGAATTCTGAAAGCAGCTAGGGAGCAAAGGGCCCTAACACACAGAGGGAAACCTGTCAGAGTGGTGACAGACCTATCTATGGAAACTTGGCAGGCCAGAAAGGAATGGCAGGAAATCTTCAATGTGATGAACAGAAAAAAAATATGCAGCCAAGAATCCTCTATCCAGCAAGCCTGTCATTCAGAATGCAAGGAGAGATAAAAGTCTTTCCAAATAAACAAAAATTGAAAGAAATCGTCAACACTAAACCAGCCCTACAAGAAATCCTGAGGGGGACTCTCTGAGGGAAAGGTTGCAAGGAATGCAAGATACCAGAGACACCAGCACAAGCATGAAATCTACTAAGAACACAAGGGCTCTAAACCTATACTTTTCAAAAATAACACTGAAAGTAAATGGACTAAATGTTCCAATCAAAAGGCATACGGTAGCAGAATGGATAAAAAACCAAAATCCAACTATTTGCTGTCTACAAGAAACTCATTTTACACCTGAGGACACCTTCGGATTAAAACTAAGGGGATAGAGAAATACGTATCATGCTACTGGAAGTCCAAAGAAAGCTGCAGTAGCTATACTTATATCAGACAAACAAACTGGACTTTAAAGACAGTAACAAGGGATGAAGCAGGGCATTATATAATAATTACAGGGTCTATCCATCAGGAAGAGCTAACAATTATAAATGTCTATGCACTGAATGTGGGAGTACCCAAATACATAAAACAATCACAATCTTATGGACAAGAATGTGGTAATAGCAGGCGACTTTAATACTCCACTTACAGCAATGGATAGATCAACTAGCCAGACAATCACTAAAAACATAATGAACTTGAATGACACATTGACCAGATGGATCTGACAGATATATTTAGAACTTTACATCCTGAGGCCATGGAATTCACTTTCTTCTCAAGTGTGCATGGCACATTCTCCAAAATAGATCACATATTGGGACATAAAGCAGCCCTCAATAAATATAAAAGAACTGCGATCATACCACACACACTTTCAGATCACAATGCTATGAAACTTGAAATCAATCACAGGAAGAAGTCTGGAAAACCTCCAAATGCATGGAAGTTAAAGAACACCCTACTAAAGAACGAATCGGCCAACCAGGCAATTGGAGAAGAAATTTAAAAATATATGGAAACAAATGAAATTAAAATACAACTATCCAAACTCTATGGCATGTGGCAAAGGCAGTCCTAAGAGGAAAGTACATTGCACTCCAGGCCTATTTTAGGAAATTAGAAAAAGTACAGGTACAAAATCTAACAGTGCACCTAAAGGAACTAGAAGGACAGCAACAAGAGCACCCCAAATCCAGTAGAAGAGAAATAATAGAAATCAAGGCAGATATAAACAACATAGAATCCAAAGAAATAGTTGAACAGATCAATGAAACCAAGAGTTTTTTTTTTTTTTTAAATAAACAAAATTGAGAAACCTCTAGCCAGGCTTCTCAAAAAGAAAAGAGAGCACCCAAATAGACAAAGTCATGAATGAAAAGGGAGTTATCACAACCAACCCCTCAGAAATACAAGCAATAATCAGGGAATACTATGAAAAATTATATGCCAACAAACTGGACAACTTAGAAGAAACGGACAAATTCCTAAACACATACTCACTACCAAAATTCACACAGGAAGAGACAGAAAATCTGAACAGACCCATAACTACTGAAAAAATTGAATCAGTTATCAAAAATCTCCCAACAAATAAGAGCCCTGGGCCGGATGGCTTCCCCAGGGAATTCTACCAGACATTTGAAACGAAATTAATACCCATTCTTCTCAAGCTATTCCAAAAACTAGAAATCGAAGGAAAACTTCCAGACTCATTTTATGAAGCCAGCATCACTTTCATTTCCAAGCCAGACAGAAACCCTGCAAAAAAAGAGAACTTACAGGCCAGCATCGTTGATGAATACAGATGCAAAAATCCTCAACAAGATACCTGCAAATCGAATCCAACCAGCACATAAAAAGAATTATCCACCAAGATCAAGTAGGATTCATTCCTGGGTCACAGGGCTGGTTCAATATTCACAAATCAATGTGATCCATCACATTAACAAAAGGAAAAAAACCGTATGATCCTGTCACTAGATGCAGAAAAAGCATTTGACAAAATACAGCATCCTTTCTTAATAAAATTCCTCAAGAAAGTCGAGATAGAAGAAACATACTTAAACTAAAAGCCATGTATGAAACGCCCAAAGCTAATATTATCCTAATGGGGAAAAACTTAGTGTTCCCTTTGAGATCAGGAATATGACAGGATGTCCACTCTCACCACTGTTGTTTTAACACAGTATTAGAAGTTTTAGCATCAGCAATCAGACAACAAAATGAAATAAAAGGCAAACAAAACTGGCAAACTTTCACTTTTTGCAGACAACATGATACTCTACATAGACAACCTGAAAGATTCCAACAAAGGACTGTTAGAACTGATATATGAATTCAGCAAAATCGCAGGTTACAAAAATCAATGTACAGAAATCGGCTGCATTTTTATATACCAATAATGAAGCAACAGAAAGAAATCAAGAAACTGATCCCACTTTCAATTTCACCAAGAACCATAAAATTCCTAGGAATAAACAAACCTAACAAAAGATGTAAAAGATCTGTGTGCTGAAAACTATAGAAAGCTTATGACGGAAACTGAAGAAGACACAAAGAAACAGAAAAACATTCTGTGCTCATGGACTGGAAGAATAAATAGTGTTAAAATTTCAATACTACCTAAAGCAATCTACACATTCAATGCAATCCCAATAAAATCTGCTCCGGCATTCTTCGTAAAGCTAAAACAAACAATCCTAAAATTTGTATGGAACCACAAAAGACCCTGAATAGCAAAAGTAATATTGAAGAAGAAAACCAAAGTGGAAGGCTTCTACTCCAAAGCTGCAATCATCAAGACAGTATGGTATTGGCACAAAAACAGACACATAGACCAAAGGAATAGAATAGAGAACCCAGAATTGGACCCACAAATGTATGGGCAACTAATCTTGAACAAAGCAGGAAAGAGTATCTCATGGAGAGAGAAAAAAAAAAAGTCTCTTTAAGGGCAAATGGTGCTAGGAAAACTGCTTCATGCAGAAGAATGAAACTATATCACTTTCTTATGCCATACACAAAAATAAACTCAAAATGGATGAAAGACCTAAATGTGAGACAGGAAACCATCAAAACCCTAAAGGAGAACAACTTCTTTGACCTAAGCCGCAACAATTTCTTGTTTGACACATCTCCAAAGGCAAAGGAATTAAAAGCAAATATGAACTATTGTACTGGGACCTCATCAAGATAAAAAGCTTCTGCACTCTGAAGGAAACAATCAACAAAACTAAAAGGCAACCGAAGGAATGGGAAAAGATATTTGCAAATGACATATCGGATAAAGGGTTAGTATCCAAAATCTATAAAGAACTTAAACTCCACACCTGGAAAATAAATAATCTAGCAAAGAAATGGGCAGAAGACATAAACAGACACTTTTCCAAAGAAGACTTCCAGATGGCCAACAGACACATGAGACAATGCTCAACATCCCTCATCATCAGGGAAATACAAATCAAAACCACAATGAGATACCACCTCACACCTGTCAGAGTGGCTAAAATGAACAAATCAGGAGACTACAGATGCTGGAGAAGATGGGGAGAAACAGGAACCCTCCTGCACTGTTGGTGGGAATGCAAACTGGTGCAGCACCTCTGGAAAACAGTGTGGAGGTTACTCAAAAAGTTAAAAATAGAACTACCATATGACCCAGCAATAGCACTGCTAGGAATTTTACCAAAGGGATACAGGAGTGCTGATGCATAGGGGCACATGGATCTCAATGTTCATAGCAGCACTCTCAACAATAGCCTAATTATGGAAAGAGCCTAAATGTCCATCAAGTGATGAATGGATAAAGAAGATGTGGTTTATACATACAATGGAATACTACTTGGCAATAAAAAGTATAAAATCATGCCATTTGCAGCAACATGGATGGAAGTGGAGAGTACTATGCTAAGTGAAATAAGTCAGTTAGAGAAAGTAGATATCATATGTTTTCACGCATATGCGGATCTTGAGAAACTTAACGGAAGACCATGGGGGAAGGGAAGGGGAAAAAATAGTTACAAACAGAGAGGCAGGGAGGCAAACCATAAGTCTTAAATATATAGAACAAACTGAGGGTTAATGGTGGGTGGGGAGAGGGGAAAGTGGATAATAGGCATTGAGGAGGGCACTTGTTGGGATGAACACTGGGTGCTGTATGTAAGCCAATCTGACAACAAGTTATATTTTTAAAAAACTTAAAAAAGAAACAATTAGTCACAAAGAACTCAATAAATGAAATTTGAAATACACTAGAGGGAACAAATAACAACTAGAGAAAGTTAGGTCAATGACCTACAGGACAGCATGATGGAAAGCCATCAAGATGTACACGAAGTTAATAATAAAAAATGAAAATAGATTAAAAGAACTCAGGACACTATCAGGCATAGTAACATTTGCATTATAAGGATCCCAGAAGGAGAAGTGAGACACAGGGAGGAGAAAGAAGTAATAGTTGAAAACTTTCTGAATCTGAGGAAGGAAACAGGCAACCAAATTCAGGAGGCAGAGAGAGGCCCTAACAAAAGCAAACCAAAGACATCCATACCAAGACATGCAGTAATTAAAATGGCAAAAAGTAGTAATAAAGAGAGAATCTGAAAAGCAGCAAGAGGAAAAAAAAGTTATATACAGGAAACCCCATAAGGCTATCAAAGGATTTTTCAGCAGAAAAACTTTAGGCCAGAAGGGAGTGGCTTGATACATTAAAAGTGCTGTTAAGAGGGGCGCCTGGGTGGCTTTGTCGGTTAGGCGGTCAGGCGTCCGACTTTCGCTTAGGTCATGATCTCGCGGTTCGTGGGTTCGAGCCCCACGTCGGGCTCTGTGCTGACTGCCAGCTCAGAGCCTGGAGCCTGTTTCAGAGTCTGTATCTCCCTCTCTCTCTGACCCTCCCCTGCTCATGCTGTCTGTCTCTCTCCTAGAAATAAAAAAATTTTTTTAATTAAAAAAAAAGTGCTGTTAAGAAAAAACCTGCAACAAAGATACTCTATCCAGCAAGGCTATCATTCAGAATAAAAGGAGAGATAAAGACTTTCCCAAACTAAAGTGAAAGAAATTCATTGCCACTAAACACAGTAACAGACATAAACAAAGTAATCAATAATAATCTACAGTAATACAATAATAGTAGAGGTTTTTAACACTCCACTTGCATTATCCAAACAGAAAATCAAAAAGAAAACAGTGACACTGAATGACACACTAGAACAGATGTATCTTACAGATCTATTCAGAACATTCAATCCTAAAACAGGGAATACACAGTCTTTTCAAATGAACATGAATGTTCTCTGAAAGATATATGTTAGCCCACAAAACAAGTCTCAACAACTTCAAAAAGACTGAAGTCATATTATGAATCTTTTCCAACTTTATTGCTATCAAAGTAGAAATCAACTAACTACAAGAAAAAAAATCTAAAAAGAATACAAATGCATGGAGATTAAGTAACAGACTACTAAACCGTGAATGAATCAGCCAAAAAAAAAAAAAATCGAAGAAATCAAAAAATACATGGAGAGAAATGAAAATGAAAATACAATGGTCCAAAATGTTTATGAAACGCAGTAAAAGCTATTCTAAGAGGGAAGTTTATAGAAATATAGGCCTACCTCAAGAAAGAAGAAAAAAATCTCAAACAACCTAATCTTAAACCCAAAGGAACTAGAAAAAAAACAAACAAAACCCCAAACTGGGAGCAGGAAGGAAATAATAAAGTTTGCAGCGTAAATAAACAAAATAGAAGTTAAAAAACAATGGAACAGATGAAACGGAGACCTAGTTCATTAACAGGATCAACAATACTGACAAACCTTTGGCCACACTCAGCGAGAGACAGAAAGGGAGAACTCAAACAAAATCAGAATTGAAAAAGAAACAAGCAACATCACAGAAATAGAAAAGATTTTAAGAGATTACTTAAAATTATATGCCAACAAAGAAATAGATAACATCCTAGAAACATATAACCTCCTAAAACTCAATAAAGTAGATAATTTGAACAGACTGATTATCAGCAATCAAGTTAAATGAGTAATCTAAAAACTCCCAGCAAACAAAAAAGTCCAGGACCAAATGGCTTCACAGGTGAATTCTATCAAACATTTAAAGAAGACTAAATGCAAAATTCTGAACAAAATATTAGCAAACTGAATACATCAAAACATTAAAAAAAATTATTCACCATGATCAAGAGACTCAGTATTTGCAAATCAATATGATATCCATATCAAAAAGAGAAAGGATAAAAATGGTATCATCTCAAACAATGAAGGAAAGGCATTTAACAAAGTGCTACATCCAGGAACACCCTGAACAAAGTAGATTAGAGGAAACAGACTTTTAACATAACAAAGGCCATATAAGAAACTGCCACAGCTAACATTATACTCAACAACCATACATATAAACTCAAAATTAAGGACCTAAATGTGAGACTTAAAACCATAAAAATCCTAGAGAAGTGCACAGGTAGTCATTTTTCTGACATCAACCCTAGCAACATTTTTCTCAATGTGTCTCCCTAGGCAAGACAAACAAAACCGAAAATAAACTACTGGGACTACATCAAAATCAAAAGCTTCTGCAGAGCAAGGAAAACAATCAACAAAACTATAAGACAATCTATGGAATGAGAGAAAATATTTGCTAATGACATATCAGATGAAGGGTTCATATTCAAAATACATAAGGAATTTATATAACTCAACACCAAAAACCACAAATATTCCAATTAAAAAATGGGAAGAAGGTATGAACATTTTTCCAAAGAAGACATAAAGATGGCCAACAGACACATGAAAATATGCTCAATGTCACTCATCATCAAGAAAATGCAAATCAAAACCACAACAGCCTATCACTTCACAACTGTCACCCCAATGGCCATAATAAAAAATACAGGAAACAAGTGTTGGCAAGGATGTGGAAGAAAAGGAACCCTCATACACTTTTGCTGGAAATCACACTGGTGCAGCTACTGTGGAAAATAGTATGGAAGTTCCTCAAAAATTTAAAACAAGAATTAACATATGATCTATTATTCTACTACTGGGTGTTTACCCAAAGAATACAAAAACAGTAATTGAAAAGATATATGCACCCTTATGTTTACTGCATTATGGCTGTTAACAGCCAAATCATGCAAGTAGTCTGTATCCACCAATAGCTGAACTATTAAAGAAGTGGTACATATACATAATGGAGTGTTATTCATCCAAGAAACAGAATGAAATCTTGCCATTTGCAACAACATGGATAGATCTAGAGGGTATAATGCTAAGTGAAGTTAGAGACAGACTCATATGTGGAATTTAAGAAACAAAACATGAACAAAGAAGCAAAGAGACAAACCAAAAAACAGACTCTTAACTACAGAAAACTGACGGTTACCACTGGGGAGGTGGGTGTGGAGGATGGGTGAAATAGATAAAGGGAATTAAGAGTGAATTTATCATGATGAGTACTTAGTAATATGTAAAACTCTCAAATCACTACTGTAAACCTGAAACTAATATAGCTTACTATTTAGTTTTCACTAGAAAGTAGTTTCTACTACTGGGAATAATGAAGGAAGCACTCTGTGGGCAAGGAAAATAAGATACATGTTTTTGTTAAGAAAGTTACGAAAAGTGGGAATACATTTTTGTTGAGAGAAAAGAATCTGACATAAAATGAGACTGGTTTAGAAAGGGAAAATAAGAGAAGAATCTGAATGTTAAAAAAAAAAAAGAAAGAAAAGAAAAAGTTGTAGAAAGTCTGTGAAAAAGGAATCTTTGCAAAAGAATGTGTGGTCAGGACAAAGACAGGAATTAATGAGTTTTAAAAGTACACTGGTTCAAGACTGGAGTTTGGTTTTTCTCTTTGTTGAAATGACAGGATTTTCTTGGAATATTGGTCTGTTTTTGACAGAAAAAAGTACAAGGTTTTTCCTTTATGTGCCCTGAAAAAACAAAGTTTGCTATCAGGTCCTTACTTAATAAATGTAAATCTTATCAATACTAGAAGAGCTAAGTTTTGCTAAACACTATGTAACCTTGTCTATTTGCCTTAAGAATCTTTTATTGCCATCTAGGTTAAATAAGTAAGTTTTAAGGTTTGTGATGATTTATGTTTCTACAAAGCATGTGCTTTAAAAAAAATTTTAACATTTATTCATTTTTGAGACAAAGAGAGACAGAGCATAAGTGGGGAGAAGCAGAGAGAGAGAGAGAGACACACACACACACACACACAATCCAAAGCAGGCTCCTGGCTCTGAGCTGCTGCTGGTACAGAGCCCAACACAAGGCTTGAATCCATGAACTGTGAGATCATGACCTAAGCCAAAGTTGGACCCTTTGAGCCACCCAGGCACCCGTTTGTTTATGTTAGGGAGAGAGAGAGAGAGAGAGAGCACGCGCGCGCGCGCGAGGGAGCATGCGCACGAGCAGAGGGTGGGGGCAGAGAGAGGGAGACACAGAATCCAAACAGGCTCCAGGCTCTGAGCTGTCAGCACAAAGCCCGACAAGGGGCTTGAACTCACAAACCAGAGATCATGACATGAGCCATAGTCAGACGCTTAACCCATTGAGCCACCCAAGAGCCCCATTAAGTATGTGCTTTAAAACTTTGACATTTTTAACAAATTTCCCAAAATTCTAACCCTAATTTTAACTAATAAGGCTGATTTATTTGGTATGTTAAGTTACATGGGAAGCATTTTCAGAAAAGTGATGATAAACCTTTTAAAGTTCTATTGCCTAAGTGAATGCTGTGAAATTCCAAAAGCTTTAATATGTCCTGGTATAATATCATTACTTGTAATTCCAAGTATTGAAGTACTGTCTATCCCAGAAGTAACCAAATTTCCTTGTCAACTATAAGGTTCATTACACTATAATGAATTCTCATCACATCTTTAACCATGGCCATTTGAGTCGTTCATTATTTAGTTACTGTTCTGATATGTACTCCTACAAATGTGTTTCATCTTCAAAGACATTCAGAGAGGACTTCTGACAAAGATTTGTGATACCCTTATGATACTAAAACTAAGCCGAATAAAAATTTCTGGAAATGTGTAAATTACACTCAAATTGAACAAGAATAACATGATTAAAGGAATCAAGGAAGATGATTACAGTGTTTATGACTCATCTGAAACATCACTGGTTATCTAGTGTTTAATCTTCAATATTTTTAAAAACATTTTATCTTTTCCCCCCTTCCTGATCCCTCCTGAATTCAGAAACTCTGAGTATTCTTACCTTCATGGAAGTTATTTGCATAAATTCATTAAGAATCTCTCCTTGTAAGGGGTCACCATCAGAAAAGCTGATTGTATTACCATGGCTTTGACTAGAATGTCATATTTGAGAAAGACATGCATAGGCTCAGATATGACCAGAAAGCTTTAAGGAATTAAGGTGGACTTTATGGTGCTCGCGAAGCCCCTAGAATAACTGGCCTGGTTGGTGCCTTGCTTATACTAGGTTCCTGGGAGCCTTACCAGGTTAAGTTAAAAAGGTCATTTCCTTGCAGGCTTATTTGGGGGACTCCAAGAAGCGAGAAAGTATTTCATTTCTTTAGGTATTACAAGCGAGTCTACTGCCAAGTATTTGGCTTGGCTCTTAGCCTCGAAAGGCTTTTAAAAGCTCGATCTGAAATTCTTTATGAAAAGTTCCAACAAAGCAGATCTGAGAGAACAAGGCCAGTCACTATTCTGCTACACTTACACAAATATTTGGGCCAAATTTGTTAAAAAGGGACTGGTTTTACAAACAAATTAGTCTTATTTTGGCTAAGGCTGATGGAAATGAGGGTGATTTTGGAGCGAAAAAATTGTTTTAGTAACATACCTCTATGGGTGTGAAATTCTAGTTCTGATTAATTGTCCTTGCATGTTTATTGTTTACCATACTAGCTGGATCCTGAATGCTAATGATTTCCTTGATTATCTGGCTAATTTTCTACCTGACTACTTACACACCACAGGACTGCCTCCTGGAATGAGACAACTTTTTAACTGAACTGAGCTGACTTACTTCATTATGGAATGTGGAATATGAAGTAAAGACTACACATTAGAGTTCCAAAAAATGACTCTATGAAGGAAAAGGGCTCAACCTAATACTAGGGACTATCTACAACTATTCCCTCCTTGAATCCTGATCTATGCCCCTGTTCAGCAGGAAGTAGCTGGACTCACTAAAGAATGAGGAATGATGAAAAGTCAAATTGGTATGGAGACCAAACAGCTACCGAGTTGTTGCTAACTGAAGATTTGCCATGTCTACTCACTCTGAAATATCTGTCGTACTGCCCCAGCCTGGCACTGCTGACGTCCCTCTGTCCATTGCCTCAGGAAGTGTCTCCCTGTTGTGAGCCATGACTTAAGGTCAAATTCACAATCACTTTGAGGCTGGGTCTCTAGAAAGGATCTCTTTTACTGTTACCTTCACTTGATAACTCATCTCTTTACCAGGTCACTGGAGAACTATACATCTAAGTGTTTTCTTTTACAGGTATATTAACCTCATGTGGCCATCTATATTACTGCTGTGACATAGGTGGAGGAATGTCACATAAAGACCGTACGGGCCATAAAACATGTTGGAGGTGAAGCATACCAGTGCCGACAGTACCGACTCCATGTTTGACCTTCCATCTTGTTCATGTCCAGGCCATCACCTCCCTCAGGGCTGTGTGTTCCGGGCCCCCTGGAGGTTAACGTATGCCCTGACCAGAATTTGGGAAGGCTTGTTGTGATCACCCCTAAAGTTGTTTAGATAACTAGCAGAGGTAATATACTTACCCCTCCATCTTCTTGAGTACATGTGGCGCCACAGGGTCTGTTAAGTGCTAGACCCTGTGACCTCACCACAGTGCCCTCTCCACATCCCATCACACTGTATAAAATACATGGACTGAGGTCCAGATTTGGTGAAGAATAGCTGTGCAGCCACCTGGATCATCACCTGCCCAATGCCCCCCGGAGAGTAAGTTACCCTGAATAAAACTGTAAACTGTATGGAGTCACCTGCTTTGTTTTCCAATCTCAAAGAGCCTTCTCTGTTTGGAGAATACTTTATTGTCCATCCTCCACCTTCCAACACTCCCTTTTCCCTGCTTCTTAAAAAAAGAGAGAGATAATCAAGTCCTCCTGACTCGACAGGATGGCCCCAAAACCTATAAACCTAACTGTGCACATTAAGTGGTTGGCTGACATTGTAATTCTTGGTATGTGCAATGCTTTGTCCCTAATTAGAAGTGCACAGTTAATGTGTGCTGCTTTACCAGCACTGAATAAGCCAGAGTCTTTACCACACCCCACAAGTAATGGTGGGGCAGGAGGAAAGGAGTGTCGAGTGCGCAGTCCTGTTCAGAGTTGTGCAAGCTGCTCCACACAGTCACAATGTACCATTCGGCCACAAAAATTATCTTTCAGCTGGTTCCTCACATCTCTGGTATAAGGTCTCTGGAGACACTTCAGGTGGCTTCCCCCTACCTGTCAAGTGGAGGCACTGATTGGTCACGGTAAGTGGTCAAAGACCTCAAACAGCTGCCTCTTCCCAGATTTTATGACATTTATATCCTTAAATCTCTCAAATCAATACTCTTACCATTTTTCTCTTGGACAACTGTAACAATCTCTTAGCGGGCCTCCATGTCTACAGTCTCACCCTCTTAAAGCCATCGACTAAGGCTACCTAGTGAGGTTTCTCGAACTGTGTATCTGATTATGTCCTGCAGATCACAGATTGGTACTACTCTCTCCAAAGTGCACCAAGTTTCAGAGTTGGAGGGCACGCTGAAATGATCAAGTGCTAAGTCTCCTTAAGCAAACAGAAAAAGGTTTAAAAAACAAAAAAGCAAAAGATCCTAACAGGAAGAAAAAAGCAAAACGGTCACCCTGAGTTGTCCCCCAAGCTGTTTTGGCCCTCCTCTTCAACTGTAGGCAATGTCCTTCCCCTAAAATAAACCTGACTCCTTATATGTTACTTACAATTCTTTGACCAAAGCGGTCTATTTTATATCTACTATCCATTTGTTTATGCCACACTTTTTTGCCTTGAATACTACCATCTCAAAGAGCCCTTCTCTTAAGTTCTCAAAAAGGTCCTAATATCAAATTCATCAGTCATTCAGTAACTTACTTTAGATTTCTGGCAAATTTTAACACTTCATTGCATTTATCTGGCTTACATTTGTATCTTTACTAGAGATTACAGTTTCTTAAAACAGGGTTGTTTTTTGGTTTTTTTTTTTTAATCCCAAGTCCTTAATACACAAAAGAGGCACGAAACTGTGTGTTGGTGTTTGTAGTAAGTTGTACACTCTAGACCTGCTTGATTCTTAACCTGTTCAGAATCCCCGGAGAAAGTGAACACTTCGGATACTTTGCCCAAGAAAACTGAAAGGAAATTTCCCAGAGGGGTGGAGGGTCATGAACATCCTGAAGAGCAACAAGGAATCCCTAGGGATTCCACTCACTCTAGTTTTGGAATTCATGCTTTTGAGACAAAGTAGTCTTTACTAGTATTAAGGTACATACGCCCTTTCCGTCTGACCCTCCACTCTTGCAACTCCAAGTGTCTCCAAGTTACTACTGAATATATTAACGTAAATGCACCATAAGGTTTTTTTCAGTCAAGACTTAACAAACTGCTCAAAAAACAAAACAAAATTGGGCTTCTCTCATCCCTGATCAGGCCCAAGAGAGCCCAGGGAAAGCACCAGGGTCAAAATAAACAGAAGCTCCGTCAAGGTTTACAAATAAAAACAATGTACTATGGCTTTAAATGTACAATCTTCTATAGAATGAGAGAGAATCCGTTTAAGTAATGCATTCAACACTTCCACTATCAAATGGAAAACACAGAACTGGCCTTACCGGGTCTCCAGACCCCGACCTACTCTTCCCCATACACACCGGGTCTAAAACAAGCTTCTCCACTCCCTCCGCCCGCACAATTCACGTCACCTTTGCGCTTCTCTTTTTGCCTAGGAAACGGTAAGAACATATCCCGACCAGGGAGATACTGGATTTTTCGGCTAGTTGGAAACTCCAAAACGCCTCGAGGCTAAGCTCGAGGTGGCCGGCGCGTTCTCTCCCAGTCCTCCCTTTTCTGCTACGCCATCAGCACCTCCACCCGCCGCCCCCTCCCGAGGCTAAAAGAAGGGGTGGGAAGCTACGTTCTGGCTTTATCCGCTCCAAAGAGGAATAGGGGAGACGGATACCTTTCGGAATAGCGCAGGAGTTCCGCATCGAGCTGTTCCCGGATACCGGTGCGCTTCCTGTTAAGGTAGCGCGGGGAAAGTGCGATGTGTCTTCGGTGCGGCCCCGCCACCAGGCAGGAGTAGCGGCTACTGACCAGCGCACATGCGGCAGCGTAGGTTGGCAGCTCTAGGCAGGGCAGGACGCCAGCCTGTCCCACCACTGGTCCCTCAGAGGCCGCCTTCGGCGGCGGAGACTCTGAACAACCCGCAGCCATGCGGCTTGTCAGGTTCCCCGCGGCGCGCGGCGCTGACGCAGGCAAAACCGCCAATCTCCGGACGCCTGCTTTCTCCGTCATCCACCAGCTGGCACGCCCCTCGGAAATTTCTCTCCTTCAGCTGCATTACTCACTTATGACCAGCAGAGGGCAACCGCTTTTTCAACTGGGGAGCTAGGAACCTGAACGTATTTAAACATGCTCCGAGGCCAGCCACCACCTCTCTTTTTTTTTTTTTTTAACTTTTTTTATGTTTTATTTATTTCTAGGAGAGAGAGAGAGACAGCGTGAGCAGGGGAGGGTCAGAGAGAGAGGGAGTCACAGACTGAAACAGGCTCCAGGCTCGCAGTCAGCACAGAGCCCGACGCAGGGCTTGAACCCACGAAGCGCGAGATCATGACCTACGCGAAAGTCGGACGCTTAACCGACTAAGCCACCCAGGCGCCCCAACCACCTCTCTCTTTAAAAGGGCTGGAGAAGCAAACCATGAGAGACTCTTGAATGCTGACAAAAACTGAGGACTGATGGATGGGGGGGGTGGGGGGTGGGGAGGAGGGGTGGGCATGGAGGAGGGCACCTGTGGGGATGAGCACTGAGTGTTATGTGGAAACTAATTTGACAATAAACTATTAGGGGGAAAAAAGGGCTGGCAAATTTATATTTTTGCCAACGCCCTTGTTGGATTTAGTACGTAGATTTAACGGGGGTTCACACTTTCATAATTTCCCGTAGTAACGTGGTTCGGTAAATTTTACAAGCGTGGACAGTACAGTCATAAATTTTAAAATATTTAGGGAGTATATTTTCCGCGGAGAACCCAGTCCTAAAAAAAGCAGCCCAGATGCCTCAAATACAATACAGCTGAAAATAAACCAATCATCTCTCCCCTCCCGCTTTCTCTCTTCGTTCTGTAATAACTAATTCAGGAACTCTTACCCCACTTTACACATGGCTCGTCCAGTTGTCATCTTTGTAACCTCTCCTGCACCGTCAAATATCAAATCAGCCCCAAGGCTTGTGGGGTCCGAAGTGGAAACATCAGTCTACTGGGATACTTGTTTCGTTTTCGCCTCCAAAACCACTGAAGTGCTTGTGAATGGTCAAGAGGACACTCAGAGCACCTTCTCCAAAAGGAAAATAGAACCATGACTTGTCCACATACACGCCCGTTTTTCTTAGGATAATCAAGACTCCCTAATATGGTTCTTAAGTTACTTGCAAGACCATATTAGGATCTGCTGTCAGCCTAGCAGTTCAATTTATCACACTCCCCACTTAACATTACCTGCGAGCCATCACCCACGCTCAATTGACTCACTTTCAGCTTGCTCCCTCTCTTTCTCTCAGTTCCTTCCACCTGGTGGGAACACAGCAGTTTCTCTCTATGGGAAAACTCTTAGATTTTGCGTTCTGTTCCTCTGAAGTTTACTACCGCACAACCTCTCCCCACCCCCCACATAAGGATTTGTTAGTTCCTCCATCTTTGTAAATTACTACCTTCAAGCACTTGTTTTTATGTTAATTTTTTGTCAGTTGCCCGATGGCCTTCCTTCAAAGACTCCAAGCTCACTAAGGCAGGAACCGTGGTAACTGTCTTTTTCACCACTGCAACTCCCCTATGACCCAAAGCAAAGCATGGGAAATGAATGAATGAATGAAATAACAAGTGATAAAGAGGTCACCTTCTAAGTAAGTAAACAGAATATAAACATAAAATATACAACCCAGATTACACTACTTAAGTGCCAAGAGAAATGCATGGCAGTCAGGGATGTGAGTTTTTAATATACCTCCACCTCCCTTTTAAACCTTTCTCAAATTGTCTTCCTACCTGTAAAATAAGAGTAATAATAATGTACTTACCCTGCTTACTGTAGAAATGGTAGGAGGTTCAAATAAGTAAAAAAACATTTTCTCCAGTATTCTTTACTTTCAAATTCAGCATGAGATGATAATAGGATGAAACTGCTCCCAAATCCCAGGGATAAACAGAAGCCCGTGATTGGGAAATGCTAACTGGCTTTTCCTGGATTTGATGACAAAGTTCTGCAAAAGCCCCCTGCAGGAGCCTTTTGTTTAGTGTTCTCAGCTTTGGCTAAATATTAAAATCACCCAAGGAACTTGAAAATCTGATACCTTAACAGCATCCCCAGACTAGTTAAATCAAAACTTCTCCCTGCAATGAAGACTCATGTAGATTCTCTGCAGGTGAATTGAATGAAAACTATTTGTACAAACCACTTTAGTAAAAGCAATAAACTGGGCGTCAGGACAATTCAGTGAAAACAAAACTTACCTGGGGCACCTGAGTGGCTCAGTCAGTTAAGCGTCCGACTTCAGGTCAAGTCATGATCTCATAGTTCGTGGGTTTGAGCCCCGCATCCGGCTGTGTGCTGACAGCTAGCTCAGAGCCTGGAGCCTGCTGCAGATTCTGTGTCTCCCTCTCTCTCTGACCTTCCCCTGCTCAGGCTGCCTCTCTCTCTCAAAAATAAATAAATTTAAAAATTTTAAAAAAAGTTACCTGAAATGAACTACCCCAGAAATGATTTTTCATAAGTTTTAAATAGGGATTAGTTTTGTAACCCTTTGCATGCTCATAAGACATTTGCTTGTTTGAATTTGAAAATTGTTTTCTACTCTAGTTTTTTTTAAGTCCTGTCTTGATTGTTGGTTACTACCCACAATCTGCATGATTTGAAAGAGGGAAAAGGTGATTTAGCCTACATGTAAATGTTCACCATCATGGAGCTACTTTACCAAATTAATTTGTTTCGCCTGCCATGCAGGGAAGACGTAAACAAGTACAGTGAGATTCCTCCCACCTATCTCCTACCTCACTCAAATTCACAAACTTTATTTGATCAAGGGCCTGTAGTTAGACTGTACCATTGTCTTTTGATCTAAAATTTGATCAAAGTGGCACAGGAAGTCAGGCATTGGTGTTCCCTGCTTCAAGAAAAGCCCTATTTAAGTCAAAGTCATCAAGCACGTGCTAAGAAAACCTCTTTTCTATCAGGAGAAGTTAGATGTGACTTTGACTCCATGTCCACTGACCCCAAAGAAAAAGAGAAAAGTAGCAACTCTCTGTGTCTTATTTTACCATTAACCTCTTCCTTTCCAACATGCACACACTCTATATTACATTAGTGGGTTTCTTTTCCTCAAAATAGTGAATCCCTGCACCAATATAAATGTGCAATAACTGGTAGTTTTCTGAAAAAAGTTACAATGTAATCTGTGCCATATACTCTAATTTTTATAGGAAATATGCACACTTATATGATTAGAAAAGAATCTGGATGCATGAATTCTATGCGTTAGTTATTTTGAGGGTGAGTTGCTTTTTAAAATTGTGTGAGTTTTCACATATAATTGTAATGAGTGTGCATTGTTTTATATTTTTAAAAAGTAGAAACTTAATCAAGAAAGGGTTCCCATTGTTGACAATTTTGTTGTCACAAGGTATACTCAATTTTTAAACAGTTTAATACAGTGCAAGTCGAGGAGCCTTGGGTGCTAAAGTTACATTGTTTAAATCTGAATCTTGGCTCTGCCGCTTACTAGATGTGTGGCATTGGGCAAGTTCTTTCTTTTTTAATAAAAAATATGAAATTATTAGAGTAGACTTTACTGAAGAAATGGAATTAGTAAATTCAAACTACAACTATGTGTAAAGGTTTATGTAAGATAGCTTTATGTAAAGGGCAATGCAGATAAAAAGGCCATTCCATCAACTGGCTTTTGCTGCATAACAAACCATCCTCAAATCGGGTGGCTTTAAAAACAATCACTAAATCAGTTTATAATTCTGTGAGTACAAATTTGGGCTGCGCTCAGCTGGACTCACTCACATGTCTGTCAGATGTGGTCAGTCCACATGTCTCATTCTCTAACAGGCTGGAGTAGGCTTGTTTGCCTGGCAGCTGTTTAGCTTTCTGAGCAGAAGAGCGTGGAAGAGCGCCCCAGAGAAAACATGGCCTCTTGCACAAATGCAGGCTAATGTGTGAAATACTTATAATCTCAAGTACTTTGTACTTTGCCTAAGAAAGGATCCAGGGCTACTTCTTTCATATACCAGGTGTGCACTGGAAATCCCTAAAAGTGCCCCCACCTGATACAGTAATAACAGTCCTGACAAGAGTTTAATCATCCTTATGCATTGACTTTATCAAATTGTTAGAATGGATGATGATTTCATCAACATCACAGCTACCACCATGATTATCATCACCATAGCTAAGCTTTATCACAAAACTGCTGGGCCCTGTGGTAAGTTCCTTAAACAAATCCCCAGCACAGAATCTTTAGACACATATTACCATTATTAAATAATTTTACGGATGAGAAGACTATAATCTAGGAAGGCTTTTAAAACGTTGGCCCCATGAAGGTCGCAATCCTGTCTGTATTGTTGAAAGCTGAAGGCCTAGCCTAGCACGTGTTTCTTGAGTGAGCAAATGAATGAGTTTTCTGAGGATACACAGCTGCTAATCAAGGAATCTAACCTAGGCATGACTCATTCCAGGCAAAGCTTATGCTTTGAATCCCTAAAACTCCTCACTGTTCAAATACACAGGGCCAAAGATAATAAAGGAAGAAATTTTAAGAGTCAAGAAAATGGGTGGCTGATTTTAGTTAGCCTCTGCCTAAAAACAAATGGTAAAGTGGGAATCAGATAAAACTGGTAAACAAAACCTACTTAACAGGCTTGGCAAGATGTCAAAGAAGCTCTGTTTTGGGCCAAAGTGTGAGTGCTAGTTGTCTTGCAGACAGTAATTCAGACAAGATGGCATGGCGGGTAGGAGCCTGGTACAAGAGTCTGGTGGTTAGGGTCTCAGTGGCTCTGTCACCCTGGACAACTTATCTACTCTTTTTAAACTAACTTTCCAATCTGTAGTGTAGAAGTATAATGATAGGGAGAAGCTGCAAAGAGTAAATGAGTTAATGACAGCGTTACACTGAGCACGGTGACTGGCCTATAGTACGTACTTAATAATATAGGCTTTTTGGAGTCCATGAGCAACACTTCAGGCATAATATGCCTGGTTCAGCCTGATTAAGGCTGTAAAGCTGAATTTGGGAACAGGAGCTATGACTCTTTGGATGAAGAGTGAGGCAGAGCCTTGGACCTAAGAGAAAAATTCATATAACAGTATGAATAAAACTGGAGAATAACATGGCCCCATCTCCAAGACTGAATGTTTTGTTTTGCTTTGGTGTTATGAGCATGATTAGCTTCAGCTCCTTATCAATGTACTTACCCTTATAAATAATTTATATACATAAACATTTATTTACATCAGTTTACAACAATAGAAGACTTTGAGATACTATACTCTTAAATTTTCTATTGATAAAATTCACTCTAGATATGAACTATGTTTACTAAGATAGCAATTTGCAATTTCTTTTGTCAGTGGGAAGAATAAAATAGCTTCAGTACAAATTGATTGAAATAAATGTTTTGGGGGGAAACAGGTTTTTTCAGTAGTTAAATAAATTTAAAAATACAGTGCTTGGGGGGAATACATGTGTGGAATTTGCCTAATGCGTTTTGGAAATGAAGAAACAAAGTCTGAACAGATACTAATGTATCAATTAGCTATGGTTGATGTTCACTGCTTGTAATTTACAAACTGTGTCAGCAGATGGCATACGTGAGCTTTAAATTTGTAAAGTTTTGCTTTAACCCAAAGCACTGCAGGAATGGCAAGAATCAAGGCAACTGTTTATTGACGGCTTGTTTTTAACCTCCAGTCCTTAAAAATGGACCTGGCATAGACTTTTAACTCTGAAAGCCCTTTCTATTTTCTTATTAGATTGCTAAACTGAGGAGTGTACACTGTGCTTACGCTGAGAGAAAAAAAGAATACATTATATTGTACTGAACATGCTACATTTTACATTTTGCAAACTATTTTCAGCTGTTGCTGAAACTATATTCTGCTGTTGCCGAAAATACATAGAAATGAAGTAATTCAAATATATTTGTAAAGTTTGAGAACCAGTGCCTTGAGAACCCAACTGCTTTAATAATGTTTTATTGGTAGTGAAACCATACTCCAGAGGATTAATGAGGTTGAAACCAGCAGTTTAAAGCTTGTTTTTCAGAGAGCTAGTTTCCCCTAACTAGCTATCGTGTGTTTTTGGACCCTACTAACAAATTCATTAGCTGTCTCTGCAGAAAGCTGGACCCAAGGTCAACTGATAAGGCTCCAGCCTGCGCCTTACTTACCTGAGATATGGAGTCCAAGTCCCCATCCAGTTTATAGCAGCTCTCCTGGCTCTCTGGGAGGAGCATGCCCATAGTCCCTTCTCCTTGTCCTAAGATAACCTCCTGACATCAGGGCTGTTTCATGCCTCCTTGTTGTTAGTGAACATGGGATGTATGTTACATATATGTTTGCTCAATGCACATACCCCATCTTTCTTCATGAACAGTCCTAAGTTTTCCTGTCCTTTTCATCAAAATGTATGTAGTCTCAACACCCATGATTATAAAAATCGTGTTCTTTTCTCCTTCAGGGGGGTGGATTTGAGACTTGTCCTCACATCTTCTGGTCTGGCTGCCTCTGGAATTAACCCTTTCCTTGCTACATCCCTGATGTCTCAGCAAGTGGCCTTGCAGTGCACCATCAGGAAGATGGATTTGGGTTTGGTTCCAATAGCCCCGCCTGTCAGCAGCAGCACCTGAAGTGTGCTGAGAAATGCAAGTTCTTGGGCCTCACCTTAGGCTTCCTGAATTGTAGGTCTGGGGATGGAGCTCAGCAATCTGTTTACCAAGCCCTCCAGGTGACTGTAATACCTGCTAAAGTTTGAGAACCAGTGCCTTGAAAGAAACTTGAATTACGGGAGAGGCTCTCAAGTGATCATTTTTATTCAGATATAATTGATATAAAAGCAGTAATAATTACTGTGTGCTATTTACTGTTCACACACAGTAAAGTTTGCAAAACAACGAACATAAAATAGTACACAATTTGCATAGAATCAGAGACATAGAATGCCATTGCTTAATTTCCACACATTGCTTATACTGAATGAAAAATTTATGTTCCCTTCTAGACTCTACCAAAAGGGATAAATTATGGTAAATTGTGCATTGGAATTTAGCTAAACTAATGAATTAAAATTAAATCAAAATATGATTATTTCCAAGGAGTACAGAACCATCTTCAGGAAGGAAGGAAAAGAATTCCCTATAAAAGGGAATTTGTTTTAACACGTGTGCATTCCATGCTTTCTCAGGCATAGTTAATTACTCCTACAGTTCTGTAGCTGAAATAAGAGGCACAACTATTCAAATTGACAACAAATAGGGGCACCTGCATGGCTCAGTTGGCTAAGTGGTCTACTTCGGCTCAGGTCATGATCTTGCCTTTCAGGACAGTTCAGCCCTGCATTGAGCTTTGTGCTGACAGCTCAGACCTTGGATTCTGCTTCAGATCCTGTGTTTCTGTCTCTCTCTGCCCCTCCTCTGCTCACAGTCTCTCTCTCTCTCTCCAAAAATAAATAAAGTAAATTAATTAGCAACAAATATACACAGGCCATGTTTTTATCTGTAAATAAGTTATGCAAAACCTGCTTATCACTATGATAATTTTATTGTAAACACTGCTTTGCCTCAATTACCTTCCTACCTGAAAATTTTTATTAATTTTTGTGTTAATTCAGAATTTCTCAAAGAACACATAAACTTCTGGTTCCCATGAAGAAGCAGTGTTTATTCAACTTCTGCATTCTAAAGGCAACCTTTCTTCTTGTCCATAATGCATAAACACAATTTTTACACTTTTAATGGATTACTTGTAAATCAGGTGCTTATGACGGTGACAATAAGAGCAAAAGACAAATAATCATTACTTCTCACTCTCTAACAACGGAATTATTTGTGTCTTTCTCAGTTTTGTGGTAACTACATACAATATTGTTCAAACACCCTGAACTTTATGCTTAGATTTTACTTCTTGGCTGGAATTGAGATTCTCTGATTATTACCTAAGAATACATGTGTTATAATTCAATAGAAAGATCTAGATATATACATATATAATTTAAAGATGAACTTTAAAATATGGACTTTGATAAAATCATACTAATTTTTAGTTCTAGTTACTTGAGGTGGCAAGCATCTAAGTATCAATTATTAACAGGAAGGCAACTACATACCATTTGAATAAAAGATTCTAGTTTAAAAGGATCGGTTTAAACAGTAAAATGAGAATTGTACTCTCTAGCTCTATCCATGTTGTTGCAAATAATGAGATTTCATTCTTTTTTTATGGCTGAATAGTATTCCACTATATATACACCATATATACTATCTACACACCATATATACTATATATGGCATAGTATATATGTACTATATATATATATATATATATACTATACTATGTGCTATGTATATACTATAATATATAGTACATATATACTATACTATGTGCTATGTATATACTATAATATATAGTACATATATACTATACTATGTGCTGTGTATATACTATAGTATATAGTACATATATACTATACCATATATAGTACATATGGTATGTAGATTTTATATATATATATATATATATATATATAATCAACTGAACTACCTAGGTGCCCCTATCCATTCATCTATTGATGTACACTTGGGTTGCTTCCATAATTTGGCTATTGTAAATAATACTTCTATAAACATGGGATTCATGTATCCCTTTGAATTAGTATTTTTGTATTTTTGTGGTAAATACCCAATAGCACAATTAGTGAAACAAGAGAAAGACAAATACTGGGGAGCGTGGGTGACTCAGTTGGTTAAGCGTCCAACTTCTGCTCAGGTCATGATCTCACTGCGCCTGACTTTGAGCCCCACATCGGGCTCTGTGCTGACAACTCAGAGCCTAGAGCCCGCTTCAGATTCGGTGTCTCTCTCATGCTCTGCCCCTTTCCTGCTCATGCTTGCTCTCTCTCTCTCTCTCTCTCTAAAGAATAAACATTAAAAAAAATTTTTTTTAAAAAGTAAAAGACAAATACCATATGATTTCACTCATGTAGAATAAGAAACAAAACAAATGAGCAAGAGGGTAAAAAGAGAGAGAGAGAGAGAGAAAGACAAGCCAAAAAACCAACTCTTAACTATGGAGAGCAAACTGATGGTTACCAGAGGAGACATGGTGAGGGATGGTTGAAGTAGGTGATGGGGATTAAAGAGTGCACTTGCCGTGATGAGCACTGAGTGATGTATGAAATTGTTGAATCACTATATTGTATACCTGAAGATAATATAATGTTGCATGTTAACTGTACTGGAATTAAAAATTTTTAAAAAGAAAAGAATAATAAAAATAATTTGGGCTGTGTATGTGAGTGTATGTGTGTAGCCTTGAGAACTAATGTTGGCTGGGAAGGAGTAGAGGAGGTATGATAGGGGCAGGGGTGCTTTCTGAGGCTATGATGTCATCTTTATATAATGTACTGCCCTTTTAGGAAAGCTCGGGCTGGTATTTCTTCTAAGACCCTGGTTCCTTCCGAACTAGACTTTACCCAAGCAGAGTTTCCGTATTGTTAAAAAGATTTTCAAATCCAAGGAATGTGGCTGGCAAAATTAGCATGGTGCTTGCAAGATTACCTATAGGCACTCTCATTGACTTCTCCCTCCCATTAGCTGACCACAGAACAAAAATGGGAAACTCTTTCTTTCTTTCTTTCTTTTTTTTTTTTACTATTACCTTAAAGCTGTAGTTTAATAAACCATCAGTTGGCTGCAGAGTTTGTGTGGGGTGAATTCACAGATCTTTGACACTAAAAACATTCCAAAGAATGGGATATAAAGAGTTTGAAGGTGGGAAGTAGATAAAAATGAAATTTAGATAGTGCATTTTGATGCATAATTTACTCTCAAGTTATTGAACAAAATGCGTATTAATGGAGCCTCCTCAAGACTCTCTCTTATGACCACAAGGTGCTCTTAATACTTCTATGCTTTGGAAATTATTACAGTAATGAATTTATCTTTATCCAGTGGCAAAGGGACTTTCCCAGTGGTGAAAGAACACAACAGCGAGCAGAACTTTACAAGGGAAGACAGTGCATAAAAGTCACTATTTGTCAGTAAAATAAAAATCTAGAACTCCAAGATTCACACCAAAAGGGGCATTTCTGGTTGAGGATCAGTGACTAACGAAAGCACCCTTGCATCTCACTTTCCCTTGACGTTTCCTGTGATTCCTGCTGTCATGAACCATATCGGCTTTAGAGTGACGCCTACAGTGCTAGCTCCCTTGAATAAAACCTCTTCTTCCAATGTTCTTTGGCACAAGTGAATAGGTTAAGCTAGAGATTTAAAAGAAGAAAAAGATACTACAAGAAAAGAACATATCTGATATATAAAGGCAACATTTTGGTTAGGACTAAGTTAATTTTCTCTATAGCTTACTGATTTAATCCCCTGATGAAACCCAAAAAGGAATAATCTTGCCTCAATTTCTCATTTAGAACTCCCTGCCTGTTTCCAATGACCTCCTAGATTTTCCAACCTTTTTACATTCAAGGTATGGAGAGTTCACATTTTCTCTTTTGTTATCTGGGATCCTTCTTTTGAATTCTTGTTTCCAATTGGAGCACACATCTATTTACCATGTGACTAGCATTTCTGTTGAAGCCACTTCTGTCATGACTGCTGCTGACTGGAATTTGCCAGCTGCTTCAGGAGTAAGGAGTCCTGTTAAGCAAACCTGGGTGCCTCAAGTGAGGTGAGAAGCTGTCAAAACTTAGCAACTATGGAGATAAAGTTTCAGGTCCAAGTGCAGGAACTAAAAACTGAAATCAAAACACTGCCATGAACCAGACATTTGGATCTGAAATCAAAAGAAGCAGAACACATAAAGGGCAGTGGATCCCAAGAGATGGAGTTGTGGTTTGTTTTACAAACTTAAGGGTGTACACATTGCATGATTTGGTTGAATAAGCTTTAAGATTTATGGGTACAACCAGAAATGACCTTACCTTTCAGGTGAAATATAAATGTCTTACCACTTTACCCATATTTCATATTAAATAAATTATATTAATATGATAGAGGAATATTCACATTTATAGACAACGTATATTATACAGCACTTGACAAATGGCTACCTTTCACCTGCCGCACTACCATCCTTTTTGCTGATCAATAGCAATAGGCTAACAAATATCACAACTATTTACGCTATTACGATTTGAAAAAACAGCCTCTCCAATGATTTTTTTTATTATAAAAGACCTAGAGCCTTTTAAAATTATATTTAATTTAAAAACATATTTTTCTCAGAGATTGATGTAGAAGATATTAATATAATTAAAAGACACAAAAGACACATAAGTCCAGGTCTCAAAAGACTTTTTAGATAGTAATGAAAGGGAGTGAACATCTAGACAGCATAGGGCCTTTAGAGTACATTTATATGAATAAAACTGAGTGTTACTTCCTTCCTTGGCTGGTTTACAATGAGGGACAGAGCAAGTGATGACAGAGTCCCCTCCCACCTAAGGGAATCACAGCTTTTCTTTCCAGAGCAATGACCTTGGAAAGCCCAAGGAATTATTTCCAGCCTTGCAACAGGATGCTGTGAAATGACATTTGAGGACCCCTATCTTAGTGAGTAGGTAAGGACAAATACCCTGATTAATTAATACAAAGAGCAGTCATGTGTCCTGATTCCTTGAGATTAATCAAACACTTGATGCACATTTGACAGGATCTTAGGATTTTCTGTGGGGCTTCTGACAGTCTTCTAAAGTCTCTCTGGCAATTTTCAGTAACAACACATTATGGCTCTAGGGGTGGGCTTGCAATTTACTGTGTGGCTGAGAGTAGAGCCTTTGGGTGTTAATGAAAGTTAATGACTTTGAAATCAAAAGTCCGTAGTTGATGTGAAGAAAAGTAAAGATGAATCTTCGTTCCTAAATATTTCCAGTTAAATGAAAGCTATATGCCTATAACTACTTAATATAGATAATATTGGACTATTAAAATTTTAAATAAATTTATTTAGATCGAGGGTTTGACTTTTTGCAATATGTTTCTGTATTCATTCCTAGTAAAAGACTTTTGTATTCAGTAAATACTTTTCCTGGCAAAAAGAAAAGAAAAAGAAAAAGAAAACTTTTATAAAGTTTTTCTAGACATCTACGTTTCCAGCAATTTCTGAATTGGTTACCTCTGCTCTGAGTAACTTACAACCTGTGATTTATGGTTTTGGAATAATTGAATTTTTTGGCTGTCATATACTTTGAATAAAAAATATAACATATGTTTCCAGAAAATGATTTAAGGAAGACAAGAGTGAAGTGATGCCAAGTTCTGAAACTTTATTTGGAAACTGTGTTCTAACCAAATGGTACTTAAGATGCTCTCTCTGAATTTCTAAAATGTGTTTGCTAAATAATCTTGGAAAATGTAGTCTTGGACATACGGTTTCTGAACATGCTACTTTTAAGCTAAGTCAGTGAAAGCACTGGAGGCCAGCATATTTTTCTCACCTTCCCAAGCATTAGAAATGCAGAATTTTTCATTGGTGCATGGTAATAGGCTGAGTAAATTTCTTCAAAAGTAGGAATTACACATCTCATTTTACCTGTCAAACATAAAATATTTAGTTATTTAATCTTTTATGAATAGATTTTTTTTAAAATATGAAATCTCTATAGCAACTTTTAGACTTTATTATGGGTTTGGCCTACACTGTATTTTTGGTAGTTTTTTTCAGTCCATGGATTTAACTGGTCTGTCAATTTCAAATTCCATGGAGACTTTACTGATTCTTTCTTTTCACCCATTTTATTACAATGATAATTGGTTGACCAAGAGTTAGAGACAGTTCCCTCCTATGTGCTTTTGATTAGAATTTTCCTATAGAACTTTCTGAGATGATGAAAATATTCTATAACTGTTGTCCATATGTGGCTATTCAAGCACTTGAAATGTGGCTAGTTCAACTGAGAAGCTGATATTTACTTTTGTTCTGATTAATTTATGAATATATTTAATCACATGTGGTTAGATCAGTGGCTACTCTATTAGATAATATAGGTAGACCTTAGAACAGTGAATTTATGACCCTGAGCAATTCAAGTCTACATTTGTAAGTAGCATTAACATTGGCTGCTCTGGATTGTATTCAAGGATTTTTCTCAGCGGTTCTAAATTAGGGGGCAATACTTACCTGTCAAAGAGATAGGTGAAAATGTGTTAGGACATTTTTGGTTATTAGGACAGGGGTATCCTCCTGACGTTTAGTGGATGGGGACCAGAGATGCTTACTGACCTGAAATGCATAGGACAGTCTGTGCAATGAATTATTGTCTACACCAAATGCCAAGAGCAACAATTTGACAAACATAAGGTCAGCAGAGTTCTCTGAATACTGTGGTTTCATTTGTGAGATCCCCTACAACTTGAGTCCTATTTATAGCAAAATCTATCTCCTACAATGTGTATCTTATTAACTCCTGCCTCCTCCAGACCTCACTTTCTTATGTTCATTTTGTCCTGTATCTTCAACCACCTCCTCTCTATATTTGAACAGACTTCAGTGTCTCCTGTCTCAGAAAATACCCTCTCTGAATTCCATATCCACTACTGGGACTCTCTCTGCCTCTTCATTCACAGCATCCTGTCCCCTGCAATCTCAGAACCTATTGGGAGAAACTATTTTTTCGTGAAAAAAAGTTCATACCATATGTAGTTTCAAAGCACACCATTTTATTATATAGACATATCAATAGAGTCATCATACTATGTTTCACTTCCAAAAAATTGTATATATGTGTGTGTGTGTTTATACATACATACACATATATGTTTAAAATTTTCCAAGCAGAGTCCACTTTTATTCTTTTATGCTTATAATAACTGCACCTTTTTGTAACTAGTCTCTATAGCACACTACCACACTAGTTTCACATATATTTTTCCTAATTTACTTTCTCCCAAGAGTAGGCTCACACTAAAACTGTAATGCAGTCACTTAAAATATTCCAGTTCATAATTCATTGTGAAAATTAAATTTTCAAGTACTTGAACAATCTCTTCCTAACTCCCTCTACTTAGTTCAGAAAGAATCACTATACATCACAAATAAATCCCTCTAGATAATGGGGTCCTGAAAATATTGGAATAAAATAACTACATTTAAAGACATATTTATACTTGGTTATATACACTGTAGACTATTTGGATAATTGTAATGATTGCATCTCTTCTTTATATCAAAGCAATGATATGCCTACTTTTGTCCTTTGATGGGTGATTTCATATATTATTTCAAAAGGCATTAAAACATCTTACTGATGTATTATAACTCTGTATTATACAAACATGTCTACAAAGAAATGCTACCGGAAATTAGAGACAGTGGTTATTCCTTCAGTACAAAACTACATCCTTGCATAAATCCAGTAGAGCCAGATATATACAAAATATCTTCACTGTATAGTTTAGATTTTCAGTGACAATGATTATGCCTGTTTGTGGCATCAAAAGAACAGTGATAATGTTGATTCACTGTTGAGGTTGCATTTATGGGCAACTACTGTAAAGTGCTGGATAATGAAGTTATTCATATGAGTTAGGAGACTTCAAATACTACACTAAACAACCAGAGTCCAGCTATTTCTTTTGACTATATACAGCCAGAATTTTTTATGAGTTGACTTTAATAGGACAGGATTGATAATGTTTCTCTAAAACTAAAAGACCTTCAGATTTTCATTAACTGAAATTATTGTTTTGTTATCATAATTAAAATGCATTTGTTTTTCCAAAGTATAACATGTTCTCATTCTGAATATTAAAGGTTGAATTTAGCTGTGGTTCAATAAGTAACTCATAAAAATGACTTGAAAATTAACTAGCTTTGGAGAAAAATAAAAGTATATAATACAGTGACAATTACATATTTTAAAATATTAGATTTTTTAATCTGTTACCAGAGGTTGTATTCTCATAAATATTTTCAGAGACCATGCTATTTTCTTGCCTATTCATATTGTCATAGATTTCTATTTTAACATTCCATTATGGAAGAGAAGAATAGAATCTAGCTATATAAATGTAGGTCTATTTCCTTCTACAAATAACTCTTTCAGGTTCTTTGGATAAATGTATTGTTAAAAATAGTCTGTATTGTTTCATGTAAATTATAAGGTAAAAAAAAACTAAATTAAATTCTAGCAAAGCTAACTGTAACTTTACCTTTTGGGCATACATCATCTGGGCTGTAAGGTGTTGAAATAGAAGTATAATGAATAATCATAAGTCATTATGTCTGTATTTATAAATGTGGAGGTATGTGATTTAAAGTTGTTATATTTATAAATCAGTACTAATCATTGTTATTACATAAATACCCTAATAGTAAAATAGCCAAATAAGCAATCTATCTGTATACTGCCTTATTTGGATATCTCAACTCTATAAATATGAGTTACAATGATATTTACACACAGCAGACATAATAAAAAGAATAAAAATGAACAAATTTAGAAGAAATCAAAGGTGTGATTTTATGAGCATAGAAAAGCCTTGAAAAAATGCTTTCTCGTATCTTTGGGGATAGAATCTTGATAATACCTCAACAGCATTGTAATTTCTTTTTGACTACCTATTCACATTCATGAAAGCTATAAATATATGCTATATATATTTTCCATATTTACAGTATATGTACACACATACACACACACTTTATTTTATTCTTAGGCTCATTCATGAATATGCAGATCAATCTGCATGGTATGATCAAAACATATTTATTTTCCTTAAATGATATTCACTTATAATTTTTCACTCTTGTGCAAAAATGCAAAAATATCATACAGATTACTATTTTCTCTCTCTAAAAAATTCTTTTTTATGCTTTAGGGTATTTTTTCATTTACAAATAAATTATGAAATATAGTTCATTCACAAATTGGAAATAATTATGTTTTTACAACAAGGCATTGCTGAGGTTTTGATTTGTGGTATTCTTGAAGCCATTGTCTTTCAAAACAAAGACATCAGTAGGTTATTTTTGCTTCTTGATTATTTGTACTTTTGATTATTTATATGAAATATATCATTACAAATCTAATACTCATGCTAGTCAAATAACGTTTTTGTAGAATATGAATCTGCTTATTCCTCTTTTTTTTTCCCTGAAAAATCCTTAGAACAATCTGGAAAGTCCACTAAAATTACTGCACTAGAACATTTCTGGAAGGTTTTCACGCAATAAAAAAGCTGAAGAAATAAGTGAGGCAAAACTGTGGGAGAATAATTGCAGTGGTTGCTCAAGAGAGATAACAGCAAATGCAAGAACTGTTTTAATTTTATCTCCTAGTCCTTTGGTATTTCCTTTCCTCATGAAAATTCTAAAAAATGTTCAGTTCTTTAAAACATGGTTATACTCTTCCATTAAATATCAGTTGTGGTCCTCCATTGCTCATGTTGTCTGTCATTTCCTGTTAGGAAAATAAGAGGAATTAGTTAAACTTTACTTCCAGAGTAAGATACTGATTTGGTTAATGAATTTGCAAAACAGAAATTTCGAGCCACTGAAAAACTTGTTGAGTTTTGGGGAAGGGCAAGGATTGATATTGTTGCATTTGAGAAAATGAAATTTCATGGCGTCTTGGAGCACATGAAAATGTTGAAATGATAGTCTCTTAGACCAAAGTCTTCTACACAGAAAAACAGTTTAATCTGTCCCCAGTGCCCTGAGTCTTTCCTTTTGTTCCTCAACTTTATTTTGGAAAGACCTCACCTAGAAAGAGTATGACTAAATGCTTCCATTTTTTTTCTCCATTGCACACGCTTCTCTGCTGAGCATGCCAACAAAGTGCCAACATATTCTAGGGGTTAACTTATTCTATAGAAAGCTGGGTGGCCTTTGAGGCCCGCAAGGGAATCATTGCTTATACATAATGTGGATTACTAATAAATCACAATGGGAAGGACTGGTTTTCATGACACTACCAATACTACAGTGAAAAAAAGTCAAACAGTAAAAACTCTTATCAAGTTGTTTAAGGTATCAATTACTAAGATGTTAGTAAGGAAAGCTACATGGAAGGCAAATGAAAATTTAGATATAAATAAGTTCCATTTGCAATTTTAGAAAATGTGAATTTAAGAAAAAATTAGACGTTTTGAATTCATATGTTTTATTGAACATTAAACTCTTCCCTAAACATTAAAGGATAATAAGGAGATAGGAAGCCCATTCATGTTTATAATGTTAGTATACCATATTATAAAGAATATTTAGGCAAAAAATATCTAAAAATCTTTTCACACTTGAACAAGCCTATTTGCAAAAGTATATAGTAAAGAAAATTCAAATCAAAATTATTTGCTCATTTATCTCAAGCCCATCAGTTTACATCTAATTTCTATTAGAGTGAATTAGAAATTTATCATTTAAATTCACCTTTTAAGTACATTAAGAGCTCATGTGTTTGCTTTTGTAAACTTTAGAAATTTTTCCAATATTTGATAAATGAAAAGGTATCCATGCTTTATTCTGAATCACTTCTCTTTGAAAATTCAATATAGAAGATGAAATAAAGATTCATGCTTCCTGTATTGGGTGGTTTGGAAAGTTACTTAGGAGGATCCATGAAGGACTGGAAGGTAGGAACTGACCTGATTTTTAGAACTTTGCTTTTGAAAACTTTATTGTCTTACAGATTCGGTAGAGTTTCTTACAAGAAAATTCTGAGAAACAGACAATATGCATAGAAGACTTTTCTTCTTACATCAAGATCTCTCTCTCTATGCAAAGTACGGGGCCCCTAGGGAGCTGTCTTATACCTGGGTATCCAATATACCTCCTCAGTAAGGTTCTGAGGAATTACAAGATAAAAAGCCTAGAAACTTTAACTCCCTGGAGATAAAGACTGAGGGAAAGTGAAGGTCCTTTGGTGCCAGCCACCTGCTTTTGTGGCCTGGCAACGGGTCAGTCTAACTGGGTGGATGGCTCTGCTAGACATGTACATGGTAAAAGTAGGCGTGGAAATGCAGTGGTGTTGTTGGGCTGAGGTTAAGCTTAAAGACAAGAAGCCTGATTTGAGGTTTCATTCGTGAACTCACTGTGGGTAGCAAGATAAAATAGAAATGATTCTTCAAAAATGATCTTTAACAAAACTTATTCAGCTTTCTCCCTTCCATTAGTGCAAAAACAACTTCCTAATGAATTTATAGTAATAAGATTCTTAGGTGCTTATTCTCTGAAAGTGAATTTGCATTCAAAAAGTTGCTATGGGGGCGCCCAAGTCAGTTAAGTGGCCAAATCCTGGTTTTGGTTCAGGTCATGACCTCATGGTCTGTGGGATCAAGCCCCATGTTGGACTCCATGCTGACAGCAAAGAGCCTGCCTGGGATTCTCTCTCTCCCTCTCTCTCCCCGCCTCCAATGCTCAGGTATGCATTCACTCTCTCTCTCTAAAAATAAATAAAATTTTTAAAAATTGGCTTAAAGTCCATGAAAACTAATCTAATGTTTAATACTTTATTGCAGGATGAAGAAAAAATCCAGTGTTTAAAAATCTTAACAAAATAGTTTTTCTAATGAAATTCACACTAATATGAACAAAGTAAAATTACTGATAAGAGAATATAGCAAAAATTATGTTTTAAATGTATTGTAATCTTCAATTTATTTGCAAACAGGCATGTCCAACTTAACAAGAAGAATGCACTCTAAATTTGGGCAGGATCAAATGGGACTATTTGCAAATATACTTTCTGCAATGGGGCCAAAGTATCTTGGTGGCTTTCTACATATCCAATTATATTGTTTAACCAAAGCAAGAATGGTGGGTGACTATTTATTTTTAGCAATCCAAAATATAGAAAATAAATTTGAAATGTACATCAGATAATTTTATGAAAAGATGGCTTTCATACAGCATTTTTACTGTATTAGTGTCAACCTTGGGTTATCTGCTCATGCAATTTTGGAACAATGGAGATAACAGTTTTTCTTTATCAGGCTCACCTATTATTAAAAATGGAAACTCTGGTCTGTAAATGATGATACGGAGTCAGAATTATGATGTAGCAGAAAATAAAGGAGTCATGAATCATCCAAACAGAAGTGTGTTTGGATGCTTATAGGAGGCTGAATATTTTAAATACTCAACCAACTTTCAAGCTGCAAGACTCTGCCATGTAGGTTTATGTTGGATCCTCAAAGTAGTTCTCATGAAAGCGATACTTTGAGGAACAACAGACATTACAACAGACTGATCTGCTGACATCATGGCTTCCTAGAAGAGGCAGTGGATCCTGCAGTGACATTACAACATGGTAACTCCCTAAAAATCAGCATACCTTGTAGGTAACTCTGGTGTCGGGGGCACCACCGGGCAGCTGGGCAAGTCGGTTATTTCAATAGCCCTCAATCTCTAATATAAATATAACAATCATATAATAAATATTGCACAAACATATACAGAAAAAACTAAATCACACTAGTATGAAAATAGAGCACAAAAGAGCCACTATCCAAATATATAAGGATAATCTATTTTTAACAACCCATTTCTTTAAATTACAAGTCCTGCTATTTGTACTATAACATTTTTTTGAAGAACATGTGTACATCTGTTTAAAATTGCTTTTTTCACAGAACAGTTTAAGAATATCTACTCCACTTATTTGAATGTATCGATTGCATACAAAATGGAAACACATAAAACTACAGAATACATATTTGTTTCTTCAAAATAACATTATAAAGGAATATGCAGTAGTAATTCTTGCTACTCTTTCTTCTGTTTGTGGTTATGCAGTTTTATTTCCATGATACCAAGTAAAATATGATGTGGCCATTATCTCAGCAAGCTTATTTTACAGATGTTTTATCTTTTCCTTCATAGGTCCAGTAACAGGAACTGAATTAGGAAATATGTGCAAAATGTAATAGAAACACAGACAGCTCACTCTATCATTTGTGCTTTAAGCAGTAAATGTTTTCCAGATTGAATGGGCTTCATGAAACAATTATGCAAGAATATTACTTAAAATACAGGCAAAGCTACTCAAATATGCATGGAGTTTAGATGAGAATTTAATGAAGCTTTATGTGGGTTGTAATATAAGCATTGATAGGCAAGGCTTTTTGTGGCCTTATTAAAAGGTCCTTTTATGCTTGAAAATCTAATTTACATAATCAAATGCATCCACTTACAAACACAAGAGGTGAGCCAGAAAGGAGAATTCATCAGATTTCTAAAACTGGCATTATTGAGTTGCGAGTGTATTTGGTTTATGTGCTTTTCCTCAGTACAGTATATTCAAATCCATATTTATAAGGCATTCAATATTTTATGAAATGCTAATTTAGAAACAGTGTTTCTGTATAGATAGAGAGCTATGAAATTGTTGAAAATAGATGCACCCAAAATAGCAGAGAAAAAATAATAGAAAGTTCCTATTCTTAGTCCAATAGGGCCAAATTTATAAATCCAATTCCTCAAATTCTCATCTAAGCTGCAAGCTGGTTCACCAAGTTTTGACGACAGTCTTCATTCCATGCTCGCAGTGAGCAGAAAAGGTACAAAACTCACTTTCTCGGCCATTTCATGAGAGTGGTGCAGCGAATGTTCCCTTTCAGAGAACATCCTCCTCTGCTCGTAGCTGGCTAGTCGACACGTGAGCCAGGAAGACAGGGTGCAGCCGCCGATCCCAATGCATGCGAGAGACATGGAGGCCAGATGCAGAGGATAGAGGGAAGAGGTCTTCTTCGTCACTGCCCGAAGGAACTGAAAATTCAGGATGCCCCCAATGAGTCCACAGATGCAGCAGGCAGAAAAAAGGATCATCTGACAGGAAGAAGGAAGGGAGTGTCAAAGGTGAGGAAGCAAAGCCAACAGAACATAGCTCTGGGGCCTGCCTCACTTCTGAGCTACAGTAAAGAGAACGTGCTTGAGGTCTTCTCAGAGGACAACAGCTACAGTTTCACCAAGTTTCCATGCAACCAGACTCAGTGGAGAGAGGGCACAGAGCAGTGTTTCAGAATGAATAGCTGACCGTGTAAAAGCTGGGATACTTCTTTCAAAAACCCTGAAGTAAGCAAAATTTGTCTTCTAGGTAGATTTAGATTTAAATAACATTTACTACCTAGCAAGTGCTTACTATGCTAGGAACTTGAACAGATATCATCTCAGTTCACCTACCCAGAAAACCTCTGAGAGAAATTGTGATATACACTTAGGGAAATCAGTGGTGAACCGGTAAAACTCAAGGTTAGGGACTGAATCCAGATTTTCTGACTCTAAATACAGTTTCACTATGTTAATTCCCCTAAAATATCTAAATATCTTCTCATTGAATTGTCATTAGTTCCAACAAACTTCAAATGTTTATATTCCTTTGCTAAGTGAGCTTAGAGAACTTAGTTAACCTCTTCTTTTCATTTACAAGAGTTTTATTCTGGGTCCTTTTCCATAGGATAGGTTACGGACTCCCTGTGAACTGGCCCTTTATATTACAAACCTTTCCTTACTCTGTGGCACCACAATGAAGAATACGATACACATTCCAAAAATACTATCTGGTTGTTCTGGGGAAACACAGGATGTGGCTTTACTTTCAATTTTATTATTGCTTTGATCTGGGTCTCTATAAAGAGAACTGGGGAGGCAGGGTGGTATTCAACCTAAATGTTACCCATTTAGCTGAATATTCCAAAACTTTAACAATTTTATTTTGTACGCATTGTCTAAGTTCCCGTATGGGCTTCCTTTATATTTTATAGTGCGATACTAACATAATAATATAAATGTATTTCTATTTTTCTTCAGAACATGGTCTGCACTCCAGTCACCTCTTTTGACAATCATATAGCTTGTTCATTTCTGTCTCAATGATATTTTTCACTTTCTGGAAATTATTTTGCTTCTTTTTGGATTCCTAGATGGAAGACTCAAATTTAGTCTTTTCTTCTTCAGCAAGGCTTCCTGGATTTACTGACTTCCTCCTTTGACATAATTCGATAGAACAAACAGCTATTTAACTTAATTTAGCATTTAATTTGACATAAGGAATTGTTTGCTGCTGACAATTAATTGACTTCAGCAAGCATTTATTGAATACCTGGCATCTGATACACCCTGAGTGGGGCAGCTGTTGGTATTACAAAAAAAAAATAGCTCATGTTACATGACAGTCTTGTGTGAGAGAAGATCCAACATTTCAACATGGCATAGTAGGTATTAAGAAAGAGGGATGAACTGGTTGCCCTTGGAGTAGGCAGAAGAACTTAGCACCACAGGAGTTTCAGACAAGGCTTCCCTGATAACATGCCATCTAAACTAAGTGCATGCCACTCCCAGAGAAGGGTAAAGCCATGGATGTATGAAATAGAATAATGCAATAGCATGGTTGGCAGAAAGAATACCAGGTATTTCATTTTTTTCTCTCACTTAATTCAGCATTCTAATTGTGTCTGTCTCACAATATTCATTACCAAGACTGAAAATCCAATGATGGATGAGTGTATCTTTTTATAGTTAATTAAATATAATAGTGAATATCAATTACCCAATAACTGCGTCATCGCAGGTAGGAATCTGTGGCTCCCAGTTTCACAGAGAATCAATATATGACCTTTTTAAGATGGAATGCAGTTTCCTGGGAAATATTTTGGTGTTCACTTATTCTCAAAAAACCTGGAAAGATGCTACATTCTAGCCTTCAAATAATGAATTACTATTAATTAAGAAAGTAAATGACAAATTATTTAACTATTATAAGAAAACAATGTATCCCTCCTGATATTATTCTTATTCATTTTTTAAAGGCATGACACTTCATTTAACATTTGCAAACAGAATATTCTCACCTAGGAATTAAAATGTTAAAATCTATACCCACATTTACAACCATTTAAGATTTTTGAATTTCACCAGACTACAGAATTTAGACTCCAGAGATATTTGGAGTGGAGAAGTTATCGTGTACTTTGACTGAAGGGTAGAGAATCCTTGATAGCTAAATGTCACGAATGGGAATAACAGAGGGTAAAAGAGGTTAAAGTGAACAGCAGTTTCTAAAAAGTTCAGCTCCCATGATTTTTTTCTTTTATAACTTTTAAAAGAATTAGAAAGACAGAAAAAAGACATTAGGGCCTTTAAAAAAATTCCTCTCCCCCTCCAAAAAAAGTGGGGGTGGCCTGGGTGGCTCAATTGGTTAGGCGTCTGACTTCAGCTCAGGTCATGATCTCACAGTCCATGGGTTCAAGCCCCACATCTGGCTCTGTGCTGACAGCTCAGAGCCTAGAGCCTGCTTCAGATTCTTTCCCCCTCTCTCTCTGCCCTTCCCCCACTTGTGCTCCATCTCTCTCTCTCAAAATAAAAGAAAGACATTTAAAAATTTATAAAATTTAAAAAATAAAAAAATTCCTTCCCCTCCCCTTCTTCTATGAACTGAATATTTGTGTCCCTCTAAATAGAAATGCTGAAGCCTAAGCCCCAATACTATGGTATTTGCAGGTGAATTTTTGGAAGATGATTAGGTCAGGAGAGTAGATTACTCATAAATGGGAGTCAGTGCCTTTATAAAAGAGATGTTTTAGAGAGCTCTCTTTCCCCTTTTGCCACATGAGATCACAGTCAAAAATCTGCAGCCTGGGAAGAGAACCTTACCAGAACCCAACTACACAGGGACCCTAATTGCGGTCCAGTCTCCAGTGCTGTGTGAAATGAATTTCTGTTGTTGATAAGACCCCCAATCTATCATTCTTTGTTATAACAGCCCAAACAGATGAAGACATCTTCCCTCCTTTCCTTACTCCTCTTCTCTTTCTCCTTCTCTGCCTCTTCCTATTTCCTGTCCCTTCCTCTCACATTCTTCCTTTGCTCTTTCTTTCTTTCTTTCCTTTTCTTTTCTTTTCTTTTCTTTTCTTTTCTTTTCTTTTCTTTTCTTTTCTTTTCTTCCTTCCTTCCTTCCTTCCTTCCTTCCTTCCTTCCTTCCTTTCTTTCTTTCTTCTCTTTGTTTCTTTTCTCTTTCTTTTTCTCTTTCTCTTTCTTTCTTCTAAGTTCTAAGAAATTGTTATTATATAGCTATAAAGATTCTGGTAAAATAAACGCATAGGGAGAATGAAGGCCAAATCTAAAAAGTGATGAAAGAATCATAGATGGAAATTAAAAACCTCCAAAAATTTGTATATAAAGATTTCCCTTTTTGTAATTTTAGAAAATTATACCTCACATGTCTAAAGCAATGAGTACTTCATTTTTTTGTCACAGTAGATATTTTCACACAAAAAAAGATGTGATTAGAAAAAGTAGTTAAACAAAAATAACTGCTCTACTCTCATCCCTGTCCTCCTCAAATAACTGGCCTCATCCTGGAAAACTCTTTTTAGGCTCAAAGCCCACTTTATAAGGTCCAAGTGTAGTATTAATTTTTCCAACTTATAAAGGTCTATGATCTTTCCCCTTGCACACAATAAAATATACAACACTTTTTTCTTCTTTTGAACCCTCAAAAAAGCATCGTAGAGGGACATGGGGAATCCACACTTCAACATATAGAAATTGTCTTCCAGTCATTATCAGAGTTAACTGGGAGCATGTTCCATAACTTGGAAAGCCATGACAGCGCCGTAAAACAGCTGAAAACACTAATTATATTCACAGTAATAAAATAAAATTAAGTAAAAAATCATTGGGAATTAACTGTAACTATAACAACACAGCTGTTTTGCTGCATTGCAAAATTAACTTCACAGTAGAAGCCAGTAATCTGTAGGCCCAGTTCCACATTTAAACAGTTAAAGTTCCCATGAACTCAAGCCACGTCTTTTTTAGCTTGCTGAAGAATTCGTGTGTGTCTGGGAGTCTATAAACTGGGAAAGTGGAGATTGTCAACCACAGCAGTCATTATGGGTTGCATATTCATGCATTTAAAGAGTATATCAAGGTCTTTCTTTCTTTTTCTTTTGTCATAGTCTGTAATAATCTTGATGGGGTTTGTTTTGTTTTGTTTTGTTTTTGTTTTTGTTGTTGGGGTTTTTTTTTCTTTGCAAATGAAAAAGCCAGTTTATTTGTCAGTCGTCTTTTCATCCTAAATGAGTAACATTCACTATGTGAGCTGGCTTGTCATCATTTCCATTTTCAGGTTCCTACATTTCAAACACATGTCAATGCACAATACAAACAAAGGCAAAAACTTACAACAAGTCCAGATTTTTTTTTGGCGCACAATATTCCACATATGCCACAAAGAAGAAACTGAAAAGGAAAAGAATAACAATTATTCCACATTCAAAGATAAGAAAATCTGTAGCTTTTTGCTTATAGCTCACTCATGACACTTGTTCCAAGGAAGCTAGAAAATTTTACATCCCCATCAAAAGCTGGAAAGAAAAATGCCTCATTCTGGAATAGTAAGAGATAAAAATGAAAACTTTAATGAAAATGTGCTCTTTGTAAGTCTGATAGAGATAATTGTGGGACTTAAGCAAAACCAGAATCAGTTTTATACCAGGCAAAATTAGGAAGCAAATAAATTTAGAGTTTTGTTACTCCTGTTTTCTTTCACTATCTTCTTATCCCTTTGTACTTTCTCAGGGAGAGAAGTGGTATGACACATTCATTCATAATTCATTTCTAAGCAATTAGAAATCAATGAGCTCCACTACAGGTAGTGAATCACACACAAACAAAAAGATAAGGCATCAGAAAGGGAGATGTTTTTCTTTAGAGACATTCTTTGTATCTCTGAAACTATGTCAGTAAAATGGTGACCTCCTCCCTCATTCTATCAGAAATACTGTCAATGTGGGTATGTTGGAAGAATTCAAGAAGACTATTGGTGGCATGTCATTTCTTGTAAATATACACATTGTTGACATAATTGCTTTGCAAAATCAGCTGCATGAAATCGTCTACCAGTGACACACTATTATATGTTCCTGTTATCGGAAAATGGCAAATCATTTAACTAGGTTAAAAATATTTAGAGCCATTTGAATGTACATTTATACATACATCTGGCTAGAGGCAAACCATATAAATAAAATAATACAATCATTAATACATATTATTCCAGCAAAGGATGTTCAGACTAACAAAGAAAGCTTTGAATGCAGTTAAAGTTTTCCTTTTGACTTTCTTTCAATTCTGCTAGCTCAAGCCTGAACTAATAACATAAATGGTTTTAACTGAGTGTTTCACACATGGGTATATTTTTAAATATACACATAAAATGTTCTAAGAAGTATCTGAAATAAATAATATGCTTGTGAGAAACACCAACAAAATTTTATAAAGAAATAGTGAGTAAGGGAAGTTTCCCTTTGCAGGGAACTTTCTATATAAAGGAACAAAATGATTATAAAGCAGGCAATTATGCAGCAAGACAGATCACAGAACACAAGGATATATAAGAATTTGCTTATATAGATTATCTTTCAAATTAATGGGGAAAAGATCAAGATCCAATGGGATTAGGACACTTTATTAACTGTCCTTAACATCGTACGACAAAATGTCTAGGGAACAGTTTGAATATTTAAATGTATAAAAAAGTATAGTAACATTCACCAAAGTTAAATATTTATATAATTTTAGAGTAGTGGGAAGGATTTACTAAACATAACACCAAAGTGGGAAACACTTAAGACAAAATTATATTTTTGATAGTAAAAAACCAACACATCTCTCAAAGGCATAAAATAGATTGGGATTATATTTGGAAAGCATGTGAAAGACAACTGGTTAATATACTATATAAAGTGATCTGATAAAATGATTTTAATATCATAAAACCATGAGAAGATAAAAGCTCAGAACTTCATAAAACTTAAATACTTGTATACTTTTCAGAAATTTTAAAAAGCTACTTTTGAGTAACCATTTGTCATCCCTACTTTGTGTCCTAGGTCTAGATGAACTTGTTCTCATGTGGACTCTTTCTTACTGATGATCCTGTCTCATGTCTATCAAGGCTGTGCTCAAGCCTTTCCAGGTTTGGACCAATTCTGTACTTCTCAGTGCTTCCAAGCTTCAGATCAAAGCCTTTTCCGTGTTTGCCTGGCTAACCCATTACTCACCCTGAAAGTGCATTCACCCAGAACTCATTCTTGAAATAACCTGAAAGCAGTGGAGTTTTGTGTTACTTGGATCTCTTCTGAAATCTATAAACATTGCCATTATTTATTCACAGCCAAGCCCAAGGGGACCTCCACAGCTTAGGCAGAGCTCTCCATCCCAGCCACTTGGTTAGAAGATCTGGGTGGGAGGAGTGCTTAGGGGGTTTAGTCGGTTAAGCATCAGACTTCAGCTCAGGTCCTGATCTCATGGTTCCTGAGTTTAAGGCCCTGTATCAAGCTCTGTGCTGACAGCTCAGAGCTTAAAGCCTGCTTTGGATTCTGTGTCTCCCTCTCTCTCTTTCTGTTCCTCCCTTGCTCGAGATCTGTCTCTTTCTCTCACTCATGACTTTTATCTTCTCATGAGTATTTCAAAATACTCAAAAATCAATAAACATTGAACAAAAATTTTAAAGAAGATCTAGGTGGCAATAAAATTGTTTCCTTCTATGGTCCACTAAGAAAAGGAAGTTCAGGCCTGGGGAGGAGGAAGGTAGAATACGAAGGGAACCAAACGATATTTTCCACTCTCAATCAGGGGTGGAGTATAAATACTTTTTAATAGTTGCTTCTGTCAGGGTATCCAAAATCCAAACTCCCTAGAGGTAATCTGGAATCTGAGAAAAAACAAACCCATGTAATGGGCAGTATATAAAATCATGGAATTTATGAGGGGGATTTAAGCTGAAATTTAGCCATCCCAGTTTATAAAGAAGTGGAAAGGAAGCACAAAAAAAGCACTGAGTGATCTTTTATTTCACTGGCTATCTGTACCCAAGTCAGAGCACCGGAAGGGATCTTAAAAGATGACTTAATTCAGCCCTTGCAGTGTGTAAGTTGGGGAAGTAGAGGTCTAGACAGGCTTAGCGACTTACTCAATGTCACTCATGGAGGTCACAAATCACACATAATATTTAAGGCTTCTTTAAGTATCGAAATTGATTTCTAAAAAATATAATGGAATGCTTTTCAAAGGATTTTTCAGTGCTAGTACAGTGTGCATTATGTCCAACCAGAAGTGTTCAAAGAACATCTGGTCATCTATAATTGCTCCCCACCCCCCACCATTGTTAACTTTTGGTGTAATAAAAATGGTCACAAGATGAATCAATTGTATTACAGTTTAAAATTAAGTGCACCTTATACAGGGAATTTATTGTTTTTCAAAATACTGTTTGTGCTCAATAGAACTTTATTAAGAATGCATAGGACTCACCTGACATGAAACAAGTGAAAAAGTAATTTTGTTAAAAAGAGCAAAATTGACGGCTGGAAATATATCTAAATTAGATATGCAATTTTACAAGAGAAAATATAATTTTATTTCTGAGAAGATGGGCTGTTTAAATCCAGAGAGAGTCATTTGCTTTACTCTTACTATGAAGTTACATAAATGAAGCGATCTACTAATAGGAAGTGCAAATATGTAATGAAACCAGTTAGCCCTCCAAGTGGAATTCATTTGATTCCAATTTAGATTAAATTCAATACATAACTAGGGTTGTGAGTCATTGTAGGATGAAATGGAGTTTTATGAAATAGCATTCTATATTTGAGTGGATTTTCTTAATGGAATGTCCATGGAGGCTTCTGCTTTTGCTTAAGATATAGAAAGAACAATGATGCTATTCCCACTTAAACAATACGAGAAAGCAGAAAAACTATAGATTGATAATGCTTAAAAGCCCATCAGAATGCTAAGGTGCAAGGCAGTGAAATAACTACAATTCAAAGAGGAAGAAGGCCCTTGAAGAAAACTCTGGATACATAAACCATGCCATTTGTTACAGAGATGGGAGGAGGAGACATGAGTTGTCACATAAGTGGGGGGAGAGGGAAGGGTGAGGGTGCCTATAAAGTAGGCTGGTATAAATAATTTCAATAGTGTAAGCAATCAGACTAAATGTGAATATATACAATTTTCCTAATAAGAGGGAAAATAGAAGGGAAAAAGAGTCTACTAGGTAAAGAAGGAAAGGGATTGTTATAAGATCCCTAAAATGAATAAATGATCGAAAACTTCTTTTTTTCTTCGGCTTTTCTCTGTCTCTCTCTCAGCATTGACCTAAATGCTAGTCAATGAATTTTTTATTAGTATTTCTTTCTGTCCAAGAGAGGTAATTTTACTCTAAAGAGTATAAAAAGCTATTGTAGAATTTGTCAATTTTAAATTATATAATGGAAAATGTTAAAACCACGGTTGTAATGGAAGCAGATAAAGACAGTGACCAGAACAAGCAAGTGTTGGGTGAGGAGATTATGAAAGATGGCCAATATGTTTTATTTATTTTTTTTTCTAGGGATAAAATTTTATTAGGGGATTTTATTTTATTTTATTTTATTATTTTTTTTAAATAGTTTATTGTCAAATTAGTTTCCACATAACACCCAGTGCTCATCCCCACAAGTGTCCTCCTCCATGCCTACCCCTCCTCCCCCCCACATCCACCAGTCCTCAGTTTTTGTCAGCATTCAAGAGTCTCTCATGGTTTGCCTCTCTCCCTTTCCCCCACCATTTCTGCCCTCCTTCTCCCCCTTGGTCCTCTGTTAAGTTCCTCCTAATCCTCCTATATCCGCACACATATGATATTTGTCCTTCTCTGCCTGACTTATTTCGCTCAGCATAACGCCCTCAAGGTCCATCCATGTTGCTACACATGGCCAGATTTCATTGTTTCTCATTATGGCCAATATGTTTTAAAACAGCCTATTAAAGTTTCTGCCCCATAACATTTAACTACCTCAGATGAAACAATTTTCACTGAAATTCACTAGCCATTACAGAAGATATACATACTAGAAAGTAGAAACAATGCTACTTTCCCCCACTTAGGGTAGTGAACCGAACCAGAAATTGAACTTAATACTTTCATAACCATTAGTGACTTACACAGTTTTGCCAAAATTAGCATGTCTTTAAAATATATAGAAAAATTGCCAGGAAAACAAATATTAAATGTTGGGGGAATGATTCAAAAGAAACCTGTTTCTGGTTAAATAGTGTCTTTCTCCTTGTATATGGATTAAAATTTTGATAATTTACTTTTCTACCACCAGTTCTTGAATATTTTTATTCTACTTCAATCACTTGTTTAAGAATGATAACTGGGGTCTCTTACAGGATTATTTTGTAGTTTAGCACATGAAATGCTAGTGTGCCAACATAGTTCATCTTTTTCCTGATACTGTGCTGATATGATTGTGATTTTCTTACATGATACCCTGGCTCGACTCATCAGGATGAGTGGTTTTATTCTCAGTTAAATATAATGAATCATAAACCACTGCATATTAAAATAGATGCAGCTTCAATGACCACCATATTTCATTTTTCCTCAGAAAAAATTTTTTAGTTGTACATATTCATAATAGTGGCTGAAATAAAGCTTTTGTGTTGCAAAGCATTTTGATAGTCTCTCAGTTCTCTAGCAAAAAATGTGTTGAAAAGGAGAATTTTGCTTCTCCTTTTCATGGGCAAGTCAATGAAGAAAAGAAATTATGAAGCAGAGAAACAGTTTTGAACTGCAGTACATAAAAATGGAATTGAATGTGTTATTTCATTTCCCATTACTGTACTGCTGGGGTGAGGGAATTATCTATTTTTATATCCAACCTTGCCATAGCTCCTCAGACAAAGCTCTGCTGTTGGGATGAAATTTCTGGATAGCATGATGAAATTTCAAACTTAATGAATGAATTAGTAGATGGATGGATTAATGTATCACAGTATGTATGGGGAGGGACAGAAATTAATCAAATTTAGCCAATTCCAAGACACATAACTGGGTGCAATTAGTCTTTTCACTGAATCAAATCCGATTAACTTCTTTTTTGTTTTTCTGGAACACTCATGATTGGTCAAATTGGGTTAATTCTCTTCTCAATGATGACATTTGAAAATAATTTGGATGGTGTTGACCTTTTAAATGTCGCAATCATAGCTTTGTGGGTTTCAAAAGTTTCCTTCTCAAACTTCAGATGTCCTTGAGATGTCTTTCAAAGGTCCTTGAGAGTGGACCTTTCTCTACACAAAAGTCACTGAAAAAGATATTACCTTGACACTGAGTGGTAATTGACAGTAGATCCTTTTTAAATGTGAGAAGTGACTTCCCAAACCAGAAAGGATTGTATTCTTTTTAAGTTTTTAAAAATGTACAATTGACATATACACATTATATTTGTTTGTGTTCTTAATTATGTGAGACAGAACATGGTTTGGGAAAGGACACATGTTTCACACAATAATTCTATCTGAATATATATCCATCCAGTTTCATGTAGTAAGACTTCTCCTAACATTCTTGAGATTTAGGCAGAATATAAAAGTTGTCCATGCTATCTCCCTTTTTGTACTCCCAGGATAATCTTTGAGAATACACTTTTGGCTGCTTTAATGATTCAACCCACTTTGGCTCAAATGACTTTAATTACAAACATTGACAAGAATATTTCAAACAATGGCTTCTATAAACCATTCTTACCAGAGTGACATGGGGATACTCATCATAAATGCAGAGTTATGAGCCAAATTGAATCAAATTTTGATGGCATGGGATCCAAGAATCTGAATCTTGGATAAATTCCAGGGTAACTACTTTACTCCTTATAGTTTGAGAACCTTAGCTATAGAATTGAGGACTGACTTGGTTCTCTAGTTTGGCTTAGGTGAACTGGCCCTACCAGGAGCTGGCTGGATGTGGCTCCCTACCATGGGAGTAGTAGCTCTGAAGGGAGCAGCAATGAATGGATGTCCAATATCAGACCTCGAAGACTCCCTAGGCTTATATGATGAACCAAGCTTATTCTCTCTGCTTTAGAATTTAATAGAGAATATTTGTCTCTTCATTCCCAGGTATTAAAACAGTTCTCAGAAGCCCTCCAGCAGAAGTAAAGGGGTTTTGTTCATTCATATCTCCATCAACCATGGTGGGTGGGATGGGGAAGGAAATTGATGCTGCTTTCTCCGGACCCTATTGTAGACATTCTATGCCTTTGCAAGACAAGTTTTCAGTGGCTTATCTTTGACAGGTTCATTTCCCCCATCAAAGTATGGAGGCTTTTAAGGTCTTCAAGCTTCTCTCTGCTTCCCCCACCCTCCATGTTTCCCTTGATGATAAATCACTTCTGGTGATCAGAACACCTAGATGGAAGCAAAGGTGCGGCTATCAGCACTCCATATAGAGCCTCTAAGGAATGGCAGAACTGTTTCTTTAAAGGGTAATAACAAAAGGAAAGTTTTCTTGCCCAACTGTTTCTGTTCATTGTTTTTTGTCTCCTCTCTTTTAAGAGAATCTGGAGTCTTGATTAGGGTCTTGCAAAATAAACACAGAGAAGAATTTTACTCCCACTCTGTGGTTCAGTATTATAGTTTATATTATTTAGCCAGGTCTCTGTGTCTGGTACAGTTCTCATAATGAATATTTTGGATCAGGTAGGAAATTATAGTTTTCTTCTGGAATATATTTATGGCAGAGCTTGTCAGTATACATAATTGGACTGTGAAAATCATTAGGTTGGAAAGAGTAAACTAGAATAAGATGTTTCCAAACTCCATGGGTAATAAGAGTTGCAGAGCACTATTTATAACACACCTGAAATTAAATAAGGGTGAAGTGTCCTTTCTCTTCACTTACCTATTTAGTTAACTTCAAACTGGTTTTAATTGATGGCAAACATGCATTACATCTTTCCTGTAACCTGATTCAATTTGATTGCCAGAGAGCCCTAAAACCTTGACAAGGTCAATAGACTTGTAAGTTACTTCTTAAAGAGATCATTAGAAAATGTACAAAATCGAGAACTGATTAAAACATCTAAAATAAGATCTTTTAAGAACTTGAATTAAGCTGTTAAAACTATCAGATTCTGGGAAATGAATCTGGAGAGTGAGGTTTTTGAGGACTAAATTTTGGAAGAAATTATTGTAATTGAAGTGCAATAATGGTGCAGCAGAAGATTTATAAACTCAAGTTAATAAAGGACCCAGGGAAGATGCCGAGTTTCTGAATTGTTTCAGAATAGCTCTGAATGATGGTTTCTATGTCTCAGTGATTTATGTTATTAATGTGATGGCTTTCAGCTTTCTTTGGATAAAGAGGACTAGCCTAAAATAATTTTGAGCCCTCCTTCCAGCCTCCTACTGATTCATTTCTTCATTATTCAGCAACTATATTATCTTGGTGAAGTTGTAGAGACACTTACATGTCTTTGTAGTATTACAACATGATACTAGAGTGAATAGAAAATAAGTTAGACATTCGGTAGAGCCAGACAATAGCTGCTGGCTCTTAAAGAAACAAAATGATGAAGCCTGACAGATTTTCTATTTCCTGGAGTTAAGGTGTGCTTTTACTGAAAAACCCACAACGATTACAGGAAGAAATAATAATATAACAAAAAGAAATAATTTTGGAACATTAAACGACACACGGGTAATGGGCTTTGGAAAAAATATTAAACACTGCACTCTCCGTCAATATCCTTCAGCACAAAGATTATTTACCTTACTGGAAGAAAGTTTACAAGATATCTTAGCAGATGGACCTTTACCCTCATCTTCCAGTCCTTTTAGTTTGGTTCCTGTTAAAGGACCCCAAATGGAAACACTTTCTCAAGTATTCTGTTGGGATAATTTCTCAAATTTCCAAAGTTTACTTTTTCAAGAGTTCACAACACTTACTATTTGAGTTCTCTCTTCCAATATTTCTGGGAAGGCTAAAAAAACAGTCTTTAATATTTCCACTTTGTGGGTAGAGGAATTAAGAAGCCAAAAAGTCATACAGCATGTCAGTGGCAGAAGTTCAGCGAAAGCTGAACACTGGGGTTTCCAATTCATAGTCAAAAATATTCTTTTTTTTTAAGTTTATTTATTTACTTTGAAAGAGAGAGAGGGCGTGAGAGAGCTGGGGAGTGGCAGAGAGAGAGAGTTTCAAGCAGGCTCCACACTGACAGTGCGGAGCCTGATGTGGGGCTTAAACTCAGGAACCATGAGATCATGACCTGAGCTGAACTCCAGTCGGACACTTAACTGACTGAACCACCCAGGCGCCCCCAAAGATATTCTTTTTAATAGCCAAGTCATAAAATGTTCCTAATGAAAAGCCTGTGAGAGAAATCCCCTTGGTGGGAAGGACAGCTATACAAGAATGACTATCACCTCAGTTTTAACCTTCCTGTAGAATTTGTTTTCTCTTTTTCCTATAGTCACTATCACACTTGGCCTCAGGTTTCCAGCTGTATTTCTAGCCCAGCTGTGGATAAAACCTAAAGTAAGATAACCTCCTCTCTATTTATCTCCTCAACACAACTAAAACAAGCTGACATTTTGAAAAGAACTTGATAAAAAAAAAAAAAGGGGGTACAAGAGTAAAATTAACAAAGAAATCGTAAGATGCATGACAATGGTCTCCTTCCTGATGCATATCTCATCGGATACACATGTCCTCTGAGATCCCCCATCCTGTCTGAAGGATCCAGGATTGAGGGCTCCAAGAGGGTGCCAAACCCTAAGAGACAACGTGTCAGGGGCCCCTATGGGTTCCTCTGCTTCCAGTTAAAATAATTCTTTTAAGTATCATGGGAGTTGGTTTGATAAAAATGGTGATTCTTTTGCATTTCATTCTGATTTCTATCCAGTTTTTTTAAATGAAATAACTCAGGGAACCTTTATTTTTATTTATTTTAAAGTGCTGAGACCATAAAAATGCCTGTCAGGAGATTACTTGGTCCAAGCATAAACAAGTGCTTCTGGTGCTGCAGGATGTGTGTATTCAGAGGGTGGAATGAGGACTCCCCAACATTCTGTTCATTGGTGTATCTGGGAAATGGGGGCAGTTTAAAATGTTGTCGATTATTTCTGGATTTAAAGGTTATAATGAAGAATAATGGAGAGAAGTTATATAGAGGGAGATTTTCACTCATTACCGGACACATTTTTCTCATGTCCACAAAGTAGCTCAGGTTTCCTCACAACATTAATGAGGTCCCTTTGGAAATGCTTGGAAAGTGCCTGAGTGACCACCTCTTAGGGTACAGAGAATAGGTTGATATAAGTCTGATGAGGGAATGAAGTATGAAATATACTGACCTTCTGAATGAGATGAATTTACCACATGAGTACAAGATCAATTTAAAAAATATTGGCATCCAGGGACAAAAGTGGCTCTGTGCAATCTATCTCTGATGAAACAGAAGACATTTCAGACTGGCTCCTCTGTGTCCTGGGCTATTTATTGTTGTGACCATAAATCAGCCAAGACAACGTATAAACGTATGGTTAATTGATGCCACTGAATATAGAATGCTGGTTAACGGTTTACTGTAACTGCAGAAACAGCCATGCTATTTTTACCTTTCTTTTTATTTAAGGTTAATAATAGATGACTCTTTATGATTCCTAGTGTATAAAATTATAACTGGCATCCACATACAGATTTTCTGGTTTAGGCCTCTTTCCAAAACATCAGTTAATCTGTATTCTTTATAGAACTGCAGGAGTTAGAGGACTTTCTCACTTTGCCTAGAACCTCAGCAGGAAGGAACTACAGCCAGAACTAGATTTAGAACTCAGAGTGATGTAATCAAGATGGTGACGTAGGGTGATCCTGACTTGGTTCCCCTCATGAGAAGAAAAGTGACAACTGTTCAAGGACACCACTGAAAAAATCCTGAAACATGGGAGTGAGACTGAAGCACCCCCTGCACCACAGAGACCAGGACACACTGCACACTCATTGACCACATTGCCCATCCCACAGGCTAGCGCATTACCATGCAGTGAGGTCTCCTCTGAGCTTCTCATTCCTCCAGTGAGAAAAGAGAACCCAAGAGGGACAACCACCCCCACCAGCATTGTGGGTCATTCTGTGGGAGCTTCTACTTTGACCTCACACCATGGTGATTGCAGAGGAATATATAAAACTCAACCACTGGGGAAGTGACTGTGATGGAGAAGGCTTACAACCACCAGCACGCAGATCTCAGCAGACTGAGTTCATACCTGCAGTGCCCAAGTAGTAATCCCAACCAGAAGCTCTCTACATCTACAGAACCAAGCGAAGGGTACATTCTGACCAGAGACCTCGGCAGGGTGCAGATATGCCTGATTCAGATATTCAGTTGAGGAGTTTTGCTGGCCCAAGAGCCTAGTTTGCCCAGGCCCAGGCACAGAGCTGAATCACAGCCCTGTCTGCTGTGGAGAGTTTCTTCTGGGCCTATCTGACCAGAAGGGCTGGTAACAACTCACAGAAACTGTAGGGCTCAGTGACCTTCAAGCAGAGAGTGGGCAGGCAGAGCTGACCGCCCCAGAGCAAAGCCAGTACCAGGTGTGGAGCCCAAAGTTAGCAGAAGAAAGGGTATGATAGAGATTAGAGCAGAAACGCATGCAGTAGAGAACAGAAAAGCAACAGAAAAGGTGAATGAAACTAAGTGCTGGTTCTTCGAAAAGACAAACAAAACAGACAAACCCTTAGCTAGGCTAACCAAGGAAAAACGAGAAAGGACTCAAATAAACAAATTATAAACGGAAACAAGAGACATTACAACTGATGTCTAAAAAGATCCCAGGAGCACCTAGGTGGCTCAGTTGGTTAAGCAACTGACCCTTGAGTTTGGATCAGGTCATGATCTCTGGTTTATGAGATCGAGCCCCATGTCATCAGGGAAATGCAAATTAAAATCATAATGAGATATTACCTCATGCCTGTTAGAATGGCCCTTTATAGAAAAGGTAAGAGATAACATTTATTGAGCACTTGCCAAGCTCTGGACTGAACATTTTGCATATCATCTAATTTAATTCATATATTCAGTTGAGAAAACTGATACTTGAACAATTGTTTCACAACACACAGCTGGCATTTGGCAGAACTGGTATTCAAACACTGGCTTTTGTAACTTTAGAGGCCGAACTAACTTAAGATTTTCCAACAATAATTTTACCCCAACTTTTTCGGTATTGACCGCAGTATACTTCCTTTTATTTTGTGTATTAAAGGGTGCTCCAGGACAAAGATCCAAATAAGCCCCAAGTTTTCTCTTTTGACAGGTGGATATTTTGGTAGTGTGGTTATAGAAATCCTAGGTAATTTGCCATTTAATGAAGGTCAGATCTTGGATAGCTATGATGCAAATGGGAAGGCATGAAATAAATTCACATCCACAGGTAATTACTAAACTGTGATAAGGGAGCTTTTCCCCCTAAAGGCTACTCGATTCTAGTCTCTAAAGAGTCATTTTCCTACCACTTGGTGGCAGTAGCTACCAATTAATTCACAGTTTTTCAATTTAACTGAAGTAGTGGTTTTTATTTCCTTTTGGGAGTAGTTTTCTCCTTTTGGTTAATTAACCTTTTCGTGTAATAAATTTGTTTCCAATAAATATATTTATTATTATTATTATTATTATTAATTATTGTCTTGGACATCATTCAGTTCCTTGGATTTCCCTTTAGAATGAAGACCATACATAATGACAATAAAAACTTTCCAGTTTCCTCCTTCAGCCTAATAGCTTCAGAGGTGTTCACTATGTAGCTGGTCAAAATAGGCTAATGACAGAGCTCAAAAAGAACAGACAGGACAGCTTATCAGACCATAAATAGAAGGGAACATATAATCAATGGGTATTAGCTTAGTATGTGTTCATAATAATAAACTTCAAGCATGTTTTCTCACGTGTACAGTTCATTTTACAGAATAAACTGAGGCTCAAAGAAGTGTAAGTGATCTCATGCAGGATACAATTGAATGGAGTATACAGCTAACAAATGGCAGAAGCAGAATTCAAATCTAGATCAGTCTGACACCACAGCATGTACATTCTCCACTGTCTCATGCTGCCTTTCTGACAATGGTATTAATCTAAGGGAGAAAGCACTCATGAAAGACTTCTAATTTTCAGGCTCAAAAAGGAGTATGAAAATTCTAAGGATGTTCAACTCTCCAATGTAGAGACAATAAGAAGGAGTGAGTTTATGGTGATATGAAATGCATTTTGTTTAGTTTTAAAGTCATGTAGAAAGTTGGAGGCATCTACTAAGTGAGCTAAGGCACATCTTTTTTGGGAGTTCTTGACAAAACCAGTCAAATAATTCTGTGGAACTATCTGAAAACAAAAAACAGGAAAAGGGACTAAAATTTAGGACTTAAATTTATGTTTTGTTTTAGAATATGTTAGGCCATGATGAAATGCTTATAATACTATTTTAACAAAATAGCAGAATAGAAAACTATGCATATTTTGTTCTTACATTGCAAAAATTATGATTTTCACACATGCAAAGCTAAGGCAATAATATAAAGATGTAAATAGTGATTACCTCTGAGTTGTGGGGTCACCGGTCATTTTAATGTCATTTTTGCTCTTTTGTGTTTTCCCAGTTCACTAAGAGAAACTTACATAAGGTAAACTTACATAAGGTAAACTTACATAAACTTACATAAGGGTGTTTCATTTAATCTTTCCAGAACTCTGCTCTGATCACATCATACCATATTGGTCTATGGCTTTAGCATTTAGAAGACTTAATGAATACAACAAGATGGAAAATAAGTCAGCAGAGGCAATCTTCTTAGAAATGAAGGAAGACCTACTCATAAAATATGATATGGAAAGAGCTCATCAAAATATTTTCCTTGCTGGCTTTTAAATTCCCACCATGTAAATGATTTATTTGAATGAAGTCATAGAATCTCCAAAGGGCATCCATTAAAATCCATCCTTTAAATTGGGCGCGTTTTACACACAAAAAACTGGGATCCATGTGGGAAAAACACAATTTTCCTGCTTTATGAGTATGTGAGACCTTTAATAATAATCCAGAGCAATGCTAAATGTGTTGGAAAGTCCTGTTTCAGTGAAAGGGAAGGTCAAGGATTTTTGTGAGTTAGCCTTATATTCATTAACAGCTCCTCCAGATTCCTTTCTACCACTAATTCTCTTCCAAATACACAACATTCACAAACAATTCTGCTTACTGGGGCTAAGCTCAGTCTGTGGAAACTAGAATGTTAGTGACTCATAATGCACCCAACATCAATATATTATTTACATTTCTTACTTGATAAGAATCTTTACAGTTTAGGATCAATCTCCTCCATTAATAGAGGCAGGCTTTTTCACCTTTAAATAATTCTGATTGCCAGAAAGTTCTTTCTTTCATTAAGCCTGAAGACTTTGTCCCTGTGATATGCACCCATTTGCCCACATTTTATGACATACACACCATTAAACCTGTGGTTTCTCTAGACAAACACACCCTGGTTTCTCAGCAGTCTCTGTGAGCATTCTCTCCTAAATGTTCTGTTGTCTTTATCTCTGTGTCTCTTTAAGGAAAAAAAAAAGTCAGCCATGGAATTGCCTGGTAAGCAAATCGATAAATTGGCAGAATTTCTTCTTTGAGTCAGGAGATTTCTTTCTAGTAAATTTCCAGCTCATTAATGTTCCTAATCATTATTATGTCTGGCTCATAACATTTACCCTCCCTAGAGGTATTTGTATCTCACAAGAATTAACACGTATCAGTCTTTACCTATGGAGATTTGCTGTCTGGTGGGAGGTAGTTTTAAGGAGTGGCCCTTTGGTGTTCTTTATCAATTTTAGTCCATTTTCTACTCCCAAAAGGGACAACAGAGAGTAAAATATATTGGCTCTACAATGTTTAGAAGTCTATAAACAAACACCATCCATTATCCAATTCCTTTCCTTTATGAATAGTTCTATAATTTTTGGAACTCAATAGAAATGACATCATTCCCTCAGAAATCAAGTGAGGCTTGCACAATTTGTAACCAAAATGTAGCTTAAGAATCTGTGAAGGAGGAACAATCATGTTTTATATCTTTTTTATTTTAAAGCTTGTTTATTTATTTATTTATTTATTTATTTATTCATTCATTCATTCATTCATTCATTCATTCATTCATTCATTTATGTTGAGAGAGAGAGTATGCATGAACAGGGAGGCGCAGAGAGAGAGGTTGACAGAGGATCCCAAGTAGGAAAAGCCGGATATGGGGCTGGAACTCAGGAACTGTGAGATCATGAACTGAGCCAAAATCAAGAGTCTGATGCTTAACCAAAGAGCCACCCAGGTGTCTTGTATCATGTTTTTTTAAAACATATATAATTTAGGCACGCCTTGGTGGCTCTGTCAGCTGAGCATCTGACTCTTGATTTTGGCTCAGGTCATGATCCTAAGGGTGTGGAATGGAGCCCCAAGTGGTGCTCCATACTGAGCATGAAAACTGCTTAGGATTCTCTCTCTCTCTCTCTCTCTCTCTCTCTCTCTCTCTCCCCTGCTCATGTGTGCTCTCACTCTATCAATAAATAAATAAATAAATTTTTTTTAAGATTACAATTTCCCAACGTGCATTTCCTTGAGGAGTGTTTTGTTTCCAAAGTTATCTGTGACGGCCAGCTATAAGAGTTGGAACATGCTGAGGGAAATGGCTAAAACTGTAATGCAATTTCAAGTTTTACCCTGATTTCTTGGGAAACAATAAGGAGAGCATTTGATTAGATGAAAAGGATATTATGGTTATTTTGTTTTCTAATGCAGAAGTAGGAAGCAGGTTGGCATGATTTTTCTACTAAATGGTATGAAGAGGAAACACATGTATTGTGTGAGAAAATAATCTTTTTGCCCTGACAAGATATAGCATTATGGCTGTGCATCAGCTAGCAGAAGGAGATTATAAACAGGAAGAAGGTATCAGCAACAGCTTTCCATGTGGAACTGTCGGGTCCTCTGAATCATTAGAGGAGTGATATATATATTTCAGGACATTTCTCACTATGGGAAAAGGTTGGTTGAGGGGACTGATCACTAGGGCCTGGTATATGGAATCAGCACTATCCTTTACAGCTAGAGCTTAAGATAAATGGATGGAATACAGCATAATGATTAAGAGTACAGAGTTTGGAATAAAGAAAACAGAGGCTTTAAATTTGGATATGCCACAAATTAGTGGGACTCATAGCAGCTACTTAAACTCTTTAAATCTCAACTTCCCCATCTATAAAATGGGCATACTACTGCAAGTATTCTAAAACTATCTTACACTGCTATTAAAAGGATTAATGAAGCTTCTGCACAGCCAAGGAAACAACCCAGAAAATTAATAGGCAACCAACGGAATGGGAAAAGATAGTTGCAAATGACATATCAGATAAAGGGTTGATATCCAGAATCTACAAGGAACTCACCAAACTACACGCCCGAAAAACAAACAACCCAGTGAAGAAATGGGCAGAAGATATGAACAGACACTTCTCCAAAGAGGACATTCAGATGGCCAACAGACACATGAAACGATGCTCAGCATCGCTCCTCATCAGGGAAATAGAAATCAAAACCACACTGAGATACCACCTCACACCAGTCAGAGTGGCTAAAAATGAGCCAATCAGAGAACTCTAGATCCTGGCGAGGATGTGGAGAAACGGGCACCCTCCTACACTGTTGGTGGGAATGTAAACTGGTACAGCCCCTCTGGAAAACAGTGTGGAGGTTCCTCAGGAAACTAACAATAGAACTCCCCTATGACCCAGCAATAGCACTGCTAGGAATTTACCCAAGGGATACAGAAATGCTGAGGCATAGGAGCACATGTACCCCAATGTTCATAGCAGCACTCTCCACAATAGCTAAAACCTGGAAAGAGCCTAAGTGTCCATCAACAGAGAATGGATCAAGAAGATGTGGTTTATCTATACCATGGAATACTACATGGCAATGAGAAACAATGAAATCTGGCCATGTGTAGCAACATGGATGGACCTTGAGGGTGTTATGCTGAGCGAAATAAGTCAGGCAGAGAAGGACAAATATCATATGTGTGCACGTATAGGAGGATTAGGAAGAACTTAACGGAGGACCAAGGGGGAGAAGAAGGGGGAAATGGTGGGGGAAAGGGAGAGAGGCAAACCATGAGAGACTCTTGAATGCTGACAAAAACTGAGGACTGATGGATGTGGGGGGGAGGAGGGGTGGGCATGGAGGAGGGCACTTGTGGGGATGAGTACTGGGTGTTATGTGGAAACTAATTTGACAATAAACTATTTGTAAAAAAAAAAAAAAAGAATTAATGAAACAATGTTTATGATGCATTTGGTATAATTTTTACTACTCAATAAACCATAAATAAGTGGGGTTATTAATAAAATTATGTAATATTTTTTACTATCTGATGAGTACAGACCAGTGTTTGAATTCCTGATAGGAATTGTAAAAGATATTTTAGATATTCATTCTTTGTTTTTTTTTCTTTCTCATTCACAGAATCTTGCCTTATGGCAAAACTGTGTGTATATTTGCTCATGTTCCCTCCTTCACGGAGGTGGAGTGTCTCATATCAAATCAATATTTACTCAGGGATGTGGCCACTATTATTCTCTCCAACTTCCAGCTGTGATATGCTGAGCAGCAATTAATAAGACTTTAAGCCTTATAAGTGGATTACCTTTTAGAAAGTAATTATCAAATGTATTGATTTCTATTTGATACAAATGAAGTCTTCTAAGTGTTGCCAATAATACTTGCCACCGAATGTGATATTTCAAAACAAAATGTCATTTCCAAGGTGGGTCCATGTTCTAAGAGACCAGAGAATAACACAGGATGTTGGTCATCATGAAAGCTGTGTCTATTTTTAGCCTAGCCTACGATCATTTTACAATTCAGTGTGCTCACAGCCAGATGCATGGGAGCCAACAAAAGATATCCAGCAGGTTAATATAGTCACAAATGAATTTCAAATCTGCTTCCATTTATCACTTTCCTGTCCATCATCTTACTACTATTTTCTTAAAACTCAGAAACACTTTTGATTCCTCTCCCCTTTCCATACCATTCCTATCAATCCAATTACTGTGTGCCATTAATTCTACATCCAAAGTGAACCTCTTATTTCATCCAGGCCCTCAACAGCCCTCTTCTGGATTATCTAAGAGCTTTCTAGCAAGTGTCTCTGCCTTCTGTTTCTCTAATGTCATTTGGACTTCGTTCTAAGCATGATTTTTAATATCTCACTTCTTCATACACATTTTTTTTTAAATGACTCAACATGTATCTTGGCCAGCCATCAGAACCTAGATGGATAGTTGCAATCCAATTTGCAAACTGGTCTCCTGCTGATATCGCACAGCCAAAGTGGGCTTAATGATCATTGTACACACTCAGCTTATCATCTTTCCTTAAATCCACTTCTCTATTTGCAAAACTTTGTTCTTATTCTTACCTATTCTCCAGGACCCATCTCAAGTTTTCTGACACTTGATTTCATCTTTTTGTCTGATTTCTCATAATACCAGATGCACATTTTTTATGGACTTTGTAACATTTTGGCCCATAGTTATTTTTATGTTTCTTACCTATATCACTAGACACAAAGCTTTTTAAGGAAGGGACTTTTTTTTTTCATATTTATAACTACTACCTGTATCTTACTCCCAACCAGAATATTTAGAATGGTCCCTGGTATATAGTACCTACTTACTGCATTGTTGGAATGGAAGAGGAAGGTCTTTGGCCATGGTACTTATCAGTCAGTAAGTTTTCAATAATTGTTGTATAAAGCAATATATGCAATTTTTATTCCCATACTTCATAAAATTCATAAAATTGCTCAAAGATTATCGATGACACCCTACTGACTATTCCTTTATTTTTGAAATAGTCTCCTAGCAGGATTCCATGGGACTCAGCTCTCATCCCTTTTTTAAAAATTTTATTCATTTATTTTTGAGAGTGAGATAGAGGGTGAGTAGGGGAGAGGCAGAGAGAGAGACAGAATCCCAAACAGGCTCCACATTGTCAGTGCAGAGCAGGATGTGGGCCTGAACTCATGAACTGTGAGAACATGACCTGAGCCAAAACCAAGAGTCAGAAGCTTAACCAACTGAGCCACTCAGGCACTCCTCTCCTTTTTTTTTTTTTTTTTTAACGTATATTCATTTTTGAGAGAGGGAGAGAGAGAGAGAGAGCATGAACTTGGGAGGGGCAGAGAGAGAAACAGAGACAGAGAATCCAAAGCAGATTCTTCACTGAAAGCAGCCAGCCCCGTTGGGGGCTTGAACCAGAAACCTAACTGTGAGAACATGAACTGAGCAGAAGTCAGACACTCAACTGACTGAGCCATCCAGGCGCACTGGAACTCAACTCTCCTCATTTTCCCTCTTCCTTTTCTATCCATAAGTTCTCAGTCTTTATTATTGGGTTCTCTTTTTCCTATCTTACTTAAGCTGGTATTCCTGAAGTGTCAGTCTTTTCTCATCTGTACTCTCTGCAGCTTTAACTATTACTTCTCTGTCAACAACTTCTCACATCCACAGATTGAGTAGTAGCCCCTATCTGAAATAGTTCTAACTACTTTTTACAAAGATAACCTCCCAAAATTTCAAACTACACATGTTTATCATTCTTTATTCACTCCCACAGTACAAATTATCATATGTGGTGGTTGAACGCCACTATTTTGGTCTTCAGAATTTATTTACCCATCATCTAGCAATTATACCTTATTTTTCTGCCAAGAAATGCATCCATTCCTCATTCTCAGTCATGTGCTTTTCACCCCACCCAGCTCTGTGAACCAACCTTAATGAATTAGGATGTTCTGTCCCTCTTCTCATAGTGATTGCTTCAGAAATGACTGCAAGATACAAGTAAGGCCAACCAGAGGGAAAGAGAATAAATTCTAGAAATTTTATTTCATCATTCAGAGAAATAGACTCTTTTCCACTGGTCTATGTACAGTGATCTGAGAACCGGTAGGGGCTATACTGTAAAAACTAAGAATGATGTCAACCAGGGATGCCTGGGTGGCTCAGTCAGCTAAGCGTCCGACTATTGATTTTGGGTCAAGTCATGATCTCAGGGGCATGAGATCAAGCCCTGCATCAGGCCACACTGAGCATACAGTCTGTTTGGGATTCTCTATCTCCCTCTTTCTCTCTCTCTTTCAAAACTGAAGTCAACCAGAAGAATCAGGCACCAAGATGCTTCACAAAAATACTTTACCCTCAAAATGCCCTAGTCATTCCTTCACAATATTCTCTTGAAAATACTGTCATCATCCCCCTGGAGATACCCTCCTCCAAAATTTCTCACTTCTGGAAATAACATAGCCATCCGCTGATTTCTCATGCTTGACATCTGAGACTCCTTATTGACACCTGTTTCGAACCCTCATGTATGTCAGCAAGTCACACAGCATTCAGTTTGTCTTCAGAAATATATCTGCTTCTGTTCACTCCCATTGTTTCCATTCTATTCCAAACCCTATCAGTGTAAGAGCCAAAGCTTCCAAATTATTCTTTCCATCCTTACCTTTTTCAAACCTAGTCTTCTCTGAACTTGTTACCTCCACATTTCAAGTCTTTCAATTTTATCCCATTGCCTTTAGGAAAAAAATTCAAAATCTTTACGTGGTCAATATAGTGTTTCATAATCTGCCTTCTTCTACAGCCTCAGCCATCACTGATTTCTCTCTTAACTTCTTGGAACTCATCAAATTCCTTCCGCCTCAAGGATTTGACATCTGATATTTCCATAACCTGAAATAGTCTTATGCTTCTCTGACTGGCTAACTATTATTCCTGAATTAAATATTGCCTAAATATTTCTGCATAAATATTACTTCTTCATGGAAGACACCCCCCCCCCCGCCACCCGCCCAGTTTCTGGACTAAGTTCTCATTTTAAACTCTTATAGCATCACTTTTTCCCTTTGTAGCATTATAACTAAATACTTATTTGTGTATTTATTTGTTTAATGTTTGTATCCTTACCATAGATTGTGTCTTGAAGGCAGGAACATTATCTTCTTGTTCTTTATGGTATCACCAGAATATAACACAAAGTCTATTATAAATTGATGGATGAATATTTCATGAATAAATGCATCAAAGAAGCACAACTTGTCTAAACCTAATTTGGGTTTTTTTGCCTACAAACATGTCTCTGTTTTTGTTTTTCTGGCTCTGTATACTTTCATTCTCTTTAACCTGGGCAGAAAGTCAGTCTTAATTTCAAATCTGAAATCTGCCTCCATAAAATTTCTCACATGTTCCCTTTTAATTTCTATTCGCATTCAAGTTAGCTTCCTTCTGATTCTAAATTTTAACCAGAGCAATGTACATAATCCCCCTGGCTCTAATTCTTCACTCTGCTTCCTAGATGATCATTCCTACAATACAATGACTCATGTTACTCCTATCTTCAAAACCTTTAAAATATTCTTAGTACCCCTACATTTCTTTTTTTTTAAGTTAATTAATTTATTTATTTTATAGAGACAGAGACAGCATGCCAGGGGAGGGGCAGAGAGCGAGGAAGAGAGAGAATTCCAAGCAGGTTTTGCACTGACAGCACAGAGGCCAATGCAGGGCTAGAACTCACAAAAACCATGAGACCAAGACCTGAGCTGAAACCAAGTGTCAGAAGCTTAACTGACTGGCTACCCAGGTGCCCAGTACTTGTCCATTTCTTTACAAATATGTAGTTCAAATTCCATAGTACACTACTCAAGTTCCTCACAGTTAGGTCAGGACTACCTCTTTATCCTCTCTTCCTTCTGCACATTGTGTGTTCTGTGCAGAACCAATGTTCTTTCTGCCATTCTCAAGCTTTCCACACATAATGTCTCCACCAACCTGGAATGCCCTTCTTTCCCCATCAAGGCCCTCCCTACTTTAGTTTTCCAGACTTGCCCCCAAAGGCAATTCCTCCAGTCATCTGTCTCCCTTTTTACGTTCCTTTGTGTGTCCACATGATGTTCATATACTGCATTCCATATTTAACTACATTTATTTGGATTTAGTAGGAGGCACTATAGGTTAGTGATAGAATGGCTTCTCCAGAGTCACATGGCTGAATCTGAATCCTGGTTTCATCATTTCCAATTTGTGTATCTTTGAAAAAGTTACTGAAATTATTTGCCACAGCTTTCTCTTTAATTGGATACATAAGAGAACATACTTCATAGAATTGCTGTAAATAATTAGATAAAATAATGGGTGTAAAGCATTTAGAAGAATTCAAGTGTTCGATATCTGTTATTGTTTGCATACATATCTGCCATCAGCTATAAAGCCCTTCGATCCAAAGCACAGATAATTATCTCTCTCCAAATTCTCAGCAAAGTGCTTCATTTAAAGTAAGACCAGTAATTATTTGTCAAATTGATTAACTGCAAATTTCTAGGGTCCTGTATACCTTGAGGCTTTGTATTACCATAAGTGTTTCAATAAGATACTGTTAAAGGTCCTGTTGAAGGGGCAAACATTTTGGAAAGCCAGGAAAAGGGAGAGAAAATTATTAGAATTTTTAAAAGGGGGGAAATTATGTGAAAACAATATCAATAATATTGTAATTGCAACTCTAAACAGGAGAATTCAGAAAAGAATCTTGTACAAACAAGCTGAAGACTTATGAGAAATGACAGAGTTTGATATGTGTTGTTACCAAAGTGCACCTTTTGATGGAATTCCTTTCTGTAGTCATGGGCTAAGAGGTTACGACCACTGCACTATTGAGAAAAATGTTCTGTGCTTTAAAGCAGAACCCTTAGGCTCCCATTCAGTCTTCCTTTGTCATTTAACTACATTAGACAAGGCATTAGAGAACTGAATTCGCTGGGGCTTGATCCTTAAAAGGAGAGAGTTGGATTGGATGAGATTCATGAGTACTACCTGGTTCTGACATTTTCTGATCACTAATCTAAGTGGCCTTGTTTTTACTCACTTTTTAGCAGAAATTTCTCTAGTATTTATGAGGTATTTCTTGAGTATCCACCATGACACTATCACAGCTCTCTCTGACACTAAATATATCATTTGTAATGAAATGTTATTCTCCATTCCGTTTATAGAAATGAGGAGACTAATACTAATATTGCATTATTATGGAATTAAGAGAAATAATCTAGTGAAAATGCTTGCCTTGTTATGGTATGTGGTGGGTGCCAATAAATGTTTATATTCTCTTTCTAAGTAGAAAATTTTTTCTAACACATCAAAATACAGTATAAATATTGTTTATTTGTGAAGTCTTTTCAATCCCTGCATGTGCTCCTTGTCAGAACCTAACAAAATATATTATAGTCATGTCTATTATAATACTGATGCACTGATCATGTTTTATGGTAATTACATATCTGTCATTCCAGAAGGTTCTGAACTCCTAGTCAGGTGTTACATACTTTTTATCTTTAAAACTTTAGCACTAACACAGGACCTCATACTTCTAAAATGTTCAGTGAAAACTCTTTGGTGAATGGATAAATGAATGACTGCATTTCCAGTTAGTAGGAGAGGTGAAGAAAAGCCTTTCCTCTCTCAAAACACTTTTGGTACTTGCCAAATGATACCTGAAATCCCTTTCGTGGAAAGTCACACGGACTTGGATTTCACCATTTAAAAAAGAAAAGTTGAAAGGCTTATGTCATGGGGGCAGGTAACCTGGGTGTCCTGGGTACTGGAACATTTACCATGCAGTTTCTGCTATATCTACCAGCCAACTAAGTCAATTTAGCCTTTTAGTCCACTAATAGCTCAAATTACCTTAAAGGTTTTCCTCATCTTTAGTGCACATCTTAGGTAACAAAGCATGAATATTTTCCTGACCAGCTAATTACTTCTTTTGATAAGAAAAAATGTTTCTACATGAGAAAAATTAGAAATCTAACAAAAGGCACAGATTTGAGTCACATACACAACTTTGCATTTTCTGATGGTCACATTAAAAAAGATTAATATATTTTGTTCAATTCCATATATTCCAGTTGTTATCATTTCTCCATGGAGTAAACACTAAAAAGCTTGAAATATTTTACAGTCCTTTCTGCCATAATCAGTCCTTGAAGTCCAAATGTGTATTTTATACTTCTAGCGCATCTCAACTCAGATCAGCTACATTTAAAGTGCTCAATAGCCATATGTGGCTAATGGCTACTCTATGTGTACAAATCTAGATAATACCTGATTTTAGTTATGGTCACAAGCCAAAGAAAAAAGCTCCCCACACAAATATCACCCAGGGGGTACAATGCTTTCCTAACCTAGTTCATGTCAGTTATATGTGAGCTCCAGAAATACCTTAATTGCTATTGGCCTAGATTCCCTGATACTTTGTTGGGTGACATCTGCCAAACTTGTATCTTTTCACTCATCAGAAACTTTTCCCTTGATACTTCCTAAACTCCTCATGTATCCCTCTAAGACTATTTTGAAGGTCTGAAGACCTAAGGTGTTTGGTGATACCCCTTAGCTACGGCTGAAAAGACATTAGCAAAATCATGAGTTAAAGTTATACCTCTTTCTCCAAAAAACCTGTTCCTCTGAGGAAATCATTTACTTTATAAGTGATTGGGGTATGAATCAGAATACAGATCATCTTTCATAATGACATTTTAATTTATTAACATGGCAGTAGAAGACTCAGCTTAGCCTGTCACTAGTAAATACACTCTGCTGTATCTATAGCCAAGGATACTTTTGTGGAAAAGTGCGCCTTTTTAAAATATGGCTCTTTATTTAAATCATTTATCTTTATAAAATATTTTGACAGTTTTAAAGATAGTATTGGATAAAGACATAATATATATACACATATTTGTTCTTTGCCACTTTAGGCAAATTGTATACTAATTCTGACTTTTAATTTTGATTTCTATACACTTGAGTTAAGAATAAAACCCTCAGGCAGAAAATATTCACAATTATGTGACTCTGACATTCCTTCTCCAAGTTCTTCGAATGTGTATAGTTTGATAAATGAGATTTGGAATCTCTTTTTTAGAGGCTTCTTGAAAGCAATTCGCTTACTTACATAAATTGATCACTAGCTCATGTGGGTTTGGAAATATTGTTTACCTCTAAGAATTAGCTATAATTTCCCTGTTGCTCTGGAAAAGCCCCATGGAGAACATGCCACAATTTTTGTAAAAAGCTGTTTTCTTAAAACGTCAAACTGGGAGGAGACTTCTAAAATTTGTTAAGATACTTACATCTTCATGATAGTTTAAGCAGTGCAAATGATTTGAAATCATTCTTGTTTAGTTTGAGACAGTAACCAAATCACAACATTTTCCTTTCATTTAAGCATTCATCTTAAGGATTACTTAGTATTTTGATGCATCTGTGAGAACTGGGTTAGACTAAAAATTAGATGGCCTGCCCTCTTATCCTAGTTCTTTTTTTTTTTTTTAATATTTTTATTTATTTCTAGGAGAGAGAGAGAGAGACAGCGTGAGCAGGGGAGGGTCAGAGAGAGAGGGAGTCACAGACTGAAACAGGCTCCAGGCTCTGAGCTGGCAGTCAGCACAGAGCCCGATGCGGGGCTCGAACCCACGAACCGCGAGATCATGACCTAAGCGAAAGTTGGACGCTTAACCGACTAAGCCACCCAGGCACCCCCCTCTTATTCTAGTTCTATGGTTAGGCAGCAGTGCTAACTCTCAGGGCTTTAGTTTACTTATCAATAAAAGGATGAATTTTGAATGAATTACCTCTATGCTTCTATCCAGTTTATGTTGTGTGACTTAATTATAATTCTCAGCCAACGGGGAGAGGAAACATTTTAATGGCACTCTCTTCTTTACCTTTACCCATGACAGACCTCAGATTTGAAAGAGAACACAGAGGCCATCAAGACTCCTCTCACCATTTGCCATCACAAAGTGTGATTAACTGCATCTTCAGTCATATTCATCTTGTTCTCTCTCTCTCTCTCTCTCTGTCTTTTTAAATACACAAAAATACAGTGTATCAACACAAAATCTGCACTTCATCTCTAAATTAAATCAACCTTCATCTACTCAGATGACTTACTCCTTACTTTCTACTTACTCCATTATTCACCTCAGCATACAGAAGCATTCCAAAATCTCCCTTAAAATAAAAAGCTTTCCTTGACTCCAAATCCTTTCATATTAATTGCTCTCTCTCTACACAGACCCCTTCACCATCATTACACTTAGTATTTCTGTATTCTTACTTCTTTAGCAGACTTCACACTGGAATATATGCCCTTTATTTCAACTGCTTTTGCTAAGGTCAGCAATGACTTCCACATTACAGTCTGCATCATAAAAGGAAGATTTCTCCTTTGGGCTTCTCTGACAACACTCTCTGACAAACTTTTCTGGTTTTCCACACATTCCTCTGGTCACTTCTCAGTCCCTCTTTCTTACTTTCATATCAATCTCCAGCTTATGAATATCAGAGTAACTGAAGACTAGTTTTGGGTGGTTTCAACCAGTAACATGGCTTTAAATACCTTAAAATGTATTTAATGTATTTATAGACTGTTCTTATGTTTAGATTTTCCCACAGTCCTATGTTCTGAACTCTAGATGCATCTAATAGTCCACAGCACGACTCTATCTCACAGGAACCTCTAAGTTTAACAGATCACAAATAAATTCTTGATCTTTCCACACCCCATGCAATTATATCCTACACAGACACAGACACACACAAACACATAGTTTTTTTCTTTTCTAATCATCTAATTCTCAAAAAAATAAATGGGATCTATCAGTTGCTCAGTCCCCAAATCTGAGAGTCATTCTTTTTAAAACAAATTATTTTTTTAATTTAATTTAATTTATTTAATTTAACTTAATTTAATTTTGTTTTGTTTGAGAGAGAGAGAGAGAGGGAGAGAGAGAGAGAGAGAGAGAGAGAGAGAGAGAGAGAGAGAGAGAGAGAGAATATCAAGGAGGCTCAATACTCAGCATGGAGCCCCACACAGGGCTTGGTCTCATGACCCTGGGATCATGACCTGAGCTGAAATAGTCAGACATTCAACTGACTAAGCCACACAGATGCCCCATCATTCTTAATACTTTATTCAGCAATGACATCTAATCAAACACTATGCATCGTCAACTCTGTATCTCAAATATCTGTGCTTCCTCCATTTTATATAATTATTTCACTGTCATCTTTGTAACCATAATATCATACATGTCAGTAGCTTCCTAACTAGACTTGTAACTTCTTAACTTGTCTGAATCCAATATATTTTATAAACTAAAGCCCCAAATGAGCCTCCTTAAATGCAAATATAATCTTGTCACTTTTATGTTTAAAACCTTTCCATTATTTTTAATAGTCTCCTATTATAATTAAGGAGAAACCAAGACATTGTAGATTGTGTATAAATCCTTAAGTGATTTTTTTCCTTTTTGCCTCTCCACTTTACTGAGTGCATTCTATCTCCTCCTGCTCATTTGCCATAATCCAGCCACCCTGGTCTTCTTTCAGTTTTTCAAATACATCAAACCTTTCCTATTTGAAGGTCTTTATCCATGCTGTTCCCTCTAGTTGGAACAGTGTTATTCCCCTGTTTCATCTGGATAATGCCTCATCATTCTTCAGAAAATATTGCTTCCTTGAGATCTGTTAGATGTTTATGCATTATTTGTTCTTGTCTATATATAATATATGTGTGTGTATGTGTGTATGTATGTATGTGTGTGTGTGTGTATATATATATATATACATATATATATATACATACACATATATATTAAATTAAGCTTCAGTAGAGCAGGAATTATGATTATTTTATTCACTGCTAGATCTCAGAATCTAACTCAGACTGTAAAATTCTGTAGCTGTAGAATCAATATATGTTGACAAAATCTTATAAGAAAAAGAACTAAGGAGAATAAGCACCTGGCATGAGAACTGGAATGGGAACCTGACTCTTCTGATTTGCTTTAACTCTTTCTCCATATTACATTGTCGTTCCTCTTCTTAAATCATCCCAACCCAGTGCAGACAATGTAGCCCCGACTCATTAAAAGTCTTTACCATTGATCTCAACATGGAGTGGTCCCCATCTTCATATGCCTAACTCCTAGAGGTCTTTGGCCTGAGCTATGCTATCCTACAACCCACCTCCCCTGGGATTAGTATGCCGTTATTAGATTTACAAATCTCCTCAATGACCTCTGCTTCCCCTCTCTTTTGCATTTTTAGCACAGTGTTCATCTTTAAAAGAAGTCGCTTTTCCACTTTCCTATTTATATTTCTTTCTTTTCTTAGACCATGGAAAACCCTGCTAATTATGCAGTGTTATTTTTTCCCTTAAGCTAGAACTAATTTCTTATTTTCCACCCCAAAATGGAGCACCGAATAAAGCAAAGCACATAGATCCTTATACCATGTTTCTTTCACTTGAGAAAAGTATGAAATTTTCAATATTTCAAAAATTCAACTGGAAAAGGATAAGTGTACATTTTTATCAAGAAAGCATGACCTTTCATAAGTATGATCACCTGTACAAAAAATAAAATACCAAAAGGATAAGATGTATAACAGATATACTGTTGTGATAAGCAGTTTTTCATTAGTATCAGGTCATCTTGATAGCCTAGCAGGTAACATGGGATAAGAGGAAACTACAGTGAAAAAAGAAATTGAACCAAAAGCACTCAAGGGAGACATGGAAGGAAAAACCCCACAATGATAAAAAGGGATGCACAGCAGGCAGTGAGAGAAACCTTTTTCAGAGACTGTAAAGTGACTGAATGAAACTAACAATCACAAGAATGAATTTCAGAAGAAATCATCAAACATAGCATGTTTGATTGGCATGCCAAACTTTTCTAAATGAATTCAAGTCCAAAAACCTCAGAAATTTCCAACTGCCCCCGGACCCAAATCCTTCAATGTATGGAAAGAATCAGCCTCGGGGCACCTGGCTGGCTCAGTTGGTTAAGCATTCGACTTCGGCTCTGGTCATGATCTCATAGTTCTTGAGCTCAAGCCCTATATTGGGCTCTGTGCTGACGACAGCTCAGAGCCTGGAGCCTGCTTTGGCTTCTGTGCCTCCCTCTCTCTGACCCTTCCCAGCTCATGCTGTGTCTCCCTCTTCTCAAGAATAAATAAACATTGAAAGAAAGAAAGAAAGAAAGAAAGAAAGAAAGAAAGAAAGAAAGAAAGAAAGAAAGAAAGAGAGAAGAAAGAAAGAAAGAAAGAAAGAAAGAAAGAAAGAAAGAAAGAAAGAAAGAAAGAGAAAAAAGGAAGGAAGGAAGGAAGGAATGAAGGAAAGAAGGAAGGAAGGAAGGAAGGAAAGAAAGAAAGAATCAGACTTGATTCTCAGAATGACATTCCTTCACATCTCCCTTTCAATGTTCATGGAATGCAATCTTGTATTTAATGCATTATGCATTGTGTTCTATTCTAGTTCTGCTTTGTGATAGTTTTTCTTTTTAAAAAATAAATTGTTGACTATTTTGAGTATGCTGACTAAATAAGGCTTTTTCTAGTTAGAGCTGTTTCTGCTCCAAAAGTAGTAAGAAAATTATACTAAGCTTGTGAATTTTGGTACAAGGGATTTTGAATTTGCAGTCTTGTATATTTAAGTGTCAATCATCCAAATAATTTTTGGGTATAGTCATTATTTATGTTAGTCCTTAAAATGAAACAACAAAAAAACCTCTCTCTTAGCAGTAACAAAATCAGAAGAGTTTATCTCAAGTCCAAATTTTTGTTATTTTAGCCATTTTAATAAATAAATGAATTTCAAAATTCGAACTTATATAAAAATTTAAGGTAATGATTATTTCTGGAGGGAAGTACAAGAAGTTGCAATCAATACTGAACACCCAGGTATGGAAATATTGTCAATAACATTATGTTTATTAAAGCAGTTTAAACTTTATATATATATATATTAAATATATATGTATATATAAGTATATTATATGGGACCTCTGTATGACCTATGTTGTGATCACAATTTAATAAGTATTTGCATATAGTTTATGGTAATTTTACATTAATGTGGGTTATCCCAATTTCCATAATTTTTGTTTATATTTTTTGTTTAAGATTTCTTCATGTCATTTTCAAGTAAGATTAATATAGATGCTGTAATATATTTGGACAACACTCATATATAATGTCCCTAACTTGATACTTGTGGAAAACACAACAAAATTTAAAATGTAGAAGATGGGATTGGTGAAGATGAAACAAAAAAAAATATTCTCTTGGGTACATGCCAGCTTTGAATCTATGATTTGTGACCTGTTCTCACAGAATTGAAAATAGCCAGGGACTCCCGGGGACTAGAGAGTAGAAGTTATGCTCTTCCCAAGAATTGTCAACACCATAGAAGAATGTCCATCCAACATGCCTGACAGTTTCTGAAAGCCAGCCAGTTATGGAAATAAATTGCAGCTCTTAGAGGATTACAGCACTGTGAACTCATGCTCACAATCAGGCATATAGCAGCCAAAATGCAGCATATAGTTAGTACTTATCAGTGACAATTATCAACTTCCTTGTTTGAATTTCTTACCTCTTCATCTCCCTTGCACACGCACATGAGCACATGCATGTGTGCATGCATACACAGACACACATGCATACGCATTACTCAGGTGATTTAGATCACTAAACCCTGAATCTGCTAGGTTCTCATTCCTTAGGTGAAGAAACTTATCTTCTGAGATAAGTGATATAACAAAGCAGTTGGACTTCTTAGGTAATGCAGTATATTGGAAATATAAGCTGCCAGTGTTACTATTATTAATGTCATTATTATTATTATTATTATTTTAAATCCTCAGAATAAACAATGTAGGAAAAATAGTCGGCAGGAAACAAGTAGAGAAAGAGCTAAGAATTCCAACAGCCTAGACAAAAATAATGATAAAATCAAACACATATCTCTATTTCGTAGAACACACAAAAATTATCCCTCTTTATCCCTATATTGACCTGGATAATATTCCTGGGACCCTGGAGCATGCAAACTAAATCCCAACTAACTATTAATATTTGAAATTGGGTAAGAAAAGTACATATTTTCTAAGAGGGGGTGTATGACCTAAATGTTATCTAGTCTTGAGTCCAAGATCAATTTCTTCAATGGCCTTACAAAAAGCTACCCTTCAGAAATGTATAAAAATAAAATGTCTATTTATACAAAGATAGAAACCACATACAGAAAATTGATTTTCCAGAAATATGGCAATAGCATGCAGTCATTGTTATAGGCTTGTCACAGTTATTAAATACTTAACATATATCAAGCTCTTTATAAAAGTATTCCTTTTAATTTTTTTAAACTCCAGGAGATAGGTAGTAGTATTGCTATTTTACAAATAGCTGATAGCTCAGAGAGATAATGTAACTCACTCAAACTTAAGCTAACAAATGCTGGAGCTAGAATTTGAACCCATCTTAATGCCTTCAAATCTATTTTCATTTCTTAATGTAATGCTGATATCTCCAATTAAATAATTGGACTCATATGTCAGGCAGCCATAGGAATTATAGAACACAAGGAAATTATGATATTACAAAAGTACTATTGGCAGAAAAGTCACTTGAAGTGGTTTTACATTTGTGATGGGAGGTTTATACTTCCCTCAAGTCTCATGATTTCCCTCAAGTCTTTCTTTTGATACAGGACACACATCTTGGAATCCAGAGCTGGTGTTTTGCCTTGAAAGTGAGCAGCAATGTCTGGCCCAACTGCTTTGGTCTCATGATCATCAAGTTCTACCCAGCAGAGCTCACCAAGCTTAGTGAGGAATCAAAGGCAGACTAGTCTTATCGTTCTTTCAGAACATTTTTAAAGCTGGTCCCATTGTGTTTAGATCAGCTAGATCTTCACTTGCCAGTTATTATGTGAACATCTCTTTGCTTTAACAAATCCAGTCTCTTCAGTCCTCCTCAAACTCTCCATTTTATTGTTCCGTCCATGACTTTACACATGTTAATAGCTCTGCTTACCACATCTTCTCTCCTCTGCCCAAAACCTGTGTAATCTCCAAGGCCAGGTTAAAGAGCTTCCCTAACAAGGGAGTCAACCCTGATTCCTCAGTGATAACTCACATTTTGAAATGTTTAAATATGTTGTTTTATGTCTTCCTGACTTACTTACATAATATGTAATGATCATTTGAGATGCGTAATTTCAGTTTACTTTTTAAGGCTAGAGCCTAGTCTCTAAAGGTAGGAACAATTTGGTCTAATATTTCACATTCTTCTGGGAATATGGAAGTTGTTGGCTGTTAATCAGTTGACTATGTCAGTCCCTTCTGGGAAACAGATACAAACAGGGATGGGGACTTGATCTTTATGCTATTCTGCTTGACTCATATATTCAGGGGTGGGAGCATATAATGAGGTCAGACCTCAGAGAATGACTTTTCCATGACAACTTCCCATGTTTCACACAATGCAATAGAAAAGTCCAGATTAAAAAAAAAGACTGTCCATCTTTAAATACTAAGTCAGCTGATTAAATAGACTCTAAGTGCTTTTCCCTACATAAACTTTATAAAATACTACATTCTTCACAATGCTGTTAAGATTAGAAATAATAATGTATATAAAAGTATCTGGAACACAGTTAACTATTAATAAATCATATCTTGTATTACTTCTATAAAGCAAATAGCTCAAGACACCCTGTCTCCCAAGGTGGTCTTCTTAACTACTAATATTTTCTTTTCTGTCTTGACCACATAATTTTGTCCAATATTTAATAATAAATCATGAACTAATGGAACTTAGAATTTCTTCTCAAGATTCTTAATACTGTTGCTAAAAACCATGAGTCCAACTAATGTTATAAGAATCATTGTTGAAATCTAGATAATTCATTGATGCATCTATTAATATTACAAAATGTAATAAATAAATATTGCTTCAAAAGCAAAACCATAAAAATCTCCAAGATACTACGTATCTTTCTTTAAGTTTATTTATTTTCCAAGAGACAGTGCAAGAAAGGGTGGGGCAGAGAGAAGGGGAACAGAGGATCTGAAGCAAGATCTGCTCTGACACCACAGAGCCCAATGCGAGGATCAAACTCACAAACCTTGAGATCATGACCTGAGCCGAAGTCAGATGCTTAGCTTGAGCCACCCAGGCACACCGATACTATGTATCTTTATTAGAAGTATTAATTTGTACTTTTACTTTGACTAATGACAAGAACTTATATAGTTTTGGGGCGCCTGGGTGGCTTAGTCGGTTAAGCATCCGACTTTCCCTTAGGTCATGATCTCGCGGATCGTGGGTTCGAGCCCTGCGTCGGGCTGTGATGACTGCCACCTCAGAGCCTGGAGCCTGTTTCAGTCTGTGACTCCCTCTCTCTCTGACCCTCCCCTGCTCACGCTGTCTCTCTCTCTCTCTCTTAGAAATAAATAAAAAACATTAAAAAAAAAAAGAACTTATATAGTTTTATGTTTTCAAGGACTTTGTTTTGTCGCATAAATAATGGTTCCTATATCTTCACTGTTTGACTTGCCTGACTTAATTAAATAATTGTCTAATTTATCTGATTACTGAATATTTTTATGATAGAAACTTTACTATTCTCTTTACCTTTAAAGGAGAGAGAAGGAAAGAAGCAGATTATGCTCACTGAGCACTTATTCTGAGCCAACCTTGGTATTGACAGTAATCCACAAAACTGGTAGTGGTATTTCTCTCTCTGCCTTTGGGAAGAAACATGAGTTATCCAGTGCTGCAGTTATACTTAGTAGGATATATGAATCCAATCTGTCATTCAATTTGAATAAAGTATATATAGATTGGATCTGTATCCATGAGAAGAACTGCATGATTTTCAGTATCACAGAGGAAAGTACTCATACAGTTTCCTCTCTCTCTCCCAGAAATATGCTCAGTGAAAGTATACACTACCACCCATTCATTCTGGAATTGTTCACTGGACATTTTGAAATAACATCTACCTGCAGAGTGACCACCTCGTAATTTTACTAAATTACTAAGACAGTAAAGTCAAATATTTTTTAAGACTCCGAGCTTAGTTATTTATTTATAGAAATGCCATTTGAATGAATAAGATTATAGGTAGTTCAATATATAGTGTAGTAGTAAAATGAAATTCTGTTTACTTCATAAATAAATGACCCAATGTCATTTGCACAGAAAATTGTTGGGGTTTCCCCCCCTTCAGTGGTTGTGTACACACACATTCACCAAAATCTGTTCTAGTTTTTATAGAATTTTAAAGACAAGCACTTCAGGTTGGATAGCTGGGTTATGCTTCTCATCAACCAATAAAGTTAAATATTATTTGAGAGCTAAGTGAATATATACAAAATTAAATTTCTTGGCTACATTTGAAGCATGTATTGGATGATCTGGCTAATAATCATGTCAATACATAAAGCCAACTTGAACACTTTAGGCAAAATCATCCAAATGAAAGGGTTTGACTTTATTCAAATCATCTTTGGATCAAACCAATTGCCAACAAAAGGTGACCGGAGCAATTACTATCAATTATCCCCTAATATTCCTATGAAGACTATGCCAAAGTCTTCAAGATCAGTTATATACCCCTGGATCAGGGCCAAAATCCTGAGACACAATTTTTCATAGGCCCTAGATAGAAATTTAAGCACATGTCACTTATATGAGGCTGAAATATAGACTAAAGCAAAATACCTCATCAGATAATGGCAAAAGTCACCATTTTTATTCTATTACACTGTTATCAATCAATACCAGAAATAGACATTGACTTTATGTTTCATTCAACACATGTATGGTTCCTTGAATAATAACTACACTTCCTAGTAGTTTGGCTTACCTAACTTCTTTAATTACCAGTATCTAATGGGCCTAACCTCAGTAGATAAAAGTAGTACTTGAGAATAATAGTGTGAATCAGATAAGGAAGAGATTCTTTACCTGGGCTTTACAGAGTCCATGAATGGGCTTCACTATATCCAAAATGTAATCAGAATTGATCTATATGTTCAACACTACTACTTATATGTGAAGAAATGCCTCAGAGATTATACACTAAATTTATAATGGTGGCTAATTTTGATGAGTTGATAGAGTACTTCAGTTTTGATTCTTTTTTTTTAACCTTTTGATATGAGAATTTATATGTCAATTACTTATATATTAAAATTAATTCTAACGTTTGTAATTTGTAATTTTCTATGAAGATAGGGCAGTACTTTAATCTCATGCTAAGAAATTCAAATTCCTTACTCCTCATATATTTTGAATCTGGAGAACATTTTGTGCATTTGAAGTAACTTCAAATGTTTGAGAGATTTCTTTCACCTTATTGTTTTGCTTATTTTTCCTTAAATGAATTGGACAGATTTAGAAATTAAAAATAATACTTTGAGGCAGATATCATTTTATATACAGCACCTCACTTACATTGCTGTAGTATGGATCAATTTCAACACAAACTTACAATTGGCTGAGTTGTTGTCATGGTAAATCAGGAGTCCATATAGCAGGTGGCCTTGATTATACTATGAATTTCACCCACCCAAAGTATCAGATTTGTTAGCTGGAGAAAATTAGAATATACAAATCAAGTATTGCTCAGAAAAATAAGCAAAGTCATTCAAACTTTAAATTATTTAGGTAAAAATTTTTTTTGAATATTTAAAAAGACTGTGTTTCCACGTGGGGTAAACAAGGCTTAGCAAAGTTTCTTTTAATACATTTAATTTATGGAATGATTATCAGATATAGATGAATGGAATTTAGCATGGTATATATCAAGTACAACAACACCAGATGTTGCTCTAGGCACAACCATCTGAATCTCTACATTTTCAAGTGCCAACCTAGAGCAGCAATAAAATTCTCTTGGAACTATGAATCTGTATACTACTAAATACAGTTCATTTCCCTTACAGATGATGCATTGGAGACTGGGAAAAGTGACTATAGTACAGCAACTTGGAAACACAGCCCTGTCTATTTAACTGTGTCAATAAATTGTACACATCAATTATATTTCTCATGACTGTCTTTTCAAAAGCAGTTTACTCAGTGTTTCATTCATTGTTATCTAGCAGTAATGTCTTCTTTCAACATGGTGACTATATCAGCTGTAACAAATAAATAAGAAGAAGCAAAAATCCTATAAGGGATTTATAACTTTATTTCTTCATGAAATTATAGTAAAATTATTTTTTTCCTGCTTATTGCTCACATCTCTAAACTGATCATAGGAAGCACCCTTTGCTTGATTATGAAAGAGTGATTGGAAATAAAAGCATCCATTCCATAGGTTTCTAAGCCCCTTATTTTACTATTCTGTTTTTAAGCCACACTTAAAAAATTTGTGTATTTGGGTTCAAAGGTCAAAACAGTTGCCTGAATTCTCAGTGCACTCGGCTAGATAAAAAGCTTATGTCAGAGTCCACATACAAAAAAATAATCCCTTTATAGTACAGTTTTATTTCTATTGATTTCTAAAAATTAATTCAGACATTTCATAATAACAACAATAATATATTGAAAAAAACTTCATGGAACCAATCAAAACACACTCTGATTAGAGACTGTGGTTATTGTGAAAGGTTAATTATTGTAAAATCCCAGCTACTGTTTATAACTAATATAGATTTTTAATTCATAACGTACCAAAGAGATTAATTTTTTAATCTAGTTTTCCTAAGCATCTCCTTGAATCTCTTTAGGAAGTAAAATTGGTATTATTATTATTATTATTATTATAAAAAATATGAGGCAATAAGTCTATTGCCTTAGACTAGCACATAGCCTCCATGGTCTGGCCCCAACTACTCTTTCCATCCTTATCTTTCCCTCACACATAAGCCCCAGAAAAATAGAAGAGCCTATTCTTTCTGGAACATAACACATTCCATCCCAGTTTGTGCCTTTATCCTTGCTGCCTGAAAGGCTCTCATTTCTCATCCCTTCACTGCCAGTCTGTGCACCCAGTATTAATGTCTTGCATTAATTCAGTGCTTCCTACACACCATGCATTTACTAAGAGCATTATTTGATTTGTGCCTTTTAGCAACCCTATTTTACAGAATATGAGAACTTTGGTAGCTATCTCGATAATAAATGACAGATTTGCACCATGCAGACTTTGGAGTCTACTCTGTGATGCATTACACACTGTGAAACATAAATTACAAGTCCCAATGAACTTTCAAGATCAAAGAAAAATAACTGTTATGCCATGGATATTTCATTGACCACCCCATCCTCTCTTCCTTATATCTCCTCTGTATCTCTCTGAGGTCAAACTTTAATTTCTTACCACTGATAAAGTTAGTGATATACTTATCTTGTTTGCTCTACTAGTTATTCTGAATCATCTTAATAGTCTTTGTATTAAATAGTAAAATGCACATGGTTAGCTCTCTATAAATACTGGTTGTATGAATGCGTTATTGAGAGAAATAGAGATAATTGAGATTATATCACAAATGACCTGTGATAAACAACTTGAAAATCAATTTAGCAAGTCTATAATTTAATAAGTAATGATCAAAACTGAGCATTTATTAATAAATTTGAGTTTTTAACTCAAGTTTATAAAAGTGCCCCCCAAAGTTACCTGTTGGGGTATCCCAGTTTCAAATCCATTCATTAAATCACACGTACTTTTTAAAAATTTCATTAAATCAGACAAAAGAATTCAAAACTGTTGTTTGAGGATCCTAGGTGAATTTTGGTTACTCTAAAAAACCAGTTGAAGATGGAATATTATTTATGATAATGACTATATATATATATTATTGTTCTATTTGCTTTTTGTTGAACTGATTCAAAATTTTTATTTTTTTGTACAAATACATATGTTGACTCATTGAGATAATGGTATATTGTCTGGGAAGAGAAAAAAATAATCTATTTTTCTTATGTGATGCCAAGCAAATGTAACCATTCTTTTAATTCTTAAAGATAAAACTGATACTGTAATACTATTTAGAGACAACCTATGTTTATTCGCCCAATTTCTCAAATTTAAGAGGGGAAGTGATTTGAGGCTTTGAGTATTTGAGGCTTCTCCCTCATCAGCCATCAAAAGGTCACATTTTGCCCCCTTTGTTTTAAATGTTGGTATTATGTTTCATTTTGACAAATGTCTGATAAAAGTTTTAAAGTCTGACTAATTCTGTTTAAATAATAACTACAACTCTAAAAATAATCACTATTACATATAAGATATAAAATTCTCAAATTTAAGATTTGCCTGTTAGCCTTTCATACTTAAGCTTAAAATGTATATTGATAAAAATTACATAATAGAGAAAAAGATAATTACTTGGAGACTGATAGTAACTTACTGAATTCAGAACCAGGATTCTTGGAAAAATTCAGTGGCAGAATTGAGGACCATTTTTACTTTTCCTTTTAACTTATTCAGTTTAGAAACATTTGCTTCACTTTGAAAAATTAAAATATAAAAACTAATTTTCCTGAGCACAACTGTACCAGTTTTAGCAATGCTAGAACTTCCCTCAAATCTGAATTACTTTGAAATGATTTTTCTTAAACTAATCATCCTTTTTTTACTCAATGACTTAAAATACAAATAGTCAAGTCATGACTGTTAATTATACCTACTGATCATCAGTGACAGAACAACATCCTATTAAATTACCTTGGAAATTGGAATCAAGATAGAAACCAAGAAGGATATAGCAGCTATATATTTAAAGGGGAAGAAAGAAAATAATTTTCATAATTAGGCCCACACTAGGAATAGTGCTGAGCTATTTTATTGGTCAGTGGTGTAAGGAATGGGTCTCTAAAGCTTTCCTGGAGATTCCAACCAAAGTAAACAAGAAGGTCATTGGGTCTGACATCTGATCTAGAGGAAATTATGACATTTTCTCTGAGCATTAGGTACTCTTTAAATGGAGTTATTCTCCAATCAGAATGCTGTTACATATCATACCATTTATTGTTTAACTTATTGCCTGGAACTTACAAAAGTGTTTTTAGACGTGAAGTATCAGAAAGGTAGCAAAGAAAAATTAAGAGCAGTGTTTTCTGAGATAAAATATCCCTTTTACACATATACCACAGTTCTGTCTTATCAGTGTTGTCTTTAGTGTACCTTGGACACTGTTGCCCAGAAATACATGCATAAATCTATCCTTGCTTGTTCCTGATACAAAAAATGATGTAACACTTTCATTTTGATATTCCTTGTAAAGGAAACAAGCTAAGTGAGTCTGCCTTTGACAGGTGTGACTCCCTAATCAGCACTACTAGGTAGCCTTTTGCAGATTCAGCCGGTGGAAACAGTCCCCCCACCCCCACCCCGCCCCCAACCTCAACCACCACCACACACTTTAAACAAAGCCATTTAATTTGGTCTTAAGCCAAGGTAAGAGGGAAAAACCAATTAGTAAATAAAAGGACAACATAAAGAGGCATAATCTGCCAACAAGAACCTACATGCAAGCCAGAGGAGATTTATGATCGTCTTCCCCAGAGAGGGAGTGACTAACGCACGCACACTGACCATCACCGTAAAGAGGTAAAGAGAGAGTGAAATGGCTCAACGTACACACACCCCGCTCCATACCGGGGACGAGTCTCCGAGCTGCGGCTTGTGCTCTCGGAGGGCCAGGCTGAAGCTGACCGCCCCCACGGCCACGCTGGACACCCCCAGCCCTATCTCCAGCACAGAGAGCACCAAGAGGCTCCCAATAATCTGGCCGCTGGTGCACATCCTTCCTCGGTCATCATTCCTTCCAGATCAGAGAGGGAAACCAACCATCCGCCTTCTTTCTTCCACTATCCGCCTTACCCCTCTGCCCCCTACCAGACCCCAAAACTTTTCTTTCTTCACCAGCAAAGCATTTTCCACAAGGACTAGATTTCCAGAAGCGGAGACCCTCTTCCCTGACCGGGCCAGAGGCAAGAGTCGCTCCACCCCCTGACACGTTCAGACAGGGATCGTCGGATTTTCCCGGGTTCGGTGGTCGGTGGTCGAGGTCAGGAGAGGATTGTGCACCCGCAGAAGGGCTTTCAAGAAGGAACCAGAAACCTGGCGGAGCCGGGAGTAAGGAGCCCCGCTCGAGAGGCGCTGTCCAGAGTTCTGCCGCGTCCCAAGTCTCCGCAGGAAACCTGCTTCCTTCTTAGCCTCCCAGACCCTTCGGCTCCCCTTTCTTTCCTTGCCAAGGAGATGAGCCTTGCTTCCCAGAGATCCAAAGCGGAACCGCTCAGAGCTTCTCTCTCCCTCTCCCTCTCGTCTCCTCTCCTTTGTTTTCGCGGTAACACAAAGTGCTTCTGCGAGTGTCTCAGTCCCCGGGCTGAGCGGGCGGATATATTCAGCACCACGCTCCTCGCAGTTGCTGTGTCGCCAGAAAAAGCGACCTTGTCTGATGGCCTTTTCCCGTCTGGGTTTCTTCTCCCTCCTCGTCGTCCTCTTCCACCCCCTCTCTCTTGGTCTGATTCTCTTTCATTTCAGTGACCTCATTGGGATTTGAGAGGTTGAAGGAGGAGGGAAAAACCTGATCTATGTGTGGGTCTAGAACCAGTACTCTTGGCTGGCTCCTGGTCGGCCCCGCCTGGGGACCCTAACCACAAGGATTCGCGCGATCCCTGCCTTCGCATCTCCCCTACTCGCTCCCGTCTGGGCTTCTATCCAGGTGGAAGGGGAGGGATGCCTACGTCAACGCGGGGCTCATTCCGTGTAAAACTTTCTTCTGCGTGTACACGGGGTAGGGTGGGGGCAGAGAGGGCAAAGAAATAGGCAGAGAGAGCCAAGGGGATGGAGAAAGGCGAGAATCCTAAATTCACTAGCACTTCTAAGGGCTTTCACCCAGGAACTCCTCTCTCCAAAGAGCTAGACTCAATCTGCTCATAAGGAGAGTCAATTCTCTTTTGTTTCCACAAGTCCCTTGAATGTTGGTGGTGGGACTGTGGAGATGAGACGCAACTGGCCGGTCACACTTTTGTGGCGAAGTTGTGTTCCTCTCCAGCAGGACCTTGCTCTTACTCAGTAGCACTGCTACCCTTTTGGGATGCATTGGCAGACTGAGCAGGGCTAGGACCCTGTGTTGACACTGAAATTGAAGAGATGTGTACACTTAAGTATTTCATTGGAAAGGGCATTATTAAAAGCGAAAAATCTGGCTCTTTGAACAACCGACAATTGTCAGAATCATCAGGGCAGGAACCAACCCTAGCTTAGGTGTCTTTGTGTTATAATCTGATGTACACGGGGCTCTAGAAGTATGGAAGTCGCTGTGTATGTATCCCATATTCATGTCTCTGATTTTACTTCATGAAAAATCACAAGGCATTTCATCAGGGAGACTCAGGAATCAGAGAGATGAGAAGGTGTTTTTGGGTTGGGAAACATCTTTCTCAAAAAGTGGGTTTCACAGTTGGAGATAGATTGGACAAAAATAAAGGAGGATTGAATTAGGATATATTAGACAAAACCAGGGCATCTTGACCTCTGAATACATGCAGACAATGCAATGTAGGCATCTCTCTGATTAGAAGTTTCTTTTTTTAAATCCCTACTGCTGAAATCACTAAAGCTGAGTGATAAACAATCTACAGCATAAGTGTCAATTTCAGTTTTTCTTAAATTTGATTAGGGGCTTGTTTAATCGTTTAAATTAAACTATTAAATTATTAAATGTGACTACAATATACTTTCTTTATGATGTGTTTATATTCAACATTTAAAAAGAATTGAGTCCTCTTCCCTTAAAAATAAAGAAGCGGGAAGGAAGGACTATAAGTTATTAGGCCTTATACAGTCCTCAGTTATTGTGATATTTGGAAAACAACTCAAACATTTATATTGAATAATTAGGGAATTCATTTTTCACATCTTGAAAACTCAGTTCACCAAACAGCCGGTTGTTAGAATTCTTCAAGTATGTTTTGGTTTTAATGAGGCACAGTTTATTTTATTTAAAGCTTGTAGAAGTCATCTAAGTGATCCAATTTATATGTAGAAATAATGAAGTGTCTAGGTCACCTAGCTTTGGTTTGTCTTTAGTCACTGCTATTCCTTTTTTTTTTTAATTCTTCCCCATTTGGAAGAGAATAACAAGTTTGAGTAATTGCTCAAATAGATTGGTCAATGCAGACATATAGGAAGGAGGGTGACTTAATGAAGGGAAATTAATTTTGTAGAGAACATACAAGTAGTGTTAACAATACAGGGGTTTCAGAAAGAGAAAGAAATAAGTAAATTATATGTTATGGTTGTATTATCTCTGAATGCAATAGCTCGAAAGATGTTTACCTAAATACCCCACAGCTAAACATATGCCTGAATATAACCAATCTTGATTGATCCTAAATAACTGGCACATAACTCAGAACTTTTGAAAATCAAATGTACACAGAAGAAATTAAATCTATCTTCACTTATCAGTGATTACCAATGAGTCACAGTTACACAGAAATATTTAGAGGAATAAAATAAAAACAATAATTATCCATAGAAGAAATTATGTTTTATGTTTAAAAACATGAGGATCAATGCTGTTAGAACTTTCAAAAGGCTATTACCTGTTCCATATAAGTAATCTTATATGCCCCTTTAAGTGATGTAAAATTTCCCCAAAAGTAAACAAAAGGACCCCTAAAATTGACTCATAATCATGGAAATCATAACAAAAATGGATTCAAATTGGCATCTTATATCTCTCAAAACTTTCTTTTAGAAAAAGAATTATAGAATAAAATTGAAAATCAAATTAAAATTAAACATATACATGAATAAGTGCATTGTTATCCAAATATCGGTGGCTCTACAATTAGAGGGTTTTATTTTTAAATCATGGACAACAAAAGAGCTATTCATGAGATCCAGTGATACATGGCTCAATATTTGTACATCTTCAGCAAGAGCCACAGTATAAAAAAAAATCTCAAGTTTGCCACCTGCTGGTTTATAGATGACACAATGAATATGAATGTATAGGTAACCTAAAATAATTCTTATTAAACTTATTAGCTAATCAGAAAAAAATCCTTCATAATTGATCTGTTTAAGGACCTAAGTTCTGCCTATAAGTATTTAAAAGTTCTGAAATACTCATGCACCCATCTTCCCAAATAAGACTTATAGACATTTTAACATATGGATAAAGGAAAATCCAAGAGTCAGTAAACAAATACCACCTGACTTAATATAATGAGGTAAGTTGATGAAATAAGCAAGACAGTCACCAGTACAGGATTAGTAAGTGAAAAGGTCAAAAATTTAAACTGACTAATTTTGGAATCTGATTTAAAGTGCTCAAACTATTATAAGATAAATTTGTATGGTGACTGATGACTAACGTAGTATAAAAATTAAGGAAAAGAAAAAAACCACAAAATCATTGCAAAGCATTTAGCAGTTTTTAAATGTAATGAGGACATTTACTATCTTAATACTCTTGTCAGTGTGGTTAGAAATGATTATACATAAAGATTTAGCTAAGATTTGGTAAAGTGACTCTGGTAAAAAGGGAAAAAGTAAAACAACATTTTGAAGATTTTTAAAATTTAAATTTTAAGGAAGCAAAGGTAATTAAAACTAAATTTATCGGTTGTATTTTTGTCTTCTGGTGATAGATCTTAGAAGTCATTAACTAAAAATATTATCAGTGCTTATGAAAATTAGAGAAAGTATAGTACTTAGTACTGTATTTATCATAATTTTTCATTTATATCTGAAATATCATTTGACTATAATGACTTTTAGACATGTGAAAAAACCCCAAATGATGTATTTATAGTGATTTCGACGCTATAGAGTATAGTGATTTCTACTCTTAATAAAGTGTAGGTATTTCTACTCCTGGCCACTATGGAGTAAATGCGACTAGATTTACTATCTTATTATATACAATTGACATCTGTCCTAGTCTTTTGACTATTGGCACTTAACAGATTGTTTTACAAGAAAAGGAGAACCAAGCAGAGCATGGTGGTCTTACTGGATTTCTGGGACAAAGAGCGGAGTTTTGGGAGGCTGAAGTAGCAACATTTTCCAGGACAGAATATTAGAGAGAAGGGTCTTTTGAGGAGAAAGAGGTCTCTACAGGGATCCCTTGAATGAGTGGTTAAATTCCTAGCCCCACAATCATGGGGTGCAGCTTCACAAGACTAGAAATGGAATGACTAAAATCTGAGGCTTACAAGATGTCTGGGAATGTTAAGTTTCGTAGTAGCAAAAAAGATTCCTTGCTGAACACTCAGCCTTCAGCGGAGTACCGAGGTGGAGAATGCATACGTAGTAGGGCTAACCTATGCCTAGAGTAAAGGCAACTATATCTGACCTGAAAATACTTCTAAATAGGCCTCTAAACTATCAATCTCTTCAGTAAGAAACTTAAGACAGTCTAATGCATATTAAAGAAAATTATAAGCCATTACTCAACAATGTAAAAATCACATTATATACTATCCAATTAAGATCTTAAATATGAAAAAAGTTAGAAAATGTGATTCATAACTGGGATAACGGGGATAATTGAATTAGGTAACACTTTAAACCTCTATTATAAATATTAGAAATCTATTCAAAGATAAAGAGGAAAACATTAATGTGAAACTATATAAATTAAAGATATAACAGACAAAATACAATTTTTATAGATAAAAAATGTGTATCTGAAATCAAAAACAGTAATTTGAGAATAATAGTAGATTTGACACTAAAGAAGAAAAGGTCAGTGAACATTAAGATACAATAACAGAAATTAGAATTACAGTAAAAAAAAAACCCCACAAAAAACAAATAAAAAAACCCACCCAGGGGCGCCCGGGTGGCTTAGTCGGTTAAGCGTCCGATTTTCGCTCAGGTCATGATCTCGCGGTTCGTGGGTTCGAGCCCCGCGTCGGGCTCTGTGCTAACTGCCAGCTCAGAGCCTGGAGCCTATTTCAGTCTGTGACTCCCTCTCTCTCTGACCCTCCCCTGCTCACGCTGTCTCTCTCTCTCCTAGAAATAAATAAAAAACATTAAAAAAAATTAAAAAGAAAAAAAACCCACCCAAAACGCACAATACAAATTAAATCACAAAGGGGAAAAAAGACTGAGAAAAAAAAATAGAGACTCATTGACCTGTAGGAAAACTGAAGAAGTGAGGTATGGATATAATATAAATTTTAAAGGAAGAGGCAGATTAAAACTTTGACATAATAATGGCATATTGTTTTCCAAATGTGGTGAAAACTACAAATCCAGACATACAAGAAGCTCAATAGACAGCAACTAGGATAAACACACAAGGTATATCACGATCAAATTGCTGGAAACCAGTGATAAGGATTAAAAATTAAAAGCAGCCAGAGGGAAAAGGACACATTATGTACAGAAGGAAAGAAAAAGGAATTCCAAACATCTCATCTAAAATTACTCAACCCAGAGGAAAAATGAATGACATTTTAAAGCAATGAAATGTAAAAACAAACAAAAAACTCTATTAATCTAGAATCTTATACACAGAAAAATACCTTAAAAATGAAACAAAAAGATTCTTTCAGACAAAACACTAAGAATTTACTTAGACATAGGCTCTTCATCATAAGAAATATTAAAAGAAATATTCTTAGGGTGCCTAGGTGGCTCAGTCTGTTAAACATCTAATTATTGGTTTCTGCTCAGATCACAATCTCCGGGTACACGAGATCAGGCCTCAAGTAGGGTTCTGCACTGATAGAACCGGGCCTGCTTGGGATTCTCACTCTCAGTCTCTGCCCCTTCCCCACTTGCGCATACATATGTGTGCTTACACTGTCTCTCTCTCAAAATAAATAACTTTTAAAAAATAAAAGAAATATTCTCCAAGCAGAATTAAAATATGCCAGAAGGAAATATGGGCCTATACAAAGGGATGCTGAGCATCATAGTGGTAAATATATTGGAAACCAGAAACAATGTTTTTGCATTGTTTCCGCAATTGAGTCCAGAGATGCCATGCAAGATACAAAATTTGCAATTCTAACAAAGCCAAGAAATTAATAGCCAGAACAAAAGAGAAGGCTCAAATTCTTACAACCAGAAAGACACAGGTATCACACCCATTTCTTTTTTATTTTAATTTTGTTAAGTTTTTATTTAAATTCCAGTTAGTTAACATAGTATAATATTACTTTCAGAGGTACAATATAGTGATTCAGCTCTTCCATACAGCACTTGGTGCTCATCAGAAATGTATTCCTTATTTCCGTATTTCACCCATCCCCAATCTTATTTCCTCTTGATAACCCTCAGTTTGTTCTGTACAGTTAAGAGTCTGTTTCTTGTCTCTCTCTCTTTTTTCTCCCTTTGTCATTTGTTTTGTTTCTTAAATTTTGCAAATGAGTGGAATCATACAGCATTTGTCTTTCTCTGACCGATTTATTTCGCTTAGCTTCATGCCCCTTAGCTCCATCCATATTGTTGTAAAAGGCAAGATTTCATTCTTGAAATCTTTTTTAGGGTTGAGTAATATATCGCTATATATACATATATATATACACACATACCACTTCTTCATTATCTGTTCATCTATCAATGGACACTTGTGCTGTTTCCATAGTTTGGCTGTTGTAGATAATGCTGCTATAAACATTGGGGTGCATATATCCCTTTGAATTAATGTTTTTTTATTCTTTGTATAAATACTTACTAGTACAATTGCTGGATTGCAGGGTAATTCTGTTTTCAACTATTTTTTTTGAAACTCCATACTGTTTTCCAGAGTGGCTTCACCAGCTGGCATTTCTACCAAAAGTGAAAGAAGGTTCCCCTTTTTCCACATCCTCACCAACACCTGTTGTTTCTTGTGTTGTTAATTTTAGCCATTCTGACAGTTGTGAGGTCATATCCCACTGTAGTTTTGATTTGCATTTCCCTGATGATGAATGATGTTGATTATCTTTTCATGTGTCTACTGCCCCTCGGCAAGTCTTCTTTGGAGAAATATGTGTTTGTATCTTTTGCCCATTTTTAAATTGTATTATTTGTTTTTGGGGTGTTGAGTTTGATAAGTTCTTTATAAATAAATAACCTGACCATATACCTAAAGGAGGTAGAAAAAGAATAAAACCTAAAGACAGCAGAAGGAAGGAAATAATAAAGATTAGAGCAGAGATAAATGACACAGGAACTAAAAAACAATAGAACAGATCTATGAAACCCAGAACTGGTTCTTTGAGAATTAATAAAATTTATAAACCTCTAGCCAGACTTATCAAAAAGAAGAGAGAAAGGACCAAATAAATACATTCACAAATAAACAGGAGAAATCACAACCAATACCACAGAAATACAAACAATTATAAGAAAATATTATGAAAAACTGTATGCCAACAAATTGGACAATCTGGAAGAAGTGGATAAATTCCTAGAAACATATAAACTACAAAACTGAAATAGGAAGAAATACAAAACCTGAACAGACTGATAACCAGCAAAAAAAATGAATTAGTAATCAAAACCCTCTGAGCAACAAGCATCCAGGGCCAGATGGCTTAACAGGTAAATTCTACCAAACATTTAGAGAGTTAATACCTATTTCCTCTCAAACTACATGCATTTGTAATTTCTGATCCTCTCTTAAACTTACAAAATGAGTGCTAAGATATAATGTTATGTATTTCTCAACTGAATCATCATTCACAGCATTACTTCAGAGCCAAAGAATTTGTTAACAAGCTATTTCTTCAATGAGAAAGATTGAAATCTGGCCATGTGTAGCAACATGGATGGAACTTGATGGTGTTATGCTGAGCGAAATAAGTCAGGCAGAGAAGGACAGGTACCATATGTTTGCAAGTATAGGAATATTAAGAGGAATATTAAATGAGGGCCATGGGGGAGAAGAAGAGAGGGAGAGAGGCAAACCATGAGAGACTCTTGAATGCTGAGAACAAACTGAGGACTGATGGGTGTTGGGGGGGGGGTGATGGGCATGGAGGAGGGCACTTGTTGGGATGAGCACTGGGTATTATATGGAAACCAACTTGAGAATAAACTATTTGTAAAAAAAAAATGCTCTTGTGCTTTGACTCAGTAATTTAACTTAATGCATTTTTATTCTAATAAAATATTCATAGATGATCAAAAGGATTACATACAAAATAGGTTCATAACAGTATCATTTTAGGAAAAAAGTAAAAATCAGCCTAATTCTTCAATTGAAGGCTAAAAGTAAAATAAAGTTATAAAATGGCATAATCTATACTCACTAAAATTATAGTAAAAATGTTTTTAATGTTTACTTTTAAGAGAGAGAGACAGAGTATGAGTGGGGGAAGGGCAGAGAGAGGGAGACACAGAACCTGAGCAGGCTCCAGACTGAACTGTCAGCACAGAGCCTGATGTGGGTCTTGAATCCATGAACAGTGAGATCATGACCCAAGCCGAATTCTGACGCTTAACTAACTGAGCCACCCAGGCGCCCCACATTAAAATTATATTTTAAAATTATATAATACCTAGCAATAAATATGACTTGAAACTATACTTTGAACATCATATAAGTAAAGAAAACAATACTAATTTTCTTTAAAAGTATGAACGTAAGAAACACTGTAAGGAATTATACATTTTATTAGTGCTCTAGGTGGTGATTATAAATCTTTTTTATTCTCTCCTTTATACCTTCTGTACTTTTTAACTTGTGAATAAAAACTTGTATAATTTTTAATAAGAAAAAGTTATACAATGAGAAACACGAACTAAAAAGTACAGCAGTGTGAGGTTGCTTAACGTGGATGGGAAAACATCTATGAATCTCAATACCTCCAGAGAATATTATTACAGTTAAATTTAATTTAAAATTTTAAGTTAATGATAATGCTTGGAAATTCAAGTTCTATTATGTTAAATATTCCCAGTTTAAGAAGCCAGGGGAATAAATCAGAAGTTTAAAAATAAGTTTTTTTAAGAAATCATTAAGCTTTATAAAAAGACATACTTATACCTTTAAGGAATGATAAGGGAATATGGAAAATCCAATGAGAAGAGTTTATTCCTCCAGTAATAGGCCATAACTATACCTTCTGACACTTGACTATAATAATTTATCCTTATTTTAGAATTTACACATTTCCCGTATCTATGGGCTATTATGTTCATTCTCACTGACAAAGCAAAATGAACATTTTTAACCTATCATCTTTCTTTTTTCTTTTTCTTAAAGGCATGGAACGTCATGGACTCTTTGACCACTTCCTAGGCTCCCCACCACTTGGCCTACCGCTGAACGCTCTTGAGCTGCCAAACATTAAAAAAAAAAGTTTTCCAGGTGCTGTCTTAACACCGTCATATCAAAAGTGATAATAATCCTCCCGTCATGACACACTGCCCCAAATAGCTATTGGCATCCTTTGACACTGTAAAGAAGCAAATTTTATTTTAACTTATTTCACTTTATATCTACTTGTCAGTCATGCCTTGTGACACAAGCTCATAGATGCAAGACCCCCTTGATGACTGTGTTTGAGGTAATCATACTCTAGATAAAGAGCATACACATTGATTGAAAATGAGTAACACATCACTCATTTTTCCACATCCATGATACTGACAATTCAGTAGTCTGAAACCGATTACACAAGTATGGTTGGTAGTGATTAAGATCTTTTGTGATGATTTTACATACTTTGATTTTATTTAATCCTTACAAGAACTCTGTGATATATTGGGGCGCCTGGGTGGCTTAGTCGGTTAAGCGTCCGACTTTCGCTTAGGTCATGATCTCGCGATTTGTGGGTTCGAGCCCCGTGTCGGGCTCTGTGCTGACTGCCAGCTCAGAGCCTGGAGCCTGTTTCAGTCTGTGACTCCCTCTCTCTCTGACCCTCCCCTGCTCACGCTGTCTCTCTCTCTCTCCTAGAAATAAATAAAAATATTAAAAAAAAAAAAAAGAACTCTGTGATATATTGTAGTTGGGTAAACTCAGTTTCAGAAGTTAAGTAGCTCAGGCTTTTAGAGCTAATTACTGACAACTTCCATAAACACAATAACCTTTACATGACGTTTGGGTTTTTTATTTTGTTTTTGTTTTTGTTTTGAATGTGAAGAGAACCAGCTGCATTGCAGCCCGGATTTATTTTTGAGTAGAAAAAAAGAACAGAAGGTCAATGAACTGGTAAAAGGTGCAAAAAGGAAATAAAAACAAACCAATAAACAAAAAACCCCACATGTAGTGTCTGCACACACAGGTTTGTATAATGCTCCTTTAGGGTTTTTACTTTTGAGAGGAAGTATAAGATACAAACAGAAAAGTGCATGTAAGTGTACACATTGATGGGGTTTTGTAAATCAAACACATTCATGTAACCAGCACCCAGACCAAGAGCCTTAGACACTCTCCATACCCACTTTTAGTAAGTACTCACCCCACCGCACTCCAAGATAAACCAGGATCATGAGTTCTAAAAACACACATTTTTGCCTGCTTTTGTATTTTATATCAGTGAAATTATATATCATACTCTCTTTTATATTTGGCTTAACGTAACACTGTGCTTGTGAAATCCAACCATATTGACACATGTAGCTCTATATGATTATTCTAATTGTTGTTTGCTATCCCACAAATTGTAAATACATCACAATTTATTTATCCACTGTACTACTGATACGCATTTAGGTATTATAAATAGTACTATTATGAACATTCTAATATATGCCATTTAGTGAAATAAGTACATATTTCAGATACATACACACACATTCCTCCTGTGAATGAGCCTGCTGAGACATAGGTTGTACAAATATTCAACTTTGGTAAACACTGTCCAGTAGGCTTCCAAAATGATTCTACCAATGCCTATCATTTATTATTATTAATCACTATTACTGATTATTTCTTCAGTTATAACTCCTACTATCACCAATAATATTCTATTCTTTGAATAATAATTATGAGCCAGGCACTGTGTTAAGTATTCATGTGATATATAATATATTCATATGGCATGAATAAGATAATTCATACATAATTTATAATACATACACAAACACATAAGATAATACATAATTTATAATATATGTAATATAAATATAAATGTATGCAATATATAAGCACTATATATGTATATACATGACTATATGCACATATAATACACATATAAACAGCAACAGTACAGTATATTCCTTGAGGTTGAAGTATATCCTCTTCTTTAAAGTGGTGTAACTTTTTAAAAATTTTTTATTTTTAAAAATTTTTTTAAATGTTTATTTATTTTTGAGAGAGAGAGAGAAAGAGAGAGAGAGACAGAGAACAAGTTGGGGAGGGGCAGTGAGAGAGGGAGACAAAGAATCCGAAGCAGACTCCAGGCTCTTAGCTGTCAGCACAGAGCCTAATGCAGGGCTCGAGCCCACAAACTGTGAGATTATGACCTGAGTCGAAGTCAGTTGCTTAACCAACTGAGCCACCCAAAAGCCCCAAAAGTGGTGTACCTTCAAAAATTCTTTGATTATTCTGCATGAGAAATTTGTCTTTTCTCCCTATTTATCCATTTAGTCAACCATTCATTTACATCAGCCTAAAATTATTGATATTTATTTTATACTTTGGGTTATAATAAAATATGACTCAATTTGTACTCCTTTTGGAATCACCTGTTTCATTGATTCCAGCCTTACTCATAGAATCAGCCATTTACCCAAGGATGTGTGGAGTATGATATGGTATGAGAGTATAGTAGTAGAAACCAAGTTCTAGATACTTGATGCTTAGTTGTTAGTGAGATGTTGTTGCTTGTAGGCCCTTTTAGTTGAAATAAAAAAAAAACTATGGTGTTTACACAAACTAGCATACATATACACATTTATAAATATTTCTATATGTAGCCTTCAATGTGTATATTAATCTAAACATGAAAGCATACTGATATTTAACTCATCTATTCCCACAGAGATCATTCCCTCAATCCTTATTCATAAATTCCTATAACAACAGTGAAAAACATGACTCTTACCATCTACCATCTATTTACTTAATTGCTCAGTTCGAATATATACAAACAGCAGTATCAGAAATATTAACCAGTACTACTGTGGGAATTAACTTTATCAAAATACAGTCCTTATATGCAGTTCCTTTTCCCCTTACTCTTAGAGAATCCATCATTTTGAAATTACTTAATTTCAAAACCTTTTAGCACCTTCTCCCGCTCTCCCTTCAGTGGGGTAGTTTCCTATATTTGTAATACAATTAGATTTTCCTGTGACAAACTGCATTCCTTCCTGGGATCCCCAATACCCTAAGTGATTTTTGTACCATATCATACTTAATTCCATCGGAATCACTTGAATCTTCAAATCCGTTGAGTCTTTCAGGCCATGTTCACAGACTATCTTTTCATTTATTTATACCTATTATTTTTTTTAAAATTAGAGTTGTACAGTTTTCTGCAGCTCTGATCACAGGGAGATCTATGAACTCAGCAATGACTTCAGGAAAATGTCTACCTCTCTGTATTTAACTTCTATGTTCTTCTGTATTGGCTCTATTCTCAGGTTGGCTCTCTCCAAGCAATAATCTTAGAAAACTCACTTATTTTCTATGGGTTTAGCAATATCAGGAGAAAGAGATTCCTTTTTCAAGTGGTGAAAGTTTAGAGTGGCACTCGAGTCTGTGCTGTATCCTGCGTCCATTCTGAACCACTCACAGTTATTCTAATTGGTCAATGAAGCTAGGGAATGAGGTCAGTCTCATTACAACCACATAGACTGAGAGTGAAAACTGAAGTTACCAGAAATGGAGTAGGTGTTTTTAATACTAGTCAAGCAAGAGTCTGCTACAGTGATGAAGTGTGATATCCAGTCACAATCTAATCATGCATGATTTTGATAGTTAAGAGATTTGGATGATGCCATATAAAGCAGAAATAAGTGATGAAAGCATTTACTATGCTCATTGACAATAAACAAACAGTTTGGAAGATTTCTATTCTTGATTCAATTATCATTACAAAATATGGTCTTAGGTTTCTACCTGCTCATGATCATTTCTGATTCATAACCCAGCCTTTCCTAACAATTTGGCTTTAGAAATTTCCCAATAGAAATGAAAGCTTGAGAAATGAGTATTAGCTAATCTGAAGAGCATGGAGGCCAGATTAAGGATGTAGAGCTAATTTATATAATAACGCTCTAACTTATTCAACTATAAAAGAGTATACAAAATTTGGGGTCTTGAGTTTTTAAGAATATGGTTTATACATATCATTGGCAAATATCTTCTCCCATTTTGAAGGGTGCCTTTTAAATTTGTTGATTGTTTCCTTTAATGAGCAGAAGCTTTGACCTTGATGAAGTTCTAATAGTTTACTTTTGCTTTTGTCTCCTTTGTTTCCTGAGACATATCAAGTAAGAAGTTGCTATGGCTGATGTCAAAGAGGTTGCTATGTTCTCCTCCAAGGTTTTGATGGTTTCCTGTCTCACATAGGTATTTCAACCATTTTGAATTTATTTTTGCATATAATGTAAGAAAGTGGTCATTTTATTTTTTGTGTGTGTTGCTGTCCAGTTTTCCCAACATCATTTTTTGAAGACACTGTATTTTTTCCCATTGGATATTTTTCCTGCTTTGTTGATTAGTTGACCATATGGTTGTGGGTCCATTTCTGGGGTTTCTATTCTATTTCATTGATCTATGTGTCTGTTTTAGTGCCAGTATCACACTGTCTTGATCACTACTCTTTACAACTTGAAGTCTGGAAATGTGACACTTCCAGCTTTGCTTTTCTTTTTCAGGATTGCTTTGGCTATTCAGAGTCCTCTGTGGTTCCATACAAAGTATAGGATTGTTGGCTCTACCTTTCTGAAAAATCCTGGTGGTATTTTGATAGAGATTGCATGAAATGTATAGATTGCTTTGGGTAGGGGCGCCTGGGTGGGTCAGTCGGTTAAGTGTACGACTTTGGCTCAGGTCATGATCTTGAGGTTTTTGGGTTTGAGCCCCACATCGGACTCTGTATTGACAGCTCAGAGCCTGGAGACTGCTTCAGATTCTGTATCTCCCTCTTTCTCTATCCCTACCCAACTTACACTCTGTCTCTGTTTCTCTCTCTCTCTCAAAAATAAACAAACACTAAAAAAATAAATAAATAGATTGCTTTGGGTAGTATGGACACTGTAACAATATTTGTTCTTCTAATCTATGAGCATGAAATGTTTCTCCATTTCTTTGTGTCATCTCCAATTTCTTTCATCAGTGTTTCATAGTTTTCATAGTACAGATCTTACAAATGACATATCTGATAAAGGATTAGTATACAAACTCTATAAAGAACTTGTCAAACTCAACACTCATAAAACAAATAATCCATTTAAGAAATCAATAGAAGACATGAATAGACCTTTTTCCAAAAAAGACATGCAGATGGCTAACAGACACATGAGAAGATGCTCAACATCACTCATCATTAGGGAAATATAAATCAAAACTTCAATGCTATATCACCTCACATCTATCAGAATGTCTAAAATCAACAACACAGGAAACATCAGGTGTTGGTGAGGATGCAGAGAAAAGGGAACCCTCTTACACTATTGGTGGGAAAGCAAACTGGTGTAGGCACTCTGGAGAACAGTATGGAGTTTCCTCAAAAAGTTAAAAATAGAACTACCCTATGTTCTAGTAATTGTACTGCTAGATATTTACCCAAAGGTAAACAAAATTATCAATTCAAAGTGATACATGCATCCCAATGGTTATGGCATTATTATCAGCAATAGCCAAATTAGAGAAGAGTCCAAATGTCGATCAACTAATGAATGGATAAATAAGATGGATAAAGATCAACTAATGAATGGATAAAGACACACACACACACACACACACACATACACACAATGGGATATTACTCAGTAATAAAAAAAGAATGAAATCTTGCCATTTACAACAATGTGGAAGGAGCTAGAGTATAATGCTAAGTGAAATAAGTCAGTTAAATAAAGACAAATATCGTAGGATTTCACTCATATGTTGAATTTAAGAAACAAAACAGATGAACATAGGGTGTCAAAGAGAGAGGCAAAGCATAAAACAGATTCTTAACTGTAAAGAACAAACTAAAAGTTGCTGGACAGAATGTAAGAAGGGCGACAGGTTTAAAGGGTGATGGGTATTAAGGAGGGCACTTGTTGTGATGGGCACTGGGTATTGTGTGTAAGTGATGAATCACTAAATTCTACACCTGAAACTACTATTACACTGTATGTTAAATAACTGGAATTTTTTTAAAGTTTATTTCAATTTTTATTTTTGAGAGACAGAGAGAGAAGAGAGGAGGGGCAGAGAGAGAAGGAGAGAAAGAAAATCCCAAGCAGGCTCTGCACCAGCCAGCGCTTAGCCCAATGTGGGGCTCAAAACCCCGAATGAGATCATCACCTGATCCAAAACCCAGAGTCAGATTCCTAACCAAGTGAGCCACCCAGTGGATCTAAATAAAAACGTGAAACTACCAAAAATATGATTTAGATCTGAATTTAATAGTAAATATCCACATTTACATTTGTTATGTATAATTATTATTCTTGTAGAGCAGATAAGGTCAGAGAGTTTTTTATAGTTGTGATATAATTGTTACATACTATTGTACAACTGGGACACCTGGGTGGCTCTGTCGGTTGCACCTCTGACCTCACAGTTTGTGGGTTCGAGCCCCACATCAGACTCCGTGCTGACAGCGCAGAGCCTGTAGCCTTCTTTGGATTCTGTGCCTCCCTCTCTCTCTGCCCCTCCCTCGCTCATTCTTTGTCTCAAAATAAATAAATAAATAAATTCTTTGTCTCAAAAATAAATAAAATTTTAAAAATAACATTGTACAACACAGTGATTTGATATTTGTATGTATTATGAAATTATTTTCACAATAAGTTTAATTAACATCTGTCTCTACATGTAGTTAAAATGTTTTAATTTAATGAGAACTTCTAAGATCTACTCTCTTGGCAACTTTCAAATATACAATACACTATTGTTAATTAACTATAGTCATTAAACTATACATTACATCCCCAGGACTTATTTATGTTATAGCTATATGTTTATTTCTTTTGATCACCTTCACCCATATTGCCCACCCCATTTGGCAGCCTCCACCTCCTGTAACCACCAATCTGTTCTTTGCATCTGTGAGGTTTTTGGCTTTGTTTTGTTTTAGAGTCTACATGTAAGTGAGATCATACAGTATTTGTCTTTCTCCTACTTATTTAACTATGCATGGTTTTTAAAACAAACTTTGCTTAAGCTATTCTTCCTTTAGAGGAAGCATGGGTGAGAACAATCTCTCCTTCATAAGTGATCACAGAGTTCTTATGTGCAGTAGGAGAAAGAGTAGTTAACTAATCAAAGTAATGTTACTATATATTAATAGACCAAATATGGATGAATTAGAAATACTGTACCAAATGAATGAACAAGTTCATTTTAGAAATATCAATACAAATGTTTTCTGTGTGTGGCAGACACCCTGGAGCATAGGCAAAGTCAAAAGAGAAGGAGGTACACATTTAAAAATAGCTCTCATAAAATGTGAACTAGTCAGGCAAGGAAATATCACATTATTTGTTGAGCTGACCTTTGCATGGTAAACATTTCATCACTCATTCTATTCCCTTCACTCATTGTGCTCCTCCAGTATCCTTAGGAGGGAGAACACACTGAACGTGCTATTTTTATAACAGTCCAGAAAGTAATAAGCAGGTTACAGAACAGTTTACAAATCAGCAATGATCTGAAATGGAACACACACATTATTTGTTCCCTTGGCATTATTTCAACTCTTTGTCCATACTGATATTTCATATTTAGAAACATAATAATAATATATCCTGACAGGTGCAAAGAATGAGAAAGTGATTATTTTAACTCTTTAAATATTTTCCTGGATTCAGGGTTGAGTCTATGCTTGGGCAGATAACAATCCTATCCTGTTGTGATTATTAACAATGTAGCTTCTTTCCATCCTCTGGAAAGCTATATTTCTAGCAGGCTATTATTTGGGGTCTGCAGAGGATATGGCCTTGCTCTCAGCTACTTGCTGACTATGCTGCATTTCAGGAATAGATCCAGGACACATGATAGGGGAAAAGGGACATTAAAAATCACCCATTTGGGGCGCCTGGGTGGCTCAGTCAGTTGAGCCTCTGACTTCAGCTCAGGTCATGATCTCATGGTTGGTGGGTTCAGCCCTGCATTGGGCTCTGTGCTAACAGCTAGCTCACAACCTGGAGCCTGTTTCAGATTCTGTGTCTCCCTCTCTCTCTGATCTTCCCCTGCTCACTCTCTCTCTCTCTCTCTCTCCCTGCCTCTGTCTCTCTGTCTCTCAGAAATAAATAAAACATTTAAAAAGTTATTTAAAAAAAGAATAGATCCTTTGAGAATGATTCTATAAGGGCTGGGTGTTATGAGAATAGCAGGTTTTTCAGTGAAATTCTACTGAAGATTTAGGTTAATAAGACATAGGATCCTGATCTTTGTATAAAAACACTTTGAACTGACTTTTTCTCAAGGTTTCAGGCATACAAGCATGATGAAAATCAGTCACAAATGCAAAGTTTAGACCAGGAGAGCAGAAAACAGGATTTAGAATAGGTCAATAAAAAAGAATTACAAAGAAAAATATATTGATCTTCTATTCATTTTGGAACCGAGATTTTCTTTTTACTTCGGACCATTTCTTTAGATCAGTACATTTGAGAAGAGGCTAGAGAAATAAAAGGAAGAAAACCAATGCAGAGGTCATGAAGAGTGAAGCATAGTGTCCAGGATCATTCCTGCTCTGTATCAGCAGCTATGAGGCCCTAGACACATATTAATTTAGTCCTGATAAATGTCTGAAAAATAGGTGTTGTGATCACTGTTTCCATAGGAGAAAACAGACTCTAAGAGGTAAGGGATTATTTGAGGGCTTGTAGCTCTACGCAGGGAGCATGAAACATAGATCTCTTGAAATTCTATCCACTACTCCTTGAATGAATCTTTCAAGAGTCAGGATTTGTTATAAGCATTAAGTACATAAAAGATGAGAGATGCAGTCAACCAGAAATTTGTTTGACTAACAATACTGTTTATCAATTCCAGTGATGTATGAACGAGAGGTATATTTCAGTTCGTCTGTATCAGAGCTGCCATTCTCTTTGTTTATGGCTGAGCTTGAATGTTACTGGTCTCTTCTTATTGGTCTCTGCCATGCCATAGTTACTAAGACTTTTGAATATTTCCTCTAGGAACCATGAATATTATGTAAGGTCCTGAGTCTGGAGCAATTAATCATGGTAAATGCAGAAAAGATTCATGTTATATGCAGAGGAAAAAAAGGAAAAGAGAAATTTTGTCTGAGATCTCTTTTATGGGAATTCAAATGACATAATTGATTGGAAGATGTAATATAGACTAATATAGTTTATAGGCTTTTTATGCAAGAAACACAAGAGAGAGAATTTACTGTGTTTTCAATTACTATCATAGTAGATAGACTATGCTAATTTTGGAGTCAAAGTTTCCTGTGTTCAAATCTTATCTCTTTTAACATGCTAGTTATAAGAAATGAAAGAATGATTTTGTCTCTCAAATCCTGTTTCGTCATGTGTAAAATTAGTACAGTCATAATATCCATGTAGACTTGTTATGAGAATTAAATGATATATTATAATAGGCTTGGATAATGTCTGGGATATTACAGACACTCAATGAATCATACTTTTATTATCATATTATTACTTGTTGAAATTATTTTTTGAAAGACAGAAATTTTGGCATGGGCATATAAACAAATTCCTCTTTCAGGAGAAGAAATGTCAAATAATTGAAGGTGATACATTCTTGTTTTAGTAAACTAAGAGATAGGAAATGAAAGCAAAGAGTTATGCAAATATCTCAGGTCCTTTCCAAAGCTGACTTGAAAAGCATTAATATTTCAAGTCTTTTTGAAGAGGACTGGCACATCTTTAACCAAGAACAGGATTTTTCCCTGACCTGAGCTAGTATATTCTCACACACTCTTAAAGGTAGCTTTCAATCAAATTCATCATATGATTTAAATTTTAGTCAGTGTTCCAGAAAAAAAGAATTGCACTTTCCATGCTATTAAAAGTCCTCTAAAGACCAAACCCAATCTATGTTTCCAAACATCATCTACTATTGCATTTCAGCCATTCTATGTTCTAAATCAACTGAACTACTTTCTCTTTTCTATCTACATCCCATGCTTTCCCACTTTAATTCTTTTGCTTGAAGTTGTTGCTTTTCCCTGCCATAACTTCCTCATAATCTCTGTCTGTATCTATCCATATTGACAGGCACTGCTCATGAGCCCTGATCTGGAAAGACTTCCTGCAGGCAGAACTAATCCTCCCTGCTTTAAATTATTCTAATACTTTGTCTCTAATTCCCCCGATGACATTTGTCACCTTCTTCATTAGATTATATTTAGGTATGTTTAGCTTCTTTGTGAGGCATTGTGAGTACCTAGACAAGAAGAATTGTAGCTGATTCATTTTTGTACTTTTACAATGCCTGACATAGTGCCTGGGTGCAATATAGGAAATAAAAAATGGAAGAAATAATTTATCTAGGTTTCATTGTTTATACTGTATCCATTACAATTTTAACTTTATTTCTAGGATTCTGAGGTCATCTGTGTCCCTCAGGACAGGCAAGAAATGTGGACTCACTTTTTGGAGGATGTATGCAATTTCTATGCCATAGAATCTTAAAGAGACATCTTGACTTTGCAACTATCATCTGAGTTAAACAGATATTGAAGGATTTTCAAGCCCTTGATACTTTGCTATTACCTTTCTCTGAAATCCAGTTTCCTGTTTTATAATGTTAGGAGTAAGATTTTTCTCAGTATTACAAGAAGTAACGTACAAACAATTTTGCAAATTCTAAGTTCTTTTAAACTGTTTTTTTTTTCAAGTGTTAAAATATCCTGTACTGATTTCGCTTCTTCACACATATTTTCAGGGTTCTTTGATAAAAATAAGGTGTTTGAATATATTATAAAATGTGTTTAAAGACCAGTCCTTATGTATTTCAAGTTGACTAGTGGTTCATTACCTCTCAAATACAAGTAAATTATACTTTTACATTTGATACGTTGATCTGAAAATTATGAAGATTATAACATTAGAATGCTCCTAATAGCACATACTTTATATTGAATAACATTACAGATTTTCATGTATACAGTAGATTCTGTTTTAACACAGAATTGTATTTGTTGCTATTTTTATGTTGAGTTTATAACTTATACACTATTATCAAATGAGATAATGCTTTATCAAAAGAGAAACCTTTTATAGAATTTAAACTGATGCTTAAAATGAACTATTTTACTACACACTTATCAGAATGGCCAAAGTCGAGAACACTAACAATACCAAATGTTGGTAAGAATGTGGAGAATCAGGAACTCTCATTCATTACTGGTGGGAATGGAAAATGGTACAGGCACTTTGGAAGGCAATTTGGTGGTTGCTTACAAGACTATACATACTCTTGCTATATGATCCAGTAATTGTGCTTCTTGGTATTTACCCAAAAATGATGAAAACTAATGTCTACACAAAAGTCTGCATATGGATACCTATATCAGCTTTATTCATAATTGCCAAAACTTGAAAGCAGCTAAAATGTCCTGCAGTAGGTGAATGGATACATAAACTTCAGTATACGCAAACAGTGAGTTATTATTCAGCACTGAAAAGAAATGAGCAATCAAGCCATAAATGGATCTTGAAGGTATTATGCTAAGTGAAATAAATCAGACAGAGAAAGACATTGTATGATCTCACTTACATGCTGAAACTAAGAATGAAAAAAAAGCTAAACTTCTAGAAACAGAGAATGGAATGGTGATTACTGGGAGCTGGTGGTGGGGGAAGGAGAGGATCAAAGGGTACAAACGTCCAGCTGTAAGATGAGTAATTTCTGGGGATCCAGTCTATAGTATGGTGGTTCTAGTTAACAATATTATAAACTTGAAAGTTGCTAGGACAGACAGTCAATCTCAGGTATTTTCATCACAAAATAGTTGTAATTATGTGAGGTGATGGATAGGTTAACTAACTTTATTGTTAATAATTTTGCAACATACACACATATCAAATCATCAGGTTTTAAACTAACCTTAAATTAACACAATGTTACATGTTGATTATATCTCAGTAAGACTGGATACAATTTTAAATACAAGAAAAATGAAGTAAGAAATAAAGATACTCAAGACTAGAGAAGTAAGCAGGGATGAGATCATGATGACCCTTAGAACTCAGGACTCTCTCTAGTTGATTAAAGTGATTCAAGAGCAAGAGTGACAAGATGATATTTCCACTTAGAGAGCTTTCTGGGATTGTAGTATAATTTTGAGAAATTGTATTGGGTGCAAGGGAGTCATTTAGAAGGATACTATGGAAACCCTGGGGAGAGAAATTGGTTTCCTGGACTAGGAGAAGATCATTGAGAATGGAAGAGAGGAATGCGTGTCCATGGTTAGGAGTTAGAATGAATGTATTTTGGAAATTGTTGAAATGTGGGATGAAGGAGAAGAAAGAATGAAATACACTGCCTCTGTCAGTGTCTTGATCACTATAAATTTAAGTACAGGACTGGCTGGTTTGGGACGTGTAGAGTTTGAGTTGCCATGGAACATTCAAGGAAGCAGATTAATGGAGAGCTGGGTAGTCAAACCTACATCTGGGGGGTGGGGATTTTGATTTGGGAGTTAGATCAATAGTAACTGAAGACTAAGAATAGGAGAAATGTCTAATGAGAGAAGAAGGCCCCAGATAAAAGAAACCTAGAGAATCGGCAATATGCAATGAGCTGGCAGAAGAATCAGTGGCTATGGTGAATATTGGGCAGTAATAGCCAGGAATTTAAGGAAAGGAAAAACAAGAAGATATGATTCTAGGAAAGATAAAAAGTACTTAAAGAAGAAAGGAGGGGACATCAGTTAATTATTGAAAGTTAAATAAAATACATTCTTCAAAGTATATATTATATATAGTACCTTATTTATTAAAGTTTACTACCAGTAGGATCATAGCTGATTAGAACAGTGGTACATTATTATCATTATTTTTATGATCAATACCATTAATTAAATCTCATTAGAGATATCATTTTATTTTTAGCTACGTTTTATAATTTCAATTTTATAAACATATTTTTGTTCAGTTTTCCTCTTGAAGTAGAATGAACACTCTTTTTAATTGAACTAAAACTGACAATCATGCATACTTCAAAACCCAAGTAGTAATATTCATTTATTATCTGATAATAATCTGAAGATGACTATAGTGACACTTAAATTTTTTTAATTAAAAAAGATTTATTTTTTTAATGCTTATTTATTTTTGAGAAAGAGAGAGCAAGAGAGAAAAAACATGAGTTGAGGAGGCACAGAGAGAAAGGGAAACACAGAATCTGAAGCAGGCTCCAGGCTCTGAGCTGTCAGCAGAGAGCTTGATGCAGGGCTTGAACCCATGAACTGTGAGATCATGACCTGAGCTGAAGTCAGACACTTAACTGACTGACCCATTCAGGTACCCCTAAATTTTTTTTCAGTGTTTAGCCATTTTTGAGAGGGAGAGAGAGATAGGGAGTGAGTGGGGTAGAGACAGAGAGAGAGAGAGGGATTCACAGAATTCAAAGCAAGCTCCAGATTCTGAGCTGTTAGCACAGAGCCAGATTCAGGGCTTAAACCATGAACTGTGAGATCATGACCTCAGCAGAAGTCAGATGCTTTAGCAGCGGACCCCCCACACAGGTGCCCCTTAAAATTTTACATCAAATAGCTATCTTATATCATTTAAATTTAGCTAGCTGATGTTCTTAGAATGTGTTATATTGTCTGTGTAGTGATTTAATTTTAAATGCTTCCAAATAAACAGTATACTGTCTGATTTACTTGACTCTAAACCCAAGGAGTGATTTTAGGGTCCGAATAACCCTAATTAGGAGTCAATACTCTGGAAGTGGCTCTTTAAACTTTATAAATATCATGATCAAAATTGTTACCAGGAGTATGCTAATTAGCATAAACGATGATAGAAAAAAATCCAAGATGCATTGTTAGCTGTAAAATTCTATGAAATATAAAAGCTTTATTTTTAAACTAAGGAATGGAATAAGCTGATGTAGCTTTTTAATATTCAAAGTTGATATTCTAAAATATAAACAAACATGCTTATTTTCTTTGTAAACAAGACCTAATATTTTTTAGAGGTAAGAATTAAAAATCAATTTCAGATTATGATTTTGCTGAATTCAGTGATAGTGTAATTTAAAATAAATGAATTTATCAATTTTTACATGTGTATGTCCCAAAAATGTACATTAAAAAGCATAAAGTTTACAATTTGAATGAAGGACTGTTTGCATTTTATTTGTTTTAATTTTTTTAATGTTTTATTTATTTCTTAGGGAGAGAGAGACAGTGTGAACAGGGGAGAGTCAGAGAGAGAGGGAGACACAGAATCTGAAACAGTCTCCAGGCTCTGAGCTAGCCATCAGCACAGAGCCTAATGTGGGGCTTGAACCCACGAACGGTGAGATCATGACCTGAGTTGAAGTCAGACACCCAACCGACTGAGCCACCCAGGTGCCCCGCTGTTTGCCACATGGTTTTTACTCTAAAACTTAAACACATTTTAGGGTGTTTACCACATGGTTTTTAATCTTAAAGATTAACAGGGATGCTTGATGAAATTTTGGATTTAAAAAACCATGATCCTTTACCCTTCTCTCTCTCTCTGATCTTTTACTGTCATACTAAGGAACCTACAGATGTTTAGCCTTTAGGGATAAGCAAGAGAATTGTAGGTGCAAAGAATCACTCTTGAGGGGTAAAGGGAATTGAGTAGAAGAAAACTCACAACTCTAATTATCTCTCTGACTTCCAGCAGAATTTCATGTTAACCATCCAAGAAACTTCCAGAGAAAGCTATTACACATCCAGTGTTTTATAGTCCTCAGTGTCAAGATTTTTTTTCCCTACCTCTAATGCAAATGCTTAACTGAAAAAATCCTTAGAGATGCTTCCTTTTTTTCCTACCTCCAGGCAATGTTTTATCCTCAGTAGAATGACACATACTTAGAGGTTATTATTTAGCTACTCCCCGGCTTGTTATTCAATGGATGTTCATAGTAACTTAACTCATACCAGCTTGCGAACTCCAGCTCAGAGGTGGGAGACCTGAGGAAGAAGGCTGGACAGAGAGCAGATAGCAAAAATCACAGACGACAACAGTCCATGTAGGGATGACAAGCCAAGTGTGGAAGTTTTCTGGCAGAGAGGGAAAAGGGTATCAGAAGCTAGCCAGAAATAGCATACCCTAGAATTTATCATAAGTGACAACACTGGATTTCTTAGAAAGATAAACTTGTAACAGTTCATAGATTCAAGGGAATTTTGCCTTTAAAAGTTGTTAATGAGTTAGACCATGCATTTATTGGAATGTTGGTGTGATTGTCCAAAACTATTTTGGACTTTTTTTTTTTTTTTTTTGGAAAAGCCTTCAGAATCTTTGGTATGCTCATTTAATTCTCCTTAATGGAAGAAGATTTCCAGCCATTATTGGAATATTTATCAAAGCATATGGTTTCCCATAAACTATCTCGGAATCACGTAAAATAGCTAGATAAATAAAATTTCTTGGGTTAGGGCCCAGGGTTTGCATTTTTTCAGGGTTTTCCGGTTTTCAATAAACCACTGAAATAAAAGATGATATGGTAAACATACAGAATTCTGTGGGGCCAAATCTGGTGGCTGTGCACAGTTATACAAATATGGACCGTGGATACATATGACTATAAAGGAAAGAAGTGGATTTTCTCATGTTGCTTGTCAACTACATTAGACATTTCCAGAAGAAAATTTCCAAATGTTTTAAGAAACACTGTAATGGTAACATTGAAAACTTTGAAGATCTCTGAAAATATATAAAATGTGATATGCCTATTTTAAAAGGTGCCATTTATTTTAATTTTTCAAGTTTTTATTTAAATTCTAGTTAGTTAACATGTAGTGTAGTATTAGTTTCAGGAGTGGAATTTAGTGATTCATCATTTACATGTAACACCCCAGTGCTCATCACAAGTGCACCTCTTAATACCCATCCCATTTAACCCATTTCCTCCCTCCAGCAACCCTCAGTTTGATCTCTATAGCTAGGAGACTCTGACACTTTGCCTCCCTCTCTTTTTTTCCTTCCTTCTCCTATGTTCCTCTGTTTTGTTTCTTAAATTCCACATATGAGTGAAATCCTGTAGTATTTGTCTTTCTCTGATTGACTTTATTTTGATTACTGTAATACACTATAGCTTCATCCATGTTGCTGTAAATGGCAAGATTTTATTCTTTTTGATGGTTGAGTAATATTCCAATGGGTATATATGTATATGGTAAATACATATACACACCTTCTTTACCCATTCATCAGCTGATGGACATTTGGGCTCTTTCCATAATTTGGCTATTGTTGATAATACTGTTATAAACATTGGGTATATGTGCCCCTTCAAATCAGTATTTTCATATCCTTTGGGTAAGTACCTAGTAGTACGATTGCTGGGTCATAGAGTAGTTCTACTTTTAATTTTTTTTTTTTGAGGAACCTCCATACTGTTTTCCAGAGTGGTTGCACCAGTTTGCATTCCCTAAAAATGTGCCATTCAAAAATAGTCATACTTTGCAGTAAATTATTTTAAAACTTTTAAAACCCTTTTCTATATATTACTATAATATAAAATATCATTTTTCTCCCCTACGATATTCAGAGTATCCCCTTGTAAATGTGATAGGACATGTTTTGTTAAGCACTCTAAAGATTAAGAGTTACATTTTCCAAAATTATAATAATTTAATTAGAATGTACTTCATTGAATAGGCTACATATGCTCCTTTCAACATTCTGATGCTTCCCTGAAGAGAGGAATTTTTTTCCCAATTGAGAAAACTATCATACAAAGAATGTGGGAGGGAAACTGGAAAGTAAATACTTATTTATATACACTTTTTTCCCCCCAGGCAAGTGTTAATAAACTTAAACACCCATTAGATTCACTATCCCTCCCAGTCCCTTGGAGGTGCTGTTTAGTCAGAATTTTTCATTTCTATTATGATCAAATTTATATTCTTTTCATTTTATTAAAAAATTTATATATTAAAGACAGTGTTACAACCTGCCTCTTTGTACTAAATTAAAAGTGTTGTCACTTAAGCAGTAGCCACAGGCAGGGATTTTTTCCTCTTATGTGAGAAGATAGTGGTAAAAAGTCAGTGAACACAATTTTCAAAAATTACCTTTATAGCAGTGTTGTCCCAGGTGGCTGCTAAATTTTGAATGTCCAAGTTCAGCTCAGATTCCATCCTGGCATAAACAATGAAGACATTTAATGACATCCAGGTGTGGCAATCGTTGCTACTTTCCTGGGAGTTGAAGACCTTGGACAGCCTGAAAATTGGTTTCTGAATTCCACATATTTGCATTTCCTTCTTTCTCTTCAGCACAATAAATAGTTCTGCTGCAGTAAGAAAACTTTGCTAATATATAATTTAAGAAGAGTTGGTAAATGGTAAATGAGCAAGATAAATTGAAGTCTTAATCAGAGAGCAGCAGATCTCAGATAGCAAGTTTCTGAAGACTCCAAGTTACCTCATTTGACTTGAATGCTTAGGCTTAGACACTTGGGGAAAACTCTCACACCATACTTGAGTTGAGTATGGAATCATCTGTGTCTCATCAGGGTCTGGCTAACTTAGCTGCACTTGGGGCATATTATAATGAGACTTTAAAGTTGTCAATTTAGTCTTTGGAATTCTAGCTGTTTGTATTGACTGATTTTCAATCTTCTCTAGACATACTTCATAATACCTAGTTTCTTACAGTAGTTTCTAGTTAAGGCAATACTTTCTTATAAGTTATTTTTGTGTTTCTTTTGGTGGGCTTAATAATTAAATTATATATTACAACAGAAAGCATCTAAGTAATCTATGAAGTCCTTTGTTGTTGTTGTTATAAAACAGAAAGCCTCTACCCTATTTACCCATAAAAAAGAGAAATGAAAGTCACAAACGAAGGTGTCATTGCTATCCATGAGGTTTCAGCTGTAAGTCAGAAACTGGTTTCTAAAAAAGGCAATGACTGGCGTCATTGAGTTGGTTTGCATTTAATAGGGAAAAGCAGAGAATAGGGAATGAATAGGTGCTATCTAGTTCCTAATTGTATTATAGTTTCCTTAATATTTTAGCAATGCTTTAGCAATATATTAGCAATAATGTTCTTTCTTTCTCAGATGGGGCAGTTAAAGTATGGAAATTATCACCTCATTACTTCTAGAGCTTCTAGAGGATGAGAACTCTGGGTAGATAGTGAGCAAAGACCCTTTCCATTCTATCTTGTTTCCCATAAGCTAAAATGTCAAAGCTTTAAGGATACTGAAGGGGAAGAATGACTGCCTTCATTTAGGACATAAGGGGTCTAGGGCCTCTCTCTCCAGACTTACTGCAAAACCTATACCCTGAGACTATTATATATCTAACTGATGTGCCTGTGAGTGTGTCTGAGGGTGAGTTATGGCTCTCATTCTTTGCACAAGCAGGGAATGGAGATTGTAAAGAAGGCTTTGTTTTGTTGGAGAGTTATTTCTTCGAATTGGTTTTCTTTTTAATGTTTTATTTATTTCTGAGAGAGAGACAGAGTGAGCAGGGGAGAGTCAGAGAAGGAGACACAGAATCTGAAACAGGCTCCAGGCTCTGAGCTAGCTGTCAGCACAGAGCCCAATGTGGGGCTCAAATCCAAGAACTTAAGATCATGACCTGAGCCTAAGTCGGACACTTAACCGATGAAACCACCCAGACGCCCCTCTTTGAAGTGGTTTTGAAGCTCCCTAAATTATTCTTACTGCACTATTTCTTGAGAGTAGGAAAAGATTAAAATTTATTTAAGGCCTAAAGTAAGACTCTAAGGCTGTTTGTTTTTCTCATTGAAGTTTTTAAGATGATACATTTATAACCCATTACCAGAATTTTCACTAATATAACATCCAAATGACTTCTCTATGTATCAGTAGCAATATCTGAATAGAACACGATCCTGAATCAAAAGGCCATTTTCTTCTCCTCCAGAGCCAATGGACCATAAGCTCTTTCCCTACTAAGCTACCTGACTTTGCTTGACCTGGAATCACTCTCACCTAGGTACTTGGTAGGTTAATAACATTGTAGATAAGATATCAAAAATATCTATAAGTCATATATCTGATAAAGGACTTGTATCCAAAATATACAAAGAACTCTTAAAACTCAACAATAAATAAACATCCCAATTCAAGATATATAAATAAAACACCTCACCAAAGGAGATAAATATGTGTATATATTATAAATATATGTATATACATATATAAATATGTATATATAAACATATATTTCTTTATAATAAATTATATACAATTTATTGTATGTAATTCATATACATATAGTCATATATTATATAATTTATTATAAGGTATTTTGGTACATATGATTATAAAGTCTGAGAAGTCCCAAGATCTGCATTAAGCAAGCTAGACACTCAGGAAAGTAAAAGTTCAAGTCTGAGGCTAAAGGCCTGAGAACTGGAAGAACCCCTGTTATAAGTTCCTACCTGAGAGCTGGGAGGCCCAAGACCCAAGAAGAGACCATGCATTAAAGGAATGTGGTTCCTGATGACCGTATTCTGGATTCCAGCAGGAAAGCTGCCAGTAAGCTGCTGGGGAAAAAATGTATCGTATATGATATGATATTATAGTGGTAGCAACATGAAATTGGGCATTTGTCAAAACTCATAGTACTTTATAGCAAAAAAAAAAAAAGTGTATCTTGATGGGAAAAAATTTTGTTTTAAATAATATTTAGGACATCAAGGATCTCAGGGTGGCATACAGATATGGTTTTTAAAATCTGATTCGATTACATTATAAAACCTTAAGTCATTAAGTTAATGACTTAAACAACTTTGGAAATAAATGAAGATTGTAAGACTTCATTTTATATCACCCATATATGTTGCGGACGAAATGACACAGAGGACAAGACACACACAAAAGACAGACACAGACACAACTCCGGCCGGAGGAACAATTCTATGCAAGCCCCTCTTGCGGTTTATTTTATACCCCAGTAACTGGATACAAACTGAAATCTACACATATATACTGTGTACAAGCACTGTTCTCAAGTAAATAAAAGATGTTTCCCATGGAGGGTACAGGTTAGTGAATATAAAACAATTCAGAAACAACCCATATATTCCAGTCTCCCTTATATTTGCTCTTCTTTTTGTACCCCTGTAACACAATTTTCTGGAACACTGGCTTACTGATTTACTTACTTACCTATTTATTTATTATGCTAATTGTCCGTTGCTTCCACCATTTGAATGTGAGCTTTACAGAGTCAGGCATCCAAGGTCTAAATCACAACAGATTCTCAATAAATTTTGTGGAATCATTTTTAATTGAACTGAACATGCTTTGTTAAATATCAGTCTAATGTCCACTGGAGACACCACCACAAAAAAATATTTCATGTGATGACTCCCAGAAAGCCAGCTTACCTAGAGATGAATCCTATATCCAACACAAACTTGCTCTATGACCCTGGGAAAGCTACTTAAAATTCAGCTACGGAAACTGCCATGGTATATGGTTAAAAAAACAGGTTCAAACATCTCTTACTCATCCTAACTATATGATTAAATTTAATTTTCTTCTCTGCCAGTAATTTTAGTGCTATTAAAGTCAATACTGAAGCAGGGGAAAAAAACTTTTATCATAGATTTTAAAGATGTGTATCTCTAAAGACTTTTCAAAAGTTGATTTTATTTATAATAAAAAGTACATAGACAGCCTGAAGTCCTTGCAGATGAAAGAAATAATATTTTAATTGACTTTGTCTACATCAGAGTTTAGTCACAGTAGTGTTTCTATAGGAACAGTATAATGAGTAGATCAGTTGACAAGGTTATTTAAGCTTTCAAACTGAAATTTTTGGTTTTCTAATTTACCATAGATAAAGAACACCAATAGTGTTGCAGAAATAGCAGGTTGTTCTAAACATTGGGCCAATATGGTAGTGATTATCATAGATTAGAATAATGGAAATAAAAAACCCAATTTTAATGAGTAAAGTGTTAGGGGGAAATGATTGATTCTCTATTAATCACTAAGTTCTGAAGATTGAATGACAAAGGTTTTATCTAATGTACTTAAAATACCTTATTTCTCTTTAAGTGATAATAAAAATATGTCTAAGAAAGGGACTATAACTATTTCAAAAGAGGATAGTTTTAAGTGCTTTCAAACATCTAAGACATTTAAGCATATTAAATACTAAGAGTAGTAAATTGCTGAATTTTAAAAAATAGAAATACTGTTTGTTATCTATTGCCAGAACCTGAATAAAATAACCCAACCAAATGATACAGAGAATAAATAAACCTATGAATACAGGACCATATGATAAATCTCTGTAACAAAACTTGACAGAAAGAGAAGCATTTCAGTAAAATATCAATTCTTAATCAAATTCTTGTTTCCTTGAAAAGGTGACTGTTGTTGTTGGCAATCATTACTAGTACCAAAATGCTCTTGACGTCATTTGCAACCACACGTTTTTCTTCTAACTTTCCAAGACCCTTGCCTTCTCTGACCAGCCCAACCATAACAGTAGCTTAGTAGAAGATAATTCTGGTGGCCATTTAGTGTAGATAATGGTTCTGAATGATTTTGGCTTCAATTAGAGTGACCCATGATGTCACCATTTCTTGGGGGGTTGTTAACTAACAGTATCCCAAAGAGGAGCCACACTACAATTCAAATTCTTCAAATATTTCCTAAGTGAGCTGTATAATTACTCCCCAGATGGTGAGATAGGATCTGGAAGTACAAAAATGAGTGCGACATTCTATCTCCCTAAGGTTGTCCACAGTCTTGTAAAAGAAAATAAATAATAATAATTCAAGGTGTTATATACCAATAAAATTATGTGCAATCAATTTTACAGAGTAGAGATTATATTTAGCAAGTCAGAAAGTCATGAAATCTTCAAAGAAAAGCTTAACTATGTTTTTAATTGAAAATTGACAAATAAGAGTTTTATAGCCATCTGCCTGAGCATAGGCATGCCAGAGAATAAAAAGCACTGACAAGGCATAGAAGGGATATTCGGGAGCTACAAGTATTTTGATATTTCTAGATCATGAGGCCAGAGACAAGGTCAATCTCAAGATTCCTACTTTTTTGGCACACTAAAAAACGTTATCTGGCTGGAAATTAGTCACTGAAGGCATGTGGACTTGAGGGGGAGAAGAGCAGATTGTGATCAGATAGTCTTTTCAGAGAGCACACTCTGGCAGCACTGTGCATGATATGCCTTATGGAAGTGAGACTGAAAGCAGATGAGTTAGTGTCTGCTGCAATGTTAAGTGACAGATGATGAGTGTTTGAACTAAAGCAATGAAAGTGCAGATAGAGAAAGCAGAAAATTTGAAATCAATTTAAAAAAATTAAAGTGACAGGACTTCGTGATTACTGGCTATTGGCGTGGATTACAAAGGAAGAGAAAGGACTCTTGGGGACTTTGTGTACTGTAAGTTATTGCCTTCTACTGCTAGTAACAAATACCAGAGTTAACAGTGTTTAAAATAAGTAGCACTTTCTCTCTCTAATGAAGCCAGGGTGAAGGTAAGCACTGTAGGATAAGATGATAGCAACACAGGCTTAATGGAGACCTAGGCTCCTTTGATCTACTGCTCCACCATCTGTTTTTTTTTTTTTCTTCATTAGAATTTACACTGTCCAGGATGGTTGCTGGAGGTCAACATTACTGTCATATACCAGGCAGAGCAGGAAGTGAAAGGACCAAAATGAGCACAACTCAGCCTTTTCTCTCCTTTTCAAATTTAGGCCCATAGAATTCTCACCTAACAACTTCTACATATATCTCTTTGGCCAGAACTTAGCAGCATGATCACATCTCACAGCAAGGGGGCTGTAAAGTGTTGTATTTTATCTAAACACTTTGCCACTCTGAATACTTAATGTTGGGTCACTAACCAAGAAGTAGATATTAGATACACTATTATTTTTCATGAGTATCTTGTAACCAACAAGAAATGTATACTGAAAGAAAATTAGGTGTGAGAGAAGAGGGACAGAGTTATGTATTTACTTTTGAATATACTGAATATGGTACACTGTTGATTTTAAGGAATATACAATCAATATCAGTCAGGCGTACAAATATTGAATAGACAATCCAACTATTGGTTTAAAAGGAAAAGTAGAGTTAGCTATATTGACTTGAGACTCATCTATGGTATGAAAATTCTAGAGATAAGCCAAGAATTCCTGCTCTCTTCAACAGTATTAAAGCTGAAGGCAGAAATAAATTGTGATGATGGGGTCAGGTATAACAATCACATTCATGTACATTTTTACACATCCTCAGAAGATTGTGTGAAAAAATGTGTATGTGTGTGTGTGTGTTTGAAGTGTCATAAGGAATGTATAGAATATTCTCAAACACAAACCAGGCTGAGGTCAGTAATGGCTTCTGATCTTAGCAAAGCATCATCACCATGATCTTAGGTGAAACTAGATACCTCTGAATCTTTTTTTAAGTTTCATTATTACTTAAATGAGATTAATGAGAAACAGACACTCTTTCTACTTTCACTTATCTAAATAAAGATTCCTAAAGCACCTACAACCAAGCTCTAGGCCCTGGACTAAAGAAAAGGAAGGTCAAGAATGACTCTCAGTTACTTGATAAACATGACTCCACTCATGTCTTATTAGCATGGAAATGAAAATAAGTACCATATTACCTTGACATCCACATTCTTGTCAGAAATGTTTTCAAATTTATGGCATGTAACAATAAAGCAGAGTTATGTCTCTGGCATGTGTGGGAATTCCTGATTTTTTTATTATCTCGCTATTTCAGAGTCAAAGCACTCTTGTCTCTTAAGTTGCATAGATGAATATATTGTGTATTTACTTTCATATCTTATGAAAGGCCAAGCCTATAATTATAGAGAGGATTTTTCCAATGTGGAAACTGTAAGGCATGAGCCTAAAAACAGGTCTGGTAGAGTGTGTTCTTTGTGGAATATTAAGCTTTGTATTACTTGAAAATTTTATATAAAAATAATTTCAAATATTGTATGTTAATTATTTTGATAAGCAACTCATCAGGCTAAATACAGTTTTGTTCTTTTTATAATAATGTTCTATTTTTCAAGTAATTTTTTTATACTTTGCTTATTTTCTATAAATAAGACTGGTGTAATGAGTCTCAGATATAAGGGCCAAAACTTGTTTAGGCTGGCTGCTAGATTAAAATCAGTTAGTTTCTTAAAAAGGTTTGGATTTATCTGAAAGCTAAATTCAGTCTCATTGGCTTATCACATTTTGGAACTACAAGGAATATTATTTTAAAGTACTTTATTTCTCTGGAAATGATACCTCCCTGTGCTAGGATTAAAATTCAGAAGTGTTGAGTTATTGACCCTAGACCTAGTGCTAGTTTTCAGTCATCACTTAACTCTCTGTGAATGAGTTAATAAAAGGATGTGTGTGTGTGTGTGTGTGTGTGTGTGTGTGCGCGCGTGTGTGTGTCTATGTAAATTCCATAACTTGGGAATTCAAAACATAATGATATTTTCCGGTTATACAAGGTAAATGTATTCCTTTGTTTGCTTTCTATTCTGTTTACCATTGACTTTAATAATACTGAAAAAACTGGCTATCCTTTAAAACATCAGGGTAATCCTCTCATACTGGTAACTGGGTTTCAACAATCTTTTTAATAATATAATCTCTTTGGTAACATCATACTCTAAGCTTTAAGGATGCAGTATTTAAGGAATTAAATAGAAACCCACTGTAAAATCCCTGATATAATTTGTAACAGTAGTGTGCTTTAATCACTATATAATTTCCTCCCTAAGTACATTCTTTCTAATCCTCAGGACCATATTTCTAAATCCTTAGGACTGTGCCTTTTGGAAGGGGATACTTTATTCCTTATTAAAAAGCTTTTCAAGAGCTTTTCCTCAAATAGATGATCAGGCTCAATAAAATAGGAAAGGGAAAAATGTTTTATTTTACTCGTCAGCTATGAGCCTATGTGTTTTTCCTTTAGAAAATTTTGGTGAAACGTTTATTTCACATTCTCAAATATATATAGTTATCTTCACATAGTTAATTAAAAATAAGCCTAAGTGATAATAAAATAAGTCTCAAATTTCAGTATGTTTTTAAATTTCACTTAAATAGAGTATTTAGTTTAATTTTGCTGATTAATGCTATGGTACCCTTTGGTCTCAAACCTTGTGATTAAAATTACCTATCAGATATATTGCTTTCTCTTCATAGTAAGAAAGTGACAATATCAAACATAATTAAGTGTCTTAACTAATTAAGGACTTCATAGTGTCACTATGCAATAGCTTTATGTAGTCACTCTCATAGTGTAACTCTCCATATGTGTAGATGAAGAAGATGCGAGAAAGGGACAGGCAAGCTGTCACTCCATCCATAAAAGCCTGCATTTCTTTTTTTTTTTTTTTTAATTTATTTCTAGGAGTGAGAGAGAGACAGTATGAGCAGGGGAGGGTCAGAGAGAGAGGGAGACACAGACCCTGAAACAGGCTCCAGGCTCTGAGCTGGCAGTCAGCACAGAGCCTGACGCGGGGCTCGAACCCATGAACCGCGTGATCATGACCTAAGCGAAAGTTGGACGGTTAACCGACTAAGCCACCCAGGTGCTCCCTGCATTTCTTTTTTAAAACAAATTCTTGTGTGAATTTGTTTCTTTTACTTTTGTTCCTTTGACCTAAAATTAAAGGTAAAAAAAGAAAACCATTTCCATAAAGTTCTTTGGTCATTGAGTTTCAGGACATTGCCTATATGTCTGCAAATGAAATAATAATAAATAGTTTATATGTCTATAGTTCCAGAGAAATCACATATTTGGATTAAAGGAAAAATGTTTGTTCATCTTCTGATGAGTTTTATCTTAATGAGTGTTTGTTTGTTTTACTATGATGGAATATTAATGAGATTTGTTGATCTATTTCTGCATTATTTTTACTATTATCAAGATTTATCATCCTTCAGGTAGTTTTATGTAGTTTCCATATTTCAAGGCTTTTCTAAAGTTATCAGAAATATAATAGTTAGCTACTTGATTTTGAATGTCCAGAGTTCTGCCTTGTCAAATGGAAAAGACTCAAGGAGAAATTAGCTGGTCACATGTAATAACATACTATGCTATAGATAAGGGAAAATCCATATATAAAGGCAAAAGTTTTACACAAAAGAGAGCTCCTAGAATGACTAATTTGTTAAAAGAGAAGGCAGCACAAGAAAAACTGTCAGCTGAGCACAGCCCTTGGATTTCAATGCAACATTTTCTTATACTGTACCTGCTGTTATAATTGGAAGTGAGAACTATCAGGGTTCAGAATTTTCCTCCTGACAGATGCCTTTTTGACATCCATGTTCATTCCACCTGAACTACATGCTTTTGCTTCTGTTGCTGCAATCCTTACAAATAGTTTTAAAACAATTCATCTTTCACCAGGCCTCAAATATGATTCTTCAGAATATTTTGAGCAAAAAGGGTACCATATTTTGCTTTTATATATTTTCACCAGAATATAAAATATAATTTTTGACGTCATTTAGGGTATATAGCTCCAGGTTTTGTTTGTTTGTTGGGTTTTGGGTTTTTTAAATATATTTTCAGAGACCTCCAGTCTCCTCATTACAAGATCATCACAAGGGGAAAAAATTTGATCCTGTTAGAATCCACATATTGAAAATAGGGAGGTCCATACTGGGTAAAGAAAACATTATTTTTCCTGCACAAGGAGTACACATTTTAAGCCTTTTCTGAATGAAACTATAGACATGAGCAGATGCAATCAGTTTCCTGAGTTTAGTCAGTAATCATGTAATCAAGCAGTTTTCATATTATTAATTCATGCCTGAAAGAAAACACCTTGAAAGAATACTGTGCATTGGGCGTACTGTGAGACTGTGCATTTTCTGAAGTTCACCAGAAGAATGAATCTAAAGCTTTATAGTATTTAAACACCTCCAACTTTTCATCCAGGGTGCAGAAAGAAAAAAATAAAATCATTAACCAACAAATGTTTGAAGTTAGGGTTGATGAAAATGTCAAGAATTTTAAGTGGCCTGTGGTGTGTTTTTCAAGGTGAGATTTTATTTAACACTCAACTTTCCTCCTTCCTAAATCTTCAATGACTGATTACATAAATATGAAATAAAAGAATAACTATTATATTTGAAATTGTAAAAGACTAATAATTAAAACTTTGAAGGCTTGGAATAAGACAAAATATTAGTTATAAGGATGCTTAATATTAAAATATAATTGCAATAAACTAGCAAATTGTGAATATAAACACAAAATACAAATCTCTTTCCTTCAAAGGACTTATCTAGTCTGCCATTATGTTTTTAAGATTTGCTGTGAATGGCCCTACGTTTGTGTAATGACTTTACTGGACACTAGTAAACATTTTAGAATGCTTCTGATCTCTCAGAAAATAATAGGAGTAGAGTTACAGGTTTAATTTTTTTATATGACTTTTACATTTTATTTTTTATTATTTTATGGCTATCTGCAGAGACCTATACTTTAGGATCTGTAGAATTGATACAATCCTGGATCATCTCAAATATAATGCTATATTTGTAGGCTAAGGATGGACACAAAATAACAGAGTTATATACCTTTAACTCCATTATTTAATGGAATTGATTGGACTGAAGTGTGACAGGAAGAGGCAATACTGAAATGACACTGGAGATATTTTGTAATATCAAGGCTTTAAAAATATTTTCCTGCCTTTCCTTCATGGAATAGAAATTATCATGTAGTCAATGAAAAAAAAAAAAAACCTCTTAAGAGTCTTCAAACCTCCTTGACCTTTTCTGGTGTACAATGTCTTGCAACTCCAAGCAATCAGGGCTACATGGGAGATGAACTTGAGACAGACAGGAGAAAGCAGTGAAAGACAGAAATTGTGAGCAATTATTGCCAAGATGTCATGGAGACGATCTTGACCCCACCTAATATTGCGGGGATTATCATAGTCCTAGAAGAGGAATGCCCATCTACCTCAAGTATATTATCTGGATAGTCAGGTATGCTAATCAAAGAGAATAGGATTCTTCAGTCTCCCATTAAGAAGTGTCCCCCTACTTCTTGGTTGCCCCAACTAGCTACTCTATCGCTACATCTCACAAGCCATACAAACCACAAAATAAAACTAGAAAAAAGGATAAACTTTCCTTTTTCTTTTGGCAAGATCAATACTTCCACAGAAACTCACATAATATTTAACAGGTACTTACATGACAATAACAGAATTGCAGAATTTTCTTTGTAAAAATTACAAGAATGGGAAAAAAGACGGAACTAATCATTTTAAATGGACCTGGGGTGCCTGGGTGGCTCGGTAGGTTAAGCATCCAACTTCAGCTCAGGTCATGGTCTCACGGTTGGTGAGTGAGAGTCCCGCATCGGGCTCTCTGCTGACAGCTCAAAGACTGCAGCCCATTTCAGATTCTGTCTCCCTCTCTCTCTGCCCCTCTCCAGCTCACGCTCTGTTTCTCTCTCCTCCAAAAACAAATAAACATTAAAAAATTTTAAACGGACCTGATCCAACTGGCTGTTCAACTGTTGGTAGTCTCTGGAGACTGGAGTTGACAGTATACTAGATGACATCTGGTTATCAGGTGGTCTGTTAACATGTAATTTTACACAAAATTTGCCAAATGAACCACATTTCCTATCAGAAAGATACAAAAATAGTCATATGTTATGTTCTTACAAACTTGGAGATGAATGTATTCTCTGTAGTCAAGCACACCAATGAAGCCCTTGCCTGAGAAATTCACTCAAAGGTGAATGCAAACACACCTGACAGCTAAATCAGTTGGGTTTGTAGTTGAATTTGACCACACAGTACTCTGTGTAACACAGACTATGAACCATGTAGAGTTCGGGATGTGTGTTACTCCAAAGGTGTTCAGCACCTGGGCATACTGGATATTTACATGCTGTCCATGCCAGAGATGTGCTACCATTCTGGTGAACCACCTATCTTGAGTGTCACTGAAATTACCAAACTAATTTCCAACAACCTTTATGTTGATGTTCCTTCTGGTGTACAAATAGTTACTTGAACCCCTGTGACGGTAAAGCCATGTGCTTAGTTGCTTCAAACACTAACTACCCATGCCTTAAGTGTGAACTAGAGTTAGTTAATCCACACATTATTCTACTTTTTTGCCACAGGACTTTAAAATAAGTTACCAGTGTAATATTTATGCCAAGATTTCAGAGTATAAAAGAAACTTATTCTGAGGAATCAAATGAAATAAATCAAAGGAAAGGAGAAATTAATAATATGCAACATATAATATCAGGGATACTCAAGGGTACATTAAATATATCAAAGAGAATACTTTGAGATCAAGAAACTGCCTAGTTAAAACATAAAATTATTGAATTTAAGTGTGCAATGGAGTCCTTGAAAAAACTGATAAAATACTATGGCTAATGAAGTGAATTAGAAGGACAGTTAAAAAGAATTCTCACAGAAGCAGAAAAGGGGAAAGAGAAATACGAGGAAAAAAGAATAGAAGAAACGAGGTATTCGAAATACATGTAATATGAAATGCAGAACATGAGAACAGAGAGAACAGAGTAGTTTCTACTATTTAAGAAATCCAAAACTGCCAACTGAATATTTATCCAAGTTATTTATGCTTACAGTTAAACTCAAAAAGTTTAATACAGAATTTGAATAGTGATTGTCATTCTATATCTGTATTATCCAACATGGTAGCCACATAACAATACTGAGGACTTGAAATACATCTAATACAAATTGAGATGAACTGGAACAACTGTGTGGCTCAGTCAGCTGGGCGTCTGACTTTGGCTCAGGTCATGATCTTGCAGTTCATGAGTTCGAGCCCTGTTTTGGGCTCTGTACTGACAGCTCAGAGTCTGGAGCCTGCTTCAGCTGTTTCTCCCTCTCTCTGCTACTCTCCTGTTCATGCTCTCTCTCAGAAATAAATAAACATTAAAAAAATTTTTTTTAATGAGATGTTCTGTAAATGTAAAACTCATGTTGATTTTGTAGACTGAGTATGAAAATAATATGAAATATCTAATTAAAATTTTTAACAATTTTTACCTGGTGAAATGGTTGTATGATATGCACAGTTAAGATATATTACTAAAATTTATTATGTTTCTAAACATAATTATATTACTATATTACTAAAATTGTTATGTTTCTTTTTACTTTCTCAATGTATCTATTAGAAAATATTTTTATCGGACAGTGCTGCTCTAGACAATACTAACTTGCCTTGGAAACATTTTATTGCTCTTATTTAGAATTATTTTCAAAGCCCTGGGGCACATTCCTGGGAAAACTTTAGAAGCAAATTTCACTTGAATGTGAACCAGATCTTGGAAAACAGTCAAAAGTCATTTTGAAGTAAGCCTGTTAAATGAGGTGGTGATAAAATTGGATAACACATGAGGAATCAAAAACAAAGTTTAGCAATTAAATATTGAATATTCTAATTTTGAGCGACTCCTAAATTGGATTGTAGTACATCTCATCATACTTTAATTTCTTCTTCTATAAAATTAGAAGTTTTTACTAAATATTTTGAAGGCTTCTTAAGTCCTCTTATAATTTTGTACATAATTTTGTTTTAGCCTTAATGTTTTAAGAGTGTCACTGAAATTACCAATTATGAAATTGGTTTTGGAATCTGCTGAAAAACCTGAATAATTATATTTCAGCTATGTTCAAATCCATTGATGTCATTATTCACACTAAGAATAGAGACTTTAACCATCATAAGATAAGCCCACTAAGGAGCATTTCCTATTCTTTCTTTCCCTTTTGTGTGTGATTTCACTGGACCCTGTCTTTGTAAATGACATAAAGGTTTACATACTCACACATTATACTTATTCATCCCTATAAAGACACTTTAGATTCCACAAAATAGTTCCTTCACTTTTCCTTTTGTTTTTTTTTCAACTATTTTGATTAATAAAATATATTTCTTTGCATTTGATTTATTGAGCCTAGTTATACTATTTTCTTACATTTTGATAATTGTTCCTCTGATGACATTAACTATAAACACTTCAATAAGAATTGAAAATAATAAAATTGTTCTAATTGGTATTTAGAAAAAATCTTTCAAAGCTAGGTGAATAGATTTATAAAGGTAATAAATCTTTTGGTCTTTTTCCATGTGGTTCTGGCAGAGTTTGCAATAGGAAAATAAATAAAATTCTTCCACTGCAAATGTATCTGTTATGTCTCTGAGCAGGAATGTGCTTTTTAATAAAACACTGAATGTGCATACACTGTTTTAGTCAAATAACCTAAGGGTAAAAATACATATTCGGTCATAACCTCAAATGCTCTGAAGTTTTCCCTTCATTTTCAATGAAGTCTACTACAATCATATTTCTTTCAAGGATTGTAGAAAAAATGCTGTATCCTTCAGATACTCTGTGTATGGTGTATGTGTTTTTGGCTGTGCAAATTATTTTCATATGGTCTCTAATGGATAACACAAAGCCTGTCCACACTGAATAAAAATGATCAAAGCCTCTTGTTAATTAATAAATATATTTATTAAACATTAACTAAGTATCTATTTTTGGCATAGTAATAGGCATTTTACCTATGATTTGAGGTTCTCCAATCTTAAAGATAAATGTCAGTTGTATCTCAATGTGATAATTAAACAAGTTGGAAAAACAATTCTTAGAACAGAGTAGAGTCTCAGTAAATATTTGTTGAATAAGCGAACCATTGAACTATGTTGTAATAATACAAATAACTAATGTTTATTAAGTGTCTGTTCTGTGCCAGACACTGTATAAGAACATGATGTAATTTAATACGCATAACAAGTTTGCACAAGTTATATATTTTTTAAAGTTTTTATTCATTCTGGTTAGTTAATATACAGTGTTATGTTTGTTTCAGTTTGTACAATTCAGTGATTCAACACTTCCATACCTCACCCTGCACTCACCAAAAGCACACTCCTTAATCCCTAACACCTGTTTCACCCATCCCCCTCTCCTTTACCTTCTTGTAACCATCACTTTGTTCTCTATGGTTAAGAGCCTGTTTCTTCATTTGTCTCTCTCCCATTTTCCCCCTTTGCTTGTTTTGTTTCTTAAATTCCACATATGACTGAAGTCATATAGTATTTGTCTTTCTCTGACTGACTTATTTCACTTAGCATTTTACTCTATAGCCTCATCCATGTTATTGAAAATAGCAAGATTTCATTTTTTTTTTGATGGGTGAATAGTATTCTGCTGTATGCATATACCGCATTTTCTTCATCTATTCATTCATCAATTGATGGACATGTGGGCTGCTTCCATATCTTGGCTATCAATCCTGCTGTGAACATAGGGATGCATGTATATCTTTGGATTAGTGTTCTTGTATTTTTGAGTAAATAACCTTTAGTGCAATTGCTGGATCATAAGGTATTTCTAATTTTAACTTTCTGAGGAAACTCCAAAGTGTTTTCAAGACTGACAGCACCAGTTGGCATTCCCACTAATCATACAAGAGGGTTCCCCTTTCTCTGCATCCTCACCAATACCTGTTGTTTCTTGTGTTACTGATTTTTGCCATTCTGACAGGTGTGAGGTGATTGTAATTTTGATTTGCATTTCGCTGATGATAAATGATGATGAGCATTTTTTCATGTGTCTGTTGGTCATCTGAATGTCTTCTTTGGAGAAATGTCTGTTCATGTCTTCTGCCTAGTTTTTAAGTGGGTTATTTGATTTTTGGGTGTTGAATTTTATAAGTTCTTTATATATTTTGGATGTTAGCCATTTATTGGATATATCACTTGAAAATATCTTCTTCCATTCCATACATTGCCTTTTAGTTTTGTTGACTGTTACCTTTGATATGCAGAAGTTTTTTATTTTGATATAGTCCTAAAAGATTATTTTTTCTTTTGTTTTCCTTTCCTCAGGAGATATATCTTGAAAGAAGTTGCTACAGTTGATGTCAAAGAGGTTACTGCCTGTGTTGTCCTCCAGAATTTTGATAGTTTCAGGTGTCACATTTAGGTCTTTAGTCCATTTTGAATATGCTCTGTATAGTGTAAGAATATGGTTCAGTTCCATTCTTTCACATGTCGTCCAGTTTTCTCAACACCATTTGTCAAAGAGACTTTGTTTTTCTCATTGCATATTTTTTCCTGCTTTGTCAAAGATTATTTGGCCATATAATCATCAGTTGATTTCTGGGTTTTCTCTTCTTTTCTATTGATTTATGTGTAAAATTTTGTGCCAGTACCATACTGTTTTGTTTACTGTAATTTTGAAGTCTAAAATTGTAATACCTTCAACTTTACTTCCCTTTTTCAAGACCGTTTTGGCTATTCAGGGTCTTTTGTGATTTCATACAAATTTGGGGATTGTTTGTTCTCATTCTGTGAAAAATGCTTTTGGCATTTTGATATGGATTGTATTAAATGTGTAGATTGCTTTGGGTAGTATACACGTTAAGAATATTTCTTCTTCTAATCCATGAGCATGAAATGTCTTTCCATTTCTTTGTGTTGTCTTGAATTTCTTTCATCAGTGTTGTATAGTTTTGGGAGTACAGGTCTTTCACCTCTTTGGTTAGGTTTATTCCTAAATATCTAATTGCTTTTGATGTCATTGTAAATGGGATTGTTGCTTCCTCTCATAGGTTTGGATATTTAGTTTTATTGCTTCCCTGTACTTTTAAATTTCTTCTTTGATTTCCTGGTTGACCCATCCATTGTTTAGTGACATGTTATTTAACTTCCATGTATTTGTTGTCTTTCCAGATTTTTTTTTCTAGTGGTTGATTTCTAGTTTCATCGTGTTGTGATCAGAAAATATGGATGGAATGATTTGGATCTTCTTGAATTTGTTGAGGTTTGGTTTTTTCCACAAGTTATATATTACCCCAATTAGATACATGAGGAAAGGAGGTAGAGAGAAGTTGGGTAATTGACTTAGGGACACATAGGTAGTAAATTATGGTGTGAGACTTGAATCTAGGTCCACAAAACTACAAAGACTATCCCATGAAGACACCTGACATTGCTGTCCTAACACCATGGTGTTCTGAACCTGTGATTTCATGTCAAAACACACCCAGGTATGGTTCAGATAGTTGTAGCTCATGATCAAGTATACATAGTTGAGAATTCAGTTTGATCACCAACATGGTATAGGCAGTGAAGAACTGACTCAGAGCAAATTCAGTATTCCAGGCAGACATGTTATCCAATGTTAAATACCATAAAATGATGACTCTGATTTTACTATATAGCTCACATAATTGAACATGTACAAGAAATATGCTGTATTACTTTTCTATTGCTTTTGTAACAAATACCACAAATGTCATGGCTTAAAACAATACAAATTTATTATCTTACTGTTCTTCAGGTTAGAAGTCCTAAAATCAAAGTGCTGGCAGGGCTGCATTTCTTTCTAGAGGTTCTAGGGGAGAATTTGTTGTTCCAACTCTGCAGTTTGTTGAGGTGCTTTTTTGTTTTTCAGTCATGAATGGATGTTGTACTTTGCCAAATGTTTTTTCTGCATCTATGGAAAAGATCATATGGTTCTAGAGGCTAGTAGCATTTCCTGGCTTGTAGCCTCCTTTCTCCATCTTAAAAGCCAGCAGCAGTGGGCTGAGACCTTTTCATATCATATAAATCTGACTTTATTTCCATTGGGATATACCTTTCCCTGACTTCTTCTTCCTCCTTTCTCTACTTTCAAAGCACCTTATAATTACATCAAGCCCATTTGAATAATCTAGTATAATTTCTGATTCTCAAGATCCTAATAATAATCATATCCTAAAGTCTCCTTTGACACAGGTTCCAGGGATTAGGGCATGGATATCTTTGGGGAATTGTTATTTTATCTAATACATATACCAGATCACGTATTGGTGCCCTTCACTGTTAGTATTCAATATTGTCAACTGTATTCACTACCACTACCAATGTTCACTATTACTATTCATTATTCTTTGCTATTTGTCTTGTGTTTCTTGAGTTTATAAACTGTTAAAACTTGGTTACCTGAAAAACGGGTTGAGATTCTGAGATTTTGGAGAGAGTATTCCTCGGACCAACACTAGTCAGTGAGTGAATAGCACAGGATAGAAGTTGAACTGTGATGAAATCACACAAAGGTCTTAGACAATCTCATAGAAAACTGAGAAGTTGGTATGGTCCTTCAGAGTTGTACCACCCTGAGGCAAAGACCTTGGACCTTGAGGTCTCTGCATGAACCAGTCATTGGAAACTGCCTCTCCTCCCCTTCCCAGAATTGGCATGGCAGAGGGACTTAGCTGAGAACCTTCAGTAAAAAACATTGCCATTATCTGGGGATATGAGGTCTTGATTCTGAAAGGATTCTGAAAAGCACCCATAACACAAACTAAGACAATTCTGGAGCAGTATTTTATGCCATGCTTGATGTCACTATTCTCCATTGTAGTAAAATCCTGGAGAAACTACTCTGAGTTAAATATATTCATCAAAGAGCAATAGGACCCAGTATGCATAAGTTTAGTTAAGCTTAGTTTCTTGTTCTTCCTTGGCATAATCTATCCTCACAGGCACACCATGTGTGGTTTTTCCTGTTTTTTTCCCCCTTGCTGTAAAGTGGCACTTGAAATAAAATTATGTCTTTAACTAGAGCTAATATGTTTAATTAGATAATGATAGACACTTTACTCAAACAAGAACAAATACCACTTTAAGGCACGCCTGGGTGGCTAAGTCGGTTAAGCATCCCACTTCGGCTCAGGTCATGAGCTCACATTCGTGGGTTCGAGCTCTGCGTCAGGCTCTGTGCTGACAGCTAATTCAGAGTCGGGAGCCTGCTTCAGATTCTGTGTTTCCCTTTCTCTCTGACCCTCCCCTGCTCATGCTGTCTCTCTCAGAAATAAATAAAACATTAAAAAAATACCACTTTCAATGTTGCAATTATTCATCTGTATTTACATTATGAAAAGGTGTTATCTTCTTCCTTCTAGGATGGTTTTTGGATAATAAATGGAAAATATTCTTGATGATGATTATTTTTTAACTCCACTTCTCTAAAGAAGTGAACAGTAATTTTCTATCATACAGTTGACAGAGGTAAAATGGTCTCACCCTTCTTTGGTTACCTATATCTATGTGAAGAGCTCCAGGAAAGAGCAGGAATAGAATAGGAGTAAAAAGGGCATGAAATTAACATCCGTGTGACTCATACTTAATATTTTTATCCTTTGAGAACCTGAGAAAAATTAGTTTGAGGGCCCAGTTTCTTGGAAGCATAACTGTGTCAGCAGTTCTGAAGCCCCTGGGGGAAGTTTTAGGTCATTTTTCTCTCTTCTGTGCAAAGGAGGTAATCTGGTAGAAAATACACTTAAGTAAACTGTATGTCAGAGAAAAAACAGTCAAAGACTTCTCATCCTAACTTCCACAAAGAAGTTAAACATTTTTGACATCCTAGGTAATCAATGATTCACTGACGAGAAAATAGTTTCCGTGTGGGTACTGATCAAATACAAATAATTTTTTATTTCTTTACTGTTTGTAAAGAAAAGGGGAAAATATATTCATTGATTTGCTTTTATTGTCTCATTGATAAATACTATCCCAAGAAACATAGCAACTTGACATTATGGCATACAAAGGTGTATTAGTTTTCTAGGGCTGTCATAACAAAATATTTCAGACTTAGATGGTTTAATACCACAGAAATTTATTGTCTCACAGTCTGAAAGCTAGAAGTCCTCAATCAGTGTGTGAGCAGAGTTGGCTCCATCTGAGTGCTCTGAAAACGAATCTGTCCCATGCCTCTCTCTCCACTTCTGGAAACAACTACATCCCTGGGTATTCCTTGGTTTGTAGATGCCTCACTCCAATCTCTGCCTTTGTCTTCATATAATGTTCACTGTGTGTTTCTATGTCTAAATTTCCCTCTTCTTATAAGAATACCAGTGATAGGGATTAGGGTGGACCCTAATCTTAAATTGACTATGTTAACTTGATTATATCTGCAAGGACTTTATCTCCATATATGGTCACATTTACAGGTATCAGGAATTAGGGCAGCAGCATATGCTTTGGAGGGGGGCATAATTAAACCCATAACGAAAGGGGAGAATTGATAAGAAAAGTTAAACATGCCCTCTCTCTGACCCTCCCCTGCTCACGGTGTCTCTCTCTCTCCTAGAAATAAATAAAACAGTTAAAAAAAAAGGGGGGGCCTGGGTGGCTTAGTCGGTTAAGCGTCCGACTTTCGCTTAGGTCATGATCTCGCGGTTCGTGGGTTCGAGCCCCGCGTCGGGCTCTGTGCTGACTGCCAGATGAGAGCCTGGAGCCTATTTCAGAGTCTATGTCTCCCTCTCTCTCTGACCCTCCCCTGCTCACGCTGTCTCTCTCTCTCTCTCTCCTAGAAATAAATAAAACATTAAAATAAAAAAGAAGAGTTAAACATGTATAGAAGACCAGAGATTTTTAATCTAGTGAGGGAAAGATAATGCCTTAATTGTATGGTCTTGTTCTTTATATAGTGTGTGGTTTGAAGATCAGTAGTGTGGACAACATCTGAGAACTTATTAGCAATGTAGAATGTCAGGCTTTATCCCAAACCTACTGAATCAAAATTTGACAGTAACAAAATTTCTCAGTTATTCAAAGGTACACATTTAGTTTGAGAATCATGTTGTAGGGCCCACAGTCCAGAACTTTATTAGATACATAATGCTATTAACCAATGCCACAAGGATGTTATTCATGATTTTTCCTGTCTTTTCTAGCTACAAAATGACACATGAAATAAAATGTCTTTTACCCGTCTAGCATGTTCAAGTAGATAAAATAGTTAATTATAGGAAAATACTTTATCAACATGACATGACATATCACTTTCAACCCTACATAAACATAAACAAACGTAGAGTGGCTCACTATTCAAATTTACCCTCACTCAAAGTTGAAAACAGGTGCTCCTGATCTCAGAGCAATTTTCCTCTCAGTGACAATTTCGAGATCCAGAATCCTTTCATTTTGGGCTCTACCACCTTCATTGTGTGAGTTCCAAGTTCATCCTGACCATCTTCTCTGGGCCAGTGGACAAGGCAAAAGCAAGGTGACTATGGGGACAAGTTTAGAGAGATATCTATCATCTCAACTCCCGTTTCGTTGGTTAGAATTCTGTCTCTTGGCCATGTCTTCCTGGGTGTGAGACCAGGAGCTGTAGTCTAGCTGCATGGAAAAGTAGAGGAAATAGGAGGTTTTTTTGTCCAACAAACCAACTCTATCTCAATCATTTATGTATGAAGCAGGAGATTACCTCTGACACCAATCTGTGAGATCTTGTACAACAAAATGTTCATCCTTAGCATTGTAATAGCTCGTTCTTTAATAGAGGTGTAAGGAATTGCATGGCTACCTTTAAACCCAATCTAAATACAGATTCCAAATAACTATAGGAGAATGTTGTGAGAAATTATTAAAAGGAGGGGATAAGAGGTGAAAATCAGTTGCCAAAGCCTGACTTTTCATAGATTTATTCTTCAGTTGTATTAAGTTTTTGATTACCTACTTTGTGCAAACAATGATAATAAAAATATTAAAAGGACACAGATACCGAACTCAAGAATTTTCATAGTCTAAAAAAAGGGACTCAACCTTGTTCTCACATTGCCATTTTCCAGGTAGGTGGTAGGCAATTTTAGCAGGTAGGTAAATTATTCTGATGATCAGACTCTACCCTCAGACAATTAAATCAGAATCACTGGAAGAGAGCAGGCATTTGTATTGTTTAAAAGCTTCCCAAGGAAGTCTAATGCCCAGACAAGGCTAAGAACTCCTCAATGTTTGGACCTTCCAGTCAATTATCTTACAGATTTTAACTATGGCCCATAAATGTGGCTGAGGTAAGCCACAAATTCACATTTACCAGAACCATAAAGAAGCACCCTTTATACGGCCCAGCCATCAGAGTCCATGCTTTAACCAGATTCCTAAAGAACTTTTTCAAATCTTTTCCTCTTTCTCTTCCTTCCTCCCACTTCTCCCATCTGGTGAGCTTACTTTGTCCATGAGAATATATACACTGTTAGAAGAGAACCCCTACAGACTCACAAGCTCAGCCATTCAAATAGATAGATTCAACCATTTATCAGTATCTGTATCCACACATTATGATATATAGTTACAAAAACAAAAATTGCTTTAGGTATTTTAAGAAGAAAAGAATTCAGTACAGGAATCTGAAAAGATGGGCAGAGTTAAGTTTAAGAAAACTTCTGTTAATATATCAGAAGTCAGGAAATACCAGAATTATAGCCAAGCATCACATAAGGCCTCCACTTTCTCCAACACCGCAGTGAATAATTTGCAGGAAGGTGCCTGGAAACTTATGGAAAAGCTTATATATGACAGCCCAATTTACCCAACTCGAGAAAAAATGTTTTAGCAAATCTCCCTAGTCTCTTCATCAGTTTTTTTGTTTATTTGTTTTTTTCCCCCTTTTTTATATTCTATGAGGATATCAATATGCTGGCTGTTTGTATTGTTCAATACATATTTTCCCTTATTTCTTTGTCCACTCTTCTATCAACTATGATTGTGAACTTGTCCACTTCCTCCTTTGCATCTTATATTTTGAGGCTCTGTTATTAAATGCATATATAATTTGAGTTTGTTATATATTCTTAATAAGTTAGTATTTTTTATCAGTGTGAGATATCTGTCTTCATTCACTAATAATACTCTTTATTTTGAATTCTGTTTTGGTAGAAATTAATAGAGCCATATTAACCTTATGTTTAGTGCTTCCAAGATATACCCTATTTTAACTCTCACTTTTAACCTATTTGTGTATTTCCTGTTAAAGTGTGTTTCATTTAAACCATATATAAACAAATCTTTCTTGTTTATCCAGTCACACAATCAGTCTTTTAACTGGAGCTAGAATGTATATTAATTGCCATTAAATATAATGTTGCTATTGTAAGCTTTAGTCTTCCTTTAAGAAATTTGGTTTTTATTAATTTCATTTATCTTTGTTACAACTTTTTCCCCTTTTGAATTAACATTGTATTTTTTTAAACCACTATGCTTTATTCTGTGTTGCTTTTTAGTCTACAACCTATGTGTTATTTTTGGTGGTTTCTCTCTTTAGAAAATATAAATACAATATGAATCTTCACATAATTTCAGTTTCAATTCATATATTCACAAACATTTTTAAAACCTTGCAACCAACTCGTCATCACCTGTTTTTTTTTTAATTCTTAGCATTTTTTCTTCAATGTATGCCATTAACCCTGCATTACTGTTTTCTTTTAGTAGTCCATAATTTTTGTTAAGAAATTTAAAACCAGACACACATACAATTATAATAACAATATATTTTATGTTTATCTAAACATTTGTCCTTCCTAAGTGATGTGGGAAACAAAGACAGAATGGCAGATAAAATTAAATTTCCTTATTTTTTTATATGTTTTATTTATTTCTGAGAGAGACAGGCAGCGTGAGAAGGGGAGGGTCAGAGAGAGAGGGAGACAGAGAATTTGAAATAGGCTCCAGACTCTAAGCTGGCTGTCAGCACAGAGCCTGACGCAGAGTGCGAACCCACAAACCGTGAGATCATGACCTGAGCCAAAGTCGGATGCTTAACTGACTGAACTACCCAGGTGCCCCAAATTAAATATCCTTATATCCTGCAGCCCAGTGACAAATATTTGAGGCAGGCAAAGCAAAGTGTTTCTCCAGAAACTCCCTACTATCTTAATGCTAATGCTTTGCTAGAGGGAACAACCTTAGCTTGACAATTGCTAGGCCTCCTGTATCCCCTGAATCTTCTTCAGCAGCTGATAATCTCATTGGAAACTTCCCCTGGACTTGACCTCCCTCCACTCCATAGTATACAACCAGTCTCTCCACAATCATAGTCCTGGGGTTGCTTTTTCTGCCTATGGGTCTTATCCCCATGCTTTAATAAAATCACCTTTTTTGCACTAGAGACGTCTTCAAGAATTCTTTCTTGGTAATTGTCTCCGGGCCACGCCCCCATCACCCCAAAACTTCATCACTAAGAATCTTCATGTTTTCCTGCCCATTCAGGGTTTTATCTGGTATCACTTCCCTTGCTTTAAGATCATTTACATAGTTTTGCTGGAGATAAATTCTCTCAGCTATTGTTTTTCTGAAAATGTATTTAACCTTCATTTGTGAAAGATATTTTCACTGAATAGATAAATCTAGGTTAACATTTCTCTCTTATCACACTGAAGTTAAAGATGTCTCACTGTCCTCTTGTTTGCACTGTTTCTTTAAAATTTTTATTTAAATTCTAGTTACATAACATACACAGCAATGTTGGTTTCAGGAGTAAAGTTAGTGACTCATCACTTATACACAACACCCCTTTGTCCTGTTTCTTGTCACAAGTCAGCTATCACTCATTGTTCTTTCCTATGTAATGTAACCACTCTCTCAGTTTATTTCTATTTTATGTTGTAGACTATTACAAACTAGATGGCCTGGAGAGCTTTGCTTTTGTCATCATTTAGAGATTTGGATTTCTTCTAAGCTGTTGTTCTGCTATACCTTAGGTCTTATGTCTCCAAACTTTTTGTAAAGTGCCACATAGTAAATATTTAGGCTTTATAGCCACGTATGTCTTTGTGGCATATTTTTCTCATTTTCTCCCTTGTTATAGATTCTTTAAAAATATAAAATAATACTTAGCTGGTAACCACACACGAAAAAGGCCATGGGCTAGATTTGGTCTGTGGGTTTTAGCTTTCCAACCACCGCAGCCTACGAAGCACAGTCAACATTGATACGGTGGCTGCTGGATTGCTGTCATGTCCAGCTTCCAGCAGGGAGTGAGGACGGACAAGATGTGGACAAGGTGCACCTGATGTTTTAAATCCTAGAGGCCCAAGACTTTTATTCATATTCCACTGATGAAGATTTCCTTGTTTGACCCACCATAACTTCCACAGAGGCAGGGAAATGTAGTTAGTTGGTCAACTGTGTGACCACATGTCTGTTGTATGGGAAAAGGAAGAATGGAATTTGGTGAATAATAAGCAGTTTCCCTCATGATAGTACTGAAAAGGTGCCATATTATTACCCTCCTTGTGACAACCACACTTTAGGTTATAGGATTGGAGGGCTGAACTCATATCATGTTGCAAATGCCTTTGTAAAATACTTCATAACTATTTTCCCATTCAGGAATGCTAAGCTAAAGGAACCATTATTAATTTATTTTCCATTTACCCTTTGCTTGTCATCATGCTAAAATGTAATTGAACAAGTCAGTGAAGGGGCACGTGGGTGTCTCAGTCGGTTAAGCATCTGACTACTGATTTCGGCTCCGGTTATGATCTCATGGTTCATGAGACTGAGCCCTGTGTCAGGCTTGTGCTGAGAATGGAGCCTGCTTGGGATTCTCTCTCTCCCACTCTCTCTGCCCCTCCCTTGTGCATACTTTGTATCTCTTAAAATAAACAAACCTTAAAAAAAAAAAAGTAGTGAAATTCTTTAATATATGGATTTCTAATTGAGAAATTGGTAGAATGTGTGATTTTTGGCTTACAGTGTCATTATTTTAGAAAATGCTACATCACTATTGCTTCTCATTGCAGACAAGATGACATTTGGAGAAAAAACTGGGCATTAATGACTGAGTTAAAAAGTGACTCAGAAGAATCAAGTATTTATTGAGAAGAAATTTTGGAAATACTTTAAATATATTTTGCTTATACTTTTCATATAGGCATAACAGTATTATTTAAAAATCATGTCTATTCAACATAGTTCTTTTTTTTTTCTTTTTTTACAAATAGTTTATTGTCAAATTAGTTTCCACATAACACCCAGTGCATAGTTCTTTTTTTTTAATGTTTTATTTATTTCTAGGAGAGAGAGAGAGAGAGAGAGACAGCGTGAGCAGGGGAGGGTCAGAAAGAGAGGGAGTCACAGACTGAAACAGGCTCCAGGCTCTGAGCTGGCAGTCAGCACAGAGCCCGACGCGGGGCTCAAACCCATGAACCGCGAGATCATGACCGAAGCGAAAGTCGGACACTTAACCGACTAAGCCACCCAGGCGCCCCAACATAGTTCTTTTTTAAGGATAAAATACTAAAAGATAAAACTGAATTATATTTGAAGCAGCAGTAGTTTTTCTTTTTCAGTGGTATAAGAATTGTTTGCCTTACAGTCAGTATTATCTTAGATCTGATGAAAAACGTTGCTAATGTTATAATTGAGGTCTTGATTTAAATAATATGTCACTGGTAATAAAAATACTGTTCTATATGAACAAAAATATGTAATTATAAAATACAAGTTGGCAATCATTTGTAGTAAAGATATTAAGGTCATATAGACTATTAACCTTTATCAAAGCAAAGTTATTAACAAAATTTAGGAACTAGATTAGTGGCATCTTAACATTAAATTGTTCTGAAATCTAAGTTAAAAGAAAAAGAGAGCTAGAAAATTTTTCATTGGTCCTTAAAATACATACATACTTACATATATATGTGTGTATATATATATATATATCTGCTTGCTACACTCTTTGCTTCCTTGCCTTTATTGCCATGGGGTTTTTCTAGGGCCTGAGGATATAGGTTTAACTAAATTCATCTATAATCATTTACTGTTAAATTACTGAACACCAAGAACTGATGTCAAAGGGAAATAAAAGTGTATGTTCAAAGAGCCATGATTAAACTTCAGTTTTCAAATGTGTACAACATTGCCAGAGGATTTAATGCACTTGTATAGCAAAACTTTTGTATTAAGAATTAATTTCCAAAAGTCAAAATCAGGGGCTTAGTTCATGACAGACTTACAAATTTATATATTTTAGCGTATTAGGAGGCATTTAATTAGTAATCAGACTTTCCTTTTTTAAGGCATAATTTTCTGGTAAAAATATGAATTAAGTAAAATATTATGTTTCTATCATTTGTTTTATCTTTTATCTATTTATTTTTTTAAGCATTTATTTTTGAGATAGAGACAGAGCATGAGCGGGGGAGGGGCAGAGATAGAGGGAGACACAGAATCTGAAGCAGGCTCCAGGCTCTGAGCAGTCAGCACAGAGCCCGATGTGGGGATTGCATGAGATCATGGCCTGAGCCAAAGTTGGAAGCTTAACTGAATAAGCCACCCAGGTGTCCCAAACGTTCGTGTTATCTTTTTAAATGTTCAAATCCAGACATAACACTGCAACCAATATGCAACCAACTTCTCCTTAAGCTCTCCAGTGTGTTAATTAAAAAGTGTCCTCTTTTTTTGTTTTACAAATAGTTTATTGTCAAATTAGTTTCCACATAACACCCAGTGCTCATCCCCACAAGTGTCCTCCTCCATGCCCACTCCCCCTCCCCCACATCCACCAGTCCTCAGTTTTTGTCAGCATTCAAGAGTCTCTCATGGTTTGCCTCTCCCCCTTTCCCCCACCATTTCCCCCTTCTTCTCCCCCTTGGTCCTCTGTTAAGCTCCTCCTAATCCTCCTATACGTGCACACATATGATATTTGTCTTTCTCTGCCTGACTTATTTCGCTCAGCATAACACCCTCCAGGTCCATCCATGTTGCTACACATGGCCAGATTTCATTGTTTCTCATTGCCATGTAGTATTCCATGGTATAGATAAACCACATCTTCTTGATCCATTCGTCCGTTGATGTAAAAAGTGTCCTCTTTATAGAGAATTTATTAGGGATTCTTAAAGATAGAAAACTTCTTATACCAAGCTGAGCATTTATAACTGGACCTATCTGAATTTCACTCCTAGATATAGCATTTAATTAGTTATATTAGTTGTATGGTCTTAGAAAAGTTACTTAACCCTCTAAGTGCCTCAATGTATTAGTCTGTAAATGGAAATAATAACTATATAGAATAATATTTATTATAGAATGGTAATATATATGACAGTATATATATCATACAGTCCCTAGCTTTTAGTAAATAGTAGTTATTTTTTACTACAATTTATATTTTTATTACTGTTCAAATTACAATACTCTTATACTCTATGCATATATTTTTGCTTGTCAATTTACCAATAAAATTAAGCTCTTTAAAAGTGAGAGTATGTCAATTTTTTTCACCCATATTTATTTCCTCAACATTTGACACGTTTTTACTTTACATGATCAATCTTTTTATTAAAAAATGGGTGAATGGATATTTAGACCTAATGAAATGAGTATTTAATGGAAGTTGAACAGCTAACAAGAGCAATTTCTGACTACAGTCATCACATGGCTCTTGAATGAACATTTTAAGCTTTTATTCGGTTTTCATTTTCACAGAGAGATCTATGCCCCAGAAAGTTATTGTGATTTTTCTTAGAGACTTAATTTTTCTTCAGTGTTGGTAGGTACACTCTGAATACCAAATGGCAGCATGACCCTGGGAAAGTCACATTCTCTGTGATTCTAAATATCCCAGTCTGTATAATGACAGATTTAAACAAAATTATTGGTGTAAAATGTTTTCTTAGCAGAAGAGATTTTTCCTCAAAAGTGATTGCTGATGGAGCACTGTTATACAAAACTGATATAATTATAACTGGTACATGAAACTGTCTATGTGTCTGTGTATTGGAGTGGGGAGCTGTGCCCCTCAAGGGAGGCAGAAAATACGGTCCATGAAGCATCACTTGAGTCACACTGTCCACCTCTTACTCCCACCCACTTTGACCTTGCATATAAATTATTATTAGCCAACTCTCAAAGAACAGTAGAGATACACTGATCCCAAGTTTGAAAATGGAAAAGATGATCTCTAGGTTCTATTCCTGCTTTAATGTTCCATAAAATTATAATATTATGGTTCACAAGACCCTGTACTCCTATTTTCACTCATCACTTTTTAAAAACTGAGACAAACAAATTAAAAGAATAGGATTAAAGACTCTCTCAGTGTCAGGACATTGTGGTAGAGGTAAACCAGGTAAAACTGAAACAGAACAATGAGCAAGAGGTTGAAACTGGAGCTGAGGTTGAGTCAGACTGAGTCTGTATTTATTCCATGTTATCACACTGACAGCTTCATCTTCAATTACCTATCAGTGAGTTAGAATAGATCTCTTTTAAGCTCATGGTGTGACAAAACTGACGAGCTCCTAGTCTGAACTGACTGAACTGTTTCTAGTATAATGTGGATACAGCCTGAGAGTTAGAGAAAGCTTGACAGGACTTTGATTTTTCATACTCTAGAGAGACAAAAAGCAAAAGAAGCAAAAGGCAGGTATAATGCAAGAAAATGATGAGTAGAACAATCAGTAGGGGAGCAATCAGTAGCCTGCTCACAAGTAGATACAATACTTGATTTCAAGGAAGCTCCATTCTATTTTAAAAATTTAAAGAAATGTTGAACAGAGATGATATGAAGCAGATGACAAAAAGGGTAATTTAAGACTAAAAAGTGAAAACTGCAGCCATTAATACACTATTTTCACTCAGAGTAAGATAGTCTTAGTTGTTACTATGTACCATTCATTTTGATTCTGACAAATTTCATGTGTATAACATCACTACCAACTTTAACATAAAGCAAAAAGAAAGCTGAGCTGTGGGAAAATGTGTTACCACACACACACACACACACACACACACACACAATCTGTTCCAAAGCCAAAGAAAATTTCTTTATAGCATTTTTTTACCACTGATATGTCACTATATTCATTCATCAGTACTGGTAACTTTAGAAGTAGTTATTTCTACTTGGTTAGAAATTCCACCTTGCTTTATTGTAAGCATGGAGCAAAAATATCTTATTTGTTTCCCTGAAAAGCAAACCTTTTTTTTTATTACAGTGAAAATTATAGGTTAAAGCATGGAAATTTTATTCAAGAAGTATTGATGAATATTCATGCATGGGTTGAAGAATATAAAACATGATATATTTTGAAACTTTCCTAAACGTCACAGAATAAAAATATCTGTGGAAGTCACTCCAAAAAAGCAAAACAAAACAAACAAAACAAAACAAAAAATATCACAGAGGAAATGCTAGATGTATTTATGTTATTGGTAAATTAGGACACTTCTAGACAAACACAAGGAAATAAAAGGTATGCTATTGTGAATTAATATCAATCATAATGTACTTATGAAGAAAAAGTGGCAATTAGAAAAAAGGCAATATAATTTCATAGAAATATGAAAACAGTATAATTTCAAGATATCCTTCTCCACTTTATTTTTCTCCGCAGCACTTTTCTCCTTATACTTTATTATTTCTAAGATCATTTACATCCTTTGTTTAAATTTATCTTTCCTCATTATAAAATAGGTCTCCTAGTAGAATCTGATTTTGTTGTTTTCTTTACCACTGTATCCCCAACATTTTTAAAATTTTCCAGGTGACAAATATTGGTAGAATGAATGTACTGATATGTAGCAGTATGTGCTAAGAGATGTCCTAGTCAATTTTCTTGAGAATAAAGAATCATTTTGAAGCTGAGCAAAATGATCAAGTTAACTATGAGGGGGATAAAGTCAATGTGGACTCAAATTCAAAGGAACTTTTAATGCTGGAAGGCAACAGAGAAATGCATATATATATATACATATATATAATGTGGGAAAATGAGTTCAGATTGTAGTAAAGATAGAGTAGGTTAAATAAGGCTAACTCTCTTGCAAATAATTATTGTAATGAGATAATGTATAAACCAATTTGGAGCACTTTAGAATGACCAAAGACAGGCAGCAATTATGGTAGATTTCAATACTTCAAAGCATTAAATGGCACTGTATCAGATCCACATTTATTTGACTTTTCCCCAAAGGCATTTTCCAATTCATATGGCAGAGGGCTGCTATAATTTAAGCAGAAATCTGCTGTTTTATCAGATTGGGGTGTTAGAGAAGAGAGTTTAGACTACCAGATGAGTTGTAATTGAAAGGGAAATTCCTGAGAAGGAAAGAACCACAGGGAAAGAGTCCCCAAATCAGCATATAAATTTTCCTCCAGTTCTTGGCTGACCTTTGAATGCACAAGAAAACCCCAAGAAATCTAGTGGAAAACAACAGCTGGAAATGCAAGAAACTGAGCAGATATATCTTAGCTGCTGTCAACTGCAGAAGAGATACAATATAGCATCTGAGTCTTGTTTTATACACTTTGGGATTTCCACCAAAATTACAGAAAGCCAAAAATTCAAACTAAAAACTATAAACACAACTAAAAACCCATTTTTAGATTAAGGACAAAATGAAAAAAGACCCGTGTTTAAAAAAAATGTAAGATTTAAAGTTCTGCATGTTCAAGATAATTAGCCAGGAAGACTTGTTTTTGCTTTCTAACACTAAACCAGTAGTCTAATATTCAAAAAAAAATGTGACTACACCATACACAAAAATAAACTCAAAATGGATAAAGGGTCTGAATGTGAGACAGGAAACCATCAAAACCCTAGAGGAGAAAGCAGGAAACAACCTCCTTGACCTCCACCGCAGCAACTTCTTACTTGACACATCCCCCAAAGCAAGGGAATCAAGAGCAAAAATAAATGATTGGGACCTCATCAAGATTAAAAGCTTCTGCACAGCAGAGGAAACAACCCACAAAACTAATAGGCAACCAACGGAATGGGAAAAGATGGTTGCAAATGAGATATCAGATAAAGAGTTAATATCCAAAATCTATAAGGAACTCACCAAACTCCACACCTGAAAAACAAACAACCCAGTGAAGAAAGGGGCAGAAGATATGAACAGACACTTCTCCAAAGAGGACATCCAGATGGCCAACAGACACATGAAATGATGCTCAGCGTCCCTCCTCATCAGGGAAATACAAATCAAAACCACACTGAGATACCACATCACGCCAGTCAGAGTGGCTAAAATTAGCAAATCAGAGAACGCGAGATGCTGGCGAGGATGTGGAGAAACAGGCACCATCCTACACTGTTGGTGGGCATGTAAACTGGAGCAGCCCCTCTGGAAAACAGTGTGGAGGTTCCTCAAAAAATTAACAATAGAACTCCCCTATGACCCAGCAATAGCACTGCTAGGAATTTACCCAAAGGATATAGAAATGCTGAGGCATAGGATCACATGGACCCCAATGTTCATAACAGAACTCTCAACAATAGCCAAAACATGGAAAGAGCCTAAGTGTCCATCAATGGACGAATGGATCAAGAAGATGTGGTTTATCTATGCCATGGAATACTACATGGCAATGAGAAACAGTGAAATCTGGCCTTGTGTAGCAACATGGTTGGACCTTGAGGGTGTTATGCTGAGCGAAATAAGTCAGGCAGAGAAGGACAAATATCGTATGTTTGCACATATAGGAGAATTAGGAGGAACTTAACGGAAGATCATGGGGGAGCAGAAGGGGGGAAATGGTAGGGGAAAGGGAAAGAGGCAAACCATGAGAGACTCTTGAATGCTGACAAAAACTGAGGACTGATGGATGTGGGGGGGGTGGGCACAGAGGGGGGCACTTGTGGGAATGAGCACTGGGTGTTATGTGGAAACCAACTTGACTATAAACTATTTGTAAAAAAAAAATGTGTCTAGACTTGCAAAGAAATAGGAACTTATTACTAGTAGTTAGAGAAAAGCAATGTATAGAAGGAAATACTGAGATGATCTAGGCGCTTAATTGGCAAACATTCTAAAGCAATTATCATAAATATGTTGAGGATATAAAGACCATGATCATGGCCAAAATGATTGATCATGTGGAAAAGTTCAGCAAGAAATAAAACTATTTAAAACAAACCCTAAAATATACAATCTCTTAAATGAAAAATTCAGTGGATGGACTTAAGAGCCGATTGACAATGACAAATTGAAGGGTCAGTAAATTCAGAGACAGAATAATAGAAATTATTCATGTGAAGAATAAAGGGAAAATAGTGGGCATAAAATGAATTACTGAAGCCTCACTTACTTGTGGGAAAATATTAAAAGTCCATTGTTTGCCCCTTTGAAGTCCCAAAAGGGAGGAAAAAATAATGAGGTATAAGAAAACTTTGGAGGTATAATGACTGAGAATATTCAAAAAATGATGGAAGACATTTAATAATAGATCTAAGAAGCTCAGCAAATCCCAAGCCACATACACAGAGAGAAATATAAAGACACACCATTGTCAGAAAGCTCAAAGTCAAATATAAAGTAAAAAGCTGAAAGTAAACAAGGAAAAATGGCTGCCTCATTGTCAAAAATAATGGAAGACAAACAATAACCGGGAATGAGGAGGAGGAGGAGGAGGAGGAAAAGGAAAGCAAAGGAGAAAAATAACTGTCAACCCAGAATTCCATATCCAGCAAATATATTCTTTAAAAATGAAGACAATTTCAGGGTGCTTTCAGATAAAAGCTAGAAAATTTGTCTGAGGAAAACTAAGCTACAAAAAATGCTAAGGAAGTTCTTCATGGTCAAGTGTATTAAAACCAAATGAGAACACAGATGTGCAGGAAGAAATGGAAAGGGGAAGGAACAATAAAGCTTTGGTAAGCATTGGCACAAAACACAATGCATTTCCCATTAATTTTTAAAGAGTATAATTGTTTAAAGCAATATGTATAATCCTTATATACATATAGGGCATATATATACAAATGTACATATATACGTATGGCATTTTGGAAGTATTGGGCTGTGGTAAGTTAAAACACATAATTCTTAGAGGAAAAACACCCAACCTGAAAGGAGGTTTGGCTAAACAGTTATTATACGAGTTAAAATAAAATTCCAAAAATATTTGATGAAGCAAAAAAAAAAAAAAAAGAAAGAAAAAAAGGAAAGAAAGGATAGCAGGGTAAAAACATGTGAGAAACAAAATACCAAAAAATTGGATCCAGAGGTTTATAGAGACGGTAACATACCATATGCAAAAGAGTTGTGTTGCAGCAGTGCAAGTTTGACTTAACATTGGAAAGTCAATCACTGTAATTTACTATATTAATGGAATAAAGAGAAAAACTACAGTCCTTTCAATGAATACAAAGAAAGCATGGAACAAATTTTAGCACTTACTCATGATAAGAACTCTCAGTCAACTAATAATAGGAAGGAACTCCCTATTCTTATGAAGAGCATCTATGAAAAAAACTGTGGCCAGCACCATATTTCAAAGAGAAATATTGAATGCTTTCCTGGTAAACTTGGGAACAAGAAAAGGTTATCCACTTTGGTGTCTTTGTTCACCATTGTTCTGATGGCTCTAGTTACTGCAATAAAACAAAACATAATAAAAGGAAACAGACACAATTTTTTAAAATCCACGTAAATTAGATAGGAGAAAGTAACATTGTCTATATTCACATACAGCATGATTGTTCATTTAAAAATCCTAAGAAATCTATTTTAAGAATTAAAAAGTAAATATAAGAACACATTGCTTGATACAGGGTCAAGATACAAAATTTACTTGTAATCTTTACTATCATCAAAAATAAGGGAGCCTGGGTAGCTCAGTTAAGCATCTTACTCTTAACCTTGGCTCAGGTCATGATCTCATTGTCATGCAATGAAGCCCTACATGGGGCTCTTCAGTGACAGCATGGAGCCTACTTGGGATTCTCTCTCTCTTTCCTCTCTCTGTCTCTCCACTGCTCATTCTCTCTCTGCCTCTCTATGTCTCTCTCTCTCTCTCTCTCTCTTTCCTTTCTCTCTCTGCCCCTTCACTGCTCATGCTCACTCTCTCTGTCTCTCAAAATAAACAGGAATTTTAAAAATTAGATGAAGTTCAAAAATTCTGTTTATTAATAGCATCAAAATGAGTAAAATACTCGGAAATAAAATTAAGAAGATATATATATTGCATTTGAGCCAGATCCCAATTATTTGAGTGTGTGCTTTGAAGTTAGATTTTGGCTTGCTTTACTACAAAGAATGTGTTGGTATATGCTAATCGGAAGTGGTGATCAAGAAAACTGAATCACTTATTGCCCATCACATACACATTTATACTCATTCAATAAATTGATCAAGCAATCATTCAGTTAAGCAACTTAAATGGCAGTGAGACCTAGCAAAGCAGAAAAGCACACATTACTTTATTCTCAAAATTTGGTAAGTCTTCATCTCTCTGCTTTAGCCACCATCAGTTATCAGTTGCATTATCTACTTGCTCTTGGTTGAAGATCCCTTTGCTCAATATGCAAAGAGATTGGAATTACCTTATGGCGACAGTAAAACACTTCACAGTCCACTTGACTTTTCCCACCAGACATACAGTGAACTTGCTGCCTGGTTGTTGGTGTGGCAGTGGCACTCTGAGATTTATGCTCTTTGGGGTCCTGGATGTTTTCAGCATGCCTAATACTGTATTCATATAAGGTTATTGTTTTTAGCAGGACCTTCACATTTCTAGTAAACAAGAAGCATCTTTCTTATCTATATCCCACTCTCCTAGTGAACAAGCATATGTGCAACAGATTCCACTTGTTTAAAGTTATGTATTATATAAACACGTTTACAGTTGTCAGGTTGTTTAAATCTTAAGCACAGGGCAGGCAGATTCTTTTCTTTTCAGATGAGGTAGTTCATGAAGATAAGCTGCATTTTCCTACTGCTATATAACAAATTGCCACAAACTTAGCAATTTAAAACAATACATTTATTATATCACTGTTTCCATGGGCAGGAGTCTAGGCATGATTTAGCTGCATCTTCTGTTTCAGGTCTTCTCACAGGTTGTGATCAAGTTGTTGGCTGGGCCATCTCAAAGCTCAAACAGGAAAGGATCCACTCCCAAACTCATTGAGATTGTGGACAAAATTTTCTTAGCAACTGTACGACTGAGACCCTCAGGTCATAGAAGACACCCACAGTTCTCTGCCATTTGGTCCATTACTTTGTCAGTCTCTCTCTAGACAGGTAAGTTGGAGTCTTATATGACAACGTAATTATACACACAAAGAATCATTCTTTGAACGTTCTTTTCAAGACTGTTTATAAAACACGATCCATGCCAAGCTTGTCTCACCTATATCCTATTTTCTTATCTGTCTTCTATGTTATGATTTATAGTCATCAAAAAAAAATATCTTTTTAAAAATCTTCCCTACCTATTAAGCCACAGATTTTTTATCAAATCAGCAATACTGAATACTTCTCTAGAGTTCTTTTAAGACTGTGAGTGTGGCCCTTTTACTATAATTGCAGATTATAATGGAGATCATTCTTAGGGATTCTTATATTTGCATCCAACAGCTAGGGTTGGAGGGGACATTGTCTTTCAAATGGCCATCCTTAGAACAATACTATGGTCCAACTACTAATAATCAACTAACACTGATTGCAGTGAATCAGTAGTACATCTTTCTCTCTCTTGATAAATTGGATAAGTCACCCAAAAAGAATGCCATCAGAAAATCTTAAAATTGGCATTTTCTCCAGAAATACACATTTTTCTTCTGAATTTCTATAATGTGTATTGTGAAAACTGATTTGGTAACCAGAGGGTATAAATAACAGTAAGAGTATAAGGACTAGCAACAGTCATAAAAGTCACCATAGGTAGTGAAAAAACACATACCTTAGAGTAGAAAATATTAGTAAGGGTAGGACAATAATTAATATTTTTATATATCTTCACAAATTTTCAAAACAAAAGTAACAGGATTTTTATTTGCTTTTTTTTTTATTTTTTTTAATGTTTTATTTATTTTTAGGAGAGAGAGAGAGACAGCGTGAGCAGGGGAGGGTCAGAGAGAGGGAGTCACAGACTGAAACAGGCTCCAGGCTCTGAGCTGGCAGTCAGCACAGAGCCCGACGCGGGGCTTGAACCCACGAACTGCGAGATCATGACCTAAGCGAAAGTCGGACGCTTAACCGACTAAGCCACCCAGGCGCCCCCAGGATTTTTATTTGGATCAGACTGCTTTCTTCTATTTTGACACAATTAACGTTAGCATGACTGTTACCTATAATCTCTCCTGAAATTAGGTATTCTCTTTTGTCTTAACCCAGATTTTACTTTTCTTGCAGGGGGTGGTCTTTGTTTTGAAGTTATCTCAGAGATTTTTATCATAGAGCATGGTTACAAAATATCTATTTGCCTAAGTTTTGCTTCTATTCTGTTGTCTCATTGACTTGATTAATACACCATGAAATTTCTAGTATTTTCTTTATATTTAGCTTTTCTTTGTCTGCATTTTATGAGCCCAGTCCATCACTCAGTGATTCTGATTTCAGTGGAAATGCTTAAGAGGTGAAATGTTCAAATTTTCTCATTTGGGTTACCCCATTTCTCTTGAAATTAATTTTTTTGATCTGCCCATCAAATTGTTTTCTAGAGAGTAAGTCTCTTATTTACTTGTTCACTTATGGTATCAGCATTAATCCTATAGGAGAGGTAAACTATCACTACTTCTGAAGAAGTACCTGCAAGCTTCTTCACACATATAACATAGGTTCAATGCAATCACCTTAAATTTTTGGTACTGGGTTGTAATTTCTATAAGAAGTATCTGTTTCTATTGTGTTTTAAAATTTTGGCCTCATTGCAAAAACAATAATAATTTATAATTTATTTTTAAATCTAATTACCTATCAGAATTGTTTTGTTTTTTATCCATAAATGAAGGAACCGGCTTGCCATTGTTCTTTCAGCTGTAAAAAAAGCCCCTCTACCTAAGAACTAGATTCTTTGTCTTAGTCCTTTGTGAGCTCAGAGCAGGGTGAAGCTTTCAGATCTAATCTGAATTTAGCCAAGTATATTTCAACAGTAGCAATCTCTTCATGTAAAGGTGACACCTGAAGTGTTGGATTTGTCTCATTCTAAGATGTCCCCTTTACATTTTCCATGAGTGCTCTACTAAGTCAGTTCTTATATGTATTTTGGGGATAATTTGAACTACTATGTGATTGGTACCTGAGTTCTAAGGTTAACAGAGGTAGAGCTAGTTAAGAACTCAGGGCCTTTTTAGGCATTATAAATGGCCTATCCTAATTTTTCTAACGAAGAGTATCAAGCTGTTGAGTCAGCAACCTTTCTGATTCCAAACCTAATTGGCTAATATGATTCAAATCTGAATCCTTATGGTCTCAGCTGCAAGGACCAGGAGTACAGTTATTTAAGGTTACTCTAATTTAAAGTCAGAATATTTGATGTAGGGATCACAGGCATAGGAAATTGTATCATATACTTGACTTTGTGTATTATTCTTTCATCTCTTTGTATCCATTTAAAACCTTGGGATTTTCTTGCTGTTTTATATCAGAACCCCAAGCAAGAAATTATTCTTACAATAATAAACAGATGGCACAACTTCAAACTTGCTTTTTATCTTTGGGCTGGCTATTTCCATTATTATTTATAAAAAAATTGAGACTTCAGCATATTATACTTTTTCTTGTCATAAGAGCATTTTGAAAATCCTATTCTCTATTTTGCAAAATTATTTTTCTCATAATCATGAAATCATCTATGTATGTATGTATATACATTTGTATCATATATTATAGTAAATCCTTATTAAAATTATTAACATTTACACAGATAATATACTATTACCAGGTTGTTAATGACCTTGATTCAATCTAGTAAATGTATTAGATACTCTTGTTTTTAAAGATTCTCCCAATCTTTTTCTCTTGTGTTTATGAAAATTTTCCCGATGACTAAATTCACCTATAATTAGGATTATTTGACATATTGTATCTATTGATCTAATACATTTGGGAATTTATTTAATATAGTTAAGTGTTTGGGTACAAATGGTCACTATGGTAAAGTTACAAATGTCCCCTGACATGGCTACCACCTGGAGGGGGGGGGGGGGCTGCCTTATTCCAATTGTTTGAATGGTTTTCCATTTGATTATTTTTATTCTAAGGAATCCTCATCTTCCACTCTCTTCTTGATTGTCATCATTATTTGTCTAAATGCTCCTTTATTTTCTTTCCCAGTTACCTTGACTGTACTATTTTTTATTGGGTATATTCTCCCTGTTTCATTGTCTTCTTTCCAATTATTTTTATTTCTTTATCATTTTCTATAACGTTTAACTTTCAATAATGGTTAATAATTATGGGATACTTGGTGATGGTAGTCCATCTAGCTGTCCTTGGGGTATTTCTATCTAATAGGTATTTCAGAAAGACCTTTGGAAAAAAATTTTTCATTTATTATTTCTGTATCTATATCTAATTCCAATAATATTTTTCTTTGCTTCAGAACTGTATTGTTTATCTTGGACAATCTATATAATCATTATTAAAACATTCTTTATATACTCACTTGTACTGCTACTGCAGCTAGGCCTAGGGGTCAGCATTTTTTTTCCTCTAAGAGCCACAGGGTAAATGTTTATGCCCTTTCACATGGTAAAAGCCTCATGGAATCCAATGAACAAAACTAAGCAATTCTTTTTGCCAAAAGCCTAATAGTCCTTTTACATTTTATATTTTAACAGGTAAAAAACATTCTCAACTCAATGCCATCCAAAAATAGATATAATATCAGTTAGTACATGGGCTATATTTTTCCAGTCCTTCCAGTTTAACACACCTCTATAGATGACAGGTTAACTTTCATCGGCATCTTTTAATTTTCTTTGGCAGAATTGATCTCCATCTGTCCCTTTTGATATTTTCTTACGAAGTTAAACATATACCTAACCTATGATTCAGAAATTCTCTTCTAAGTATTTAGAATGAGGGGTGTCTGTATGGCTCATTTGGTTAAGCAGCTGATTTCAGCTCAGATAATTATCTCATGGTCTGTGGATTCGAGTCCTGCATTAGGCTCTGTGCTGACAACTTGGAGCCTGCACTCTGCTTTGGATTCTGTGTCTCCCTCTCTCTCTGCACCTCCCCCACTTGAACTCTGTCTCTTTCTTTCTCTCAAAAATAAACGTTTAAAAAAGTAATTATTTAGAATGAAACAATTTATCCACAGAAGACTTAACATAAAAATGTATGTCACCTTTATAGACAATAGTATCAAACTAAAAATGATACACATGTCCACCGAGATATAAGATTTAAAAAGTATGGTGACACACAAAAAAATGGAAAAATATTCCATGCTCCTGGATTGGAAGAACAAACATTGTTAAAATGTCGATACCACCCAAAACAATCTACATGTTCCATGCAATGCATATCAAAATAACAACAGGATTCTTCATAGAGCTAGAAGAAACAATCCTAAAATTTGTATTGAGCCAGAACAGACCCTGAATAGACAAAGCCATCTTGAAAAAGAAAACCTAAGCTGGAGGTATCACAATCCCGAACTTCAAGATATATTACAAAGCTGTAATCATCAAGACGGTATGGTACGGCACAAAAACAGACACTCAGATCAATGAAACAGAATAGAGAACCCAAAGATGGACTCACAAATGTATGGCCAACTAATCTTTGATAAAGCAGGAAAGACTATCTAATGGAATAAAGACAGTCTCTTCAGCTAACGGTGCTGGGAAAACTGGACACTGACATGCAGATAAATGAGCTTGGACCACTTTTTTACACCATACACAAAAATAAACTCAAAATGGATGAAAAGACCTAAATGTAAGACAGGAAGCCTCAAAATCCTAGAGAAGAAACCAGGCAAAAACCTCTTTGATGTTGGCCGCAGCAACTTCTTACTCAACACATCTCCAGAGGCAAGGGAAACTAAAATGAACTATTGATACCTCATCAAAATAAAAAGCCTCTGCACAGTGAAGGAAACAATCAGCAAAACTAAAAGGCAACCGATGTAATGGGAAAAGATATTTGCAAATGACATATCAAGTTAAGGAGCTAGTATATAAAATCTATAAAGAACTTATCAAACTCAACACCCAAAAACAAATAATCCAATGAAGAAATGGACAAAAGACATGAATAGACACTTCTCCAAAGAAGACATCCAGATGGACAACTGACACATGAAAAATGCTGAACATCACTCATCATCAGTGAAATACAAACCAAAAAACCACAATGAGATACTACCTCACACCTGTTAGAATGGCTAACATTAAAAATTCAGGCAACAACAGATGTTGACAAGGATGTGGAGAAAGAGAATCTCTTTTGCACTGCTGGTGGGAATGCAAACTGGTGCAGCCACTCTGGAAAACAGTATGGAGGTTCCTCAAAAAAATTAAAAATAGACCCAGCAATTGCACTACTTAGGTATATATCCAAGGGATACAGATGTGCTGTTTTGAAGGGACACCTGCACTCCAATGTTTACAGCAGCACTATCAGCATGATCAAAGTAAGGAAAGAGCCCAAATTTCCATAAAGAAGATGTGGCATATATACACAATGGAGTATTAATAGACAATCAAATAGAATGAAATCTTGCCATTTACAACTACATGGATGGAATTGGAGGGTACTATGCTAAGTGAAATTAATCAGTCAGAGGCAGATAAATATCATATGACTTCACTCATTTGGGAAATTTAAGATATAAAACAGACGAACATAAGGGAAGGAAAACAAAAATAATATAAAAACAGTGAGGGGGATAAAACATAAAAGACTCTTAAATATAGAGAAAAGACAGAGGGTTGCTGGAGGGGTTGTGGGAAGCGGATGGTCTAAATGGGTAAGAGACATTAAGGAATCCACTCCTATAATCACTGTTGCAACATATGCTAACTAACTTGGATATAAATTAAACAATAAATTTCAAAGAATAAAATAAATAAATAAATAAAACCTTTTTTAAAAATAAAAAAAAAGCAATGTGACATATTAATTCAATAAAATACTACTCAGCCATAAAAATGAGTGAACTTATGATGTATGTAACAACATGGATAGATGTCATACATTGGGCAAAAGAAGCCAGGTCCATAAGAATGCTATATTATTTATATGAAGATCAAAAAATGGCAACAAATCTAGCTTAATAGAAATAGGTTTTGAGAGTCTTTGACTATGGGGAGTAGAAATTAATTGTATAGGAGCATAAGTAAATATTATGAGGTTACAGAAGTGTTCTTAATCTTTATTGTCATATAAGCTACATGGGTATAATCATACATCAATACTCATTTAAATATGGTCTTAAAATCTGTTCATTTCACCAAATGTAAAGTTTACTTCAAGAAAACCACAAGAAGCCATTAAGAATATGAACAAATATCCCTCAGTAACATAAAAAAATACAATATTACTTTACAAATATATATTTGACACAATATTTAGTGTATCAAATCTAATAATATGTAAAAGGAATCATGAACCCACGTTGCATTTATTCCAGAAATTTAAGGTTGGCTTACTATTTGAAAATCAATAAATGTAATTCATAAAACTAACTGGAAATAAAAGGAGGAATATCATAGGGCAATTTTAATGGATAAAAATGTTTGGTAAAGTGCAACACCAATACATAATAACTAAGAATAGTAGAAAACATTCTCAATGTGATAAATCACCTCTGACAAAAAACCCCAAAGCTAATACTGAACTTAGTGATGAAAGACTGAATTATTCCTCCCTGGGTTCAAGAAAAAAGCAATAGTGTCCACTTCTACTACTTCTATTCAACATTTTATTGGAGGTTCTAGCCATTGTAGCAAGGAAAGAAAAAAATAAAACACATAAAAGTCAGGAGGAAAAAAGTAAAATTCTCCCTATTTATTAAATTATCATAAAATAAAATGAAGATTTATTTGTGTAAAGTTCTATGGATTTTAATGCAAAAGTTGACTCATTCTGAGAGTCCTATTTGCAATGAATCAGTCAAATTAACACTTACTTCTCAGTATAAACCCACGATTGGACACGATATCTTATTTCTTTAGCAACTTGTACCATTTCAACATGTAGAAGCTGAGATTATAGCTGCTAATATTACCGTCAGTAATGCTAAAGGATAGTTACCATACTAAATAGGAAAAAGAAAGCAAAAACAATACCTACATGCTTGGAAAACCATATTACCTGTATTGCACGCAGGAAATAATTGTTCAACCACTTTGGTTAACTCATATTCTATAGGAAATATTGGTTATGGGAAACACATCTGCTTATATTATCGGCAGAAATGCATATTAAATTCAATCTTCTATTTGGATAATATATGCCAATAGTAAATGAGGTCATGTATTTAATGTTTAAATTATGTGAGTGATACCTACCTTTGGAAAAATGATATCTTAAATTTATAATCTGAATTATCAAATGACTCTGGTCTCGCAAGTGCTGTGGCGGCCACCCTATAATACTTTGATAGCTATCTAATTTCACAGTGAAGGGATAATATTTTAGACCTCTCCTTGCCTTCAACTTTTGATGACATTTCCTTTAATATTCTCTTTATTTTATGTACAATCTGATTATATGCATCTCTTTGGTGGTTATAGGGTAGAAATTCCTATGTCCTAGTATTTCCATAAAACTAAGTGAGATGTACCATTTAGCAGGACTGGATATCAGGCTGAGCAAGAGACTTGGACTATGGCTATGGGACATCAGCCAGGAGCTGATGAAAGCATGAAGTAAAGAAAGCAAGGCCTCTAACTCTATTTTTCCACCTCAGAATTTCTTGGTTTGAAAACAACTTGCCTCTCCCCTGAGGACTAGGACCCAAACTTTGAGAATATGGCTGCCTGACAAAATGAAAACTTTCTTCAATTTTGTCACTTGGTATTTATGAATGGAGAAAAACAGACTTTCCTTTAGCAGTATGGAAGTAATGAGGTCTGACGCTATAGATAGCAACTATAGTAGCCTTTGTGCTGATCTACCACCTCTGCACTCAACCAAATATGCTCATCTTAGGTACTTAACTGGTGACTGTTTCCATGGAGTTTTTAGGAGTCTAGTCCCTTTCTGGTAGGACAGCCTATAGATAGTGGTCCTCAAATTATGGTCCATGTATGAGCAACATGAGCATCACCTGGGAACTTGTTAAAAGTTCAGGGTGAATGTATACTGAGAATTTCTAAGATTACAATATGAGCAGTTTCCCAAGCACATTTAGTCACAAAAACTTTTTCATATAAGCATCTCTTCAGGCTACTGTTCTATGAAATACTCTTAATAAAACACAGCTTTAGAGCATGCTGCTGTAAGTGGGATGCAGTTCAAAATTATGCCTCATGATATTTCCTTTTCTGTCATCAGACCAAAGGCATACAATTAAAAAGCACATGAAGGAACCAGGCTGTTTCTTTGTTTCAAAAATAAATACATTCTTAATGAATGCTTGCTTAATTCTTTGAAGTAACTAATGTTGAAATCTGGTTTTTAAAAAAAAATCTATCTTGTGGTTAAATAACCTTAAATTCCTAAAATGTAACAACATTATCTGCTGACTTGTCCCTTTTTATTATATTCCTCATTTTGAGAAATATTTGGCAGATATGGTAATAATCAAGACAAATTAGATTTTTAATTAAAGTAGGAACAGAATAGTTAACTGAAATCTCCAGTTAATGCAAAGCTTTATCTTAACCAATAGATTCAACTAAGCACAAAACTGCTTCATATTCATGATTAAACCATTGAGAATCTAGAAAATGAAAAGCAGACCTACTGCTACTGTGCATGTTCCCACAGTTTCAATGCCTGTGAGACCCAATCAGCTAGAGTCTGTCAGTGTTCCAGGTTTTAAATAAGAAGACGTCTGCGTATTTGCTGTAAATGGTATTTTAGGAAGCTCTTAAATTGATTTTAACTGCTATATCACATAAAAGTCTGTTAATTTGAGCTGAAAACTGAATGAATTTCTATCTCAAATCAGTTCTGAAACCAATGTGTCTTTGTATAGTCACTGATGGCCCTTTTTCCATATTTCATGAGCTATTAAAATTCACAGTTCTGTTTCCATATAAAAATGGTATGCCAGTTGAACAATTAGAACCAAATGGAGATGGTAATTCAAACAAGAAATAAGTTTAAATATTAACCATCTATCCAGGGAGAAAAATGAAGATAACTGAGCTTTCTCGTTTCAAATTAATAAATTAGTAATTAATCATCATCATCACAACTTAAAGTTATTAATTGATTATATTCTAAAAAAATCAAGCTCGGCAGGTTAAATTAGTTATTAATTAGAGTAAACCCCTTTCTCAGAATGTATCCATTGATAGACTTCCCATTATGTTAAACCATATATTTAATAACAAAAGATTGGAAAAACCTAAGTGACCATCAATAGGAGCTTAGTTAAATAAAAATTAGCACTTGTTTACAATGAAATACCACTGCAGAAACAGATCACTGTATGCTCATATTGTTAAATTCAACTTTGGAAGGAAATTTTAACTGAAGCCACAAGCTTCAAACCTCAACCTTGTGACAAAGTATGCTAAAGGAATGCAAAGTTGTTGACACAGGAGTGTTGGGAATATTTCTCAGATGTTTTCCTTGAAGGCACAAAACATGTAGACATTAAGCCAAAAGGACTTTCAGAAGCCATTGATTTCAGTGTGTAGATACAATATTATGATGGCGGACATGCTTTAGTGAGAAAAGCACTGGGTTGAAGAAGGTCTGCATTCTGGTCTCAGTGTTGCCATGATTTGGGGCAAATCCTTGAATTTTTTTGAGTGACATTAGTCAAATTATCACCATTAGTAAAATCCCACTACTGTATCAGAATGCTTGATAAAGCATTCTATGACCTTTTATGGCATCACCACCTAAACTGTTGCATTACTACCTTCAGATCATGTCTTTAACGAGCTGAGAAAAATGCGGAAAGAATTCCTGCAGAATCAAATACTATACAGCAACATGCCTTTCCTCCCAAACCCTTTCAGCATTGGGAAGATTCCATGTTTATTAGCAAAATTCTACTACACACTCTGAATAGTGGTTCATTCCCTGTACATAGGCCCTATGGCTGATCTTTAGTATTAAATATCAACCCTCAAGTTAGCAACTTATAACAGGAAGGATGGAAGATGTGGGAAGAAGAGAAGATTTAGAGAGGACAGTTTTGGCCTAGGAAAGGTTTTAGTCTGGCTCAAATTCCTCTTCATTTATTTATTTATTTATTTTTGTATAATAGTATAAGTTTCCTTTGAAAAATGTAGTTCTAAAATTTAGGTCCAACTTAGTGGATCACTGAGAAATATTAGATAAACAAGTACTAACCTAATACACAGCAATTTATGCAGGCCCCAGAAAGTTGTATGTCATCTCTTTCATTATTTTTAAGGCATCTGCCCTTGTAACATCACATGGAAAAGAGTCTCCTGGCAGAGAGAGATATATTTCTTTTTTTCTTTTTTTAATGTTTTAATTTTATTTCTTGGAGAGAGAGACAGCGTGAGCAGGGGAGGGTCAGAGAGAGAGGGAGACACAGACTCTGAAATAGGCTCCAGGCTCTGAGGTGGCAGTCAGCACAGAGCCTGACACAGGGCTCGAACTCCCGAACCACGAGATCAGACCACGAAAGTCGGACACTTAACCAACTAAGCCACCCAGGCACCCCGAGAGATGAATTTCTAAAAATCACTAGGAATTTAAATACTGTTGGTTAGATCAAATTACTGGCAGATTATTCTTTTCTGGAAACTTGTGAGAGCAGGATGTCTAAGTCAGAATTTATTAAAGGGATAATAAAAAATAAACTCTCAGGATTATAAGGTCTTCCTGAATAACAGCAACAATGGCACTAAACTGTTTATATAAACGTATTAAAAGGATTCTAACAAGCCTCACACAGTAGATGCTACTACTTTTCTACAGAAGTCATTCATTTTAAATGGAAGAGCAACAATATCTATTGTCTTGTAATACTACCTAGTACCTAAACAAAACTGCCAGAAAAATAACTTATACACATCAGCAAGCTTTTCAGAAGAATCTAGATAAGAAGACTGTATTAAATCATCTCTCTGGTTTCCTTATATTATTATGAGTGGAAAGCCTTTCTTCCCAGTAGCTCAATCCCATTTCACTGATTAATTCATCTGACTACCATGATCACTTTTACTGAACTCAAAGATGTAGCTAAGAACATAAACGTATATTGCATGAACTAGGAGATACAGCAAGTACGGATGAATATTTTCATTAAGCTATATGTTATTGATGTGTTGCTACAGAGTCAAAAGAGAGTATCAGTCTCTATTTATTGGTAGCCTGTTACATTGGTAGATTTAGGATTATGAGAGCTGGCCAATAAAAATGCAGGATAATCAGTTAAATTTGAAATTGAGGATTAACAAGGAATAATGTTTCAGTACAACCATATCCTACATGTTATATGGAACATACTTATACTAAAACAACTTTCATTGTGTATCCAAAATTCAGAGTTTACTGTGTGTCTTGTTTTTTACATGGCAACGCCAGCATTGGTGCCTAATGAAACATCTTTTCATACTCACACCTTTTATAGCCCTCATTCCTTATATCTAGTTTGGGTCTTTGGCTTGCAAAAACTGAAAGAATGTATTAGAAATGATATATTGCCAGTTTCAAGTCTAATCCTTAAAGAGACCTGGCAGTTTCTGTCTTTGTGTTTGGATGTTAAGCCATCATTTAAGAAGTCCAGCTACCCTGGTAACACTACATGGAAGTTAGTTTAGCTTATGCCAGTCCTTAGGAGTTGATCCCATTTGAATTGTTCCACTCAGCCCCTAAGCATTTGAACCCTTCAAGTAGACACATCAGACTTGTGAGTCAAGAAGCCATCTTGGGTGTGTTATAGTCCCAGTAGACATCATGTGCAAAGATTCATGCCTACAGTACCCTGTCTGATCCCCGACCCACAAAATCTTGAGAAATAATAAAAAGACTGCTGTTTTATGTGCTAACTTTCAAAGTGATTGTTATGCAACAATTGATGACTAAGACATACAGGTCCCAGACCTGACTCTTAGTGATCACTTAAACTCCTCCAAGGAATCAGTGTGACCTCTCTAGACAGACCTTTTGAAAATCATAGAAAAATGTTTACCTGCTCCATAAGTATATCAAGAGAGTTAAAAAAATTGCTTGTTTAATATGTGTGAAAATATTAAAAAGTATACAAATGTTATATGAAGATTTTTGTAAAATCAACGTTGATATTTAAAGAGCAAATTCAACAGCAAAAAAAGAAGTTTTATCATCAGGGATACAATACTCAGAGAAGTTTCTTTCCTTTAAAAATATTTCTCCTTTCTGATGCTTTTTTTCCTTTTTAATTAGCTTCCCAGAGCTTAAAATGGAACATGGCTTTGTAGTTGATCTTAATTTTAACTTTGCTAAAAAAAATTTCTAATAGAAGAGTTTAACTTTTGTCTCAAATATACAAGTTAAGACTATTGGAGAAAAAAATTCCAGGCATTTTTTCCACATAAGGCAGAGGGAAATAATTCTCCATAGATCTTACAAAAGAAATAAAATTGTGTATTGAAACCTTGGTGACAAGTTGTACAGATGCACCTAAAGTTTTTAAAATTAAAACTACCCAAGCAAGACAAACTCAAAGATATCCATGATATCAATCAGAACAGCCTTTGGCTGAAAATATCGTTAAATTCAAATCAAGTAAAAGTGGCTTAACAACATACATTTTTATTTTATCATGTAAGAAAAGTCCTGAGATACACAGCATAGGGTAGACAATTCCACAAAATGTTACTTCTATTTGGCTTTTCATAGTTTATATGTGCTACCTCATGGTTAATAATGCTGGCCTGAGCTCCGGTCATGGTTGATTGATAAAAGAAGCTCCAACAAAATATGATGTTATAAATCAGGTAAGGAAAGATTATAATTGGTAGAATTATTAACCAAAATGTCGATGGAGAACATCCTCTCCCACCAAAAAAAAAAAAAAAAGGGAGAGTGTATGTGTATGTGAATTTCTCTTTCAACCCTTTATACCTCTGGTAGCCTCATACCACTACAAAAACTGCCAAAAAGAAACCAAAAATCAAACTAATAACTTTATTCTCAATCACTTTACCCTTTTCATTTCCTTGCCTTGGTGAAACCTGGTCCATCCTTCCCCTAGGGCCTCTCAGAACCTACACATTTCCTAGAGCCCAGATGTATCACTAGTCTTCTAGCCCCCACTCCTTTTTGATACCACTTCTAGCTCAATACTAATTATCCTTTGTGCAAAAACCCTTCCTCTTTGAGAAACCAACTTTCTAAGCAATACCACTGTCTCTCTCTCTCTGCTCGTCCTCATCACTGCCATCTACCAGTATCTCACTCTCTTCCTAATCCTTGAGGACTTTGATATCTAATTTACATTCATTCTCCACATTCTTTTGTAGGTTGCCTTAGGTAACCTCAATATCCATGTGCTTGACCCATCTAAAGCCTTAGCCTCAAAGCTTCTTAACATCCTGGATTCCATCTATTTTTACCTTTGCTGAATTTCAACCATTCCCATAATAGCAACATCTTCAACCTTGATGTCCTTATGAGCTGGGTTATTTCTAATATTTTATATTTTAATGACTATTATTTACTTTCTGCCTTATAGCTTTTCAACATTAACAAAGCCTCCAGATTCTTTTTCCTTCCTTCCTTCATTACTATTACTCAGTTCCTTCCATTTAAAACTTAGTGTTTATAGGGTAAGGGTATCACCTAATCATAAGTAATAGTTTTGATCCTCTGTTCCCAAACAATGTCAGCTTAGTACTCAGGGCAATTCATAGATCTATAGACAGACATACAGGAAGCCAGATAAATAGATTCTTCTCTAATTTTCCATAACACTATGAAATGTATGTAACTCCAATTTGATACTCAATTCCTCGCCTCTCTCAGGTGACTTTATTTTTTCTCTCCTAAAATTTGAGAAGCCTATATATGAAATTACCTAACTTCCTGTGAAATACTCACACGTTTATACATCTGCCCTTATTCCTAGTTTCTTTTCTTCCTTTCCTGGAAAGGAAGTCTCCCTTCTCCATGTTAAGTCTAGGTTCTCTCCCCTGTCCTCTCTGGGCCATCCTTTCCACCTTCTCAGGGTCATCTGCAATGTCATTATCTTCTGATTCTCCCATACCTCCTCCCATGTTTTAAGATGCACCATCCCTCATGCTCACACTTCTGTCTTATGTCTGCTTTCTTATTTTTCTTCTATTCATAGCCAAGACTGGAAACAGCACAGTTTATATTCACTGCTTCACCTTTGTTTAATCCTCTGAAATCGAATGGCCATCTCACCTCCCTTTATTCTTCCACTGTCATGGTCTTTCCTTTCTAAGACACCACTTACCTTGGATTACTAAATCAAGCAGACACAGTTTTGTCCTTATTAGCCTTCTCTGTAGCATTGTACATATTGCACCAATCTTGACTATAAGAAACTTCCCTCACCGTATCTTTTCTAAGTTATCTCTCTTGTAGAGTCCTTTCCAGCTCTATGGCTTCCCCTTCTTTTTTAAAAACATTTTTAATGTTTTTATTTATTTATATTTGAGAGACAGAGAGTGAGAGACAGAGCTTGAGTAGGAGAGAGACAGCGAGAGTTGACACAGAGTCTGAAGCAGGCTTCAGGCTCCCAGCTGTTAGCACAGAGCCCAACGTGGGACTCAAACCCATGAACTGTGAGATTGTGACCTGAGCCAAAATTGGGTGCTTAACTGACTGAACCACCCTGGTGTCCCCATGGCTTGCCCTTCTTAGGGGAAGAGAGGGCCTTAGATGCATTAAGTTTTCAGATTTCTGTTGATGCTCCTCTTTCCACTCTATAAAATCTCCTTTGATATCTCATGTACTACCATCACTTTACTGATATCAATTAATATCTATTGCTCATAGATATTAAATCTCTACATCTAGACTTGACAATAGGAACAGAAATCAAGAAGAAGATTATGTTTGTTCCCTTTCCTCAGGTAGTTCATAAATCTCCAGGGCAGGGACTGTACACAGGACTTGGTACAGTGTTTTGCATACTCTGAGGACAATTATACAATGATCGAATGGCAGAAAACTATATACTTTAACTCCTTTGTGCTTTGGTAGGGGTGTAGAGGGGCAGCAGCAGTATGATCAGAAAGGTACAATATTTTAAATCGAAATAGCAAGATCCAGAATACATTTCCTTAACAAATGCAAACAATTCTAAAATTATAGTACACAATGCCCTCTAAGCCGTCATCTGTCACTTTTATATAGTACTTGAGAAATAAAGTCAAAAGCAAAAGCAAACATGAATGCATTCATGTTAAAATATATTCATTTTCAACTGTGCCTTATTTCTACAAGAGAGAAACTGAAGTCTGCATTTGTTATATTTCACTACCTCATTACGTAACTTATTGCACTTACTTGAACTTCATTCTGCTTACTGATCTTGTTTCTCAGTGAGTAAAACTCATACATATGATTCCAAAACATTTATAATGCTAGGCTGTGCTGAATATGAGCTTTATCCAAGGCCAATGGCAAATTTGTCTCTCGTCCCTTCTCATATTTTTTCTTTTCCTTCTCTTCTCTTCTCTTCTCTTCTCTTCTCTTCTCTTCTCTTCTCTTCTCTTCTCTTCTCTTCTCCCCTCTCCTCTCCTCTCTCTCTCTGTCTCTCTCTCTCTCTCACACACACACAAGCACACACACACACACACACACACACACACACACACACACACACACACATACAGATACTTACCATCCATCCAGAATTTCCCATTTTCAATTCTTGGTCTGCTAGGGTTTTTTTTTTATAACTTACTTTTTAAAATGTACTTTTTAATGTATAGGACATTATCCATGTATAGAACATCATAACCTAGGGGCGCCTGGGTGGCTGAGTCGGTTAAGCATCCGACTTTCGCTTAGGTCATGATCTCGCGGTTCGTGGATTCGAGCCCCGCGTCGGGCTCTGTGCTGACTGCCAGCTCAGAGCCTGGAGCCTGTTTCAGTCTGTGACTCCCTCTCTCTCTGACCCTTCCCTGTTCACGCTGTCTCTCTCTCTCTCCTAGAAATAAATAAAAAAACATAAAAAAAAAAAGAACATCATAACCTATAGTGAATATGTAGCTTTCTGACCCTCCTTCTGAGAAATGCCCTTTCTGACAATATGGTTCAAATGTGTGTTGTCCCACACTGGCTATGGCCACAGTTGATGGATCCAGGCATGGACACCTGTCTGGAGTTAGGTTAATCTGACTTTTCCATGGTTAAAACCTGGGAACATGCAGAGTGAATTCAGTCTTCTCTATCAAGAATATATGAATTTGGAGTTCTTGGTGACTGTTCCAACTGTGTGGGAAAGGTTGAAGAAAGTAAAAACACCATACATAAAGAAGCAGGTATTCTTGGATACATAAAGTATCCAAAAGGATACTAGGCCCTGGTTTCTACTGATTTTGGAGTTAGTCTAATCAGCAATTTCTGCAGTTTCATTATAAGAACTAGAACATTTTCATATTTCTCTGATTTTGCTTGAGTTAACTTTCAATTGCAACCAGAGTCCTGACTGAAAGTATATTCTGTAAACCTAAGGGTGAATTTGTCTATTTGTTTTTACATATTTTTTATGTTTTTCATAAGGGGAAATAAGTACTCTATTTAATTAGCTAAGAGTGTTGAAATTGGAGCATACAAATTGATAATTTTTATTCTGTGACAGAAGGGTGAATGGTTCTCCCAGGAAACCCTGTAACTCCCAGCTTCTTCCCTGCTCCTTGATTCTCCAAAATTAAAGTTTTGTTGCTTTAGTCTATGTATCTGTAGTAAGGAACTCACTGAGAACTAAATGGTATGAGGTAACATTTTGTAGGTGGGACATTTGCCTTGGCTGCCCATTCTGGACACCAGAATTTTTTTTTAATAGTTTATTGTCAAGTTGGTTTCCAACAACACCCAGTGCTCATCTCCACAAGTGCCCTCCTCCATGCCTATCACACTCCCCTCTCCCCTACACCCATCAGTCCTCAGTTTGTTTTCAGCATTCAAGAGTCTCTCATGGTTTCTCTCCCTCCCTCTCCCCCACTATTTTCCCCCTTCTTCTCCCCCATGGTCCTCTGTTAAGTTCCTCCTAATCCTCCTATATGTGCAAACGTATGGTAGCTGTCTGGACACCAGAATTTTGACGGCATAAGTAAACCAAGGCATAGCCAAATGAAAAGCAGTGACAAAAACAAAAAGCAAAACAACATAGAACTATGAGTAACGGTGCCTGAGGGTTTCTTGGGATTTTGTAAAAGCAATAAAAAGATTCCAAAAGAATTTCCAGGGAAGGATTTCTTGATCAATCACTCAGTCCTATGTTCCTCTTAATATTCTCAGCTGCTTCTTTTTTTTCTACCATATATAAAAATGGCAGGTAAGGTTTTACTGCTTCAAGCGCTGGGAATTTCTAGGCTAACTTTGCACTCAAAAGGAACAACCTCTTTCCACTGAAGGGAGTCACTTGCCTTGGAAATTACTGAAGTACAGAAGCTTAGAATGTGGCTCTTACAAATATTTCACGACCAGCCAATGAGAGGGCAATAAATTAGGCACTCAGAAAAGACTACTGAGTTATAAATTCTTGAAATCTAGGGAGAAGAAATAAATAAGGTTGTCAGTCATTAACTTTTTGGTGTACGTATTGTTTTGGGGAACTGGGTTTTATGAAAAGGAGAAAAGAGCAACTCTTAATATATTAGCCTTTCAGGGGAATAAGCAAAGCTCTAAAAAAGATCACAAGAAGTGGGAATATATTAGCCTTTCAGGGGAATAAGCAAAGCTCTAAAAAAGATCACAAGAAGTGGGAAGAGAAGAGTGGGGATAAGTTATCTCTCTTCACGGTTTTCCTATGACTGTCCTCAATATACAATTCAAGCAAAGTAACCAATGTGTTTAGTGAGCCAAGCTCTTTCTGTCCCTCTATTGAATTCATGTAATTCTGCTAAACTCAGTACAGGGTTTTCTGACAACAAATCTAAAACTAAGGCTTTGGGCTTATAATAACCCTAAGAAGGAAATATGGAAATATTGATTATATATATGAGTCCTATCTACCTGGGTACCATTTTAAGCAAGGCCATGTCTTCAAGTTCAAGAAATTTCTTGGTTCACTTATCTATGAAGATTCTAATAACTTCAATACTTGGTTCCTTTGTATTAGAAAGTGCTTCCCAAACCAGGAAGCTTTAAAATATATGAATTCCCAGACTGTAGCACTAGAATCCAGGGATCAGAATATATTCTTTATTTTAAAGATTGTATTAACATAACAAGGGAAATTTAAGCAAAAATATATGCTTAAATATATCAATGTCATCATTAATTCAAATCAATATTTTATATGACTCTGTTACTTCTAATTCTTTATCTACATGCAGACATTTTTCCAAACATATTTATACCAATGTTAAATGCCATTCTTTTCTATATTTGAACCTAATACTATACTATGTATTTTTTCCAGTGTGCTCTTATTTTTTATTACTCTAATTCCATAGTTTCCTATTCTTACCATTCCATGAGGAAATAAATATTAATAGACTCATGCCAATCATCTATATCTTTCTCAATGCTTATCCCAATATATTCTGCAGAGTGGTTTTCTTTCTTTTTTTTTATGATTTTTTAAAAATTTTTTATAGGAGAGAGAGAGACAGCGTGAGCAGGGGAGGGTCAGAGAGAGAGGGAGTCACAGACTGAAACAGGCTCCAGGCTCTGAGTTGGCAGTCAGCACAGATCCCGACGCGGGGCTCGAACCCACGAACCGCGAGATCATGACCTAAGTGAAAGTCGGACACGTAACCGACTAAGCCACCCAGGTGCCCCAGTGGTTTTCTTTCTTAACAATACATAATATATAGTGCCTTAATTCAACAAATACAGTATTTGTTGAATACTTATTTCTTTTCTTTTTTTTTTTTTTTTTACAAATAGTTTATTGTCAAATTAGTTTCCACATAACACCCAGTGCTCATCCCCACAAGTGCCCTCCTCCATGCCCACCCCCCTCCTCCCCCACATCCACCAGTCCTCAGTTTTTGTCAGCATTCAAGAGTCTCTCATGGTTTGCCTCTCTCCCTTTCCCCCACCATTTCCACCCTTCTTCTCCCCCTTGGTCCTCTGTTAAGTTCCTCCTAATCCTCCTATACGTGCACACATATGATATTTGTCCTTCTCTGCCTGACTTATTTCGCTCAGCATAACACCCTCAAGGTCCATCCATGTTGCTACACATGGCCAGATTTCATTGTTTCTCATTGCCATGTAGTATTCCATGGTATAGATAAACCACATCTTCTTGATCCATTCATCTGGTGATGGACACTTAGGCTCTTTCCATGTTTTAGCTATTGTGGAGAGTGCTGCTATGAACATTGGGGTACATGTGCTCCTATGCCTCAGCATTTCTGTATCCCTTGGGTAAATTCCTAGCAGTGCTATTGCTGGGTCATAGGGGAGTTCTATTGTTAGTTTCCTTAGGAACCTCCACACTGTTTTCCAGAGGGGCTGTACCAGTTTACATTCCCACCAACAGTGTAGGAGGGTGCCCGTTTCTCCACATCCTCGCCAGCATCTAGAGTTCTCTGATTGGCTCATTTTAGCCACTCTGACTGGCGTGAGGTGGTATCTCAGTGTGGTTTTGATTTGTATTTCCCTGATGAGGAGGGATGCCGAGCATCGTTTCACGTGTCTGTTGGCCATCTGGATGTCCTCTTTGGAGAAGTGTCTGTTCATATCTTCTGCCCATTTCTTCACTGGGTTGTTTGTTTTCGGGCGTGTAGTTTGGTGAGTTCCTTGTAGATTCTGGATATCAACCCTTTATCTGATATGTCATTTGCAACTATCTTTTCCCATTCCGTTGGTTGCCTATTAATTTTCTGGGTTGTTTCTTTGGCTGTGCAGAAGCTTTTAATCTTGAGGAGGTCCCAACAGTTTATTTTTGCTCTTAATTCCCTTGCTTTTGGGGATGTGTCAAGTAAGAAGTTGCTGCGGTGGAGGTCAAGGAGGCGGTTTCCTGCTTTCTCCTCTAGGGTTTTGATGGTTTCCTGTCTCACGTTCACGTCCTTTATCCATTTTGAGTTTATTTTTGTGCATGGTGTGAGAAAATGATCTAGTTTCATTCTTCTGCATGTTGCTGTCCAGTTCTCCCAACACCATCTGTTAAAAAGGCTGTCTTTTTTCCATCGGATATTCTTTCCTGCTTTGTCAAAGATTAGTTGGCTGTATACTTTGGGTCCACTTCTGAGTTCTCAATTCTGTTCCATTGGTCTATGTGTCTGTTTTTGTGCCAATACCATACTGTCTTGATGATGACAGCTTTGTAGTAGAGGCTAAAGTCTGGGATGGTGATCCCTCCCATTTTGGTTTTATTTTTCAGGATTACTTTGGCTATTCGGGGTCTTTTGTGGTTCCATACAAATTTTTGGATAGTTTGTTCTAGTTTTGAGAAGTATGCTGGTGCAATTTTGATTGGAATTGCATTGAATGTGTAGAGTGCCTTAGGTAGTAATGACATCTTAACTATATTTATTCTTCCTATCCATGAGCATGGAATGTTTTTCCATTTCTTTGTGTCTTCTTCAATTTCCTTCATAAGTTTTCTATAGTTTTCATCATACAGATCTCTTGTATCTTTGGTTAGGTTTATTCCGAGGTATTTTATGGTTTTTTGTGCAATTGTGAATGGGATCAGTTTCTTGATTTCTCTTTCTGTTGCTTCATTGTTGGTGTATAAAAATGCAACCGATTTCTGTACATTGATTTTGTACCCTGCCACTTGGCTGAATTCTTGGATCAGTTCTAGTAGGCTTCTGGTGGAGTCTGTCGGGTTTTCTATGTAGAGTATCATGTCATCTGCGAAGAGTGAAAGTTTGACTTCCTCTTTGCCAATTCTGATGCCTTTGATTTCCTTTTGGTGTCTGATGGCTGATGCTAGGACTTCCAGCACTATGTTAAACAGCAGTGGTGAGAGTAGGCATCCCTGTCGTGTTCCTGATCTCAGGGGGAAAGCTCTGAGTTTTTCCCCGTTGAGGATGATGTTAGCTGAAGGCTTCTCATAGATGGCTTTGATGATGTTTAAGTAGGTTCCTTCTATCCCAACTTTCTCGAGAGTCTTTATTAAGAAGGGATGCTGTATTTTGTCAAATGCTTTTCTGCATCTATTGACAGGATCATATGGTTTTTATCTTTTCTTTTATTGATATGATGTATCACATTGATTGATTTGCGAATGTTGAACCAGCCCTGTAACCCAGGAATGAATCCCACTTGATCTTGGTGGATGATTCTTTTTATATGCTGCTGGATTCGATTTGCAAGGATCTTGTTGAGAATTTTTGCATCCGTATTCATCAAGGATATTGGCCTGTAGTTCTCTTTTTTTGCTGGATCTTTGTCTGGCTTGGGAATCAGTGTGATGCTGGCTTCATAAAATGAGTCCGGGAGTTTTCCTTCGCTTTCTATTTTTTGGAATATCTTGAGAAGAATTGGGATTAATTCTGTTTTAAATGTCTGGTAGAATTCCCCAGGGAAGCCATCAGGTCCAGGGCTCTTATTTGTTGGGAGATTTTTGATCACTGATTCAATTTCTTCACTCGTTATGGGTCTGTTCAGGTTTTCTATTTCTTCCCGTGTGAATTTTGGTAGTGAGTGTGTGTTTAGGAATTTGTCCATTTCTTCTAAGTTGTCCAATTTGTTGGCATATAATTTTTCATAGTATTCCCTGATAGTTGCTTGTATTTCTGAGGGGTTGGTTGTAATAAGTCCATTTTCATTCATAATTTTGTCTATTTGGGTGCTCTCTCTTTTCTTTTGGATAAGTCTGGCTAGAGGTTTGTCAATTTTGTTTACCTTTTCAAAAAACCAACTCTTGGTTTCATTGATCTGTTCAATTGTTTCTTTGGTCTCGATGTTGTTTATTTCTGCTCTAATTTTTACTATTTCTCTTCTTCTACTGGGTTTAGGGCGTTCTTGTTGCTCTGCCTCTAGTTCCTTTAGGTGAGCTGTTAGATTTTGGACTTGTGCTTTTTCTAATCTCTTGAAATAGGCCTGAGAGCAATGTACTTTCCTCTTAGGACTGCCTTGGCCGCATCCCATAGATTTTGAATTGTTGTGTTTTCATTTTCATTTGTTTCCATATATTTTTTAATTTCATCTCTAATTGCCTGATTGGCCCATTCATTCTTTAGAAGGGTGTTCTTTAACCTCCATGTTTTTGGAAGTTTTCCAGACTTCTTCCTGTAATGGATTTCCAGTTTCTAAGCATTGTGATCTGACAGTGTGCATGGTATGATCTCTATTCTTTTATATTTATTGAGGGCTGCTTTATGTCCCAGTATATGATCTATCTTGGAGAATGTGCCATGCGCACTTGAGAAGAAAGTAAATTCCCTGGCCTCAGGATGTAAAGTTCTAAATATATCCATCAGATCCATCTGGTCCAATGTGTCTTTCAAGTCATTATTTCTTTAGTAATTTCTGTCTGGTTGACCTATCCATTGCTGTAAGCGGAGTATTAAAGTCCCCTGCTATTAGCACATTCTTATCTATAAGCTTGTTTCTGTGTGTGATTAATTGTTTTAGATATTTAGGTGCTCCCATATTCGGTGCGTAGACATTTATGATTGTTAGTTCTTCCTGATGGATGGACCCTGTAATTATTATGTAGTGCCCTTCTTCATCTCTTGTGATTGTCTTTAATTTAAAGTCCAGTTTGTCTGATATAAGTATCGCTACTCCGGCTTTCTTTTGATTTCCTGTAGCATGATATATCTTTCTCCATCCCCTTACTTTTAATCTGAAGGTATCTTCCCGTCTAAAATGAGTTTCTTGTAGACAGCATAGAGATGGATTTTGTTTTTTAATCCATTCTGCTACCCTATGTCTTTTGATTGGAGCATTCAGCCCATTTACATTCAGTGTTATTATTGAAATAGGTGGGTTTAGAGTCTTTGCATCTTTTGTAGGGTTCATGTTTGTGGTGGTGTCTCTGGAATCTGTGTTCCTTGCAACCTTTCCTTCAGAGCATCCCCCTCAGGATTTCTTGTAGGGCTGGCTTCGTGGTGACAAATTCTTTCAATTTCTGTTTGTTTGAAAAGGTTTTTATCTCTCCTTCTATTTTGAATGACAGGCTTGCTGGATAGAGGATTCTTGGCTGCATATTTTTACTGTTCATCATATTGAAGATCTCTTGCCATTCCTTTCTGGCCTGCCACGTTTCAGTAGATAGGTCTGTCACCACTCTGATGGGTTTCCCTTTGTATGTTAAGGCCCTTTTCTCCCTAGCTGCTTTCAAAATTCTCTCTTTGTCCTTGTATTTTGCCATTTTTATGATGATATGTCGTGCAGAAGATCGATTCAAGTTACGTCTGAGGGGAGTCCTCTGAGCCTCTTGTATTTCCACATGACTTCCTTCCCCAGGTCGGGAAGTTCTCTGCTATAATTTGTTCCAGGACTCCTTCAGCACCTTTCCCTCTCTCTTCCTCTTCTGGGATTCCTATGATACGGATATTGTTGCGTTTGACTGTGTCGCTGAGCTCTCGAATTCTTCTTTCCTGTTCCTGGATCAGTTTGTCTCTTTTTTTGTCAGCTTCTTGTTTTTCTAGAATGGTGTCTTCTAAATCACTTATTCTCCTTTCTGCCTCTTCAATCCGTGCATTGGAGGCCTCTAATTTATTATGTATCTCATTTATCGCATTTTTAATTCTTCATGCCTATTTTTATTTTCCATTCTGTCTGTAGCCATAGTTTCTTTGATGTCCCCTATGTTTTTTTCAAGCCCTGCTATTAATTTCACCATTATTATTCTAAAATCTTGTTCACTTATGCTGCTGATATCTGTTTTGAGCAGTTCATTAGCTGTCATTTCTTCTTGGAGTTTCTTTGGAGGAGAGCTCTTTCGTTTCGTCATTTTAGTTAGCTTTCCGGCTCTTGTTGGTTTTAAAGACCTGTTATGCTCTCTGTTTCTATGAGCGCTGCTATATCCAAGAAGACTCTTTGACTTTCCAGGGCCTATCCTTTCAGAGATGTTTTTTGAATGGTATCCCTTGGTCTCTCTTGTTGGGACCTTAGTTATTTTATTTTCCTATTCGTAGTGATATTTGGGACTCTTCACCTTGTGTACTCTAGCTTGTTTCTTGAGGTAGCCCTGGAAAAGAAAACAGACAGACAAACACACAGGGAGCAGGAGCACACAAACGCACAGGCTGATTCAACTAACATGCAAAGTGAGAGGGAAAACGAAAAAGTTAATAGAAAAGACGGAGGAGGGAGGGCGAATAGGGAGCATAAAATACATAAAAGGGTCAAAAAGGGGAAAAGAAAAGGAAAAAAGAAGAAAACCGATGGACAAAGAACGGTTTAAAGCATATACCTGGATTTCCCAGCTACAGTTAAATAGCCGTGTGTATGCAGTGCTGGTTGAAGAGCATAGAGAAAAAGAGAGAAGGCAGGGCGAGACAAGGCAGATTTGGAAATAGAATGAACAGGCAGAAGGGATAAGAAACTTTTTTCAAAGAGGTAAAGGGTAGAAGATGGTTGGATAGGTGAGAGAAGGATGCTGGAATTATCCAGAGAAACTATATAGTCTAATTACTCCTGAGAGAAATAGCTGAAAAAGTCGGTAGGTGTAGAATTTACATTTACAGAATGGACTTGTTGTGATTGTTTAAGCAAGCTGGCGACCAGAGTTAATCAGGTCAGTGTTTTGGGGAAAAAAGCGAGAAAAGAGAAAGAAGAAGAAAAAAAGAGAAAAGAAAGGGGGAAAAAAAAGAAGAAATAAAAAGGGAAAAAAAAGGGAAAAAGAAAAAAAAAAGGGAGGAGGGCACCTCTCAGGCAGGGATGGGCGTGGCGTAATCCGATGCCTCAGGCGGGGGTTCTGCCTTGGCGATTGTGGGGAGGAGAGTGACGGTGCTCCAGTCCCTTCTTGAACCCCGCGCTGCAGCTCGCTTTTTTGGGCGTGTCAACTCCCCGTTCCGGGGACGCAGCCGAAGTTGGTTGCACTCTTCAACCCAGGCCAGTTCCAATCTCCAAATCCCAGTCCGCGCCCCGCTGAAGTTGCCTTAGACACAGCTTCCCAGACAACCCCCTCGGGCTATTCCAGGCTCCCTGCTGAGCTCTGGGGGCGGAGTCAGAATCGCTGCTTCCTTCTCTGGGTCGGGCTGGCGCGCATGCGTGGGGGCTTGCCTGCCGGGTCCGCGTAGCCTGAGCCCGGTTAGAAGGCTTTCTCAGTGGATTCTGCGTCCTTTTTCTCCCAGTCTCTCAGGTTTTGTATGGTTTCCAATGGCTTCAGATCTTTTCTGTGTGATGTATGGGCACGAGTGCAAGTACGGAGCTCCTTACTTCTCCGCCATCTTGCCCCCCTCCTTTTAAGTCTATTTTCTAAAATTTATAAAATAGGATAAAGAAGAATACATTTAGAGGTATAGTGTCACGGTCTCCACAGAATAAGATGATGCCAAGAAGACTTTCCAAGGATTTATTCGGGTTACTACTTCTCCCTCATGTACTAGCCCTCAAGATTGACATCAGAGTGGACCACCACATCCTCTCATCATTGCGCCTCAATCTGGGCCCCTGAAGCCCAAAGAGGGGATGGTTCTTTCCAAAGAGAATTTCGATGTTCCAGAAGCATCTGAATAAAACGTACCCTGTATACCCTTACACCATTCAGTCAGTCTGGTTAATCCACAAGCAGCACAGCAAGACCCGACTGGCCCCAGTTTCCGTCGCGGCAACAGGGGCGAGGGGTGGGAATGTTGGAAACACAAAAGCAGGACGGTATCCGCCCGCTCCACCTCACCGCACTCAGGCGCGGATGGAACGGCGCCACGCACCAGCAAGCCTCTGGCGACCCGCAAAGCGCCACACGCAAAAGTGACTGCTGCCTGGACTCAAGTCAGGCAAGCTACTCAGTCAGCCCTATCCCCCTCCGGGCCTCTGCCAGAGGACCGCGGCGGGCATACGACAAGGCCGGGGCGCGGGCCGAGGGGGCGGCGACGGGGCCGCGACAGCCGGGGCGAATACTTATTTCTTATAATGACATGATATTCCATATTTTGATACACTATATTTTTTCAACTACTTCTGTATTGATGGATATTCAAGGTACTTTGTTTTTTTCCAACTATAAAATTACATTAAAATCCTCTGCTCTTACGTATATAGCTTGGCTCACTAAACACATTGATTACTTTGCTTGAATTGTATATTGAGGACAGTCATAGGAAAACCGTGAAGAGAGATAACTTATCCCCACTCTTCTCTTCCCACTTCTTGTGATCTTTTTTAGAGCTTTGCTTATTCCCCTGAAAGGCTAATATATGATATATATATATATCATATACTGATGTTTATATTTCCATACAACATATTTTCAGAAGCTAAGAAGCTTTACTAACATGTTTAGGCAACTAATGATCAACTAATGGTTTAAAATGATCTCTAATATTTTTATGAGTCTTAGAGTCACTGTACTCTACCCATCTTGCTTCTAAATTTGAAATAAAGCCCTTCGGTGCATAACTGTATGACAGTCCTGTGCTGGCTACATGAGAGATGTATCTACTTTGAACACCATAGGCACCAAACTGTATGCTGCTGACCACTCACTGGATAAGAACTTGATACAGCATCTGACTTCAAGGGTTCTTCATGGTCCATGACAACTAGTTATCTACAAATGAAAAGGCACTTTCTTGGGAGTTTAAGTACTGTCTTTATAATTTTTGTTCTAACACTGGTCTTTTGCATACTTTTGTCTAGTACTTTTATTCCAAGGAAGTAGAACTCCCTGGAAGCTCTCAGTCTTCTGAGTCAGCTGACAGATGATTGAGGGTCTGTGGCCATGACATAGTCACATGGAAACATACAAAGGGGGTTACCAAGGAAACTCTCAGCAATTCTACATTGTAATCTTTTGGAACTGAGTTCTGGAAGGTGGTCTGGCATAAGCCTCAGTGGGAAATGAGCAACAGTATTTGTCCCATATAAACTGTCAGGAGATAAGTTACATTAAAAGAGATAGAGACAGAGAGACAGAGAGAGACAGACAGACAGTCAGACTATGGATACCTAGGAGTTTGCTTTATAGATGTGATAGGCAATAGGATTTTCTTAGACACACATCTTTTGCAGATATAATATTGGAGACCACCACCACAGAGCTATTTTCTGATTACCAGTCAAGAGCTATTTTACTGAATGTCCTATGTAAGTTACAGGCTCAGATTTTTCATGGCCAGTGTATTCTAAAAATATGATATTATGTATTATGAATACACAAAGTTGGATGCTAATATCTTAAGTCAAAACTTTCTTACTGCCTTAAGGATATATTTGATACAATTATTCATAGTTTTTATATTAGTCTACCTACCTTATTCTCCCTTACAATTTCTATACAGAAGCTGCCTCATTTACTTTATTTTTTTTATTTTTTAATGTTTTATTTATTTCTGAGAGACTGAGAGAGAGAGAGAGAGAGAGACAGACAGACAGACAGACAGACAGCGTGAGCAGGGGAGGGTGAGAGAGAGAGGGAGACAGAATCTGAAGCAGGATCCAGGCTTTGAGCTAGCTGTTAGCACAGAGCCCGAAGCGGGGCTTGAACCCATGAATTGTGAGATCATGACCTGAGCCAAAGTCAGATGCTTAATTGACTGAGCCACCCAGGCACCCATGAAGCTGCCTCATTTAAAAACAAAATACTAGATAGGACTATATCGTGTATTTTCTCTTTATGTGATACAAAAATCTTCTCATTCTCTCCCTCTCTCTCTCTCTCTTTCTGGTTATCAAAAATTCCATTATTGCTGATAAAGTCTCTTCAATTAAATTTTTAAATGAAATAACATGAAGGACTACTGTTTCATTACTTGTAATAATTCATAAATTAATCCTAAACTTTTCTGTAATATTATCTTTGTATTAGAGAAAAAAAAGCAAATATCATGAAAGCACATTTTTTTCACAAGAATAAATAGTATTTTGTTATCAGGTATTTTAACAAATTCTCTTCTCCAGCGCACATGCATTAAGAAAGCAAGGATAGAAATTTCCCTTTTGCTGTGGTGTTGATTATTTTCCTAGATTTTTGGTGTTCTACTTTCCCAAAATTTAGCCTAAGTAATTATTTTGGTTTCTAATCCCAAAATGAAATTACCACCAATAACAGAGCTTGGCACTGCATAGAACACAGTAACAGCTTCTATTTGCTATTGACAATGATCAAATGTAGTGCTTCATGTCCATATGGCTTCCTAGTAATAACCTCTTATTTAGTGTTCACATATATAGCAGTCAGAAAAAACATTTATGAAGATAGCCCTAAATTATTTGGGGGTAAATTATGGAATACATGCATTTAAATAACAACATATTTTCATTGCTAGAACTCAGGCAAATTGTAATTTTGCTCTTTTCATTTATAAAACAGTTTCAGTATTCAAATGTACTATAATAAATTGTTTGGGGTGTGTGTGTGTGTGTGTGTGTGTGTGTGTGTGTTGATTTACTTTTGTTTCTGCCAAGCACAAACTAGGAACTATAAACAGTCTGCCTATCCACAATGCTTCTCTTTAAAATGTGTTTTTCCGTCATTGAAACCTTTTAGGCAATTAGGAATTGAGTTAACATATGTGACAAAAGCAATTAGGGGCTGCTTGCCAAAGCATGCATATATGTGTGTGTGTGTGTGTGTGTGTGTGTGTGTGTGTGTGTGTGTGTGTGTGTGTGAGAGAGAGAGAGAGAGAGAGAGAGAGAGAGAGAGAGAGAGGTTAAAAAAGAATGTAATATCATGCCAAAAGTACTTGGAGAGTTATTTGGAGAAATTGTCCTTATATAGCCCATGAGAATTTCAATTGATAAAAATAACATGAAACTGTACTGGATTTATTTACAATACCATTAATTCTTTCTTTGAAATATATGGATGATGGCAAAAACATGTTGAATGTTAAGTCATTACTCCCCCCAACCTGTGTATATAGAACTCTTAAAGGATAAAGTTTAAAACCAGGAGGTTCAGAGTCAAATAATTTTGTCAAGGAGCCAAGAATATGCAATGAGGAAAGATAGTCTTTTCAATAAATGGCGTTAGGAAAACTGGGCAGCCACACGCAAAAGAATGAAATTGGACCTTATGCCATACACAAACATCAAATCAAAGTAGATTAAAGAATTGAATGTAAGACTGGAAACCATAAAACCCTTAGAAGAAAGCATAGGGAAAAAGCCCTTAACATTGGTCTTGGCAATAATTTTTTGGATTTGTCACCAAAAGCAAAGGCAACGAAAGCAAAAATAAGTAGGCTGGTCTACATCAAACGAAAAAGTTTTCGTACAGTAAAGGAGCAACCAATAAAATGAAAAGTCAATGTACGGAATAGAAGAAAATATTTCCAAATCATATGGCTGTGAAGGGTTCATATGTAAAACATATGAATAATTCATATGACTCAATAGCAAATAAAGAAAAAATTTTTGGTTAAAAAATGGGCAGAAAAACTGAAAAGACAGTTTTTCCAAAGACATGCAAATGGCCAACAGATTCATGAAAAGGTGCGCAACATCACTAATCAGAGAATGAACATCCGAACTTCAATAAGATATCACCTTGCACCTACCAGCATGGCTGTCCTCAAAAAGACAAGAGAGCAAATACTGGTGAGGATGGAGAGAAAAGAGAACCCTGGTGCACTGTTGGTGGAAATGTAAATTGGTGCAGCTGCTATGGAAAATCAGTGTTACACAAAGAATTAAAAATAGAACTGCCTCATGGATGGACCTTTAGGGCATTATCCTAAGTGAAATTAGCCTGACAGAGAAAGACAAATGCTATACAGTATCACTTACATGTCAATCTAAAAAACAAAACAAAACAAACCTGTCAAACTCACAGGAAAAGAGGAAAAAACTGGTTCCCAGGGGCGAGAGGGTGTGGGAAATAGAGATTGGTAAAAGGGTACATACTTTCACCTATAAGATGAATAAGGTCTGAGAATTTAGAAAAAAAAAAGTGCTTCTTTGTCTCCTAACTCTTCTTATACTAATAGGCCTTCAGCCCTGTCTTCCCAAGTATTCCAGGCACACTTACTGCATCTTAGCAAAGTACAGCTGACCATAAATATTCTGCCTTTGTACATGCTGTTCTCCTTCCTAGAATGTCATTTCTTATTTTTCTGAAATGGGCTCCTTTTCAGAGTTTTAAGATGCAGTTCAAGTATTACCTCCTCCATAGTAGAATGAGTAATTCCTATTTCTAGAGTCCTCCCAGTATTTTGCATATGTCTCCTGTATTTAAATGAAATCATTGAACATTTGTGTTCCCACTGCGTGAATGAAAATATATAAAATGCTAGAGACATATGCACCAATGTAGATAGGGGCCCTGTTCTTACAGTCTTACCACATGGCACTGTCTTGGCTCTCTGCCTCAGTAACTTATTAACACATCACCATTCCTTATGCATGTCTATTGTCTCTCTTTCTAACACTGTCTGCACACAGAAGTTTCTTCAATGATATATGTAAGACATGTATCTAAGAATGTAAGGCAACATCCTGATTTCCTGATGAAAAAACCTACCAAATATCGGTGGCCAAGAGAAATATAAGAACTATTATAAATTCAAATGGCATACTAAAATGTATATTTATAATACTTAATTAGTTCATACACCTATATATACATACTTTAAAACATCAATTAGGGACACCTGGGTGGCTCAGTCAATCAAGCATCTGACTTTTGATTTCAGCTCAGGTCATAATCTCATGGTTCGTGGGACTGAGCCCCATGTTGGACTCTTTGCTGATGGCGTGAAGCCTGCTTAGGATTCTCTCTCTCTCTCTCTCTCTCTCTCTCTCTCTGCCCCTCTCTTGCTTGTGTTCTCTTTCTCTCTCTCAAAATAAACATTTTAAAAATATGTGATATATGTGATATAGCACATGACTCCACAACAACTTATCTGTCTATCCACATTCTCCAAGGATATGAGAACTAAGATTTTTACAACTCATTTGATGTGAATATTCATCAATATAGTTCCGCCAACTTTATTGGATTTAGGGTGTTAAATAATAAAAAGTATATATACTGTCTAAAATCTGAATTTCAAAATACGATTCATTTCAAAAATTTGAGATAAAGGATTAGGGACATTTTAATTTTTAAAATATCAATATTCTATCCCTACATTTATAAATCAATCTCACACTAAGCTATCTTAGACATCTTTAACTTTGTTATATTAGTAATCAGTGGAGCCATTTATGGATCATCTAAACCTCTTTAAAGCTATTGTGCTTGTTCTAAGTTGTTTAAGATTCAGAAACATTTAAATTCACACAATGCTTTCACTGGATATTTTAAGTACCAAAATACATCATTATCATCATTATCTTTATCATCCTCATCATCCTTTTTATTTTGTCTGTCTATGGCTAAAAGTTGTATCCAAAATATTTACCAATTGGTATTTCATACTCCCTAAAAACAGAAATGATCACAGTGCTGAATAGTTCTGGGGGTCCCTCTGTGCTGGGCATTATCCTTTCTTTTGTATCTGAATCTCATGGTGGTAAGAGAGTTTTAGGGGAGGAGCCAGGGCAGGAGCCAGACTCTGAACAAAAGGTATTTAGGAATTACACTATTTCCTTATTCTGGACACTGCTTCATCTGTGGTGGTGCAAGAAGATGGAATATCAGCTGGGCTTGTGCCTATATTATCTATGCTCTCATTAACCTAAGTATTTCTTTTACTGTTTTTGAAAATGATCTTTTAAAAGGTTAATTTACAGGGACATTCAACATATGCAATTGTAAAGCTAACCTTGAGGAATAATTACTCAATCTTTGTTAAAATGCCTTCCCCTTCCCATCCACTTTTTTTTTTTTTTTATTAGTATTGAATCGAATCAGGCTCAGGACTGAAATTAACACTGAATCCATATGGGAATTTGGTGCTCAAGACCAATTCAGTGAAAGTGGACCACATAATGTAGATGACTTCAAAAGGACTTAAACATAAGGCAACTTTGACTCCTGAGGCATACTTTTGAAAATATATTTAAAATGTTTTACATTAAGTCATATACAACATATATGACTTCTGATGCTTTTATTAAAATAAAATTTTATGTCAAAATTTCCCCAAAGTCTTCTTTTCTATTGTCTTATAGGACACTAGTCTGAACTTAAGATATGATCCTACTATTACATTTCCTCTCCTATGTTTTCTTCTATGTCCTGCTACCTGTTTTAACTTAATTATTATACCAAAAATATATCTTGGCTTCTATTGCAAATCACACATGTGGAAAAAATGGGTCTTTTTTGAATGTTAAGGAGCAGGACATTTTAAAGGAATAGAGTATTCCCCTTTGCTATGGTCCTTACTGCATTGTGGAAACAGAAATTACTAACAGGGAGACAGGAGGTACAGATCATTCCTCATTGGCTGGGAAATGCAGCCTGTGCTATAATAACATGGGGAAAAGGTGGGTAACATATTATTTATTTTCTGTCTCTCAATGATTTGGCTTTTATTCCAAACTTATGTAGGTCTGATTACAAATCATAGAATGCTTATGTAAGCCAAATTGTGATTTGAAAAAGCAAGTCAGGGATAAAATGGAAATTGGTGCCGATACTGGATGTAACCTCCACTTTGTTCTATAATTTAGGGTTGCAGAGACTTGCACATTTGTAGTTTATGACTGTCATCTGGTTTTATGCATCCCCAAATTCTGGATCTTTCTCAAGAAAAGAATGTCTTGATGGAAATTTGACATGCCTCTGACTCAATGATGTGGTATATATAAGGAACAAACTTACAAATCTCTTGGTTACATTTTAAAGTAAATAATTGATTTTGGTTTGGGGATATTATTATTTTTTAAAGCTCCTCTTTTAATCTTCTCTCAATATTGTTCCAATAAGCTTCCTTCTCCCAAGAGAGTAAGTCCAAAGATCTTGCTACGTCTTTCACCAAGGGGGTAGAAATGGAATCTTTGGGTCTGAATACATCCTTGTGGGCATGTGTGAAGTGTTCATGGTTACAAATGCAAGGCTACAATGTATACTGTCCTTTAGATACCCTTATTTGGAACATAAAAGATTTACTCAGATACAGTAAATAATATAAGGATTAGTCACACAGCAATAGAACAGTAGGTCTTATTCTTTCATAAAGCTTGCCTTTCCCAGAAGGGGACAGCAATAAAGAAACATGGTTTTAAATTTTCAAAGAGGATAGAACACACAAGGAGGGATTTAGTCAAAACATAACTATGGCTTTAACAACTTATATTAAGCAAGACGCCTGAAAACTTTTGTATCCCAGTGGTTTCAATGATGCCTCAAGGGAGTTTCACCTAAATGACTTTAAATCCTGCCATACCCATTCAGAAGCCATAGGAGATTGGCTAAAACTTCAGAAAATGATTTCAAAATGTTGGAGACATTGAAAGCGACCATTTAAGCAATGTATGTTTTTTTTTTTTTTTTTTTTTTTTTACTGATAAGGACATTGAAGGCCACATAATGTGAATGGCTTCTCAAACCAAGTCATGAGCAATTCTTTTTATTTGTTTTATTATTTATTTATTTATTTATTTATTTATTTATTTATTTATTTATTTATTTATTTTTAAATTTATTTCTAGGAGACAGAGAGAGCGTGAGCAGGGGAGGGTCAGAGAGAGAGGGAGTGACAGACTCCGAAACAGGCTCCAGGCTCTGAGCTGGCAGTCAGCACAGAGCCCGACGCGGGGCTCGAACCCACAAACCACGAGATCATGACCTAAGCTAAAGTCGGACGCTTAACCGACTAAGCCACCCAGGTGCCCCAGTCATGAGCAATTCTTGAACAAATATCAAGTCTGTGGACTTTCAGTTTGGCTCTCCTTCTTTTGCTTCTGTTAACTTCTCAAGAATCCAGAGGAGTAGGAGTAGGGCTACCTTAATAGTCCCCTGAGAGGAAGAGGGGGTGGATAGTTAGTTTGGAGTACTGACCACTTATTTGTCCTCAGCCCAAAATACATGAACCACTGTCATGGCAACTATGGCCTGAGACACTAACTTGACCACTTAGTTCACTAAAGCGTAGACTCTATTTGAGACAAACAGTAGAAATAAAAAAGAAAAATAGAGGAGAAAGTCAAGGATATCCTAAGACAGGGACTCCTGGGATGAGCAGAAACTGAGAACTGAAACGTGGAAATGTTTATGGTGGTCTTCATAATTTCTGTTACGGTACTGCTTCTTAGTTCTTAATTTATCTTCAAGAGGCTTCACAGTCAAGATTTACAAAAATAAATGTTTACTACCTCATCATATTCTGAAATGTTCACAGGTCAGTTGTGGGGTTACTTAGGCTTTCATGGGATCTTCAAGATGATGATCATTTAAACTAGTAGTTCAACTTTAAACAGTCTTTCAACGAAAATACATAGTCTAAAGAACATGCAAAACATACGAAAACCAAATAATAATAAAAATATACATCTGTGCATCCAACAGCTGAGTGAAGTTGAGATGTCCTATAAGCTGAGAGATCCCCATGAGTAATTCCTTCATTATATACCCCTTTGTCTCTTCCCACCAACATAAGAGTCTCCGGAAGTTTGCGTTAATCATTCCCTTGATTTTTATTTATTTATTTTTAATTTTTTTTATTTTATTTATTTCTAGGGGGGAGAGAGAGAGAGAGAGATAGAGAAAGAGACAGCATGAGCAGGGGAGGATCACAGAGAGAGGGAGTCACAGACTCAGAAACAGGCTCCAGGCTCTGAGCTGGCTGTCAGCACAGAGCCCGATGCGGGGCTCGAACCCACAAACCGCGAGATCATGACCTAAGCGAAAGTCGGACGCTTAACCGACTAAGCCACCCAGGCGCCTTTTTTTTTCATTCCCTTGATTTTTAGAAAAGTGAACAACTTCACTACTGATGTATGTTTCCTTAGACAATGCATTATCTTCATTGCTTTCCAGTTCTATATAAGTGGAATCAGACTTTATTATTTCAATGAGACTTACTTCTTTGGGACAAAATGAGTTTTTTGAGTTTCATTCATTTTGAGGGCATGAAGGTAACGGTTATTTCATCATTATATAGGGTTCCATTGTATCAAAATAATATTAGGGGTTTTTTTTCTATTCCAATAGTGATAGTTTGGGTGATTGCATTGATTTAAATTTTTACTAACTAGTATCTGGCAACTCCTATTTTATTTCACATCCTGGCCAATCTTCCATATAGTAAGACTTTTAATTTTTATCAATTGGGTGTAAAACAGCATTATTTAAACATACAATCCCCTGATTATTAATGGGTTGACTATCTTTTCATAGGAGATTAACTATTAGGTTTCCCTTCTCTGTTTGTCTTGGCTCATTTTCCTACTGAAAATTTGTCCTTTAATGATTTGTAGCAATTCTTGATACATTCTGGACACCTATAGGTTTGTTCATATATGTACAAGTATTTATTCCCAGTTTATAGCTTGTTTCCTTTTCTTTATATCGTGAATACTGAAGAATCAAAAATATTCATTTTACTGTAGTCAAATTTAGCAATCTTTTTCTTTTTTTAATGTTTATTTATTTATTTTGAGAGAGAGCAAAAGAGAATGGGGAGGGGCAGAGATAGACATAAAAACAGAATCCCAAGCAGGTTCTGCTGTCAGCACGGAGCCTGACGTGGGACTTGATCCCACAAACCCTGAGATCATGACCTGAGCCAAAATCAAAAGTTGGGTGCTTAATGGATTGAGCCACCCATGTACTCCTCAATCTCTTTCTTTGCATCAGTTTGAACTCCAAATTATATTTTTTGTTTTTAGGAATCACAGACTTTCATTTCTTTTTTGTAAGAACTATTGAATATCTGTAATTTCCTATAGTTCAACATAATATTTGCGATTTCTGCATTTTGTTTAACATATCCTTCACATTTTCATAATGCTATTACATTTTGTCTAAAATTTTATAATTTTACTTGTCATGCTTAGGGCTTCAAAGTTCTTGTAATAATATTTTTTGTGAGTTGAGGTCTAATCCTATTTCTCTGCATAGATGGTGAGTTGTTCAAGAATGATTTATTACCCTTTGTTGGAAGACAGTCCTCCATAGGCCTCTTATGTATTTGCATCTGTTCTGAAAGCTTTTGATATACACGATCTTTTCAAGAATGTTTGTATAGTAAACAGCCTTAGAAGATTGATATGGTATCTCTTCTCAGTTTGTACACTCACACACATGTAGATAAAATATTATTGAGGAAAACTGGCCTCTTTATATTACTGAGGTGTCAATAAACACTGTTTCTCTCCTTTTATTTACATCTTCCTTAATGTCTTCAATAAAGTTCTATAATTTTGTTCCTAAAGGTCCTGCTCATAAATTGTACTTCATATATTTATGCTGTTTTGTAAATACTGTATCTTTTGAAATATTTTAAAATTTAAAAAATATTTTATATAAATATACTCAATATATAAACAAATTTTATATATTAATTTTATCTACAAAGTTGCTAAACCTTTATGTTAAATTTAATTTCTACAAATATATTATGTTATTGTTAATAATAGTTCTATCTATTTCTTTCCGTAGTTCAAACTCTGTTTCTTTTTGTTATCTTACTTTGTTAGCTATAATCTCCAGTAAAATTTTGAAAAGAAGTGATGATAAATAGTATCCTTGATTTGATCCTGATCTTAAGGGAAAAAATTGTAATTTTACAAATTACTTTGATGCTTACTACCAAGGTTTACAAATATGTTTTATAAAGCTTTTTAAAATGTATTGATGTTGAATTACAGCAAATATTTTTTTCAGTATCATCAAGATGATCATATGATTTTTCTCTTCAATATAGTGTTTTGTCTTAATTACTTTATTGTTTAAACCATCCTGAATTTCGGTGATAACTCAATCTATTATTTTACTCTATTTTTCTTAGGTTTGTATGCTATTTTTTTAACTTCTTAAGATAGATACTGAGATTATTAATAATCAAATGTTCTTATCAAAAGCATTTACACTTATACACTTTCATCAAAGAAATGCTTTTATTGTATTAATATTTTTTGGCATGTATTATTTTAATTATCTCTCAGTTTAGAGTATTTTCTCATTACAAATATTTCATTTCTGACCCATGAATTACTTATAACTATCTTTATTTCCAACTACAATAGTTGCCGGCCCCTTGAGATTTCCTTGTTTGATTTTATTACAGTAGAGAAAAAATTTCCTATGACAACAGTCCTTTAAAATTATTGAAATTTGCATGAAGACCTAGAATATGATCAGCGTTATTGTGAAACATGTTTGAATACTTGAAAAAGTATGCTTATTTTCAGTTGATATTTGTTTGCTCTGTTCTAAATAAGTAAGTCATGTGGTTTGTTAATCTTATTCAAATCTTCTGTATCCTTTTGAATATTTTGTCTTGTTACTAAAAAGGGCATATTAAAATATTTCACTATGATGGGGTATGTCTATTCTTATATCCCTGCCTACTTTTGCTTTCTATATTGTAAGGATTTATTTATAGCTGTCAACAAGTTTAGAATTATGCTATCTTCCTATTGGATTAAACTCTCTTCTTTATAAAATATCCTCATTTCTAATAATGGTTTGTATATTTAACATGACTTTGTCTGATAATATTATAACTATACCAACCTCCTATTTTTCCATCTTCATGCTTTCAAACTTTCCATGGCCTCATAGTTTTTTATATATGTTTCTTGTAAACTACATATAGTTAATTAATTTAAGCTAATATTATTTTATAATTATGACTCTATTTGGATCTATTACTACAGTACTCTTTATTTTTATTTTCGAAGTAGATAAAAATCAAGTTGGGGGAGTGTGGATTTCAGTACATGCCTTCTGGGTATAGAGAATCCACTTGCAGTCTTTTAGGCTGGTCTGAGAAAGATCTGAATGGAGTTTCTAGGTAAAAGAAGCCAGGTTATCTGAATGGCTGTGAAGCCAAGCACTTACTGACAAAAACCCATATTAGACTGTAAAATGAAGGAAAATAAAACTTTTATGTGTTTCACCATTAAGATTTTGTCTGTAAAAGGGATTGTTCGCTACAGTACTTAGTCTTGATAATACAACTGTCTATCAAAGCCTTGTGAAAGCCAAAATTGTCTTTGCAGGAACACATACTGCTTAAAATGCATTTTAATTTTTAAAAGACCCAAATAAAAGAATTCCGTTCTTGCCTTCAAAGGTCATAACAACTATAAATAAGCCAAAAACAATTGGAAAGTCCACAGACTGAGTCCTAATCCTTTATTTTACTGTCTGTATGAGGTTGGGTATGATATTCACTATTTCTCTGAGACCTTTATTTCCTATCCATACAATATGTCTAACAGTGAATATATAATAGAATTTTGAGTGTATTAAATTTTTGGTTCCTGAATTATAGATGGATATATTAATAAAGTAACCAATGATAATGAGTGTTAACTGAAACATTCTCTTTTACTATTACTTTTATTAAGAATATGTTCATTACTATGCCAGTTCAAATGATACCTGTTTTCATGGAGTTAAGAACCCAAAATTAAAAATTTTATGTAGGCACATCTGCTTTTAAAACATATAGGTCATTGAAAAATTAATAAAGAGTCAAAAATAGAAAAACTCAAAGGTTTACTTAACATTGAGAAAATCAAATAATTTAACAAAGACTTATTTCTGATATGCGCTGTGTTGATCTCTGTCATTTCATTTTTCCTCTGAACTCTAAATTTAGTTAAAATTTAAGTGAAAGATCAAAGGAGAGAGGGAATCCGTGAACACTGATTAACAGTTTTTGCTGGCAACACATCCTGGACCAGATGGCATTGTCAAGCAGAAGGTATCTGTAAAGACTTGTTGCTAAGCATTGCCAACAAGTTGTTCCCTTATGAGCAGCTCCATGTAAAAGAGCCTCTGTCATAAGATCTGTACTGAGATGCCAGGAAAAATTTGTGGAAGCTGTTTTAGTACCTTAAATTCCATCTTATATACTATAGCTCAGGAAATATCTTTATGTGTTACCATATGCTTCATCTATTCAGTAACGATTTTTGCTTTCTATCACCTTATTTATCTTTATGGTACTGGCTTTTCAGTATTTCTTGGACTCTTTAAAAAATATAGATGTATTCCCAACATGAACTTGAAGAGATAAAGGTTGTTTTGTTGTTGTTGTTGTTGTTGTTATGTCTACGAATATTAGCTTTATACGTTTGCAATTAGAATGTCTATGTATTGGCAATCATTGAAATATTATTTTAAATGTTTAAGTAAATATACACATACAATCTCCTCTAACTTTCACAAGTGGCTACCTGATTACTAGTTCGTAGTGGCCTTTTTTTTTTTTTTGTCACTTCCCCTCCAGTTTTTTGCCCTACCTAGGATTAACATAAAGTCAATGATTTCAGAAATAAGAATTTGGATGAACCAAAAGATTTGGCCCTCCAAATAATTTTACATCATTCTGGCACAATACTTCATATTCTCTCTTCTCATAACCCTGTGTTCTATGCTCCCGACAATATTAAGTCTAACAGTGACACATTAACTCAACTTGCAAACATTCTTTAAATAGTCATGGTTGTCAGGGCACTTGGGTGGCTCAGTTGGTTAAGCGTCCAACTTCAGCTCAGGTCATGATCTCATAAGCTTGTGAGTTTGAGCACCGCGTCAGGCTCTCTGCTCATAGATCAGAAGCTAGAGCCTACTTTGGATTCTGTGTCTCCCTCTATCTCTGCACCTCCCCCACTCGTACTCTGTCTCTATCTCAAAAATAAATAATAAAACATTAAAAATTTTTTTTAAATAAAGTCACGACTGTCATATGCCTTTGCAATTGTGTGTGTTCTTATTCTGCATCAATTTGTAATAAACTATTAAGTTTACCAAATGTTTTTTTATCTGTAAGAAACAACTTTATTTTTTAAATACTGATAATATCTGATACATCAGGTTTATCTGAATGCAAGCTAAAAGTCCAAGTAAAAAAGATTCTCTGAGGAAGAATAAAAAAGTATAATATGTCATAGACATCTCCTTATTTTATTTTCATTGACTTATTTTGCACCTTTAGTATAGTTACACCAGATACTGACTGATATTTCAAATGATCTCTACTAGTGACAGTGAGAATACTTTTATATTGGATTATGCCATTAGAGTGACCTATATACTTCTTATCTTTGATGTTCTAATATTTCAATTTTATTTTGAAATTTTATGTTTTATTATGGAATTTTGGGAGATTGTATCTGTAACTGCTCTATATTTATATTATAAATATGAGGTTTACCAAGTGTGAGGTATTATTTTAAAATGTGTGGGAGACACAAGAAGCATGAAAGGGCCCTTCCCCTCTTGCCCATGAAACCTTAATTTGAAAAAAGTTCATCTTTTGGTATTTTGTACATGCTTATCTGGGACACTGTTCTTATCCCTCCACCTACCCCTTCCTGGCTGCCTCTTTTCCTTTCAGATTCTAACTTAAACTTTAATTTCTTCCAAGACTTGTTCCTGATGCTACAGACCACTTTGGAGCAGTCAGCCAGTCAATAGCATCCTGTGCTTTCCTTTTTACCATCATTTAGTTGCTTTTTGTCTGCCTTCTCCACTAGACTGTAAGCAGTGCAAAGGCATGACCCTGTTTGTTTGATTCACTATAATAGCTTCCATATTAGAAGAAACCCAGTAAACATGTAATGAACAAATGAATAAGAATAATATATCATAAATGTTTGAAGAAGGGTAAAAAAATTTCAAAGTGCCATTGGCATTTTCAGAAGGAAACAGATGACATTAAGTGGTCAGGAAAGAAGGCCCCATGCAGTAGGGCAGGGTCTGGGGTTTCTACTAATACTAAAAATTAAGGTGAAAAGTAGAAGCTGTTAGTAGTGACATGAATGAAATTGTGAATTGACACTTAAGGTAAGTAAAAATGGCCATTCATATCTGGTCTATGGTTCATTTGTAAAAGTAGACTTAACCTGGCTGACATATTCCATTCTGCACACAGCTAACAGCTATAATTGATGGGTTTTATGTGCAATGCATCAAATAAGTTGGCATTGGTAGATAGGAATGAAACAGCTTTTTGTTAAAGGTAAAGGGTACTGGTCAAAACAACATACAGTTTTATTTCTTTCAAGTGACTTTCTTATGGAAGCAGTGGGTATAAAAAGATCAAAGGATTATAAAGAAAAGCTATTCCTACAATTTTAGATGGGTATCAGATACAGGTTTGATGATGGAAACTTTTTTTATGGGATTTTCACCAAATTTTATAAAGCTTTCTTCTTAAGAAAAGTTATAGGACTAAGAATTTTAAATATACAAAGAAATAATCTTGGGTTACTGGATTCAATATGATCTCATTATTTTTTAGTTTTCCCATTCAGGACATCATATTGTTCCCTAGTGTATTCCTTCAATAGTAATTTGTACTACTTTTCTTTACCAGAGAACCATAAAAGAACTGATTGTGTTAAATAGGTGACAGTGTCCATTACAAAATAAGCTTGAACCATAACACTTTCATGCAATTCCATATCTTTGCAGTGCTATTACCAGTGATGACTAAAATGTAATTTTAGAAGTCTCTATTTTTGTTCTGTAAAAGATACAAGATCGGTTATTGATTTTTTGAATTGCTATTTATTTTTTTCATTGCTATTGTCTTTTAGATAACAGAGAATTACTGTTTTCTAATATGATTATAGTATTGCTTAGTTACTTGAATCTCAAATTAACTAAAATTGAAAATGCTCTAAGACTCAACAAAAGCAAACAAATAAGTAATTTCTCATAAGTAATGAGATTTTCTAGTGATGATTTTCATCCAATAAACAGTTCCTCAAATTCCCATCTGTCACTACTCATTGTTAGCATCTGATTTGGGGAATTTATAACTGTCTTGGCTAGAGTCCAAGTAAAAATATTCTAAAGTCTGCTAATAATTCATTTCATCATGGGATTTTTCAGTACACATTTCTTAAACCAACACTGAGAGATTGCAAGAAACAGCTGTAATTTTAATTAACTGTTTTTTAATTCTGTATTTCCACTACTTTAAAAGTTAATGAAGCCCTTTGGATAATAAAAATTGAGATGTTGACACTTGAAATTCACACTATCAGTGTAAGTATCTATTTGAAATCTCTTTTCCACAGCCAAATATTTTACTAAACCAAAAGAGTCATTAACCTATTCCCCTCCTTTTAATAGGTAAACATCTTAGAAGAGTACACTTCATTCTTTAGTCCAGTACAACATGGCTTTTGACTCCTTCATCTTTTAAAAATAGTTTTTATTATGATTACTAATAACTACATCAAAAGATAATTTTCCATTCTGTTCTCTTTTTCCTCTAGTTGAATGAAACTTTATCTCATATACTTCTGTGACCTAAATTATCATTTATAAACCAATAGTTCCCATTATTTTTTAATTTCAATTTTTTAATGTTTATTTATTTTTGAGAAAGAAAGAGTATGAGGAGGGGAGGGACAGAGAGAGAAGGAGACAAAGAATCCAAAGCATAGCTTCCACTATTTTAGCTCCAGACCAGATTTTTTTCTCTTAAAATTGTGGGTCATATTTCAAATGCCTATTGGACACCTCCATTTGGTGCCTTAGAGAATCTTAAGCCCCACAAGTTCAAAATCAAATACATTCTGTAACTTAGTTCCTTTATCTGTAAAATTTAGATATTAAAATTTCCTATTTCATAGAAAGTAGAGGAAGGATTACATACCTAGCACAAAGCCCAGCATAGATCAAGCAGTCAGTCATCTTGTTGTTATCATTGATATCAACACTATTATTACTAACTGCTTTTTTGATTCTGACTCCTACTTTATCTCTGATATCCTATTTTCTCATCCAGTGCAATTCTTTCTCCTTGCTCTCAATCCTCCAGTTTAAGCAGTGTCCAATCAAGCCAAATTCTGTTATATTCTAATCCAACATGATACAGTCAACCCTAAAACATCATCTCTGACAGAGCATTCCTCCCAGACCACTAATAGATTATCCTGAGGTGACTGCTTTTATACAATTAGGTTATGACTCAAAACTCATACAAAGAGGTAATATCTATAGAAACTTTTCAATCTCTTCTCTTTGAAAAATTAGCTCCATTACCTTCTATTCAAAAGTTTAGCCTCCTTTATTGCTCTAGGTAACCTTACGTTTTGTATTTTCTTAGTCTGTTCTGACTTATCTGACTTATCTCACTTTATGCTTAGTATATGAATAATGTGCCAATTTTAATTTAATGCTGGAAAACTAGGTCACTTTGGTAGAAAAACAGGTCAAAAGTGTTTTTAGGGTACTCAGGAACAGCTAAAGTAATATATTATCTGAGAATGTGTGAAATGACCAAGGAAAGCAGTTTTTAAAAAAAACATTTTCAGGATGTCTAGTGGCTTAACACTTCATTTTTACAAGATATTTGTTTAAAACACGAGGAACAAACTATTATCTTCGTATATTATCTTTGTTACTTAAAAATAAAAGCTCTATTTTTTAAAGAAATCCTCAAGGTATTTTCTGTTTCAAAAGAAGAAAATTAACAGGACCAACAGTTGATTTGTTTCTTTTATTTTGCTTTTTGATTCCCAATTTTACAATAGTTCTCCTCAGATAATCCTCAACTCTACATTTTTTGAAGTTATTGCTTTTCAAAATCCTTTAGTAATTGCTTATGACTGGATCACACCAGCTGATTCCATGGATCCCTTACTATTCAAGTAAGCAGGCAGGGTTAACTAGCAACCCAGTAATAAACTATGAAATGGGATTTCAAAGATATGGGGCTCTAGCCTAATGCTAGCCTAATGCTTTTCTCCAGAAAAGTAGAGAGGGAATCCAGAGGGAATGCTCAGTAATTTAAAACATCTGACACCCCATAGTTCTCCTTAGAACAGTCATATCCTTTTGGACGAATGCCAGAATGCTCTCTACAGTGCTTTTTATAAAGCTCCGAAACTCCTAGTTCCTAGTAAGTTCTGTTTACTAGTTATTGTAGATAGATCATTTCCCCCAAACAGTGCTGTTTCCTATAGATTACTTGAACATATGCTGATTTGCAACTCTATTAAAAGCAAGATACAATGCTTAATTCCTTGAGCTATAATACTTCTATATAAAGTCATTTTTAAAATTATATTTAAATCCAAGTCAGTTATCATATAATGTAATCATGGTTTCAGGAGTAGAATTTTGGGATTCATCACTTACATACAACATCCAATGTACATCCCTAAAAGTGCCCTCTTTAATGCCCATCACCCATTTAGCCCAACCTACTACCCATTTTTAAAATCACTGTGTTCATTGTCTAGTCATAAATACACAGTTACAGTTTCCTAAGCCACTGACAATGTTCATGGCTCCATAGTCATGATAAATGGCAGAGTATGCGAGAGGGACAAAAAAAAAATATGGCAGCTTTTTTTTTTCTTTTTTAAGAAAAAAGAGTTGAATGTGATGATTCATACATTCCCTTAGGTAAATCATTAGAGATTGGTTAGTTCTCTTTCTTCCTTGTTTTGACCTCAGGCATGAAGATAACACTAAAATTCTGGCCAAATCAGCAGTGCTGGAATTTATAGAACAGATTTGGAATTACCAATTTAAACTTCATAGTTGGCTGAGAATCCAGCTGTGTCGGCTCAGCCAGAGTGTAATGGAAGGTTAGGTATGTGACGTCATCTGGCACCATGCAATAAGGGGTCAGGGCAGTGGGAGGAGGGCACTCAACATAGAAAAGCTCCTCTGCAGACAGTGATAGGCAGAGAGGGGGGATGTTTTTGCATTGGAAATAGACTCTTCATTGACATAAAAGGGAAGCAATTTTAGCTTTAATTATAGAAATAACTGCCTTAGTCTCCAATTTGTGTGGCTTGGGGCAGTCACCAGAGTACCATAACCGCCATGTCCCAGAGGTGTGAAAAGCTGTCTGCTTTGCACAGTGAGCCAAATGGCCAATTAAAGTGAATGTGAAAAGGCAGGATGCCAAATAGAAACACATTTTTTGTGGTGGCTATTTTTAACTTTGTGCAGTATCTTTTGACCTATTTCCCCTTGCTTGGCTATCTTCAATGTTCACATTCTCAAGGATGACACGTTCTGAATACTATGAACATGTATTCCTCATCCAAGTTCAGCAAAAGAAGGTGGGCTTCTGACCTTGAAATAAAGGCTAGCTCTTGGCAACCTCAGACAATGGCCTTGTTAATTTTTGTTCACGGCCAAGTTTACTTTTCTCGCTTTGCTAGTGGTATGTATTCAGTCTCTTGACTGGACAAGTCTAGTCCTATTTTATCTTATTTTTTTACTTTATTTTTTTAAAAAGATTTTGGAGTTTTTAAGCTTATTTATTTATTTTGAGAGAGAGAGAGAGAGATAAAGAATGCAAGAGGGAAAGGGGCAGAGAGAGGGAGAGAATCTCAAGCAGTCTCCATGCTGTCAGCATAGAGCCCGACATGGGGTTGGAGCTCATGAACTGTGAGATCATGACCTGAACTGAGATCAAAAGTCAAATGCTTAATCAACTGAGCCATCCAGATACCCCTAGTCCTATTTTATATATGCAGTGGTACTTTTAGGTGGTACTTCTCAAATATTCACAAGGAAAGAGATCTTTAAAGAGAAGTCATCTCCTCTTTCTTCTTCATAAAATCACAAATGCATTCTAGGAATGTTTGTTCTTCTGACTTGTGCAGTTCCCAAATGCCTGAAGGAATCCTGATTGTTAGTGTCTATATATATCAATACATACAGAAGCACACATACACCATGCACAAGGCTCTGGTGGAGCTGCTTTAAATGTTAGAGATAAGAACATGGCACCCACCTCAAGAGGGAAACATACTATCTGCCTAGAAAACCATTACAGAATTATGTATTGGAGTACACCCATGATGCCTTTACTGAGCATTCCTTATTTATATTCCACCACTAGGAGAGAAAACAAGAGTGTCCTTTTATGTTTAGGGGCTGAGAGAGTTAAGATGATAGAAGACAGATGTTTGCAGTCATTTAAAGTTCAGCACTGAGTATGAAGCTCAAACTTATTTTGGAGAAGTATCTGAGCACCCGAAATATTTTTCCTCCTGAAGCAGGGCACAAGCCCCATTTGGCATTAGTATGTCAGTTGATAAACTGAATTTTGTCAGACAAGTTTGGTGCTGCCATAGCAATAAACAAGGTGCCCCTTCCCCTGCCATGTCCATTCTATAAAATTCCAATACACTTTCAATATATGACAAAAGATAAGAGCAAGCTCCATGTCCACTTTAAATGTATATTGATAGCGCAGGATGTTTGAGAGCTAGCAGCCTATCTGTAACTTGCTGCAGCAAGTTCCGTGGAATAAGGAACATTGTCACTATTATACTCACTTATATCTGTAGAAAAAAGTGGTTTTCTTATCTTTTCAAAGCACTTTAATATCAATTATCTTATTTAAACTTTGCAAACCTTTAAAGCAATTAAGGCAGCAATCAGTACTTCCATATTGAAGATAAGGAAGTTAAGGTGCAAGGAATCTATTTAACTGACAGAAGATGATATAGAAAAACTAAGGTAACAATCGAGCTTTCATGAAATTAGAAATGAGGTCACCAGAAATTAGAAAATTTCCTTCCCTGGGGGTTATAAAATCTGCCTTTGATAACTCAAGCAGATCTAATAGAGAATCCAATCAGAAAAATCCACTCTGAGGATTGTTCTGAATCTAAGGACTGGTTAAATATTGAGGCAAAAGTGTTTGATCAGACCCATCAGCAAACAAGTCCAAAATTGAGTCTAAGAGAATGCCAAGGTCAAATAATTAAAGGAAAAGATGTTTTCATATTCAAGAGAGTAACATAGGGTTAAAAACAGATGAAGTTTAAAAGGTTAAAATCCATGTAAAAGCAGGAAGAGAGTAGGCTGTGATGCCCTTGACTGTCTTCTTCATTGGTTCTCAACCTGGCATGATTTTGACCGCTCTGGGACAACTGGCAGTCTTTAGAGATATTTTTGCTTATTGTAACTGGGGGTGAGAGAGAGGCTATTACTGGCATCTCTTAGGTTGAGAGTCCAGGGATAAATAATGCTAAATATCCTTCAGTGCACAGGACAGCCTCCCTCAACAAAGAATTATTTGGCCTAACCTGTCAATAGTGGTGAGGGTGAGAAACCCTAGTTTACTTAGGGTAGTCACCTGGTACGTTATAGATCATCTTGATTTAAACTGAGAAAAGTATGATGTTTGACACTCTTTCCACCATTCTGGGACACCTACTTTGTTTTTTCAGATGGTAGATTAGGCTAGAGTAGGTTGGATGGAGAAAAGGACTTAAAGAGAATCATGTGTCATTTCTGTTTTCAACCCTGTGTTCATGCTATATGAAAATAAGTTATATAGATATCGGTCTCTCCTTTTCCACTATATATGCTTAAAAGATACTGTTTTTTAAATTTACTTCTTATCAGAGGATGGAGTGCAGCTATTTTTGACATAATTATCAGCCCCTATAGTTGTAAGGGGTGTATATTTTAAATTATATTGTGTCAAATTTCAGAAATTGTGTACCATTGTAAGGGAGATGTTAAACTCATTTTTGTATATCCTTTTCCTGGTTGCTCAGTAAATGTATGCATATCCACAGATTCAAATCAGCACTGGCTGTAGAGAAAGAAGGCAATGCATAATTAAGTGGGAATCTACAAAAACCCATTGCTTTGCTGACTGGCTCTATTGAAAGCAATTGTATCCTGTGTTTTCTTGCCTAATCCCCATTTGCAAGGGAGCGTTTTGCCAGTAGCATCTTTCTCCTGCTGGGGAATTGGCCTTCTGTATTGAACACATTTAAAAGGTAATGTTTTATATTTTTTTCATTTGCATAGCTAGCATGAGCTAAACACAGATAAGGTGAAAAACTAAGACAATGTAACTAGGAAATTTTGGCTCATTTAATATTTACTAGAAAAGACCCAGCTCAAGGTTGTTTAAAACAGGGAGTTGCTTGGCTTCCATAATCGAGACCTATGCCATCCAATTTGGTAGTCAAATGTGGCTATTTAAATTTGATTTTTAAATTAAAACTCTAATTAAAATTCAGTTACTTAGGTACACTAGCTAGATTTTAAGCATTAAAATAGTGGCAGTGGCTACTATGATGGATAGTGAAGATAAAGAACATTTCCCTTACCTAAGGAAGTTCCACGTGACGATGCTCCTCCAGTTACGTGGATTCAACAGTTAACGATGTGAGGACACTGAAAGACCAGGTAACACCTTCCTGAGCATGCACAGTGCCCCTGTGTGGTCACCTGAAGGCTCTATGTAGAGACAATAATTATAGAAGTCTCACTTCATTTTCATTTAATTCATCCAATGATTACTTATTTAATATCTAGTATAGGTTAGGCACAATTCTTGGCATTAGGAACAAAAATGAACAAAACTGATAATGTCCTGGTCTTCAAGGAGATTAAATTCTAGCATGAAAGGCCATAAATAACATACCTACATACTGAAATATATACCCATACAGAAAATATACAACCAGTAAATGACCAATGTTAAGAAAAAAATGTATGAGAATGTAAGAGGATAAAGTGATGGGGTAGTAGGTGCTACTTCAAGTAGAGCTGTCAAGAAAGACTCTTCTAAGGAAGTGTAAGTTGAACAGAAACCTAAAAGCAGTGAGGAGTGACCCCATAATAATAACCAGGAGCAATGCATAAAAAATAGTAAAAGCAAAGGCTCTCAGGTGGGAGCCTTCTTGATAGCGTCAAGAAAGCCCAAGGAGGACCAGCATGGCTGGAGTGTAATGAAAAGAGCAGTTTGAAATGAGGTTGGTTATAGGCAATGGCCAGGTCACATGTATATTAAAAGCCATGATAAAGATTTGAAGTCAGGGGTGCCTGGGTGGCTCAGTCGGTTGGGTGTCTGACTTCAGCTCGGGCCATGATTTCATGATTGGTGGGTCTGAGCCTTGTTTTGGGCTCTGTGCTGACAGCTCATAGTTTGCAGCCTGCTTCCATTTCTGTGTCTCCCCCTCTCTGCCTCTCCCTTGCTTGTGATCTGTCTCTCTCTGTTTCTCAAAGATGAATAAATGTTAAAAAAAAAAAAAGGAGGAAAGATTGATAAAAGCCTTTTTAGTGTTTGAGTAGCGAAACAGCATGATCCAATTGAAATTACTTTTTTTTTTAATATTTATTTTTGACAGAGAGAGGGAGACAGAGGATATGAATCAGGCTCCTCACTGCCAGCACAGAGCCTGATATGGGGCTTGAACTCACCAACTGTGAGATCATGACCTGAACCAAAGTCATTAACTGAGCCACCCAGGTGCCCCCAGTTGACATTATTTAAAAGTTTCTCTTGTTGATGTATGTAGAACCAGTGTGCAGGACTGGAAACTATATGACCATTATATAGTCCAATGTTGTAAATTGGGTAGGAAATGACGCTGGCTTAGATTAGAGCATTAGCAATGAAGGGGATGACAAGTTATTCAACTTGAAAAATACACTCTTCTCTCTCAAAATCAATGAATTTAAAAAATAAAAATAAGGAGGGGGGCTGAGTGGTTTAGTCAGTTAAGCATCTAACTCTTTGTTTTGGCTCAGGTCATGATCTTATGGTTCTTGAGTTGGAGTCCAACATCAGGCTCTGTGCTGGCAGTGAGGAGCCTGCTTGGTATTCTCTCTCCCTTCTCTCTGCCCCTAGCCCACTTGCTCTCTCCTCCGCACCAATAAAAAAATTTTAAAAAATTTTTAAAAAGAAAAAAATATATGGGAGCCACAGAACTAACATGGTTAACTGCTTATTTCAATGTATGCTGTAAAATAAAAGGAGGAGTCAAGAGTGATTCCAAAATTTTGTTTTAACTACTGAGTAAATGGCAATGTGTCATTATTGAGATTAAGGAGTCTGAGAAACAAGCAGTTTTGAGATGAGTGTGGTAATCAAGAGTTCACTGTGGGATATGTTTAATATGAAGTATTCATTGAACATCTAAGAAGAAATGTCCAGTAAGCAACTAAATATAAAAGCCTGAAGGTCAGAAAAGAGGTTGGAGTTTATGATACCAGTATGAATGTTACCAGTGCACATATAATATTCAAAACTAAAAGTTAATCATGATCACAAAACAAGTAAGTATAGATAGGAAAGAGATACCCACGACTAAATCCTTGGATGTTTCAATTCATAGAAATAAGGAAGGAAAGTAAAGGAAAGAAGAAAGTAAAAAAGACTAGGAAGTAAGTATTAATGTAGGAGAAAATGAGCACAGTGATATATTTGAAAACCAAAGAAGTTATATTAAAAATGAGAATGGGCAATTGTGTCAAATAATTATAATAAGATGGCTGAGGTAAGAAATGAAAAAAGACATGAACAGACACTTCTCCAAAGAAGACATCCAGATGGTCAACAGACACATGAAACGATGCTCACCATCCCTCCTCATCAGGGAAATACAAATCAAAACCACACTGAGATATCACCTCACGCCAGTCAGAGTGGCTAAAATGAGCAAATCAGGAGACTATAGATGCTGGCAAGGATGTGGAGAAACGGGCATCCTCCTACACTGTTGGTGGGCATGTAAACGGGTGCAGCCCCTTTGGAAAACAGTGTGGAGGTTCCTCAGGAAACTAACAGTAGAACTCCCCTATGACCCAGCAATAGCACTGCTAGGAATTTACCTAAGGGATACAGGAGTGCCAATGCATAGGGGCACATGTACCCCAATGTTCATAACAGCACTTTCAACAATAGTTAAAACATGGAAAGAGCCCAAGTGTCCACCAACTGACAATGGATCAAGAAGATGTGGTTTATCTATATAATGGAATACTACATGGCAATGGGCAAGAATGAAATCTGGCCATGTGTAGCAACATGGATGGACCCTGAGGGTGTTATGTTGAGTGAAATAAGTCAGGAAGAGAAGGACAAATATCATATGTTTGGACATATAAGTGGATTAGGAGGAAGCTAATGGAGGACTGTGGGGGAGAAGAAGGGGAAAAATAGTGGGGGAGAGGGAGGGAGGCAAACCATGAGAGACTCGTGAATGCTGAGAACAAACTGACTGCTGATGGGGGTGGGGGAGAGGGGAAGGGGGCTGATGGGCATAGGGGAGGCCACTTATGAGGATGAGCACTGGGTGTTATATGGAAACCAACTTAACAATAAACTATTTGTATAAAAAAATTAAAAAAGATAAACATTAAATATTTTTTTAAAATAGAAAAAAATGGAAAAATCCATTTGTGAAACATATCCTATTTTCCTCCTTAATATTTGCCTTTAATGGGGATACATTTTTAAAAATATTAAATCTTATTTAAAACAATATTTCTACAAAAGTCTATCTACCAAACTCTGTGTGGAAGAGCTAAGGCGTACTAAGATAGATGTTTTTTGAGAGTGGTCACAGCTTTCTGTTAACACGTCCTAAATTCTCAGCATATTCCTTCTATATCCACTTCACTGTTACCCTTAGAAGATAATCTTTGAACACATAAATCTGTTAGAAACACTTTTAAGACACAAAAATAGACTTCAGTAATTTCTGACATGAATATACTCTCATTTAAAACTGATTCATATCATCACCATTAAAAAGAAAAAGAAAAAAAAAAAAAAAAACACAGATGTAACTGCTGACCAAGGTAGGCACCACATGGTTCTCATTCACTTCAAGGTAAGTGTCAAGATACTAAAAAAAAAAAAAACCCTGAATAAAAGTCTCATAGATGACTTCACTGGAGACTGATTAAATGTATAATACACCTCATTAGTGACTATTACATTAAGAATAGGGGGGAGGAGGTGGCAGGGTTACAATATATTCTTTATTTGCTCACTAAGAACAGTGATTGTTCAAGCTGAGATGGTGTTCAGGTGCACATTTACTATAGAAATGCTCACACACCCTAGGTTGCATTATAGCACAGAAAAGCTGCTGTTATGTCCTAGGAATTGTAAAATGGTATTGTCAGACATGAATAAAACATACAAATCTTATGAAAGAAAGGAAACTGAAAAGTCCATGGCAGTCATTACTCCCATTAGAATTTCCAATAGAATATAAGCAATAAAAAACCAAAGGTGAGATAACCTTGGTGAATATAACCAGAATGAAATTATATTACCACAGTTTGCCAAGGTGTTAGATGTAAAACAATCTCAGAGAAAAAGGGATCCTAGAGATCTCCTCGTTGATAAATTTCAAGTAAATGAGGTTTTCTTACATTTCATTAGGATAAATAGCCTGGCTTTGATTTAAATCAAGAACAGAACAATGAGTTCTTGGTTTGGTTTAGTTTTGAAATCGATACCTTCCACTACCTAGATTTGGGGATCTGTGATTGTAAATCACGTTTTCCCAAGGTGCCAGAGCACAAACAGTTAAAATCCAATTGGTAAATACTGCTAAATGCTCTGCGGGCCCTTTCATCCAGCTGAGGTGAGAATTCGCCATCTGCTTTAAAACCCTATGAGCAGACAAAACCACATGTATCTAACTTACATAATTATTTCAAAGAGAAAAGAGGCCTTAGGCCACTAAATGTCAAAGCAGCTTACTTCTCAGCACAGTCCAATGTCAAGTCAGCAGTGCTGAAATGGAGGTTTGAAGGTGAACCACACAGGTCTGAAGCCAAGAATATGGGCAGGAGACGATGATTAAAGAAACTTATCATTTGTTAAGTTCAAACCCTCGGGAGAACAGTGGTTTCCTTCCTAAATTAGCTTTGTTTACTTACAAAGTGCAAAGGACAGTGACAATGGATTGATGATTTTGAGATGCCACTTGAACTTTTTCAAGTAGAAAATGGGATGATGACAGAATTAAATGACTCCTGCTATTGCCTCCCCCAAGTCAAAAGAAGAAATCAAGTCACAAAACATAATGTCCCAATGTTTTATATCTTTACAGCTTCATATGACAATACTTCCTTTTGTTCAAAAATGAAGTGATTCACCAGAATTCTCTGCCTGTGTTCTAGCTTGCCCTTTCCTCATTGATTGATTATTGATGTCCTCTGTAGCACCAATACTTTTGGCTGTTCAGAGAGTCAACAAATATAAACTGAGCACCTGCTATCTGCAAGACATGTTAAGCACTAAATAAACTGATTTTGTACTTAATAATTCATTTTCAAAGCCAATATCAGCAGTGCAATCATTATACAAATTAATCCTGGTATTGATAAATATCCAAGTTGAGGGAATTTAGCAACTTGTTATAACTATGAAAGACAGCAGGGTTTCTTAGACTGGGGTCCTTGGAGAAATCTCAGAGAGTTCACACACCTCTCAATGCTTTTGGCAAATTCTATCTTACCCTATTTCAGTTTGGTTGGAAGACTGTTAGTCAGTATGTTTCAATGTTAACAGGCTTTTAATGAGGTAACAAAAATTAATAGATTCTTCCTTTGCCAAAGCATGGTTTACTACTTCCCTCCACATAGAGTCTCCTGGTGAATTTCTAATGTTCCAACTTCTAACTGTAGGATGGAGATCTGGGCTTGCTTGTTGTAGGGGATGCTGATGGTATGAGACATTAAGTCTGACATCTAATGTCATCCTAAGGGTTTTATTTTTGCATAGATTCTGTATCTAAAGAAAGCAGGCATTTTTAAAAGTCTTTTTTCACCAGGCACCCTGTAGAATTTTCTTAGGCTGAGGTTACAGCAAGTTATCTAGGTACATGTGTGCACGTGTGAGTGCACAGGTGAAGAAAAACCCCCTCTGAGTCTAGGGTAACTTGGATCTGCTTAAGGATCCTTTCTACCTCTCCATATGCTATAGCATCTGAGAATTTTACTTATTTATATTGGACCTGGGGAATCATGAGCAACATAGTTCATATAAAATCTTCTTGATGCTTGGTGAGGTTGAAAAGGCAGGGTAGCAGAGGCCCCTAGGTGGCTCAGTTGGTTAAATGACCATCTCTTGATTTCAGCTCAAGTCATGATCTCAAGGCTATGAGATCAACCCCAAGTTGGGCTCCACACACTGAGCATTAAGCCTGCTTGGGATTCTTTCTCTTCTACTCTCTTGATCCCTCCTCCCCCCATCTTTCTCAAAACAAACAAACAAACAAACAAACAATTTTTTAAAAAGTCAGAGTAGCAGATAAATCCACAGTCTGTCTGAGAGTTTATTCCATGATTTCCTGAAACAGATCAGGATTCCCCTGGGTTGGCCACCTGTACTGTTTTGTTCCCTCAGTAATCCCAGACTGTCAGCTTCATGTCATCATGACTATGTTTTCTCGTCCCCCAACTGTAACTTCAAGCCCCACAACATAAGAGGTCCTCAGCATAGATAGGTGGTGGTGCTATTGGTGTTTCTCTCATTGTTTTCTTATTCAGATTAAGAACAAGATTATTCTTATTATCTATCTGCTTTACTGCACAACTTGCATAAAAGCTGCATGACATTACTTTGCTGGCTTCATGAGATAAACAGATGTTTGCATCAGACAATTTATTCCACATTGACATAAAACCAGTGGGGAGACAAAAAGGATGTGTTTCATTAAGTCATGGCAGCCTGCCCCTGTAGTCATTAATTTCTATTTTTCCTAAAATGTCTGTAGGCCAACGTTTAGAGATGGTCATAGTGAATGCTAACAGCTTCGAGCAGTTTATCTTTCCCAACACAGTCATCCTTTTGCACTCATTCCAATTTCAATCAAGATACACAGATGCAGATTTTACTGGAATGAGACAGGCTGGGAATTTATAGTCAGTATAACTCCCACCAATTAAAAGGAATTATTCAAATAACTCTCACCCATGTTGATTGAAATCAGGCATATTTGACATGACAGTAAACATTTTTATAAAATAAAGTCACCATTATGCTTTTTTTAAAGATCATCCATGTTAGTATCTTGCCTTTTCATTCAGAAAGTAATGCTGGTGAACAAATTGCTCTGTCTCTTCCCAATGATGCCTTAGAGGCTCAGACATTTCATTGTCCATTTACTGGCAGAAGATACTCAAAAATCATATAAGAAAAAATGTTTCTTAAAGGCTGAGTACAGCCTTAGAGCTTAATGTTTATTTATAAACAGCTGGTAGGAATGTTGATAAACACCTTTAAAAATGAATTAGGCTAAGCTTAGAAAGTTCAGAAAAACACATTAGTAAGTTTCTGAACAAGCTGAATGAAAGTAAATATGTTTGATAGTAGTTAAAACCTTCTACCCTTCTTCTGGTGTGAGCACCCTGATTCTTTTCTGAAAGCTAACCCTCTGTCTCTCCTAATTCATGTGGTACTAGCTGATCTGCTCCAACCTCTCACACCAAAGGTAAGCATGTAGCCTGTCCATGACAGTAAAATTAACACACCCTTTGACTATAGTGATTAGTTCATGCTTGGTATTACCCAGTCATTACTCAGTGAGACTCTGTTCCAGAATTCTTTTTAACTCATAGTTACAGAAAGCTGAGCTGCAGAAAAGAGATAATAATCTTAGAATAACTGACAGCCAAAACACAGTAAAACGGGGACAATATGAAAATGGATTAAAACAAAGAAGAGTAGAGCCGAGACTGAGAAACTAGTAATTAAGATTTTTTTTACAAATAGTTTATTGCCAAATTAGTTTCCACATAACGCCTAGTGCTCATCCCCACAAGTGTCCTCCTCCATGCCCATACCCCCCTCCCCCCCACATCCATCAGTCCTCAGTTTTTGTCAGCATTCAAGAGTCTCTCATGGTTTGCCTCTCTCCCTTTCCCCCACCATTTCCCCCCTTCTTCTCCCCCTTGTTCCTCCGTCAAGTTCCTCCTAATCCTACTATGTAATTAAGATTTTTATTGAATCCTTGAATGCAGGCATTCTCTAAACTAATATTCTAAGACTTTTTAGAAAAGGATCTGGTTTTTAGCATTTCTAAAAATTTTATACAGTTAATATACACATATATTCTCCTAAACTATTCAAATAACACAGGTAGCGTAGAATCCCTAGAGACATTCCCACCACCCCTCTCTCCCAATCCTAGGCTGCCAAAATGTCAATGAGACAGCTAAGAGGCCAAATAAAATAATGACTGGCCATTTTTTTCAAATTTAGAATCTTAGGAAAGTTCAGTGGTAGCTGTGAGATAAATACCATTATTCTATTAGTAGGGGCCAAAGCTTTATTGGAATGGATTTAATATCAATTGGGAAGAAGGAAAGCAAAGAGGCAAAGAATAAGTAGATTTTTAAAGAAAGTTTGCTGCAAATAGAGTGGTGGCTGGCAGAATTAGAGTAGCAATGTCTCTCTGAAGGATTCCTACTGCACATGACTAAAATTGTACTATCTACCTGGCTACACATGATTGCCCAAGAATGAATCACAGACTCCACATTAGCCCGTATGCATACCTCTGTCCCTCCCTCTTACTCCTTTTCTGTCTCTCTCTGTCTCTCTCTCTGATTGGTGGTGACCTAACTCAAAAGGGCTTGAAGTCTCTTCAATAAATGACAAAAGAACACAAGCATAGTGAGGGTTTGGTGTCAAGAGGACTTGTGTTCAAATTCTATAATCACTTATTACTAGTAAACTAAGTAGCTTGATCTCTGTAATGGAGTTTATTGTTATACAAAACAGGGTTGTTTCATAAGAATCGAATGGTGAGATATATGTGAAGAGAATTTTAACCTGTAAAACATTGTACATGCCAGTCTGTTTTCTGCACAATGACCGAAAGGAATTAGGATACAGTGCATAGTACATAATAAGAGCCCCTCTTTCATAAAGCATGTCATTGAAGGCTCTCAAGAACTTTTTTCCCCCTTCTTCAGCCTTACTTTCAACTCTTCCATCATTGGTGCTGTACAAGTAGCCTCATGAAAGACCTTAAAGAATTCCACAGAGTCTTCTGATTGACTCATACCCCATTGTATTTGTTTCTTCTACTCTGACTGCCTCTGTCCTCTGGCGTCTCCTACTAAATGCATTTTTGTGGGTCCAGTGAACAAATGATAATGGCTTCCTCTTCTCTGGGATCTGTCAATGGGTAGCTTTACTCACCCCTTCTACTCGCCCAGGATAAGGGTGAAGTTTACCTCCTCCTAGCTCTCTGGTTATACTCATTGTTTGTTTACCACTTTCCCTCTGCTGAATTAGAAACCCACTGAGATTAGGACCTTTGCTTTATTTATCATTATACCCATAGCACTTACCAAGCATGGCACATGCTCAATAAGCAGCTTGCTACATGAATATAAGATATCAGCTATAGATAAATGCACATAAAAAGAAACTACAGAAGTGTGTGGAATGTAACAGGAGTAAACATCACTTTTATTTCCCTAATAACTCTTCTCTCCCCAGCCCCAGGAAAATGATTATCCAGTGTGCGCATGCTCTTTCATTATTGACAGACTCTATATTTTAAAAACAATTACTTTAAAGCATATCTCCACCATATGTTACAACCCTGGAGTGAGAAGTTACAGTGTAATAGATAGGAAAAATTTACAAAAACAGAGAATGCAGAGAGGGCGGCTATTCCAGTATGGTGTACCTTTGAGAGCACATTATTCCTCAATCTGGCCGTTTTGTATATACTCACATTTGGTCGGTGTTAATAGAGAAAGAATTCCATACTTCTTTTCCCTTTGTCATTAAAAAAATCTTTAAAGAGTTTTTAGACTTTTTATTTTGAATTATATACATCTTCGCTTTCTATTGCTGCAGGAAATGTGTGAATGCGTGTGTGTGTGTGTGTGTGTGTGTGTGTGTGTGTGTGTGCATGTGTGTGAACAAGAGAAAGGGAGGAGAAATTGCATCTTCAATGTTATGAAGATTCTGTAAGAATTTTAAGGTCTGTGTGTTTTTGTTCTCATAAATATGTCCCTGAAAAAAAATGAATCAGATTGATGAAAAGAAAGTGAGTCAATAAAGGAGATTCAATTTTAGCCCAATGTGCCAAGAAGATGTAAGCAGTCATTCTCTGGCATTTCTTAAGTTTCTTTGTGACCTCCAAAAATACACCTATTTATTGATGCAGGCCTTGAGGATATGAATAAAAACCCCATTTAAAAATGTTTGTTGTAAAAATGTAGCCTGTGTCACCCTTTGTGATGCTTAGGAAAAAAATGTCATTTAAGACATTTAGAGCCATTAAAGCTCTAAATTATTAAAGTTAGTAATCTTGAGAATTGGGGCACATTGATCTATAATAAGCTAAGGTCAGAATGAATCAGATGAGATAATATTAGTTAAAGAAAAGTTTGACTCAGGACCATAAAACCTAAACCTATTCTTGGGTCAAACACCAAAGACTGAACTATTCACTATCTAAGAATTGAGTACATTTACTCCCTTACTGCAGTGATTTTCAACCAGGGTCCATGTCTCCCCCTCACTCCTGACCCCACCCAGGCCAGGGGACAATTGGGAGTGTCTGGAGACACAAAAGGTTGTCACAACAAAATAGAGTGTGCTACTGTCACCTTGTGGGTAGAGACCCTAGATGTTGCTAAATATCCTGCCATATGGAACAGTACCCTACAACAAAAAATCATCTGACCCAAAATGTCAATAACCCTATGAGTGAGAAACTCTGCTCTGCAGAAACTCTCAGTTAGTTGTAATCTGTGACACTGGACAATACTGTTATTAACTAAAAAGTCATTTTTGTTGCTTTGGTTTTAAATGGGAAAAAAAATCACATTTTTGTTAGGTTATTACTATGTTGAAATATTAACTACTTGGTGACATAAGAAAATAGCACTGTAAATATTTTTTTTATGAATCATTAATTACGAAGGGTTTAGGAAGTTACCAAAATCCTTACAGCTGCTATTTACTATTTCGTGCTCCAGTTTGCTAATGCTACAACATAACCTCTGGTAAGACACTAATTACGAAGCAAATTTACAATGAAATTGGTTATGAAGCATTTTATTTTTAGTCTTTTCCCATGTTAGGTCCACTTTACTTTAATATGAAATATTTATTATAAAATAACTTAGAGGTGATTATTTAGGCCCTCCCTTTTCTTGGAAGCAATTTAAGATTTATAAAGGGACGTCTGTGATTGTTATTATAAAATATCATTTGTGCTGCTTAGCATTTAATATAAACATAAATCCAAAGAACTCTTTCCTAAGAAAACCAAAGTGTGTATTTCTTAGTTTCAAGGCCTCTCCTCACCTAATCATCACCTTCTTAATTATCTGCTATAGGAAATTGCACTTTCACAACTCTAACTTTTCACTTATCTGAAAAAATAGCAATCCTCATGGAGTTCACATAAGTTGATGGTTCTCTGGAATTGGAAAATTGGTGAATACCATGTTACTTGTATATACAAAAGATTAAGAAACCAAGCATACCAGTAAGGGGCCCTTGTTATTTTTTAGCCGCCATCCTGCACCTAGATCATCTCATTCTGTCCCTTCTGTTTCTTGTCTTGACATTCCAGGGTCAGACTCCTCATCCTTCTCTTCTACCTTCACTTCCAAATTTAAAGGTGCTATATCTCTTTCCCTAGGTTCCCTTTGTTCTGATTCTCTCCTGTGATGGAGAAATTTCCTGTGCTCAGGAATTACTATCTCCTGCCCTCCAAGGAACACATTCACACTATAGAAGCACTGTTAAGGAGGCACAATATATTAATCCAGAGAAAGGTGTGACTCCCACATTGGTAATTTCAGACTCCCGTAATTCACTAGCTTTGAGAAAGACAGTGGAAGTTTAGGGACTCATGATTTATAACACCATCTAAACAACTTGCCAAATTTTACTACAAAGGTGTCTGTCAAGGAATGTGTCTATGAGTCTGCTCTTTTATAAGAACCATCTGAGACTTCTAAAATTCAAATACTTTCATTTACATTAAACCTTTTTCAGTGAAATTGATGTTCATATTCTATAACTTATTTTTAGGCTTAAAAATATAGGATCCTCTAAAATCCCATGTTTCATAATAATTTTGCTTTATAAAAAGTTGTCACAAAGTATTGCTGTTTCTCACCAATACTCAAATGGCCACAGATTGAGCTGTGTCCCCCCAGTTCATATTTTGAGGCTCTAATCCACAATTTGATGGTACTTGGAGACAGGGTGTTCAGGAGGTACTTGGGTTTAGATGAGGTCATGAGAGTAGGATTAGTGCCCTTATAAAAGAGATGCCAGACAGCTTGCCTCAACTTCTCTCTCTCTGCTTCCCCCCGACTCCCTACCATGTGAGGACACAGTAGGAAGGCGGCCATCTGCAAGCCAGAACAACAGCCCTCACTGATGCAGTGAATCCACCAGCACCTTGATCTTAGACTTTCCAGATTCCAGAACTGTAAGAAATAAATTCCTGTTTACTCAGCCTATGGTATTTTGTTATAGCAACTCCACTCTGACTAATACACAAACAAGCAAGTTGAAAAAGAAAGACAGAATGAAACTCTCTTCCTTTATTGCCAGTATAGATATTAGTAAATAGTACTAATTTTTTCTTAAAAATTTTTGTTGTACAAATGACATCATAATGGCAGTATCAGAAATTATAAAAATTTGCCACAAGAATGCCATCCAAATAAATGAGCCTTTTTATTTTAGAGTATTCTTTACCAAATTAGGTTCTTCATTCATCACCAATTTAAAGTCTTTCCCCAAATGGTTAGTATACAAAAATATATAAAGAACTTATAAAACTCAACACCCAAGAAAATAGATAATCCAGTTACAAAATGGGCAGTAGACATGAATAGACATTATTCCAAAAAAGAGCTAAAAAATACCAACAGACACATGAAAAGGTGTTCAGCATCACTGATCATCAGGAAAATGCAAATCCAAACTATAATGAAATATAACCTCACACCTGTCAGAATGGCTAAAATCAACAACACAAGAAAAAACAGGTATTGGTGATGATGTGGGGAGAGGGGAACCCTCTTGCCCTATTTATAGGAATGCAAACTGGTGCAGCCACTCTGAAAAACAGTATGGACACTCCTCAAAAAGTTAAAAATAGAAACCACCTGGTTGGCTCAGTTGGTTAAGCATTCAGCTCTTGATTTAAGCTTAGCTTATGATTTCATGGTTCATGGGATGGAGTCCCGCATTGGGCTCCCAGCTGACAGCATGGAGCCTGCTTAGGATTCTCTCTCCCTCTCTCTCTGCCCCTCCTCAGGTCTCTCTGTCTCAAAATAAATAAATAAACATTTAAAAAATAAAGAAAAAGTTAAAAATAGAACTACCCTATGGTCCAACAATCTGCACTAGTAGGTATCTATCCAAAGAATACATAAATACTAAATAATTCATCAAAGGGATACATGCACCCCTTATGTTTACATTGGCATTGTCTACAATAGCTACATTATGGTAACAGCCCAAGGGTCCATCAACTGATAAATGGATAAAGAAATGGCATATATAGATATATACATATTCAATCCAATATTACCCACAAAAAGAATGAAATCTTGCCATTTACAACAACATCGATGGAGTTAGTGAGTATAATGCTAAGTGAAATAAGTCAGTCAGAAAAATACAAATACCATATGATTTTACTCATATGTGGAATTTAAGAAACAAAACAAATGACCAAAGGGCAGGGGGGTGGAGAGAGGGAGGCAAAACAAGAAACAGATTCTTTTTTTTTTTTTTACAAATAGTTTATTGCCAAGTTGGTTTCCATATAACACCCAGGGCTCATCCCCACAAGTGCCCTCCTCCATGCCCATCTCCCCTCTCCTCTCCCGCACCCATCAGTCCTCAGTTTGTTTTCAGCATTCAAGAGTCTCTCATGGGTTGCCTCTCTCCCTCTCCCCCACCATTTCCCCCCTTCTTCTCCCCCATGGTCTTCCGTTAAGTTCCTCCTAATCCTCCTATACACGCAAACATATGATATTTGTCCTTCTCTGCCTGACTTATTTCACTCAACATAACACCCTCAAGGTCCATCCATGTTGCTACACAAGGCCAGATTTCATTCTTACTCATTGCCATATGGTATTCCATCGTACAGATAAACCACATCTTCTTGATCCATTCGTCCATTGATGGACACTTAGGCTCTTTCCATGTTTTAGCTACTGTGGAGAGTGCTGCTATGAACATTGGGATCCATGTGCTCCTATGCATCAGCACTCCTATATCCCCTGGGTAAATTCCTAGCAGCGCTATTGCTGGGTCATAGGGGAGTTCTATTGTTAGTTTCCTTAGGAACCTCCACACTGTTTTCCAGAGGGGCTGCCCCAGTTTACATGCCCACCAACAGTGTAGGAGGGTGCCCGACAAGAAACAGATTCTTAACTGTAGAGAATAAACTGAAGATTACCAGAGGGGAGGTAGATGGGGAAATGGGTAAAATAGGTGATGAGGATTAAGGAGTGCACTTGTAACGATGAGCACCAGGTGTTGCATGGAAACGTTGCTCCACTATATTGCACACCTGACATTACTATCACTATCACTGTGTTAACTAACTGGATTTTAAATAAAAACTTAAAAAAATAAAGTATTTTTCTATGGGGATTGAAATGCTAGCTTTGAGAAAAGCTCATAACTTACTAATAACTTACTAGGTAACTCTTGATCAATATGTGTTACCTGTCTGGCTATTGTTTGTATATCTATGAGATGAAGACTATTACACTGATATACCACAGAGAATTATAGTAAGGAATCTGGTAAACATCAGCAGAGACATGAACAACACCATAATGCTGCAATTAGTTCTGTGTAAATCTTGGGAAAAGTAGCTGGTGTACATGTACTTATTATAATAAGTCACATTCTGAATAAGACTAAAATCACCATTCAAAACCATCCTTCCCACTAAGATACAAGTGGTAGAAAAAGAATTTAAAGCAATAAAAGCACTAATGGCCCTTGCTAAGTTCTATGACTGTTTCAAGGGCTTTGCAGGTAAAATTCATTCAACCATCAAAACAATTCTATGAATTCTGTATACTACTTGTGTATATTATTTTGATCTCCTACTTTAAAGATGAGGCAATGAGACCCAAAGTGCTGAAAAAACATTCCCAGGTCACTTAGAGAGGTAACAGCAGGAAGAGATTTGAACCAAACCCAAGTCTGGCTCCTGAGTCTTCATTCATAAGAATGAGATAAGGTTTCTCGTTGGGATGAGCACTGGGTGTTTTATGTAAGCAATGAATTATGGAAATCTACCCCCAAAATCAAGAGCACACTATACACACTGTATGTTAGCAAATTTGACAATAAATTGTATTTTTTTTAAAAAAAGAATGAGATGGGGCTTCTCAACTAAATACTTCACAACTGCAGCAGCAAAGGAGGTACAGTCCCTTAAATGCAGCACTAAAGAAGAAAACACAAAATCCCAAACTAAGACATGGTCTTGTGGCCTACTTTCCAGTTATTTTATGGACAGATTTTAAGATATCCTGAGCCCTGCACATCCCCTGCTACAGAAGCAATGCACATGCAGACATAAAGAATCATTACATCCAAGAAGTGACAATTTGTTGAACTGATTGTTAAGTCACTGAAAAGTATGACTATAGAGGTGGTTCATATTTCTTAAGAAAGTTAGTCTAAATTAAAATTACCTCAGTTGTGGGAATGTAAACTGGTACAGCCCCTCTGGAAAACAGTGTGGAGGTTCCTCAGGAAACTAACACTAGAACTCCCCTAGGACCCAGCAATAGCACTGCTAGGAATTTACCCAAGGGATACAGAAATGCTGATGCATAGGAGCACATGTACCCCAATGTTCATAGCAGCAGTCTCCACAATAGCTAAAACCTGGAAAGAGCCTAAGTGTCCATCAGCAGATGAATGGATCAAGAAGATGTGGTTTATCTATACCATGGAATACTACATGGCAATGAGAAACAATGAAATCTGGCCATGTGTAGCAACATGGATGGACCTTGAGGGTGTTATGCTGAGCGAAATAAGTCAGGCAGAGAAGGACAAATATCCTATGTTTACACGTATAGGAGGATTAGGAGGAACTTGAAGGAGGAACAAGGGGGAGAAGAAGGGCGGAAATGGTGGGGGAAAGGGAGAGAGGCAAACCATGAGAGACTCTTGAAAACTGAGGACTGATGGATGTGGGGGGGAGGAGGGATGCGCATGGAGGAGGGCACTTGTGGGGATGAGCACTGGGTGTTATGTGGAAACTAATCTGACAATAAACTATTTGCAAAAAAAAAAAAATTACCTCAGTTGACTATATAACCACCAGGATGTGGAGATTTTTTCCAGTGTATAAGTATTAGACTTCAATACAGTGTGCAAGACAAAGGCTATATAGAGAATAGCAAAAATCACTAGACAATGAAATTATTACAGTGTAACAAGGCTAAGCATTAAACCATCAAATAATCTTGGGGGTATCTTGCAGCCAATCTAAATAGCAAATCAAATGAGATCATAGGCTCTCTGGAAAGCAAGGGTAGCTAATCCTGGAAGCTTCTCCATCAGCCAAGTTCCTTGTGAAATCTGGGGAAAGGCACACAGGTTCTTCTGCAGGGATTGAAGTCAATATTGGTATCCCTATTTCAGATTCATGCTGCTATACTGCTGGATGATGGCAATGTTCTTTTAAAACCGTTTAGATCTTTCTTCTGATGGCATCAGTTTTTGCACTTTCTAATTCTTCCAAATCGACTTTAAAATGCTAAATATAATTTCCATTTAAATACCACCATAAGCCTACAAATATTATCGAGAAAGTAAAAATGTAAAATTAAAAGGATATTTACAAGATGAACTGTCCAAATAAAAGAAAGAAAAAGGAGATAATGAGAACAGCAAAAGAGAAAATACACACAAGGGAGACATTGCAATCAGTGGATGCAGAAAGAGTGTGAATAGATTTCAATTCATTCTTGCATTTCTTATGAAGCTGTGGAAGGAAGTCCTGAATGCTTGGTCAGTCTGGGGCTGGGGGACCCGAGCCTCTATGAAAACAGAAGAAACTTACTGCTATGTAGAATACATTTTAAGTATGAGGTTTAGCCACAGCCTCTTTTACCTATTCAGAATATTATTTGTGTTCTCTGTCTCAATTATTGCACCCCAGATAAGTGTGAGCAGCTAACTAGCCCACTTCCTTAGCTCCCTATTTCCTCCTATCTTCTGAACTTGGAAGTGAACTCCTTCCAACTGTTCATCTCTCCCACAACGTCTCATAGTTTATCAGGCTATTTCCTTTCCCACATCATTCCTGTAAACACTCAGTGCAGTGTACATATTATGTCTAATATATGATGCTGCAGAAACTCAAAAGGTTACCTTGTCATTGGTGCTGGCCAAACTACCCAGCTATTGCCAGTGATGTTTACTGCCTCATCAGAAACACACTGCCTGTATTATCCTTTGTTTTCATTTGCCTCTGAAGGCCGATAAACAAATCAACACAATCCACTAACGAAAGACAAATGAGGCCTCTTGGACTGCAAATTATTTCTGTCGTCTATGCAGACATTCTAATATATCTTGCTTTTCCATTATGAGACTATTGTTGTTAATTTTTCAGCTTTATCCAGCTAGTGAGACAAATTTGACACATTTATTTTACAGGTGCATTAAGGTTCTTAGATACTTAGTTATCTTCTCATGTTTGGAAGGGTTTATTAACTAAAAGATAACGGAGTGAACATCTTACTTTCTATAGTAATGTTTCTGAAAATGTTATCTGTGGTTCACCTGCTTCAGAATCACTCCCATGATTTTGGTTATTATCAAAAATAATTCTTTATCAATGGAAGAATTTTTAAATAAATTATGATATTTTCATAGAATAGAAATCTATTCAGCAGTAAAAATAAATATATACACTTCATGGATGAATTTCACAAACGTTCTACCAAAGTGGATACAAAAAAGTACATACTGTGTGGTGTGATACATTTATATGGATTTCTAGACCAGGTGAGAACAACCTATGGTTATAGAAATCAGATCAGCAGTAGTTTCTGGGAGGCGGTTACTGACTGGAAGAGCATAGGAAGATTGTATGAATGAGAGATATGCTCTATATCTGGATATACGTTCATAAAAACTGACGAGAATAAGTAAGATCTTAGTACTTTATTGTATGTAAACTGAACCTCAAGTTTTTAAAATGAGATTCTTGGGGCGCCTGGGTGGCTTAGTCTGTTGAGTGTCCGACTTTTGCTTAGGTCATGATCTCGCGGTTAGTGGGTTCGAGCCCCGCGTCGGGCTCTGTGCTGACTGCCAGCTCAGAGCCTGGAGCCTGTTTCAGTCTGTGACTCCCTCTCTCTCTGACCCTCCCCTGCTGATGCTGTCTCTCTCTCCTAGAAATAAATAAAAAATATTAAAAAAAAATAAAATAAAATGAGATTCTAATCCTACCACCCAAGCATCTGTATTTATCAAAATAATAAATGTTTTAGAACTGTATTAGATTTACAGAGAATTTTTCAAGAAAAGACAGTCCCTGTATGCCTGAACACAGTCTCCCACATTGTCAACATTTTACATTACTATGTACATTTGTTATAACTAATAGACTAGTATCGACACATTATTATTTACTAAACTTCATACTTTACTTGGATTTCATTAGTTATTTTCCCCCTAATGTACTTTTTTCTGTTTCAGGACTCCATCCAGAATATGAGATTTTGACAATTTTTACCAGGAGTTTTGTAATATGTCCCTCAGTTGGTGCTTGTGTGATATTTTTCTCATAATTACAGTGTGGTTATGGATTTGGGGAGGTAGATGTCTGGGGTAAAGCACCATTCTCATCACACCATAGTAATGTTACATGTGATCAATAAGACTTATCACTTATGGTGGGATATGGTGTGGGCATCTGACTAAGGAGCATCTATCTGCATTTTGAAGCAAGCTCTATGGATATTCTACATCAACTAGTTTTCAAAGTACCATATTAAGTTTTACATTTCCTAGAAAACATTGAATAAACCCATGTAATAAGCAGTAAAACAACTCCCTTCTGAAAGCCATGTATTGCCCATTAGAAGAGGTATCTGCCAATATCTCTATCATAGGCCTTGTATCACTGTCTCTAAAGACAAGAACAGTGTTCTTCTTACTAGTCATTGCCTTTTTCATGGATGATTTCTCCCTCGTTCCTCAAACTGTCAGTTTCTATGATGGTAGTGCTATCCAACATGTTTATGACCCAGTAATTCTGCTTGGCTTAGCCATCTACAGGCCTCTGATTTGTTTTCAGTAATTTCCTGGAGATTTTAGTTCCCGGATATCTACTCTTTCTGACTATTCCTCTCATATTTCTAAGTGATATCAATACCCACACATTTTTTACCTCCCATACATGGCCTCTCCATTCCAGTGGTCTTGACTGTATTCCATTTCAACCATGGTCACACCTAAATCTTGTCATGAACAATAATTTTACCCACTCCAAATATTCCAATTAGAATCACCCAGCGAAACATCCACTCTCTGACCAACCATTTCCTATTTATCCACTCTCTGTAGAGTATTTCAATTTCAGAAATTCTTTGCTTCTATAAAAACCTCTAATCAGGGGCGCTTGGGTGGCTTAGTCGGTTAAGCGACCGACTTTCACTCAGGTCATGATCTTGTGGTTCATGGGTTCGAGCCCTGCATCGGGCTCTGTGCTGACTGCCAGCTCAGAGCCTGGAGCCTGTTTCAGTCTGTGACTCCCTCTCTCTCTGACCCTCCCCTGCTCACGCTGTCTCTCTCTCTCCTAGAAAAAAAAAAAAAACATTAAAAACAAAAAACCAAAAACCTCTAATCAATAGCCCCTGCTAGCAGTTTATGGCCCTGGATTTCCTTCATATCCTCATGTCTTTCCTTACTTTTCCTAGTTACTATGGTCTAATATGAAAATATTTTGTTCTATGCACCCCCAAATGGCCAACCTTAATCTCAGCTAGATTCAAGTCTCTGCTTATCTTGCTCCTGAAATCTAGCAGTTGATCATGGGTGGTAGCACACAACTGCCATGCATATGTTAATTTTATAATCACACTCTTTAGGTAGGGCCTTAGTGTTGCCCGGCAACACTCTCTCTTCATTTCCACTTCTACTCCCAGTCTCTTGGGCAATTATTTTATACTTCTTTTCTCTCTGAAACTTATTACCACCTTCTCTTCCTGTCTCAATTTCAAATAATGAGCATGCTTCTGATTTCATTAAGTAGAAGCAATAAAAGATTTCCACATGCTCCAACCACCATATCTACCAGCATCAATACCCATATACTCCGTCTGAATGTCAAGGTACAAATTATACTTTTTCCTATCTAAGGCCAATCTGTCCATTTAAGTAATGGAACACATCTACTCTAGTCTACTCAAGGTCATTCCTCTTGCTATGGTCTATTTTCTCTCTTGCATCATCATTTTCCTCTATTTCTACTAGTATACAAATTCTCTTAGCATACAATTTTAAAGAAAGCTTCCCTTGATTCCATATCCCTTCAAAGTTTCTGCCTCATTACCTGCTCTTCTTTTAGCAATGTTTCTCAAAAAGAGCTTTTAATGTCACAGTTTCTCACTCCCTCCTGTGCCCTCCTCCTCCCATTCCATTCAGGCTTACATATCTACTATTCCACTAAGGCTGCCTTTGGTAAAGGCACACACACACAAAAAAACCCATCAAATGATCATTTACCAGTTATCCAATTTGACCAGTCAGAATCATATGATACAGTTGACCACTGTTACTTGAAACAATTTCTGTACTTGGCTATCAGACTACCAATCTTCTTTTAATCCATACTTCACTGGCTGCCCCTTACCAGTCTCCGTTGATAATTCCTTTAAATATCCCTTATCTCTAAACATTGTAGTATTGCAAGAATCAGTCCTCTAACCCAGGCGATCTTATTCTGTCTTGCAGATTTAAACATGAACGCAATCCTGAAAGTTACTAAATTTATATTTCCAGCCTGAACCTCTCCCTACAACTCTACACGTATATGTCTTATCTTGATATCTCAATTTAGATATCTAATAGGCATCTATAAACCATATCAGATCAGTTAACCTAAGAAAGAAAACATTATTCAAGACTAGTGCAATAAGGAAGAGAGATTGAACTCAACTGTGTTGAAATGGCAGGAAGAAAGTACCAATCTTGGGGTAAGGTTGGTCAATGTGATTAGACTGTCAGTTTTGATAAATGGCATGTATTGAAGTTAGCCTCCTAAATTCCCACAGAAAATGTGAGATAGGGGTGCAGTCCTTGATAATTACATTTCAAAGATATTTCTGCTAGATCCTTGAGAAAGTCAATTCTGGGTTGTAAAGATTTACATCCAAAGGGGCACAATAATGTTTTTCTCTTGCATGCTCCTGAAGTAAACACTCTTTAAAATGAGATGTCAGGGAGCTACAATGAGGAACTCCTCAGGAATATGTATCTAGTTCCTACCCACTTCTTATCTTCATCATGCCACCATAGCCCAAGGCACCAAAATTACCCACTGGTTATTAGATTACTCTCCTAATATTTTCTCTGGTTTCACCCCTTTGCCTTCCTATGGTCTGCCAATTAGACTGCCAAATTTCCATTTCGCTCACAGTAATATTCAAAGCCCAATATACTCTTCCTTCCGCTTTTTTTTCCCTTACCTCAACCTTGACTTTGGCCTCCACCCCTAACCATTCTGTACCCCAATCACATCTGCCTCTTTGCTGCCATTCATTCCAATCATGTTCCTGCTCCAGAGTTTTTGCACTTGCTTTTCTTTGTCTTAAACGTACTTTCTATAGGTATCAAATGGTTTTCCTCTTTCTCACCTGTAATGTCAAATATCTAATGCTATCTCCTATTTAAATTCTTCCCTAAGTAGATATACTACAGTACAATAACCCTGCTTTATTTTTATTTATAGCCCTTACTGTCACCTGACATATTATTGTGTTTGCTCATTTGTTTATTCTCTGTCTCTCCAACTAGAATGTGTAATCTATGAGAGCAGGCTTTGCATATTTTTGTTCACTACTGAAGTGTGCCGGGCATAGGGTCAGCAATAAGTATTTGTGGAATAAATGAATGAATCCCCCTGCCTACCTCAGTGTTTACAAATGGCTATTTGACCTCCACGAAAACACTAACTCTGTTCAATGATTTCAGTGACAGACTCCATTTTTCTCTCAACTCTGACCTCTGTTATATTTATATATATTTATTATTTATATTTATATACATATATATCAACCTATTTGCTTACCTTAGGCATTCAGTTTCCATTATCTTCATTGTATAAAACTATTTAATAAAGAAGCTGTATGTGAAATGGTTTCCAGTGTTGCAATTCTCTTCTCTGCATATAACCACCTGCATTGTCACTTCTCCCCATCCTTTTGATCAACTGTACTTGGCTCTACCTTGATTATGATTTCATTTTTCCTTAACCTTACCCTGGTCTCTCAGGCTGTTATATTCCCCTTCTTACCGTTCTTTTCTATTCAACCTTCTTTTTCCTCTCCCAGGATGGGTCCTATTTTGGTAATATCCACATTACTGCCTAATTCATTCCTCCTTTAGGGAACGTTTAGGTTTTGAACCTCTCTAATCCCTAGCACTGGGAAATCTCGAATATGTGTCTCATCTGTTCTAATTCATTGGCTACTTATAATTAATTCTATTGCTTTCTGCTACACAGTGGAGATTCCCAAGTTGGGCCCTTATTTACCACTTAGTAATCTTTTCTTTTACATGTCATGGATTTTGCTGCCTATGTTTCCATTGTCCATGGATTCCACTGTTCCCCCTGTCAAATCATTCCTCTGTTTCTCTGAACACCAATTCAGTTTCCTTTTCTATTACATTCAAGAGGCAACTTCATATTTTGTTTTATTAAATGGTCATTTGATGTGAGACTTTCAAAATCTTTTCTTAGCATTGAAAATTCAGCTCCCCCAACTTTTAAGTTTATTTACTTGTCTTAGAGAGAGAGAGCACATGAGCAGCAGAGGGGCAGAGAGGGATTGAAAGAGAATCCAAAGAAGGCTCTGCACAGCACAGAGCCAGATGCAGGGCTCAAGCTCACAAACCATTAGATCATCATTTCAGTTCAAATCAAGAGTCCAACACTGAACCAACTGAGCCGCCCAGGTGCCCCTCAGCTCTCCTTTTTCAATCTCTTCCTTAAAATACAGAAGAAACATATTGTTGCCTTGCTACACTTTATCACCAAACTGCATTATTCACATCCTATCCCTCCTTAATTGAAATGTTCTTTTATATAATATACATATATATTATATACATATTATATACTATACATATATATATATATGTACTACTTTCCTCCAACAGACTGAATCACCCAAGTCTCTCTGTTTATAGCTGTTCATGACACTAAAAATTTTAAGGTAGTCATTTTTAAAATTTTGTTTACATTGATTACTTGGGAATTTCTAAGGACAAAAATAAAGTCTAACTATCTCCAGTGTTTTATATAGTGTAGATCTATTATTTTATAAAAATTAAATGAGTGAATGTTTATTGTTTAAGGCTTTGCAAAGAGTCCACAGGGGAGGAAGGACAGAATGTTATGCAGGATGTTAGATGGTTTTCTCCACACAACATACCTCAGAATCACCATGAGAATAATAGCTTATTATTCCAAGTTTGTGATGATTGTGGTGATAGTGGTATGCTATTTAGTTTAAAAAATTCATATTTCATGACAATTACTTTAAACTACTCCACAGTCTAAGACTGAGTACTTATAAGTCTTAGACCTCACTTCCTTTTCCCCTGAGTTCAGAGCCCAGTTGGATGATTAATGGAATCCTTACTCCACTCACATCATAGTTTTGAATGCTCTATTGAATCTCCACTGAATCCAAACTCATCCATCAGTCATGTTGTCTGGAAAAGTCTCAGGAAATCACGTCAAGAAGTTCTAGATTTCTCTATTTGACCTCTGAGAGAGAGACTACTTTTGAAAGTGTACAACACAACCAAAATTTCCATTTAGTATTCTTTGTTGCCATGAAAGCAAAAAAGCCTATACAACGATAATACTTTATTGATCTGCTGCAGTTGCATTTGTTTTTAAATTGAAACAAAGGTCTAAATATCATAATTTATCTTTAGATATTTCTCTTTGGCAGTTAGTTATTAGAGGGCTCTGTATTATTGTCAAAACATATTATGGTCCTTTCCTAATTTTTGTGCTTTCCCGAGTTTCAGATCTGGTAACAAAAATTGCAAAAACATCTCATTACTTTCATGTTTTAAAAGTTTTAAAATACCTTTCCTTGGATATTTGATGGACTTTCTGTATATCTTACTCTGCAAAACATAGACTTGAGAATGCTCCTTTAAAATGTTCTTTGACATAACTAAAAAAGTGAATAATTTTTTTCAAAAATAAAAACAAAACAACCACATCCCTATCTTTTGTCAGAAACAATCTGAGGTGGAAAGAGAAGTAGAACAGAGTTGAAGAGCTCTTTTGACTTTCTCATTCTGTCACTAGGATTCCATGAAATCAAAGAAGAAAACAAAGCTTCTTCCTAAAGAGTTACTGAATTATAAACCTGTACCTTATAGGCTAAGAAGAACATAGTAGACCAAAAAAATAGCCTTCTAAAGAATATCCACATTCTAATTCTTTGAACTGGTCAGTCCTACCTTTTATGAAAGAAAGGTCTTCACAGATCTGATCAAATTAAAGGGTCTTGAGATGTGGAGATTACCCTGAGTTATCTGGGTGGGCTCTAAATGCCATCACATTTACTTTTTAAAAGAAACAGAGTAAGATTTTACACACACTACACAGGTGTATTAGAAATTAGTCAATGTTGAATCACTCAACTGTACACCTAAAACTAATATTACAGTGCATGTTAACTAGCTGGAATTTAAATAAAAACTAAGAGGAAGTCAATGTGAAGATGGAGGCAGAGATTGGAGTATGCATCCAAGGCCACAGGCCACTAGAAACCATCAAAAGCTGGATGATGCAAGGAATCAATTCTCCCTTAGAGCCTACAGAAGAAATATGGCTCTACTAACTTAACTTTCTGACCCAGTGAAACTGATCTCAGACTGTGGCCTTCAGAACTTGAGAGACTAACTGTCTAGTTTTAAGCCATGGAGTTTGTGAATTTCTAACAACAGCCACAGAAAACTAATACACAGTGTAAAGTATTTATCTAGAGAAAGAAACTGAGGTTCATGGAAGTAATAGTATGCACATAAAGTTACACACTTAGTGGAAAAACTAGAGCTAGACACCCAGTTTCATGATTCCCGGATTAGGATAGTTTCATTCATTATATCATCATTTTCTCTTCATGTTTCATTTGGGCACAAGCAGAGGTAGCCATGACTTGTTTCCACTGAAACTCTTAGAATTAATATTCTTGTCACCCCCATTCTTCTTCACTGGCTCTCTATTACCATGTGAATGGTTTTATGTTGAATAAAACATAATATTCATCTAGTCCTTACCAAAGAGTTGGAGATATCTGATGTCAAAGATGCAATATACTTACCATTCTTTCCTTTCAAAATCTGTTTAAAACCCAGGAACAGGACTACTCAAGGCTAGGAAATTTAATAATTATCAACCTACCTGACTTATCTTTTGGGAAGAATAATTGGAGAGGATGCCCCGGGGCTCTTGCTTGGGGGCTTACCATGAAGTGCTGGAACTCACTTCTACTTTCTGATATCATTAAGGTTAAACTTTGAAATTGTCCCAAACTCTCCCAACATAAAATATTAATATTCTTAATCTTTAAAAATTGAATAGAAGAAAAGTACATTTGATTTATTACTGGACTCATATCTTCTGACTCCAGAGATTCCTTCATAGTATAATACTGTTAGTGATTTATTATGAACTAATATTTTAGGATCCAAATGAATAGGAAAGTTTTTCCATGGCTTCAGTGAACCATTTTGTCAAAAGATTGAATTTTCTATTAATTACAAAGTGATTTTTAAAATCTGTGATCCGTAAATACCTATCATTTGAATCTCACAGTGACCCCATTCTCTGGAAACATTTTATTTTAACAGGCAAGGATTTATGTGTGATGCCTTTATCAGTGGCAAAGACAACACAGCCACCAACATGTAATTTAGCTGTAATGATATTCTGAGTTTCTGTGGGGTCATCCTGGTTGGATTAAATTCTTTCCATTTTCTATTTTTACTTAGAAGAAGAAGTAGGAGGAAAAGCCATTAATTTCATATTAGTTTAAGAGGCACACTTCAATACCACTTTATCTAAATATAGCTGCATTCCTTCCTCTTTAAAATGTTTATAGCACAAAAACATGGCCATAAAATGCTAATGGTTGAACGATGATACACAGACTCCAAGATAATTAGTTGCTTTCTAATTTAGACTTCATAATACAGACATGTATTAGTCTATTTTAAGAAAAATTAAAGGATGGAAAACTACTATCTCCTTAACCACCTGCATTTTTCAATTTCTACTTCAGGAAAACCTCATAAAAATAATAAGAGAAACTTCTTTAGGTTTGTGATAATTAAATATTCTCACTACTAAAAAAATGAAGCCATTTCTTTCAATCAGTATATGAATAAGAAAGTGAACAAGTATGTCATATAAAATAAAGTTATTTAAATTAGAAGTTTGCATTCTATAGAAATTATAGAAATTGTTATTAAAAGCGGAATGCCTCAGTGACTCAGTCAGTTGAGCATCTGTTCCTTGATTTCAGCTCAGACCATGACTCCCCAGGGTCATGAGCTCTGTGCTGAGCATGGAGCTGGCTTAAGATTTTCTCTCTCTCTCCTTGCCCCTCTTCACCCCCTCATGCACATACATGCTCTCTCTAAAAAATACAAATTAAAAAAAGAAAAGCAAAATGCATTGTTCCATTAATTTTTATGGCTCTGGAAAATTTTTTTTGTTATTGACTTTTATTAGAATTTTAATGCTTATAAAATAAAAACAACAATACTAAAAGTAAAAATTCACAAAACGTGGTTAACTCTATTCCAAGCCCATTTCTGCGCATCTATATGAATACAAACTCTGAATATGCCATGAAAGAAAGGTACATAGTAGTGTGAGAGAGGGTGACTCTGAGAAAAGAACTCAGTTGCAGGTAGTTTATTTGGGAATTGATCCCAGGAGAATATATGAGGTAGTAGAGAAAGTTACCTAGAAAAGGGAAGAATTTAAAGTAGAGCACTTTCATGAATAGACGGCCTCTGTGGACTATTGAAACACATTCCTCTTGGAGACTTTTTAAAGAATTAAAGGACTCTGTTGAACACATGTCAAATGTTTCCCACTCATTTATGAGGAACTGAAGTATTTATCCACCAACTATTCTTTGGTTAAGGTTTGCCTCAGGGTCATTAAATTCTCAACAACTTCATGGTTGCCAATGGCACTAAGCAAGCTCTGGGGAAGAAAAGCAGAAAGACACAGGCACTTGAGGTAAGAGATGATGTGTACAAACACTATTTACTGCAGCTGTAGAGAAACTCAGAGGAAGACAGGATTGTGAGTTAATAATACATGCCATAGGGAATTTGATCTAGTCAGGAAACCCAAAGAAGAATTCCCTAAGGGAAAAACATTGAAAGTAATGAAGAAAAAAAAATAAAGAAAACACATTCATTTTTATACTAAAAGCAATGAAAACCATTAAAATGTCTTATATAGTGGGTTGAAATGAAAACATATGTATCTTGAAAACATTAATCTGGGTGCAGATTGGAAACCCAAGGCAATAAGAGCCAGAGCTAATGATGATATGCCTCTTTAAAGATGACTGCAGTTGTCCAAGCCGGAGGTGACTTGGTCTTGGGCTCAAAGTGTCATTTTTAAATGACACTTTTTAATGGATTCTAGTGTTAAAATACTCAGGTTTGTAGCTGCCTTTACTCCTTTCTAGCAACGTAAATGTCTTGTGTCAAGATTCTTGATCTGTAAAATGGGAATAATGATAGAAATGGGATAATTCTTAGAAGAGGACTGGCACATAGTAAGTTCTCTATTAATTTTAGCTACTACTGTAAGGAGGTAGACTTGGGGATAAAATGAAAAATCTACTTAAAGAAAGGCAGGGCATCAGAAAAGTGATAAAATGTTATATTCTTATTTTTAATTGATCTGAAAAATAACTGTGGGTTAAAGCAAAAATAGTAACATTGGGTGATGATAGGAGATAGACAAATTAAATGAATAGCAGCAATGTCATACTGGATCGGAAGAAGACACTGGAAGCAATCTAATATAACTGTGCTGCATATAAATTGGTATGGTATTATTTGAAACTTGACTTAGATGAAAATGTATATTGTTAACTGGTGGACAACATTTAGAAAACTTTTAAACAAGTATAACTAGTACACTAAGAGATAATATAAAATGGAATCCTGAAATTCTTACTTGAAACAACAGAAGTCATAAAAGTGTCCAGGTGGGGAGAAACAAGTAACAAATAGAACAAATAGAAAACAATTATAGACGTTATTGATGCAGTTCTATCAATAATCACTTCAAACCTGAATTATCTAAATATATCCAGGAAAAGGTATAAATTTTCAGGATAGGCTAAAAAACATGATTCAACTGTATATTGTCTGCAAGAATCTTAATTTAAGTGTAAATTCTCAGGTAGGTGAACAGTGAAGTGATGTGGAAAAATACTATACATATTAACACTAATCAAAAGCCAGCTAAAGTAGTTATATTAATCTCAAACAAAGCCAACTTCAAAACAGAGAAGCTTATCAGGATAAATATGGGCATCACATGATGAAAAAGGTGTCACTTTGCCAAGTAGACACAATAATCTTAACTTCATATTCATCTAAGAATATAAGTGCCAAAATGCATATGGCAATAACTGATAGGATTGCAGATAGGAATAGACAAATCCATAATTAAAGTTACAGACATCAAACCCTTTTGTCAGTAATTGATGTATCAAGAAGGCAGAAAATCAGTAAAGATGTAGATGATCTGAACAGCACTATCAATCAACTTTACATAATTGACATTTATAAAATATTCCATCAAACAACAACAGAATATACTTTTCAGCAAAATATACTTTTAAGTGAGTATGGAATATTAACTGGAACAGACCACATTTTGGATTATAAAACACATCTTAAATTTTAAAAGATAGATATCATAAAAGTATATCAGATTCTAATGGATGGAAATTGCTAATAAAAAGATAGCTGGAAAAATGCCAACCTGTTGGAGTCTAAGCAACACATTTCTAAATAATTTGGGTCAAAGAATAAGGCACAGAATTTTTACACTATTTTAATTTAATGAAAATATAATTTATCAAAAGTTGTAGGATCAACCAAGTAGTGCTTAGTATGAAACTGATAATATTAATTGCATATGCTACAAAAGAATAAAGACTTAAAAGAAAAAATATTGAAAAGAAAAAAATCTAACGTCTTGCCTTAGGAAGCTAGAGAGGAAAAGCAGGTTAAAAATAAAGCAGAAAAAAATTAGTATTAAAAAGTGGAATAGAAATAAACAGAATTTAAAACAAAAATCCATGGAGAAAAGCAATAAATCCCAAGACTTTTGAATATACCAATGAACCTGAAAAACCTCTAGCTAGAATAACCAAGAAAAAAAAAGAAGACACAATTCACAATTTAACAAGATCAAAATACAAGAAGTAGCCATTATTACTGAAATTAAAATAATAAAAGAATATGATAAAAAATCTATGTTCAAAAATCTGATAATTTAGATGAAATGGAGCAATTCCTTGAAAGACAAACTACTAAAAATCACACAAGGAGAAATAAATAATAAATAAATACACTACATCTACTAAAGATTGAATTAATAATTACTAACCTTAAAGAAGAAAGCAAAGGTCCAGATAGTTTTACTGGCAAATTTTACCAAACATGTAAGACAAAATGATATAAAATGTACAAAATCCCTTACAGAAAGTAGATGCAGAGAGAATACCTAACTCATTTTATGAGGCCAGAATCATCCAAATACCAAAACCAGATAGAGACATCACACAAGAAAATGAGACCAATATTTCTAATAATGTAGATACAAAATTACTCAACAAACATGACCAAACTGAGTTCAATACTGTGTAAAAAGAGTTATATACCATATCCAGGCACACAAAGTTGGTTTAACATTTGAAAATCTATAGTATAATTCCTCATATCAGTGGGTTAAAGAATAAAATATATATGAATGTGAATTGACAAAGAAAAAGCACATGATAAATTCAACACCCTTTCATTAAAAAAAGAAAAGAAACAAAAAGTCTCAGAAAACCAGGAAGAGAGGTGAACTGCTCAACTTGATAAAACAAAAAAAAACTTCTGCAAAAAACCTATAGTTAATATGACACTTCATGATGACAGACATACCCCCTTTAAGATTAGGACCAAAGCAGAAGTATCCCTACTCATCACTCCTACTTAAAACAGTAATGAATGACCTAGTGTAAATAAGAGTATAACTCCATATTTTATTTTAAATTTTAGTTTTTATTGTAGTTATATTCATGGAAAATAAAATTAACCATTTTAGGACAATTCAGTGAGATTACAATATTGCAACCACCACCTTATCTAGTTCCAAATTATTTCCATTATTCCAAAATAAAACCCCATATACATTTAACAATTAGTCCCTAGACCTTGGACTCCAATCCCAGTTCTTGATATCTACGAATCTGATCACTATTTATATAGATAATACCTATTCTGGATATTTCATATAAGTGGAATCCTACAACATGTGACCTTTTGTGTCTCAATTCTTTCATATACATAATGTTTTCTAGGGTTATTCATATTGTGAAATGTGTTAGTAGTCCTTTCTCTTTTATTAACTGAATAATATATATATTAATATATATAATATATAATAACTGTTACATAGAATAGATATATATGGAGAATATATATAGAATAATATAATATATAATAACTGGTATATATATATGTATATACATATGCATACATGTACATATATATGTACATACACATATATATGTTATTATATATTATTCTATATATATTCTCTATACATATACACATATATATAACAGTTATATATATCATAATATACACATATTATATATTATATATGTTATATATATATACATATATGTAACAGATATTTCCCATTTATCCACTTATGGACATTTGGGTTGTTTCCCAAATGTGTATTTATTTACATATATATGTGTGTATATATATATATACACACACACACACATATATATACATACATATGTATAATAGTTATTTCCCATATATCCACTTATGGACATTTGGGTTGTTTCCTACATTTTGACTATTATGAATAGTACCACTATGAACAGTCATGTTCAAGGACTTCTTTGAGTACCTATGTTCAGTAATTTTGGGTATATGTCCAGAAGTGGAATATGCTAGATGACATGGTTATTGTTATATTTAACATTCTGCTGACCTACTTGTCAACACTTGTTATTTTCCTTTCATTTATTAAAGCTATCCTTGTAAGTATGAAATGGTATCGCATTATGGTTTGGATTTGCATTTCTCTAATGACTACTGATGTTGAGAATTTTTCCATGTGTTTGTTGGTCGTCTATATATCTTCTTTGGAGAGATGCCTCTTGAAATTCTTGGTCTATTTCTGGGCGCCTGGGTGGCTTAGTCAGTTAAGCGTCTAACTTTCGCTTAGATCATGATCTCACGGTTCGTGGGTTCGAGCCCCGCGTCGGGCTCTGTGCTGACTGCCAGCTCAGAGCCTGGGGCCTGTTTCAGAGTCTGCGACTCCCTCTCTCTCTGACTGTCCCCGGCTCACGCTCTCTCTCTCTCTCCTAGAAATAAATAAAACGTTAAAAAATTTTTAAAAAAGGAATTATTTGTCTATTTCTTAAATGGGCTGTTTGCGGTTTTTCTTGTTACATTGTAGATCTTTGTATATTTTGGCTACTTGACCTTTATCAGATACATGACATGCAAATATTTTATTCCATTCTCTAGTTCGTATTTTTATTTTCTTGATAGTTTCTCTGATACACAAAAGTTTTTAATATTGATAAAGCCCAATTTGTTTTTTTCTTCTGTTGCTGTTGGTGTCATATCTAAGAATTTATTACCAAATGCAAGGCCGTGAAGTTTTATCTCTATATTTTCATGTAAAGTGTTTTATAATTTTTATCTCATATTTAACTTACTGATCCATTATGTTATTTTTTACATGCTGTGAGTTAAGGATACAATTTCATTGTTTTGCACGTGGTATATAATTGTCCCACTTTCATTGAGAAAACCATTCTTTATTTTTTTTTAAATGTTTTATTTATTGCTAGGAGAGAGAGAGAGAGAGAGAGACAGGGTGAGCAGGGGAGGGTCAGAGAGAGAGGGAGACACAGATTCTGAAATAGGCTCCAGGCTCTCAGCTGGCAGTCAGCACAGAGCCCGACGCGGGGCTCGAACCCACGAACCGCGAGATCATGACCTAAGCGAAAGTCGGACGCTTAACCGACTAAGCCACCCAGGCGCCCCGAAGAAACTATTCTTTAATCACTGATAGTCTTGGCACTATTGTCAAAAATCAGTTAAGCATGGATGGTATATATTTATTAGAAGACTTATGAGTCTTCTAATTTTGTTCTTTTGCAAGACTGTTTTAGCAATTTCAAGTTCCCTATAATTTGTTATGAATATGAAGATCTCCATTGCTTCAACAAAGGCTATTATATCTGTATAATATTTTGAGCATTTTTGAAATCTTGATGATGTAAGTCTTTGAATCCATGTACATGAGATATTTCCCAATTTTTTTTGTTTTTTAAAAATTTCTTAAAGTGTGTTTTAGTTTTCAGTATACAACTCTTTCACCACCATGGCTAAGTTTATCCCTAGGTATTTCATTCTTTTGGACTGAATTGTAAACGGAATTGTTTTATTTTTTATTTTTTGGCTCTCTTTATTTTCAGTGCACAGAAACACAACTGACTTTTGTGGGTCGATCTTATATCTTGCAACTTTTCAGTATTCATTCAAAATTCATAAAGATTTCATGAACTTGTTTCCAATTCTTTTAACCCCTTCAATTTTACATATTGCTCTGTTTAAATTTTCCAGTGACCAAAAATTAATCTAAATTTTTCTAAAATTTTAAAAATATCTATGAATTAATTTTAAAGTTTAGATAGAGAGGCCAAAGACCAGGAATAGCCAACACGGTATTAAAAAATATGAAGAAAATTGGAGGACTGATACTACCTGACTTCAAAACTTAGTATAAAACCACTGTAATCAAGACAGTGTGGTATTGTCATTGGTATTCATATTGAAAGAATAGACAAACAGATTTATAGGACAGAATGGAGACTGTAGAAATGAATCCACATAAATATAATCAACTGACTTGACAGAGGAGCAAAGACATTCTTTTCAACACCTGGGTCTGGAACAACTGGACATCCATGTGGAAAAAAAGTCAGTCTAGACACAGACCTGACACCTTTCGCAACTTTGGCTCAGGTCATGATTTTCATTTTCAGGGTTCAAGCCCCACATTGGGCTCTGTACTGACACCTCAGAGCCTGAAGCCTGCTTCAGATTCTGTGTCTCCCTCTCTCTCTGCCCCTCCCCCACTTGCACTCCCTCTCTCTCTCTCTCTCCCTCAAAAATAAACATTAAAAAAATTTTAAGTGGATCACAGACCTATATGTAAAACACAAAAATATCAAACTCCTAGGAGATAACACAGTAGAAAACCAGATAAACTTGGTTAGAGTGATGCCTCCCTATTTTTTTAATCTTTATTTATTTTTGAGAGAAAGACAGAGCATGAGCAGGGGAGGGGAAGCGAGAGAGAGAGAGAGAGAGCGCGCAAATCTGAAGTAGGCTGCAGGCTCTGAGCTGTCAGCACAAAGCCCAGCATGGGACTCTAACTCCCAAACCATGAGGTCATGACCTGAGCTGAAGTTGGACACTTAACCTACTGAACCACTCATGTCCCAGAGTGATGCCTTTTTAGATAAAACACCAAAGATACGATCTATGGAAGAAAGGATTAATAAGTTGAACTTCATTAAAATGTAAAACTTCTTGGTGAAACATTATCAAGAGAATGAGAAGACAACCGATAAAATTACAGGAAATATTTGCAAAAGACCCATCTGATGAAGGATTGTTATCCAAAATATACAAAGAACTCTTAAATTAGACAAGACAAGAAACAACCTAAGGCAAAGACATTAATAGACTCCTCATCAAAAATGATATACAGATGGCAAATAAGTATATGAAAAGATGCTGCACATTATATGTCATCAGGGAAATGAAAATTAAACAACAGAGAAACACAACTACACACGTCAGAATGGCCAAAATCCTGTACAGTGACAGCATCAAATGCTAACAAGAATGTGGAGCAACAGACACTCATACATGTCTGGTGGGAATGCAAAATGGTAAAACCACTTGGTAAAATACTTGGCAATTTCTTACAAAAGTAAACATACCCTTACAATATGATCAAGCAATCATACAACTTGATATTTACCCAAAGGAATTACCAACTTACGTCTACACAAAAACTTGCTCACAGTCTATAGGAGATCTACCATTAGCTGTCCAAACTTGGAAGCAACCAAGATGTCTTTCAGTATTGTAATGGATAAATATACTGTGACATATCTAGACAACGGATTATAATTACTATTCAGTGCTAAAAAGAAATGGGCTATCAAACCATGAAGGAAACCTACACGCATATTGTTAAGTGAAAGGAGCCAGAATGAAAAGGATACATACTATATGATTCCAGCCATATGACATTCTGGAAAAGTCAGAATTATGGAGACAGTAAAAAAATCAGTGGTTGTCAGAAGGGGAGAAGAGTTGCTGTTGACATGAACAGGAAGAGCACAGAGAATTTTTAGAGGAGTGAAAATCCTTTGTAAGATATATAGTGATGGGGGCGCCTGGGTGGCTTAGTCGGTTAAGCGTCCGACTTTCGCTTAGGTCATGATCTCGCAGTTCGTGGGTTCGAGCCCCGCGTCGGGCTCTGTGCTGACTGCCAGCTCAGAGCCTGGAGCCTGTTTCAGTCTGTGACTCCCTCTCTCTCTGACCCTCCCCTGCTCACACTGTCTCTCTCTCTCTCTCCTAGAAAAAAAAAAAAAGATATATAGTGATGGACCTATATCATTGTACATTTGCTCAGATCCTTAGAAGTTATAACACCAAGAGTGAACTCTAGGGTAAACACTGGACTTTGGGTTGTGATGATTTGTCAGTGTTGGTTCACCCCTGATAAAATATGTCCCATTGTGGTGAGTGACACCGATAAAGTGGAAGGATATACATGTGTTCAGGTGGGGGTACATGAGAAATCTTTGGACTTCTCTCTTGATTTGCAACCTAAAACTGCTCTAAAAAAATGAGTATATTTTTAAAAAGAATATCTGAGAAATCTTAAGTTGCTTGTTGAAGTACAGATAAGTCATGCTTAACACATTTACTTAACATCTATTTAGGAATCCTATCAAGGGAAGAAATGAACTATATCTACCATGACTTGCCCTAAATGAATGTCTGCAAAGTTTTCGTGATCATTTTCTTCTTAGTGCTAAAAGATTATTATTTTAATAATGTTCTCTAGAATATTGCTGAGATAAAATCGTCATTAGTCTATAGTTTGTGGAATTTACTGTCTTTTGCTTTTGAGAACAATAACTTTTGTAAGCTAGCGGTCATAACCAAGGAAAAGATGAAGAGAATTAAAACAGGTTTAATAAGATTCATTGCAGAAAATGAATTTTTTAAAATGCAAAGCATAGAATTATACTGAAAAGAAAAGAAAAACATACATGATTCTGAGACAGAGGAAGGAAATTTAATCGTTCATCAAGAGAATGACAAACAGAAACTGGTGACAGTAAAAGGAGAAGGAAAAGGATGTAACAAAAAACAAAAAGTAGAGGACTAATCCCACAGAAGGAAAAAGCCACATATTCTGTGACACTTACAGACACACACACACAAAAAGAGATGATTGTCAAATATTTTCTAGACACAAAAGAAAGTGAGAACTTGAAGCATTTGACAGTATACTAGGCATCACCTAGAATTTTAAAGTATTCTCAACAAAGCCCATTGGAGTGGAAGAAAGACCCAAGTTAAGAGATTTACAAACACTGCAGTTCACTACCCACTCTTGACAACTCATAATGAAACCAGGGATGGGAAGTGGGAGCCAAGATGGTAGAATAAAACAATTGTGATTCACTTGTGATTCACTCCAATTGCCCCAGCCTACCAACTCTCTTTAAACTCTAATGATCCTTTACATAGCACATAAGAAGCCTATGCTCTTAGGTTTTTATACAGATTACTTTCTTTAATATTATAATAATTTAGTGCTCCTGTTATACACGTTTTGTCAACAGATACATAGAAATTAAAATGTGCTTAAGTAATTTTCTCTAAGTGATGCTGCTAGTAGAGGTTGGAAATGGCATATTAACTTCTATTCTTCTACTTCAGAGTCTAATTTCTTAACTAGTATGTTTGTAACCTGAGGTCATACCACTTGATCTTTCACTATTGCTCCTCTTAAAAGTTGGATGTGACTAAATGTCAGTTTGGGATTTTTTTTCTGAATATACAGACATAAAAACTACTTAAAGGTAATTCAGAGTTGAACTTAATGCAGGTAAAACTGCCAGACTTACCTTTTGTTCAATAGGACTCTGCAATGCAGTATCAAGGCTTATACTCAAAAGCCAAAAGCTACGTCTTGGATCACTTAAGTTGAACAGAATCTCAGGCTCATGGAGCTCTCTTTCCCATATATAAAATGATACAACATGGTTAGTTTAAGCCCTGTGTTTATGCCTTTTTTCTCATCCTAAAGCATCTTAGAATATAGAATACTTTTGTAATGGAAACCCTGTTTATTTCAATCCAATTCTGAACTGAGTCAGCAAAATTATTCCAAGCCTGACATTTTTAATGCTGTTGTAGCTGTATTCCTGGGGAATTTGGCCACATTGGAAGGTGCCCAAATGGGGAGTTCAGAGCAGAAAAGTGTTTGATGCACCCAGCTGAGTAAGTTGGGTGAGAGCTGGGCCAGGGACTCAAACAGCCAGTGGACTATAGGAAGGAGACTGAAGCAGCAAAATCTTGACCAAATCCAAGCCAAGAGATAGGAGAGGAGACAGAAATGTAGAATATGAGATATGAGAAATGATAGAAGCCCAAAATAAAGCAGACGCCAAGGTCAATTCCTTCATGACATTCTGATATAAAACTGGTTTATTGCAAAGTTCTTTAGAAAAATGACTCAACCTCATAAAAACTCCCAATGTTAGCCAATTGGAAGGAAATTATGCATATATTTTACCAATCATCTCTGTGGGTTTCAATGATGATGATCAAGCCATACTGGATTTTCTTTCATTCTGACATATATTCTAAAGTTTGGATATTAACCTGAAGCTCAGAATGTCTCTCTAGACTTTGGACCTACAAAGATGGAATGGATCATTTTCAATAGCCATTTGTTTTTTCTGGCTAGATTTGTGGTCCAACATGTTTCCTGTTGGTCAGGAAATACCAAAAGCACAGCCTTTCCTCAGGAATTTGGCCATTTAGTTTCCAGTTCTTTGCCAGAATTTAAACATGTCAAATACAAGGATGGAGGGGGATGTAAAAGAAGAAAAAAAAAAAAAGAAAGAACACAATTTTCAAAACTAGGAAAGGGACAGTTTTATCCTTTTGGAGTAATGAGTGAAGAATTTTAAAAGAAATCATCAATAAAATAAATATTTTATGAGCAACCTGTTTTACATGCTTATATATGCTTAAAGCTTATATGCTTTAATCTAGGTTACCAATCTCTAAGACTGATGATTAAAACGGTATTAGAGCAAAAATTCCCTAAAACTCAACAGTGAAACATACCACAAGTATTTGTTTGATATATTGGATTGATTTTGTTTGTTCTCTTTGAGGAGCAAGATCATCATTATAGGATAGTTCAAGATGGAATAAAAGTAATAATCAGATACAACTGATTAAATATTACTGTCAAATTGACAATAGATGAGAACAGTCAAAAGTAGTATCTTAAACATTTTCCAAGCATGTACCATATCTATTACTTTATCTCATCTGTACCTGGAAGAGGATAATTATAAGTAAAATTGTTTCTAAACTAGTATAAAAAGGGAATATTTCCAGAAAAAAAAATGTGGATGGCAGACAGTCCTGGCAGCACCAGAAGGTTAAGGAACCCGGGAATGCATGGACAGGGTAATGGGCTTTGGTCTAGACACTGTTAAACTCAATCTGGCAGTACTGTATTTGACTTGGGACTTAGTTAAAATCCTGCAGTGGGTGGTTCTGAAAATAAAAATCCAGTTAAACCATCTGGCTCTTCTGCTATGCAAAATATAAAACAATTTGCCTGGCTACCCCCTTTCCATCATTCCCTCTCTGATGACTTTCATTGCTAGATTCTATTTTTGGCATTTTTATTATTCAGAGAAACAGTTAAGCGTGCTGAATCCCCCTCTACTAATTGACGTTGATAGCAAAGCTTTTCAAAGCATAATGCATTGACAGTCATAAATTATCTCTTGAAAAATAAAAACAAAGACATTAGGCTAGATGTTATTTTTCCATACTTCATTTTACTATCACATAGTTTTATCTTTTGAAATGAGGTTATATAGAGATGCAATTTACTTAGTGCTCCAGTGGCTGGTTTTTGAGGTTTTGTAAGCTATTAAACCATTTTCCAACCTAGTCACATAATAAATCTTTTAAAATGGAAAACAGCCAATCATGAGGTGACAATAATGTAGAGCAAAGAAATGAATTCAGGTACAAGTTCATATTTAATGGATATATAAACCTCAGTGGCCATGGAATGGGATGCTAAATATAGTTCATTTAATTTGCTAGCAATCTCCTTTAAAGCAATCCATACTTTCTCAGAAAATTAAATAAGCTATTGTATACAATGGCTTTGGAATGCATATTTTTCCTCTGTGAAGTCTCCAGAAAGATACAAAATAAGGTTAATCAATATGTGAAAAAAAAAAGAAATGTGTAGGATATGGAATCAGCCTTTTCCTCCTTTTCCCTGGCAAGTGTCTCTTGGATCATAAATATAGTAATATTCAAAGAATTATATATCTATGGAATAAGAGACCACCTAAAATAATCAACATGAAATTTCAACTACTCAATATTACTGAGGCAATGGAAAAATATGTGTATCTATATACTGCCTTTAGAGTGTACAATTTCTGGAGTGTCATGTGACAATAAGGTTTAAAATATTTTATTTTTAAATATAGGTTATTGACAAATTGGTTTCCGTACAAACCCAGTGCTCATCCCGACAGGTGTGCTCCTCAATGCCCATCACCCATTTTCCCCTCTACCCTACCCTCCATCAACCCTCAGTTAGCTCTCTGGACTCAAGAGTGTCTTATGGTTTGCCTCCCTCCCTTTCTGCTTGATTTTTAACCTTCTTTTTCAACCTTCCCTTCCCCTATGGTCTTCTGTTAAGTTTTCTGAGATCCACATATGAGTGAAAACATATGTTATTTGTCTTTCTCTGACTGACTTATTTCACTTAGTATAATACCGTCCAGTTCCATCTATGTTATTCAAATGGAAGGATTTCATTCTTTGTCATTGCCAAGGAGTATTCCATTATATGTATAAACCACATCATCTTTATCCATTCATCAGTTGATGGACATTTGGACTCTTTCCATAATCTGACTATTGTGGAAAGTGCTTCTATAAACATTGGGGTCCATGTGCCCCTTTGCATCAGCACACCTGTATCCCAAGGGATGTGTGAGGGAGTAGAAGAAACAAAAATGGTAGAATGTTGAAGCTGAGTGATGAATACAGGAGAGTGCATTACACTAATCTTTCTGTTTTGTATGTTTGAAAATTTTCATAGCATATTTTTAAGCACACAGGATTTCACACCTCTCTTTAATAGTACAATGACTTGGCATACATAAGTTTGAATTATGGGGTTTCGTATACAAAGATACGTATACGTATCTTTTATAGCACAGTACTGTAAATGTGTTTTCTCTTCATTATGACTTTCTCAACATTTTCTCTCTAGCTCACTTTATTGTAATAACACAGTATATAATTTATATTACATACAAAATACCTGTAAATTGACTGCTTATCAGTAAGGGTTCAGATCAACAGTAGGCTATTAGTAGTTAAATCTTCAGGGAGTCAGAAGCTGTATGTGGACTTCCCACCATTTTGAGGAGAGAGGAGAGCTCTACCCCCAAAACTGACATGTTATTCAAGAGTTAGTCTTTGGGTGGTGGAATTATGGACATATTGTCTGTCTTTTTATCAGTGAATGTACATTAGTCAGTATTTAAGATGTAAAAATGAACAAAAATGAAACCTACAGAAAAACATATTTTGCTTGTTGTTTCCTCAACCCTGTGCTTCATCTCAATGTTTCTGACAATTCCACCTCCCCTCTTAAACCTACTTTCTTAACAAAGCCAGTTCTTAACTTGAGCTAAATGGATAAACTGGGTTGTACTACAGAAAACTTCTGATTCAGTATCAATCGCTTTGCTCCTGCTGAAGCTATAACATCTATTTCCCGTCTCTTGCTATTACCCAGAACCAACACTTAAGTCCCAACAATTTTCCTGGGCAGAGTTCTTTTTCTCTCTTATTCTGGTTTGCAGTTATGTGTATGTGGGCCTACACGTCTACCTGCTCTTCCTGACCTCAGTCAATCCCTCTCCACTTACACTTGCCTCTCCTCTTCTGCTTTGGCCTTTGCCCTTTTCTCCCTAGCTTCATAGCACCATTTGGTTTTTCTCTTATTAATTATCTTCACCCATTTGGTTTGCATGGCATATTGTTTACATCTGTTATACAGTCTACCGAAACCAATAACCTCTGTGGACTACTTAGCTCTGGGGCTGCCTAAGTAGAATCTTAGCAGAGGAGATAAAACCAAGGTGTGCCAGTTGTGAATGACGTGATCTAGAACTATTTTTTGGCATTTTCATATTCTTAGAGCTGAGGCACACGACTGGAGGCATATCTTGACTCTGGAGCTAGACAACCTGGACTCAAATCCTAGAACTGCAGCTCCATAGCTATGAAATCTTCGACAGGTTAAATGCCTTGGTGTTATCATCTGTAAAATGGGTCTAATACTGGCTGTGAGAATTAAATGAGTGAGTATACACAAAACCTTTAGAACTATATCTGATACACAAACATACTAAATTGGATAATTTGTTTTTAATTACTAAATCTAATATTTATTATTAACTCCTTTGAACATACTAATTACTAAACAAATGCTTGCAGGGGAAATTTAGAATATTAAATAACAAAAGAAGAAGAACAAAATCACAAAAGTTACATCTTGAATGAATATGTGAATGCATTCACTCCTTTAGTAAAAATGGATTGAGCTTCAGAGATGAGGAAGCCACAGTGCTTAGCTACTGGGCACAGGACTGAAGTCAAGATAAATGAAACCTTTGCCCTGTAATGGAGCTTACATTTGAATTGATGAATGAACATATCAGTGGCTTTGTGGATGCCAAGAAATCTGATTATAACCTTTGTTCTGAAGTGGCTTTCTCTTCACCAGGAAAGCCATCTCCAGGTACAATCACATGTTTCAGAAATTTTGTCTCCATTCTTTTTCACCTAAAAAGGTAATTTATGACTATGTATTTATTAATCAAGTTAAAGGTTGCTTATTCATTTTTATAAAGTTAGATCCAATTTTAATTATGCAAGAGTTTGAATAGAATTAAACATGCTTCCCATCAACATAGGAAATAAAATTATATTAGGCCTGATAAGATATTCAGGTGTTTTTGCTTTTCATTTTTTCATGAGAAAAAAATAGCTTCACTATTTTTATTAAATGTTTTTACAATGCCGGCTTACTGACAAGCTTTTAATGATTCATAAAGGAATAAAACATAAAGGAAATTCAGTACTCTGATATAAATAACCACCAATGAGATTTTGTGATAATCTTTTCAGGAATCTCTTCATGGATTCATATGCATATAATTTACATGAATAGTACATTTTATAAAAGATGTTTAGTCATCACTACCTTGTCTTCCTCTTTCCTCTCTTCTTCCATCAGTTTTTACCTCTATAAACAGTGTTGAAATAACATTACATATGGACATTCCATTTTGTACTTTCATTTCTGTAGGTTAAATTCTAAAAGTAGGATTTCTAGGTCAATGTACCAACATAGTTTTATTTTTTATTGATACTGCTCAACTGCTTTCCAGAGTAGCCATACCAACTTAAAATCCACCATCAGTTTGCAAGAGTTTGCATTGCTGTCTATCTTACCAACACTTAGTAGGTTCAGGCTTTTACATTTTTTAAGACCATTTGAGTTGGTATAATAATATCTTATTTTAATTTAGATTTACATTTCCTTGATTTGTTCTCCTCTGAATTGCCTTTTCCTATTTAGGGATTCACTGGACATTCAAAATATATGAGTTTTTGTCTTTAATAAATTCTATAAAATTTCCCAGTTCATCTCTTCCAATGCTGCTTCTTTTTTCTCTTTATTCTGTCCAGAATACTATTAAATATAGAACTTTTCACTTTATCCTCTATGTCCATTAATGTTCAGATTAACATTATTCACTCTTTTTTTTTAATGTTTTTTTATTTATTTCTGAGAGAGAGAGAGACAGTGTGAGCAGGGGAGGGGCAGAGAGAGAGGGAGACACAGAATCCGAAGCAGGCTCCAGGCTCTGAGCTGTCAGCACAGAGCCTGATGTGGGGCTCAAACCCACGAACCGTGAGATCATGATCTGAGCTGAAGTCGGACGCTTAATCGACTGAGCCACCCAGGCGCCCCATCATTATTCACTCGTATTTGTTTCTGTGAAATTTCTGTGTAATGTCTTCAAATACCAGTTTACTAATTATTTCTTCAGTTATACCCAAAAAAGAATTCCATCTCCAATAGTCCCTAATTTCAATCTTCAACTGCTTTCCAGCAGACTTACTTGATTCTTTTTTTTTTTTTTCAGATTAGCTAGTTTATTTTGATAGAACTTTTTTCATGTTACTTTTAATATCCTCTTATATTCCATTAAACTCATTGGGCATACTTATTTTATTTCATAGTCTGTGTTCTGATCATTTGGAATTGGTGATCTATGTGCACCTGATTCTGCAGACATATTTTTGTTTTGTAACTGTAGAATTTTATTATTATCATTTATAAAAATGGAATCTGTAGTACTCTAGGTATATGGTCATATTATTAGCAAATAGAGATAATTTGTATTTTCCTGATATTTATGCCAGTTATTTCATATGTCTTGCCCTCACTGCACTTAGTAACCCTTCCAAAACAATGTTGAATGCTATCGCAAACAGCAGCATCCCTGTCTTACTTCTAATAGTTTTCTAGATAATCAGGTCTACCTTTCCCATTACAAATGCTATATGCTAACAAACTGTACTGAAGAGCCAAAGTTTATCAAAACCCAAAGAATGTAAATATTTAAAATGTACGTTATCCAGCAATCCTTTTCAATGAATTACATGTGCAATGCATTATTTGGATACCTCTAAAGAAAACAAAGAAAACTGGGTAGAAAATACTCAGAGGTGTTCAGTATTTTTCTTATGCAAACTGTCATGAAAAAGACAAGAACTGAAAAGACCTAAGTGCATGAGGATAAAGACAATGTGAAAAGGAAGTTACTTTAACAGTTTTGGAAACTAGGAAGGAGGTGGATGACTGGTGTATTCATTTCCTATGAGTGTTTTAAACAATTCCAACAAACTTGATGGCTTAAAATAACATGTGTTTATTCTTCTACACTTCTGAAGGTCAGAAATCCAAAATGATTTCACGAACCCAAACCAAGGTGCTGGCAGAGCTGGGCTCTCTTGGGAGGCTCTCTAGTAGAGTCTCTTTCCTTATCCTTTTGCAGGTTCTAGAGCTGCATTCCTTGGCTCATGAACTCTCCATCTTCAAAGCTAGCAGCAAAGTATCTTCAAATCTCTCTGTTTCCATCATCACATTACCTTCTTCCTCTTCTGTGGTCAAATCATCCTCAGCCTCCCCTTATAAGAACATTTGTGATTACATTTAGGGACCACCTTTATAAACCAGGATAATTTCTCCATCTCAAGATCCTTACCTGAACCACATCTGCAATCCCCCCTTATGCCATGTAAAGTTACATTATCAAATTCCATGGATTAGGTCTTAGATAATCTTTTGAGGCTATCATCCAACCTACCACCTATGGTAGAGTTTAGCACATCAAAGCTGAAAATTAAACTGCCAGTAAGGAAAACAACAAAAGTAGAATATTATGTCACAGAACCACAGTAGAAAATGCAAAGTAAAGCCCTCAGGCAGGTATTTCTACAACTGGAGGTAACTGGTGGGGTAGAAATTAGAACTGGTTAACCATGGAATACACCATTATATTCTTCAGATCACCTTCCCAAATATTTACAGTCAGGTCACTTCCCCCTCTAATGCAGTAGACTCAGAGACACTGCACATTGCTAAGGATAATGACACCACATGAAAAATGAATATTCATTAATAATCATTGAAACCCAGATACTTTTGCCCTAATGGGTTTTAAGAATGCTTATAGAGAGGGTGATGTATCTTAGGCTGGAGGATACATGAATATTCGTGGAAAGGTACAGGAAATTAGAAGGACAAAAGACATTGACACATGTGACTCTTCCAGTAAAACCAAATTAATTACCAACCAATAAATTTTACCAGTGGACAAGACCCACATACTCATGCATACCTTCAAGTCAGTTTTTGATGTCTATTTCTTAAACCCTAAGGGAACATCATGTATAACCAGGGTTTTGAAGAAAGCCTCTAACATCAAGACTAAAGTAAACAAAAGGGAGAAAAAAAGAATCTCAGCAAAGAAGCAGAAGACTTTTTTTACTGGCACTTTAGATCTTCAGAAAGATTGAAATTATTGTACTTATAAACTGAAAACATAAGGTAATTTTTTAATGCCAGACACAGAAAAAAATTAAAATCTTGGAAGTTAAATTATGATGGCAAAAAAGGAATGTCTAATAGAAAGCTTAAAGATACAGATGAAGAAACTTCTCAAAATGCAGGGAAAAAAAGCAAAAGAATAGAATATTATTCCAGGACTTAAAGAATTTAACATTTAGAATTCCAGGAAAAAAGGTGAGAAATGATGGAGAAAAAGAAGTTATCAGAGAAAATGTTGAAAAATTTTTCCAAGATGAAGCATATGAATTTCCACAGGAATCATCAAATGCTCAGCATTATGGTTACATAAGACATACTTAAAAGCATATCACTATGAAATTTCAAAACACAAAATTCTAGAAGCTTCCCAAGAGAAGTTACAAGAGCTCATGTTCAGGAATCAAAATGACCTCAGCATTCTCAACAGAAACACTGGAAGCTAGAACACAGCAGAGAAATGTCTTCAAAATTCTCAGGAAAATTGATTTCCAACTGAGAATTGCATATTCAGCCAAACTACTAAATTAAGTAGAATATCCCAAGTTAAAAAAGGCAAAGTTTCAGTAATTTTACCTCCAGTGCATTCTATCTTGGGAATGCTATGGGAGAATATAATCAACTAAGATAAAGAAGTTCACAAAGAAGGAAGAATACAGGGGATTGAAGCAACAAAAGATCCACAAAAAAAGATTCCTTAGAAAAACTAAATGGTAAGATTCCCCAAATATGTGGTGATGAGACACCTAGGTTACTTCTTTCAAATGAGGGTGATTTTGTCTCCCAGGGGACATGTAAAAATGTCCGGAGACAATTTACTGTCACAGGTTGGGGAGTGGGAGAGTGTTACTGGCATCTAGTGGATAGAGGCCAGAGATGCTGCTAAACATCCTACAATGTACAGGACAACCTCCTTACAACAGATAATTATCCAACTCCAAATGTCAATAGCACTGAGGAAGTTGAGAAATTCAGTTCTAGGCTAATGACTGTGCACCAGAGTGAAACAGGAACCAGTGCAACTTAAACCGATTCTGGATTCATTCTGTGGTCAATTTAGAACCACTGACATATTAGAACTAAGCCTCAGAAAGTATCTTTAAACAGACACACAGAATTATGCTATAATGTGTGCAGTGTGGTTATAGAGGCAGCCAGTAAGTAAGGAAAATGAGCCATTTTCCTTGATTCTAATTACTATATCACTAACTTGTTGCCTGATATAAAAGACTACTCATAATCCTGCCACAAACTAACATTGCAACTTTATCTCCTGTCAGTTTCCTCCACCATACAACTTGGGACTTTGTGAACAGACACCAACTTAATTCTCCATTCATTGCTCACACTGTTCTTTCCTCTTTCTCTATCCACCTTATTCTCCCAAGGAATTCATTATCAACATCCAAAACTAAGCTCCAACAGTCAATAAAGCAGCAATCAATTAAAAATGAATAAATGGCAGGGCACCTGGGTGGCTTAGTCGGTTGGGTGCCCGACTTTCGCTTAGGTCATGATCTCGCGGTTCGTGGGTTCGAGCCCCATGTCGGGCTCTGTGCTGACTGCCAGCTCAGAGCCTGAGCCTATTTCAGAGTCTGTATCTCCCACTCTCTCTACCCTCCCCTGCTCACGCTGTCTCTCTCTCTCTCTCCTAGAAATAAGTAAAAATATTTTTTAAAAAAATGAATAAATGGCTCCTAAATATCAATACATTCCTTATTAATTTTAAATCACACATATTCATAATGAAAACAATTGGTATATGTATTGTTGAAGGTGATTCCAGCTAATGCAATTAACAAACCCCAAAAGGTACAATAGCTCAAGTATCATAGAAGATTCTTGCTCATTCTCATAAAGTCCAAAATCCACATTAGTAGGTCCCTCTCCTCTCAGGAATAATTTAGAATTCCAGGTATGTTCTATTTTATAGTCCCACCTTCTTGTTTTCTAATTTTAACATGTTCATCAGCATCAAATGGGTAGATGGGTAAAAGCATGCAGAATGATATATAGGAAGTCTTTTTGGTCCAGGCCTATACATGACATATATCACTCTCACTTGCTTTGCAGTGGTTAAAACTCAGCCTTATGGCCACACATATTGCAAGGTAGGCTGGGAAATAACCACCAAGAAATGGGTGGTGAGTGGATAGCCAGTCTCTGCAATGGTGTTGTTGTGAAAACATTTCTAGTACTGTTGAGAAACAAAGGAGATTTGGTTATTTGTAAGGGATATACACAATAAATTATCACATGGCTATTGAAATAATACAGCAGAATGCCAGTGAATGGAAACATTAAGTAGAAACATTAGAAATATAGGAAAAGTGCCTGAATTGCAAAGTATAAAATAAAGGAAGAAGTTCAGAGGAGCAGATTGTATCAATTACATACAAGGGGATATAGGTAAGAAATGGACTGTGGGACTGGGGTGCCTGTGTGGCCCAGTGGGTTAAGCTTCTGACTTCGGCTCAGGTCATGATCTTGCAGTTTGTGAGTGTGGGCCCTCATGACGCCCTGTGCTGACAGCTCCAAGCCTGTAGTCTGCTTTGGATTCCGTGCCTCCCTCTCTCTCAGCCTCTCCCCTACTTGCACCCTATCTTTCTCAAAAATAAACATTAAAAAAAAAAAGAAAGAAGGAAAAGAACTGGACTGGACTGCAGGGCCATCGTCTGGTTGGCTGCAGAAAAGGGCTGATCAGGGAGAAGGGACAGCACTGCCACCACTTCCCTTGCAACACCTGGCACACGTGCCCATCACCCACAAGGCAACAAATCAGAAATATCCAAGGCTGAAAGAAATGGTAAGAAGTGGATAATGTGCTTGGAGGAGCAGCAGCCTGGAGAACATTGACTCTACTGTAGAGTCAAGTTCTAAATGCAAACATTCTCATACCTATTTCACGCCCCTTCAGACCCGCTCTGCAGATTTGCTGATGGCCATCCTCTATAAATGCTGCAATGCTCAGTGTGGACACGAGGCCTAGGGCTGGACTGGCCCAGCTGTGTCAGTGCCTGCTTACCTTGTGCCCCAGGGTGGACTCCCAGTTCTGAGTGTAAACTCTGTCCTGACAGTCTTTGCTGGTATGGCAGAAAGCTAAGTCTGTTAGGGTACCTGGCCAGGATATGAGCAAATGTAGCCCATCTGCCAAACAGAGGATGAGCTCTTTTATGTCCGGGGAGATTCTTGGGGGGGAAATGGGTATCCTCAACTAAGTGCATTCTGTTTAATGTCCTGCTCATTTATCTTCTACAGGAATTGGTAATTGGCATTCTTTCTTCATCAACTCTCTTAAATGTTTACCCTGTTTTTACAACTAATAAAGTAAAATTGTATAACTTAGTAAAAAAAAAAAAGAGGTAGAAAAGAAAAGAAAAAGAAATGGTGGAGGTAAAGGAGGTAAACACTGCAATAGAGGGCAAAAAGAATGCTGCTCTTTTTCTTGTGAGTCAGGAGTAGAAGAAAAGCTCTGTTGGTTATTTAAGAAACAGGAAAGCCAATTTTGTCGAGGGTAAAAAAAAAATGCAAAGATGGCCAGGGGGAAAAAAAAGCCCAAAACTTGAGACAGTGAAGGAAAATATTCTTAGAACCTGAGGGATTTCTTTAGATTTTTTTTTACTGTGAGAGCATTCTTTAAAAAACAAACAAACAAACAAACAATGAAAAATGAGTGACTATATAGAAAATACTGTCATTCTCTCCCGGGCCAAGAGAGAGCAGCCATCACAATGCATCACTGGCTTCCCTAGCTCTCCCTGATCCCGGGGCATGTCTGTGGTGTGACCTAGCCTGCCGGGCTCCAGGGCCCTGGAGCCACGGATTCCATGTGGCTCCCATCCATTCACTGCAGCTGGACAGTGCCCAGATCTCTCTGTCCCATCTCCCCACCGCCCCCCACCAGAATACTGCTTTCCTGGGCATCCCTCAGGGTGGCCCCAACAAAGTTTATGAGCCAGGAGGGTGGTCAGCTTGATCTTGCCATCCACGGAGGAGGTGAAGCACGTCCCTCAGTATCTGAAGAAATCAGTATCTGTTGAGTTGGGTAAGTTGAACTGTATGCAAAATTATTACAGAGTTGGATAGGTGAGGACTTTTGTATAGGACGATCTTACTAAGGTGGTCCCCTGCTTCACAAGATTGGAAGCAATAATCAAATAAAAAAAAAAGAGACAAAGTAATTTAAATTTACTTTAATGGTTTAATCATGCCATCTTTTACTACGGCCTTCATGGTGGGCATTTTGCTAATTATAGAATTCTTACAACACATGGAGATTGGTGCTACTGTATCCTTTTTTTTTTTTTTTTTGCAGCAAGTTAGCTGGTTGTCACAGGGCACAGAGGTAGATAAGAGTTTGGGTTAAAATTGGAATCTTGGTCAGGTTACCTCCAGGGTCTCTTAAACATTCACTCAAAATCACTGCTACTGTTTTTCATTGTTGCTTATCTTTTGGTCTGTTTGGTTTATTCTTAATCATGTCTACCAATTAAGCTATAGGAACATTATACTTCAAGGTTTAAATTTAAGTAAACATGCTTGCAATGTTTAATTAAATACCATGAAGTTTTTACCCTATAAATTAGTTCTCAATGTTCATTAAAATACTGATTATCAATCAAATAGCCAAAAACAAATGCAGGGCTTTGGAGGTAATTTTGAAGAAGAAAACAGGAACAATTAAATGGAAAATAAGTTAACTGATTTCTTAGATTCTTTCTAGTTCTAGTATCCTATCTTCAAACTTAAGATTTTTAAGTGAAAATATGTCTCTAAAACTTCTCTCAGCACATTTAATTTAGAATAGTGATCACATACCATATAAGCTATGAATTTTTAAAACTCTACCCAAAATAGGAACTATTACCAACCTTAATTGTGTCAAGTGTCCTGAGAATTTTCATTAGGATACAGATTTCTTAAAATGATTTTTCTGAAGCAATTAATTTGGGAATGTGTTACAACTAACATTTAATTGCTCCTATGGATTTGAAGATTTTAGCTCTTTCTTTCCTTTTACAAATCATGTTAGCAAAATGTCAGCAGACAAATGCATACTTAAACTTTATAATCTAATTAAGGAAACTAGAATTTAAATAAAGTGGGTCTCCCAAGCATCTCATATTGAGAATTTACTTTCACCCTTAGAACTACCAAAAATGAAGTGCTTGGAATATATGCTTGCCATTCTCGTTTCTCAGCTAAGAAACTTCCTTCATGTTAGAATTTACATATCACTTCAGTGAAATCTCTCCACCTGCTCAGAGAATATCAGGTAAATGCTGGGAGGACTTTGAAAAAGATTCAGAGGAAAGAATATAATGATAATCAGTGTCTTCTGTGAAAACAGCTAAAAAGGATTTACTTTACTAGTTTTTGCTCTTAATATTTTTGGGGGGTGGGAGGGTATATACAGTCTTTGAACATAACATTTTCATTCCATACTCAGCAAGTTTTCTGTCCTTCAAAACACAACTGATTCTGCAAATGCCAGAGATTTCAGGATACTGTCTTAATTTAATTGCATAACTACAAGTCAACTCTATCTACGCAGCCAGGTTTACAGTGACTCTTTCCCTGCTTTCTTCTCCAATTGGAATTTCCAACTCAACTTGTCTTATCTCTTGACATTTCTTATGTTTTTGCTAAAAGATTACTCTATGATTATGCATTTCATTGCTTTTGCTTAATCACAGCTTAGATGAAGTCATTTTGCCATGAGATCACTAAAAAGTCATCTTAATATATATATATACCTGATTTTATTGAGTATATGACATCATTTAAATATAGATTTTGACTGTGGTTAAGGAGAAACTTCTGTGATTCTGTTGCAGAATAGTTCTTGCAGTACACAGTGTAAATATCCTTATATTACACATTCCTTAGTAATGAGAAGAACATCTACCTCTTGTGCTTGCCCATGGCCTAGTACAGAGCCTGACACAAAACAGACAATGAGAGGAATTTGCTGCACAAATAGATCAACAGATCAATGGCTTAATTCTTAAGGCAGAGTATTCTTTTCCTTGCTATTGTTACTAATATATCACTTACATTTAATAAAGCACAAAATTCAGGTGAGATTTCCCATTTTGACTAACCATCTTGTACATTATAAATAAGATAGAATATTATTTCTGTCACTTTCCAGTCTAAAAATCAATATGAATAGAAATGAAGCTGAACATTAAACAATCTCCAAGAAGGGTGTACTTTTGTTTGAATTAATGGAAAGGCCATGAGAATTTGACATCTTGATCCATCTGGTCAGACATAAATGTCCTTATAATGATACTCTGGAAAGTTACTTTTGAAATCCCATTTGGTTAGACTGTATAAAGAAAGTGGCATGAAGGGCTGCGGAGTCTGTAGCATATTCCCATTCCCCAGAGATGATCATCTTCTGAAGCATTTGAAAACTTAAAAATAGACTCTTATATAGAATCACATTGCCCCATCTCATGTCCTTTACCAAAGACTGTAGTTGCTGAGGAAATGCTGTGGAAGTTTTTAATCTGATTCGTGTGTAATAAATGGAGACTGGAAGTGACTTCACAGTTGTTAGGGAAAACGCTGCCCACTCAACAGTTAGAACTCAAACCAGATACCCCTCCCACTAGACAGATATTTACTTCCATGAAACCCAGCATGATTCATAGCTATTTTCAGCTATAAAACACCAGTGAGGTAACTGGATATAAAACATTAATATTTTCTGCTATTTCTAAACAGCACTTGAACCCACGTTCAAGGAGAATGCACAGAAGGGAGGGAGTTAGAGACAGAAACTGCTCCCCTACCACTCTCCTGAGCTGTGCTGTCTACAGTTAAAGACTTCAGTTTATTTCCTCTGCAAATCAATTTGACGCAGTCAAAGTCTGGTGCATTCACTTGCCTATTCAATTACTTCTTTAGAACCCAAACTCAAAGATAAGCACTTTTGGAAAACACAGCTAAACAAATCCATCGCCTGCATTATATCAAGCTCTTTCAGACAGAAAATATAGTCAACAGAGATCATCCTACTGAGTTGCAGATGTCTAAAATGTCACTTCTCCTGGATATTTCCCTCCAGGAGAGATTCTGGTTTTGCTTTCCCAGATACCCTCTTTGGCCTTAGCAGTCCACAGGCATTTTAAATCAAAGGCAAAGTCTGAGCTGAAGGGGGCAATGGGGACTCCATCTTGTAAAGGGAACTTGGAGGGAGATCCAAAAGCAACTCTAACAAATGCAAAGTCCAGTTAGAAGCCTCAGGCTGGAATGAATTTTACTCTGTGCTGTGTCAGCCAAAGGCTGTGCAGCTTCAGTGAGCTCTATTTTTGGAATCATAGAGCTGATGCTACAAATCATCTTGAGGTTATCTTACCAACTGTATGAAAATTTCCATTCTTTATATCACTCGGAAGCTGGTTGCCCTTAAAATGTAACAAGTATATTTGTTAGGCACAAGCCAAGAGAACCATGGTTATTAACAATGAAACGATTTTGCAAACAGAGAAATATATTGAATAACATCAGAGAACCTGGTAAAATTTGTTGGTTATTTTGTTTTTTGAGTGACGGTTAGGACACAAATCAAACTAAGTGCTGGCTGCCTGATATGCAACCTAAGGAGTCTTCTTTTTGTCATTTTTGGGCTTTAGTGTTTTTATGATTAAATGGGATAGTATATCACTGCAAGACGTTACTGCAAAGATGAAATGAGGCAATGCATGCAATGCATTTGCAGGCTATCTGACATACACAACATACTACAAAAATACTAGGTCCCATCCTTCCTCCTTTATTGAGTAATCATGGTCCATATTCAAATGAGCTCCTTACTGGCCAGGAGATTTCTAAAGTCCTTAATAGTTTTTAATGGTGCTACTTAGTTTTTGTCTCTAGTGTTTTCTTCTTGGTTTTCCTACCGTGCAGTTCTAGTAGACTGAAATAACACAATACGTAGACTATTATTCTTATTTTGACATTTTGATATAGTTCTGAGCAAGTATTTGAAGTCATGAGAAGATCTAAATTAACTATTAAATTAACAATTGAAACACAATAGATTAAAAATTAGGAGCTGCGTGTCTAGTCCACAGTGTGCAGTATTTTGGAATTTATAGTTCTTTTACAGAAAACTTTTTTTCTAATTTGATTCTTTAGAACAACACTATGAAGTTATGTGGGTAATTTTCCCTTAAAGCACGTAAACTGAGGATCCCAGGGATAAAGTCATTTATTCAAGAACAAACACTAAATTACAAAGACAGGACTAGAAACTCAAGTCCTCTAAAGTGAAAAAAAAAATTTAGGTGTTCTCTGATAGCATACATCTTCCTGTCTATCTGGGTCAACCTGAGCAGAGCACATGCTCTATTTCCCAAGGCGGACACTTATACCTGCCTGCACTAGAGTATTAGAACAATAAATGAAGATAAAGTATTGGGAAGATTTTGAAAAACATAAAGTTATTATTATTCAGGAGAGAACTATCACAATATCTCCCTCTGACCTCATTCTGACACTCTGGAAGATAATATGCATATATATAGCATATAATAAAGAAGAATACATCAGTTGTTTTCTGAAACAAAATTCTAGGTGGTAGAAGAGTGTGCAGCTGTGCATTCTATGAATTACTTTTGTGATAATGAAGGAATAGATATCCTGGGGAAACACCTGCATCAGACATCTATTGCTACTTAACAGCCTTGTGAGTCAGGGCTCTCCAGACAAAGAGAACCATGAAAAAATAGATAGATATACTTAATAGGACCAAATGGCAGTGGCCAGTAATTTTCCAAAATCTTTAAAACTTCTATTCGCCTTTCTCCTACTTTCTATTCGCTCCTGTGAATTGTGCAGTTACTACATTTCTCACACTGTCACATTTTACTTCCAATTAGTTCAAAGCGACATAAATCAAGACATATCCTTAACATTTTTCACCACCCAGAGAAAAAGTAGAGGTACATTCTTCTTTAAAGGCATTTAAAATTCTGACTTTTTTTCTTAATTTTTGAGGTTGGGGTTTGGGAGGAGTGGAAAGAATATCTATAAACATCCTCAGTACCCATGTCAGGAGGTCGGTGTTTAAACTTATGCTCCATATTTTATCAGGAGGGCTACATTGGAAATTTTATGTAACATATCCTTATAACTTATGGTTTTTTTGTATAGGGAATATTTTTTTTGTTTATTTCTGAGACAGAGAGAGAGACAGTGTGAGCAGGGGAGAGTCAGAGAGAGGGAAGGAGACAGAATTCGAAGGAGGCTCCAGGCTCAGAGCTAGCTGTCAGCATAGAGCCCAACACAGGGCTCGAACCCATGAACCGTGAGATCATGACCTGAGCCGAAGTCAGATGCTTAACTAACTGAGCCACCCAGGTGCCCCTCTTGTATAGGGAATATTAAGGTTGCTAATTAATCATGTTTCATAAACTGAATATTTATAGTTATAACATTTACGTGTATGTGTATATATTTATATATACTAATTTTTATGTTTATTGGGATATTATATAAACATTGATATAACTTCTATAAATATAGTTTATAGAATACAGTATGTCAGGCACTTCGGAAATATCTTAAAATGTATTTATTTAGTACAAATTAACATTTTTCCCAATCCAAGAGCTACTGAAAAATGTAATAGTTTAAAAGTTCCCAAAAGTAAAAAATTACTAGGAGTGTCTTGAATGCTATATTAAGAGTGCTAGTAAATAAAAGAGGACCTCTTTCATGTATTTTTCTCACATGGCCCTTTATACATTTTTTTTCACGAGGCAGGCTAAGAACTTTTGATCAAACATTTTATTTTAAATTTCATTATTTTTAGAGGCAGTCAACAGCTTTCACTTAGATTTGCCCTAACTCTGCTTCCCTAATGAGCATCAGATGCATGCTAAGTTTTTTTTAAAACCTTTTAGAAAACATTCTTCCCATAGTTCTTAAAGGGAGATAATTTAGGAAAATGTGATTTATTGTAGTCCTTATAACTCAAAAATGCATATATCCATTTGTCCAAGATTCAAAAAAACCTTTTACATCAAGCTGAGCTTAGGCAGTTTGATCCCTCAAGAAATTGGGGTGGGGGAGAGACAAAAGGAGAGAGATGATTACAGGATTATAGTTGGGTAGAAAATAAGAATGATTATCTGCTCAACACATTCTTTTTGTAGCCCCAAATTTCTATTTTTTATTTTTTCAATGTTTATTTAGTTTTAAGAGAGAGAGAGGAACAGAGCATGAATGGGGGAAGGGCAGAGAGAGAGGGAAACCCAGCATCAGAAGCAGGCTTCAGACTCTGAGCTGTCAGCACAGAGCGCAACATGGGGGGCTCAAACTCACAAACCTCAAGATCATGACCTGAGCTTAAGTAAGACACTCAACCGACTGAGCCACCCGGGCACTCCTGTAGCCCCAAATTTCTAAATGCTTAATATCACTTTGAACTGTTTGATTTCTTTTACACTAATTATGAAAAAGAACTTTTAAAACTCTTGATAAGAAAGAAAAACCCTGGAGAACTTAGACTTCCATGGGTTTTCAAAGACACAGAGCTGGTGAAAGGTCCCAGGCACTGCCAAGGGTAGAGTCTGACAACTAAACCCCAGCCCAGCTGGTGCACCACTGAGGCATCAAACAGAAATAAATGTGAGGAAAACAAACAAACAAGAAATATATGTAAGGAAGTTGAATGCTGAAGTTGAAGAGGAAAATAAGTTCAAGTGAGGAAAACAACATTGCAAACAGGATGAATAAAGGAATCATGAGAATTCCTTAAGTCCTCAAGAAAAGTTACTGAAACTGGAGAGTATAGAGCTGCTATGAGGCATCTAACAAGCAGAGGATAGAAGGACTGATGATGGGTACCCCAAATAAATGAAGTCTCTTCTGAGAACCCAGGGCCCTCTGATAAAGTTCTGGACCAACAGCTATTGGTGCACAGGCATGCTATCATTTAGGGATTAAAAAATCTCATCATCATTCTTTTTAAATTTAATTTATTTTTATTCATTTCTGAGAAAGAGAAGAATAACCAAGCAAGTGGGGGAGAGACAGACAGGGTTAGAGAGAATAGCAAGCAAGTGCCACTCTGTCAGCATAGTGCCCCATGCAGGTCAAACTCACAAAGTATGAGATAATGATGTGAGTGGAAATCAAGAGTCAGACACCTAACCAACTGAGTCACCCAGGTGCCCCTCATCATCATTCTTGACATTGGAAAATGTTGCCTTTCTATTTGGAATTGAAGTTTTTCTTTGTGTGTGTATGCTTTAGCCTTAAGTAAGCATTCAGGTATGTACCGATCTGGGTTGTAGAGCATAATCAGAGTATCTTTAATAATTTATTGTTTCTTAGTACCTTAATGAAGCATAACGGTAAATGTTCAAGGAGGTTGGTGAAAGTGGGTTTTCCTGGGTTTTTTTTTTTTTTATCAAAAACTAACAAACAGAAATGTGAGAATTGAAAAGTGATCTAGCTTCCCTGTTAAAGAAGTCACTATCTGAAGGTTGTCCAAAATGAGGGACCCAAAACAGATGTGCGCTGGGCTGAATTAATGGGAATCAGATAGTAAAAAGAGACAAGCAAAAGGAAGGCTGAATAAGCACAGAGATCAATGTGCAGGTGGCAGATCAATTTCCTGAGAGCCCAAGGACAAAAGAAAAGGAAATAACATTTATTGAGCTTATTCCATGTACCAGGCACTCCATTAGGTATTTTAGATATAAGTTAATCGTTCTGTTGACAAATATTTCTTTGGAATGTCCTATATGTGCTTTTTGAAAGTAAAATTTATGGTTTTGGAAGAGTTTAGATTTTCAGAAGAAATGAATAGTACAGAGAGCTTCCATTCACCCCTTACTCAATGCCCCACATTATTAATATCTTATAGTAGTATGTTACATTTTGTATAAATATACATGTTTTAAAGCACTTAAGACCCTTAGGTCATTTATCACTATTTGTACATATGAAAAACTGAGGCTCAGAGAAATTGTGTTCCCCAAAACATGTGACTATTTTATCTACAGTGCCACACTACAACATAGCTTATTGGGGAAAAAAATAGTAATAATAAAGTCTAAAGAGCACATCTAGTCCAAGACCTGGCTAAAAAGTCTGTCTTTGCACTTGTACTCAATTGTAATATTTAGTATACATGCCCTTGACTGTCTCTCAAGAATTATTGCACATGATACCATTTACTTTTCAACAGTGTTTTTGGGTAAGTGTAAAAAGAACCGACAGCAGGTCCCAAAGTTGGGTCAGTTGTGATCATGCCACAATTTGTGTCTGGTAGGGTGAGGAGGTTTGGTTTTATTTGGACACTTTGTCTGCATTTTGAGTCAGGGTAGCACCAATGCCAAAAGCCTACAAGATACACCGGTTTTTCTTTCCTCATCCACAGAACCTGTGTCTCCACCACACCTATCAATTCCACTGCAGTAGTGTACCTTCTGCGTGGGTGCTCCGTATCAATTCTCGACGACTTTTTCTTATAAAATTCAAACCAGAGCCTCTGGTTCACTAGGGTGGTTCCTGATGCTTTATCCTTGCATCTACTTGTTTGCCATCCTTTGTTTCATATGTCATAGAAAGCATTCCCTCAGTGGTCTTTTACTCAAATTCTTCACTTTCGTGATCCCCTCACTTTAGTGGAACATTTCAAAGAGTGATTGCGCATTTATTTTTAGAGCCCTGTCTATGTGCACATGAAATAAAATCCCATTAAAATCTCAACTGGGAATAAGACCTTAATTCTAAAATGTCTGTTGCCCCAGAACGACTGAATGGATACTTCCAGATTTTCCTTTTCTGATGATATTGCCTTACTTTTACTCTGGTAGCTTTTAAAAAGAAATTTAATGCATATTTTATTATTTTTGAGAGAGAAAGACAAAGAGACAGAGCACAAGTGAGGGAAGGGCAAAGAGAGAGAGGGAGACACAGAATCTGAAACAGACTCCAGGCTCTGTGCTGACAGCTCAGATGTATGGGGGGCCTGAACTTGGGAATACCAGGATCATAATTTGAGCCGAAGTCAGACGCTTAACCAACTGTGCCACTTACGTGCCCCTACTCTGGTAATTTTTAATCATACCCCAAATATGTTTGATCTGCCACTTATCAAAAGTTTTTACATCTTACCCAAAATAAGTTTCAGAAAGAAACTTACCTTTTACTTTTTTGTTTCTATCCAACAGCACATGAATGTAATTAAAATTCAAATAGTCCAGTAGGCTTACATGGAAAAAAAGCAGTTTCCTCTCTCAACTTCCACCTAAATCCCTCTCTGCAGAGGCAGCAATATTCAACTGTTTTAGCTGTTTTTGTACTATCTTAGGACTTTCAAATTGATGTCCATAAGTTGTTTTAAATTTCCAATCGTAAATATTATTTGACTATCTAGAACCGAAAATAAGGATTAGCTAAAATATTATCCTCCATTCTACCACAGAAAATACATATTTAGGCCCAGTATAATTTCCTGGAAGGTCTCAACAAATACACAAATTTATTTTAAAAACTCAATATTCAGCTATAATATTTTTATTCTATAATGTTCACAACTGAGCCACATACTAGATAATGATTTATTTAATTCTTTAACAACCTTGTTTCCTGAAATTAATATATTACTTACTGCTTTTGTTTTGCCGACCAGAAGGGAAGAAGAGGAATTCTCAGACTAAGAAAAGGCTAGAAAATTCTTTGCTAGCAAATGTGAACTATGAGAAACACTACAGTAGAGTCTTTAGACTGATGGAAAGTGATCCCAACTGGAAGCAGAGAACCGTAAGAACAAAAAGTGCCAGAAAGCATAAAATATAGGTGAATAAAACACTATTTAAAATACCAGTAATAGGAATAGCAATAGGACTTTGCAGGGTTTATAGGGTATATAGAAGGAAAATGTGTAGATTAAAGTTACATAAAAGGTAAAAACAAGGGGTACGTGGAGTTAAACTTCTTAGGGTCCTTAAATGTGCAAGCAGTGGTAAAGCACTAGCTTAAGGTTTATGTAGGATCTCATAGGTGCCTATTATAACATTTAGGGTAAGCTCTGAAAGAATATACTATGTACAGGATTACAAAGCTAGTCCAAGAAATAAAATAATAAATCATGGTTAATAGAAGGCATGCAAAGAGAAATAAGGAGACAAAGAAGATTAGATCTTAGAGTACAAACAGAAAAGTGTTTTTAAATTCAACCTTATCAATAATTATAATAGTAAATAGGGGAAGGCAAGATGGTAGAGAAGTAGGGAGCTCCGTACATTTCACTCGCCCCCGTCTCTCAAACGGAGAAGGCCTGAAGCCATAGGAACCCTTACAGAATCCAGGAGTTTGGGAGGAAAAGGAGACAGAGTCCGCTGAGAAAACCTTATAGCGTGAGTGTGGACTGGGGAAGATAAAATTGGGCAGGGACCGGAGACATGGGGTGGGGGATCCCCCTTTGCAGGGAGCCACAGTGAGTCTAGGGGTGGGGGAAAGAGTGGGCAAAACTGTTCAAGACACTGTCCCTGTTGCTGGAGAAGAGAAAAACCTCTGCTCAGGACACAGAGGGATCTGGTTTCCTGCTCTCTAGCTGACCCTAGGTGGGACGCACTCATCCCAGGTGACCCCAGGAGAAACTGCTCTCTGTTCACCAGCTAGACCTGCAGGGGATGCGTGGTGGCCGCGCCTTTGTGCTTCTGGCTCGAATGGATCCCTAGGGGGGAGGCAAGAGGCTTGAAACTACTCCGAGGGATTTGCCCACGAGTTTATATTTCGGGCGACGGGACACAGAGGGACCCGATTTCCTGCTGTCCAGCTAACCCTAGGCGGGATGCACTGGTCCCAGGCCACCCCGGGTGAAACTGCTCTTCACTTGCCATCCTGACATGGAGGAGAAGGGAGCAGCGGCTTCTGGCCAATCCCCAGGGGGAAAGCGAGAGGCTTGAACCTACTCTGAGGGACTCACCTGTGAGTTTCTATTTTGGGCAATTTTAATGGGACACTGAGACTGAGATCTGGAAACGAGGCCTGGCTTGGGATACAGAGCACAGCCCACCTTGGCTATGCCCCCGGCACAGGGCACAGGGAGATCAACCCAAAAGAGTGAGTTGCAATGCCTGGTTCAAGAAGGGACTGGGGCGCCACCACTTTTCTCTCCACAATTGCCAAGGCAGGACCCCCGTGGGACACACTGGGCCAAACCACTCCCATCCCTACTAGAGAGCTGCCCTCTTCCTTTTTTAAAAAAATTGTTTATTAATTTATTTTTTATTATTATTTTATTTTTACCAGAGCCGGGGCAAGACCAACATGGATGCACTGCCCTGATTAACTCTGGTCACTGGCTTGCTTAAATAGTCACACTTAATCCATTCTCTAGATGTAAATTCTAGACCTCCACCGCTACCTTTTTCTCTCTTTCTCTCTGGAGTAATCAGACTATATAGTTTCTCTGGGTAGCATCATCATCATTTCTTTCGCCTCTTCTCCAACCATATTCCACTCTTTCTTTCTTTGAAAAAAACCTCTTACTTCTTCTGCCTGCTCATTTCATTTCCAATCTTGCTTCATCCCTGTCTTGTCATTTCTCTCTTTCTCTAAGCTCTTCCACCAGCACTGCATATGCCCAGCTATTTATCTGTAGCTGGGAAATCTAGTTATATGCTTTAGACTGCCCTTTGTCTATTGGGTTTCTTTTTTTCCTTTCCTTTTCTTCTTTTTTTCTTTTTTATGTATTTTTATCTCTTATTATTTGCCTTCCCTCCTTCCTCTTTTCTTTTTCATTTTCTCTTTCGGTTTGCGTGTTGGTTGGGTTTGTCTGTGTGTTTCTGTGCCTTTGTTCCCTGTGTGTTTGTCTGTCTGTTTTCTTCTCCAGGGCTACCTCAAGAAAGAAGCCAAAGTACACATGGTGGAGAGTCCCAAATACCACTACGAGTAGGAAAATAAATTAACCAATGTCTCAACAAGAGAGACAAAGAGATACCATTCAACAAACACTTTCTGAACAGACAGGCTCTGGACAATCAAAGAGCCTTCTTTGGTACAGCAGCACTCACAGGTGCAGAGTGCATAACAAGCTTTTAAAACTAACAAGGGATGGAAAGCTAACCAAAATGATAAAATGAAAGAGCTCTCCATCAAAGAAATTCCAGGAAGAATTGAAGGCTAAAGAACTGCTCAAAACAGATATAAGCAAAATAACTGAACAGGAATTTAGAACAATAGTCATAAAATTAATCGCTGGGCTTGAAAAAGGCATGGAAGACATCAGAGAAACTATTGCTACAAAGTCTATGGAGCTTAAAAATAGTTGTGATGAATTAACAAATGCTATCAATGAGATGCAAAATAAAATGGAGGCATCCAATGCACGGATTGAAGAGGCAGAAAGGAGAATAAGTGATTTAGAAGACACAATTATAGAAAAAGAGGAAGCTGAGAAAAAGAGATAAACTGATCCAGGAACACAAAAGGAGAGTTTGAGAGCTCAGCAATACAATTAAATGGAATAATATCCATATCATAGGAATTCCAGAAGAGGAAGAGAGAGGGAAAGATGCTGAAGGAGACTTTGAACAAATTATAGCAGAGAACTTCCCCAATCTGGGGAAGGAAACAGACCTTGAAATCCAAGAGGCACAGAGAACTCCCCTCAGACATAACTTGAATCACTCTTCTGCACAACATATTATAGTGAAATGGGCAAAATATAAGGACAAAGAGAATTCTGAAAGCAGCTAGGGATAAAAGAGCCCTATCATACTAAGGGAAACCTATCAGAGTGGTGACAGTCCTACCTACTGAAACTTGGCAGGCCAGAAAGGAATGGTAGGAAATCTTCAGTGTGATGAACAGAAAAAAATATGCAGCCAAAAATTGTCTATCCAGCAAGCCTGTCATTCAGAATACAAGGAGAGATAAAAGTCTTTCCAAATAAACAAAAGTTGAAATAATTTGTCACCACTAACCAGCCCTACAAGAAATCCTAAGGGGGACTCTCTGACGGAAATATTGCAAGGAACACAAGATACCAGACACACCACAAGCATGAATCCCGCAAGGACACAATGACTCTAAACCCATATTTTTCAATAATAACACTGAATGTAAACGGACTAAATGCTCCAATCAAAAGACATAGGGTAGCAGAATGGATAAAAAACCAAAACCCATCTATTTGCTGTCTACAGGAAACTCATTTTAGACTGGAGGACACTTTCAGATTGAAAGTAAGGGGATGGAGAAATATCTCTCACGCTATTGGAAGTCAAAAGAAAGCTGGGGTAGCTATACTTATATCAGACAAACTGGACTTTGAAGTAAAAGCAGTAACAAGAGATGAAGAAGGGCATTATATAAAAATTACAGGGTCTATCCATCAGGAAGAGCTAACAATTATAAATGTCTATGCACCAAATATGGGAGCACCTAAATACATAAATAATCACAAACAAACAGTCTTATCGATAAGAATATGCTAATAGCAGGGGACTTTAATACTACACTTAGAGCAAAGGATAAATCAACTAGACAGAAAAATCAATAAAGACACAATGGACTTAAATGACACATTGAACCAGATGGATTTGACAGATATATTTAGAACTCTACATCCTGAGGCCATGGAATTCACTTTCTTCTTAAGTGTGCATGGCACATTCTCCAAGATAGATCACATACTAGGACATACAGCAGCCCCCAATAAATATAAAAGAATTGAGATCATACTGTGGACACTGTCAGATCACAATGCTATAAACTCAAAATCAATCACAGGAAGAAGTCTGGAAAAGCTTCAAAAACATGGAGGTTAAAGAACACCCTACTAAAGAACGAATGGGCCAATCAGGCAAGAAGAGAAGAAATTAAAAGATATATGGAAACAAATGAAATTGAAATTGAAAATACAGGAATCCAAACTCCATGGGATGCAGCAAAGGCAGTCCTAAGAAGAAAGTACATTGCACTCCAGCCCTATTTCAAGAAATTAGGAAAAGCGCAAGTGCAAAATCTAATAGCGCACCTAAAGCAACTAGAGGGAGAGCAACAAGAGCATCCCAAACCCAGCTGGAGAAGAGAAATAATAAAAATCAGGGAAGAAATAAATAGAAACCAAAGAAAAAGTTGAACAGTTCAATGAAACCAGAGTTGGTTTTTTGAAAAAATAAACAAAATTGACAAACCTCTACCCAGGCTTCTCAAAAAGAAAAGAGAGCACTCAAACAGACAAAATCATGAATGAAAATGGACTGATTACAACCAACCCCTCAGAAATACAAGCAATAATCAGGGAATACTATGAAAAATTATATGCCAACAAACTGGACAACATAGAAGAAATGGACAAATTCCTAAACACACACACTACCCAAATTCACATGGGAAGAGATAGAAAACCTGAACAGACCAATAACTAGTGAGGAAATTGAATCAGTTATCAAAAATCTCCCAAAAAATAAGAGCCCTAGGCCAGATGGCTTCCCTGGGGAATTCTACCAGACATTTAAAACAGAATTAATACCCGTTCTTCTCAAAATATTCCAAAAAATAGAATCAAAGGAAAACTTCCAGACTCATTTTATGAAGCCAGCATCACTCTGATTCCCAAGTCAGACAGAGACCCAGCAAAGAAAGAGAACTACAGGTCAATATCCTTGATGAAAACGTATGCAAAAATCCTCTACAAGATACTTACAAATCGACTTCAACAGCACATAAAAAGAATTATCCACCAAGATCAAGTGGGATTCATTCCTGGGTTATAGGGCTGGCTCAATATTTGCAAAATCAATGTGATACATCACATCAACAAAAGAAAGGATAAAAACCATATCATCCTGTCAATAGATGCAGAAAAAGCATTTGATAAAATACAGCATCCCTTCTTAATAAACACCCTCGTGAAAGTCGGGATAGAAGGAACTTACTTAAACATCATAAAAGCTATCTATGAGAAACCCTCAGCTAACATCATCCTCAAGGGGGAAAAACTGAGAGCTTTCCCCCTGAGATCAGGAACATGATAGGGATGTCCATTCTCACCACTGTTGTTTAACATAGTGCTGGAAGTCCTAGCATAGCCATCAGACAACAAAAGGAAAACAAAGGCATCAGAATTGGCGAAGAAGAAGTCAAACTTTCACTTTTCACAGACGACATGATACTCTGCATAGAAAACCCGACAGACTCCACCAGAAGCCTACTAGAACTGATCCATGAATTCAGCAACGTTGCAGGGTACAAAATCAACGTACAGAAATCAGTTCCATTTTTATACACCAACAATAAAGTAACATAAAGAGAAATCAAGAAACTGATCCCATTCACAATTGCACAAAAGATCATAAAATACCTAGGAATAAATCTAACCAAAGATAGAGGAGATATGTATGATGAAAACTACAGAAAACTTATGAAGGAAATTGAAGAAGACACAAAGAAATGGAAAAACATCCCATGCTCATGGATTGGTAGAATAAATATAGTTAAAATGTCATTACTTCCCAAAGCAATCTACACATTCAATGCAATCCTAATCAAAATTGGACCAGCATAATTCTCAAAACTAGAACGAACTGTCCTAAAATTTGTATGGAACCACAAAAGACCCTGAATAGCCAAAGTAATATTGAAGAAGAAAACCAAAATGGGAGACATCACCATCCCAGACTTTAGCCTCTACTACAAAGCTGTAGTCATCAAGACCGTATGGTATTGGCACATATACAGACACATAAACAATGGAATAGAATTGAGAACTCAGAATTGGACCCAAAAGTATACAGCCAACTAATCTTTGACAAAGCAGGAAAGAGTATCCAATGGAAAAAAGACAGCCTCTGTTAGAACTGTACAGGGACATGCAGAAGAATGAAACTAGATCATTTCCTCACACCATGCACAAAAATAAACTCAAAATGGATAAAGGACCTGAATGTGAGACAGGAAACCATCAAAACCCTAGAGGAGAAAGCAGGAAACAACCTCTTTGACCTCAACCGCTGCAATTTCTTACTTGACACATCCCCAATGGCAAGGGAATCAAGAGCAAAAATGAACTATTGGGACCTCATCAAGATTAAAATTCTACATGGCAAAGGAAACAATCCATAAAACTAATAAGCAACCAACGGAATGGGAAAAGAGTTGCAAATGAGAATTCGGATAAAGGTTAGTATCCAAAATCTATAGGTACTCACCAAACTCCACACCCAAAAAACAAACAATCTAGTGAAGAAATGGGTAAAAGATATGAACAGACACTTCTCCAAAAAGGACATCCAGATGGCCAACAGACACATGAAACAATGCTCAGCATCCCTCCTCATCAGGGAAATACACATCAAAACCACACTGAGATACCACCTCACGCCAGTCAGAGTGGCTAAAATGAACAAATGAGAGAACTCTAGATGCTGGCGAGGATGTGGAGAAACGGGCACCCTCCTACACTGTTGGTCAGAATGTAAACTGGGGCAGCCCCTCTGGAAAACAGTGTGGAGGTTCCTCAAAAAATTAACAATAGAACTCCCCTATGACCCAGCAGTATCACTGCTAGGAATTTACCCAAGGGTTACAGGAGTGCTGATGGATAGGGGCACATGTACCCCAATGTTCATTGAAGCACCCTCAACAATAGCCAAAACATGGAAAGAGCCTAAGTGTCCATCAGTTGATGAATGGATCAAGAAGATGTGCATTATCTATACAATGGAACACTACATGGCAATGAGAAAGAATGAAATCTGGCCATGTGTAGCAACATGGATGAAACTTAAGGGTCTTATGCTGAGCGAGAGAAGTCAGGCCGAGAAGGATAGCTACCATATGTTTGCACATATAGGAGGATTAGGAGGAACTTAACGGAGGACCGTGGGGGACAAGAAGTGGGGGAAATAGTGGGGGAGAGGGAGGGAGGCAAACCATGAGAGACTCGTGAATGCTGAGAACAAACTGAGGACTGATAGGAGTGTGGGGGAGGGAGGGTGATGGTCATGGAGGAGGGCACTTGTGGGGATGAGCACTGGGTGTTATATGGAACCTAACTTGACAATAAACTATTTTAAAAAAATAATAATAGTAAATGCAATTTGACTAAATAATCCAGTCAAAGATTGTTAGACTTGGATTAAAGACAAAGTGTAAAAAAATCAATTCTATTCTATCTAGTATAGACACACTTTACTAGTATGTCTATACACTAATACTGTTTCCTCTTGCACCTATAACAAATTACTACAAATTTAGTGACATAAAACACAAGTTTATTGTTTCACAATTTATAAGCTCAGAAGTCCAAAATGGTTTTCTGTGCCTAAAACCACGGTGTCAGCAGGGCATTCCTTCTGGAGGTTCTAGGGGGCAATCATTTCCTGACCTCCTCCATGCACTAGTAGAGACTCCCTGATCCCTTGGCTAAAGGCCCTTCCATCTTCAGAACCACCAGTATTAGCATCTTTAAGCCTCTTTCTGACTCAGACTCACTGGCCTCCATGTTTTACTGGTAAGTAGCTATGTGATTATACTGGGCGCATCCCAACAATTAAATATAATATCTCCATATGAAGATCCTTAACTAATCCCATCTGAAAAGTTCCTTTTGCCAATTCAAGAGACACAGGTTTCCAGGTTAGCTGAAGTGTAGCTGCCCTGGAGAATCATTAAACTCAACAGAAACCTGCATGAATGAGAAAGACACTTTATTCTATTAGCTGACTGAGGCTTCAAGAATGTCTACCAGTACATATTCCATTTCTCCCAATTCACCTATAAAGTAGACTCTGATATAACTTAAGGCCCAGGAATAGGTTGTAAATATAGCCGAGATTTCTTCCACACATGTGCCAGCAAAAATTAAGTAGCAAAAATATCAGGTCCATATAATCTTATATAGTGAAATTATAAGCATATACCATTTCCCACATTTACTAGTATAAGTGACATTTATATCATTAAACATGGTGAACATAATTGACTTAAATATATCAGCAGGGAACAAAAATTATACAAAATGGCATTGTGGATTTGAAAAACGACCAAACAGATGTTCTAAAAATAAATACACAATAACTAAAATAAAGGCAGTAATGAAGAAAAGAGATTTATGTACCGGCAGATAAAAAGGAAGAATTATGCATCAAAAGAACAGGAGAATGAAAAGAGTGGGTAAAAAATATGAAGGGTAATCATAGATAGAAATATTATAATGGAACTTCAGAATACCAAAAGATATTAAAACCAACTAGAAAAAAAAAAACAATTACCCACACACTGCCATCAAAATAATGCTGTATATAATTAATTCTAAGCACAGTGAAAGCCAGAGGTCAATTAAATTGTATCTTCGAAGGTTGAAAGAAAATAACACTCAACCTGGAATCCTACACCCAAATAACATATATTTCAAGAATGTAGCAAAATTAAGACATTTTCAGATGAAAAATATCAGAATACTCACCAGCATTCTTTCCTGTTAGAAGATGGAGGAGGGTCAGTATTATTTTGCCTTGCAGACTAAGAAGGTGCTTTGAGACCAAAACAGTAAGCAAGCCATTCCATACGCTCCACACAGTTTTATCCGGGGTAACTTACGGAGAGGGAGGGTGCGGCCAGCAGGTGTGCCTGCGATCCATGTGGGCCCAACATAGTTGTCCTACACAAGTATTTTCTGCTGAGTCCGGCCCATAATCCCCAGCTTTTACAGTGATGGGCATGGTGGTGAAGTCACAGGGTAATTACCTAAAGTGGGGCCTTCTGTGCACCAATCATCTCGGTTAGTTACCTAAAGTGGAGACTTCTGTGCATCACTTTAGGGACAATTGGAACAAGCCTTCCAGAATTCTGATCAGGGCATACATTAACCTCCCTTGGGTGTGGAGCGTGTAGCCCCAGAGGGAGGATGATGCATTGGCATGAATAAGATGGAATCAATGTAGGGGCACCTGGGGACTCCATAGGTTGGGCTTCTGGCTTTGGCTCAGGCCATGATCTGGCAGTTCAGGAGTTTGAGCCCCACATTGGCCTCTGTGCTGACAGCTCATAGCCTGGAACCTGCTTTGGATTCTGTGTTTGTGTCTCTCTCTGCCCACCCCCCCTCATCCTTTCTCTATCTCTCCTCCCCTCCTCTTCCCCCGATCATACTGTCTCTTCCTCTCTCAAATTAAAAAAAAAAAAATTAAAAATGAAAGAAGGAAATAAAGGAAGTTATTCCAGATAAAAGTTCTCAATTGCTAGAAGCAAGTAAGCATAGAAAAGGTGGTTTAAAATGCAGGGAAAAGTAAGCAAACATTGATGGTAATAAATAAAAAAGAATACATGTAGAGTCTCAAAAGTTTTGGAAGTATTTAAATCTTTTAGAACACATTCTCTCTCTCTCTCTCTCTTTTTAATGTTTTTTATTTATTTCTGAGAGAGAGCAAGAGAGACAGCGTGAGCAGGGGAGGGTCAGAGAGAGAGGGAGTCACAGACTGAAACAGGCTCCAGGCTCTGAGCTGGCTGTCAGCACAGAGCCCAATGTAGGGCTCGGACCCAGACCATGAGATCATGACATGAGCCGAAGTCAGACGCTTAACCGACTGAACAACCCAAGCACCCCTAGAACACATTCTCTTATTATAGTGGAATTAAGCTAAATATGTTTACAGAACATTAAAATTAAACTTGATATTTAAAAATATACTTCTAAGGGAGCCTGGGTTGCTCAGTTAGTTAAGCACCTGATTCTTGATTTTGGCTGAGGTAATGATTTCTTGGTTCATGGGATACAGCCCTGATCACCGCTGTTAGTGCAGAGTCTGCTTAGGATTCTCTCTCTCTGTCCTCCCTCCTCAAAATAAATAAATATTAAAAAAAATATATACTTCCTAGTAACAAAAGACATTATAATAGAAATTAGAAGGTAGAGCATCACAACTGAATAATGATGCAAATATCATACCATATAAGAAAATTATTAAAGCAGATTAAAGTAATATGGGAAAAGTCATAGCCTTAAATCCATATTTAAAAAAAATAAGAGATGGAAATTAAAGAACTAAGCATCCGTTGAAAGATATTAGTAAAATAACAGCAGAATAAGCCCGAAATGATAGTAGAGCCTGCAAAACAGGAAATAAAAAATAATGGCAGAAATCGATGAAATAAGTGAAAAATGAACATACAGAATATAGAGAGAAAACTAAGCCAAAAGTTGGTCTGGCAGAAAGACTAATAAAAGTGGTACAGCTGAAGTGAGATTAAGTCAAGGAAAAAAGAAAGTCACATATAACCAATATCAGATGGGGTTAATATTAAACTTATAAGAAAAGGTTGTTAGCAAGATAATTCATATTTTTAAATTTATAGAAAAAATGAGAAACAGTAAATTGGAATATTACTACCATTAATGAAAAAGAATCACTGGTTTAACATCTTCCCACAAAGAAAACTCCAGGGCCATATGGTTTCACTGACAAGTCCTAACAAACATTGACAGAAGAAATGATTCCAATCCTATGTGAATCCTTCCAGAGAAGAAAAAAAATTAATAGACAACACATTCTGATACATTTTCTGAGGCTATTATAACTATGCCTTTGTTTTAAGTGGAAAAAAAGGAAAACTAGAGTCCAACTTCATTTTCGAACATGATTGTTAAACTCATAAGCCAAGAATTCAGGAATATGTAGAAAAGATAATATACTATGACAAAGTGTGTTTTGTCCCAGAGGAGCACTAATTTAACATAAAAAAGTCATTAGATTGATATTAGAAAACAACTAAATGTGGGTCACCTGGGTGGTTCAGTCGGGTAAGTAGCTAATTTGATTTCTGTTCAGGTCATGATCTTACGGTTTCTGGGATCCAGTCCCGCGTTGGGCTCTGTGCTGATAGCAGGTAGCCTGCGTGGGATTCTCTCTCTCCTTCTCTCTCTGCCCCTCTACCTTCTAATGCCCACATGCTCTCTCTCTCTCTCAAAATAAACATTAAATAAGAAAATAATTGAATATATTTCACCACAAAAACAGGTTAAAAAAGATAAAATTCATAGAATTGTCTCTATACATGTGGACAAAACTTTGATAAAATTAACCTCCATGTTAACAACTGTAAAGAAACTAGAGAGAGGAAAAAGGAAATTCCCTCTATCTGATAAAGGATATATATAATATAATTTAGAGCAACATTAAAAGTTTAACATTTTTGTAATGTTGAAGGTTTGTCCTTTATGACAGGGATCAAGATCTCCCGTGCAACATTGTATTTCAGGTGCGAGGCAGAGGAAGAAGTAAATAAAGCAATGGAAAATAATGACAACTGGAAATGAAATAAAACTGTTATTATTTGTGGATTATATTATTGTATAAAAAAAATCCAAAGGAATCTACAGATACATGATTAGGCTTGATAAAAATTTAGCAAGTTTGCTGAATTCAAAAATTTTAAAAAATAAATTAATATACAAATATCCACCAGTAACACTTAGAAGATGAAATTTCAGAAATAAAACATTTTCAAGAGTGTCAATATATATCTTAAGAAAATAGGCAACATCTCTATGTAGAAAAATTATAAAACTTTTATACATTTTATAAATGTATATTTATAAGAAAATAAGAAAACCTAAAAAAGTGGAAATCCATAAATTAATAAATTGGAAAACACATTATCGTAAAATTGGCTGTTCTTCTTAGAATGATTTATAGACTCAGCCCCTATCAAAATTCCAACAGGGATTTTGTGGAATTTGACAAACTAATTCTAAAAAGTTAATTGAAATGCAAAGGGTCAATTGTATCTATGACCCTCTTGAAGAAGAAGAAACAGGTGAGAAGACATGCTTTATTAGATATTTCTTTAAAACTATTAAATTATAAATCCATAATATTATTGTTGCATGTAGACATAAAGACTTAGGAAAAAATAAAGTTAATTAAAATAAAGTTTAACTTAATTTAAAAAGGTTAGAAACAAAGCCATTGCCTATGTATGACTCATTCATAAGACTAATAGTGAAAACACAAGCTTTTCAAAGTAACATGTTTGGATAAGAATATTACAAAATAAAAATATATTGTTGTATGCCTAGTTTACACCATGCACAAAATTAACTCCAGGTGGGTTAGAAACTTAACTCTGAAAGTTAAGCTATAGAAAAGAAAAGAAACAAATATCTTCATGATCTTATTAAGATTTCTTAAAGACAGCACAAAATGTGTTAATATGAAAGGGACCAATGGACACATTTGACAATATTGAAATCAAGAATTTCTATTCCCTAAAAAATATCCTACCCTAAGAATTAGAAGAAGAGTCACAAAATAGCAGAAGATATGTAACACATATCAGATAAGGGTTAGCATAAAAAATATTGTACATTAAACCACAAATCATTTTGAAAAGAAGTATAATTCAGTTCAATAAAAAAAAAAAATAGGAGCAAGATTTGAACAGCTACTTCTACATGGTATTGATGTTAGTGCCCAGGACAGTCTTAATGTATGTCACCTATCATGATTTAATAATGTATCTTTTACTTTCAAGAGCATCCTAATACAGTCACTAGATAATATGGTCACCATATCTTTCAATTTTTCTATTCTCAAACCTATCATTTACCCCTAACTTCTGAGCTCTCTAAAGCCTTTAATTTGAGAACCTCACTGCAGGTAACGCAGAATGAGTCTTCTTGCTTCTACTGGGCTTGTCCATCTGCAGACTTCAGCTTCCTGTGTTTTGACTTTCCCATTTCACAAAATGCTATCATATGTCTGTCTCCTTTTCTCTTTATCTTTGTGAGTTTATAATACTTTATTTCCTTGCCATCATCTCAAGGACGGAAGAGAATCCAAAATAAGTGATCCATCATACAATGCCATACTTTACTCAAAGTACTCATTTACTCTTCTTATTCAACTAGGCATTTAAATGCCTAGTTGAAACAATATCCACTTTCGAACTCTTTCATGATGAAACAGAAGATGGTGATATCTTTCCTTGAGAAACAAGATTTTGTGCTTCATCTCTATAAATGTACTTTTCTTTTTGCATATTTGATATCATATACCTGTTGACCTTATAGCTTAATTGCTTTTGAAAAAATTTTTTTTCAGAATTATATTGATCCACTGAGCCTACGTGTGACATTTATACCTTGAATAGGAATTGATGCCCATAAAACAGAAACCTGTGCCACATTAACAAAAGTGTTGGAATTTTGATTATGAGCCTAATGTATAAACTGAGGTCTGCTTAGTTTATTATAGTGTCTATAGTTGAGATCTGTTTTAGGGTTCACAAAAAAATGTGCTATTTGCAATCTTTCTCTCCTTATCCTGATTTTTACTGAGAATAGCATTAAAGACAGGAACCTAATTAATTTCATAAAAGCTACTTTTTCTTTGAGGCCATCAGTCCAGAATCCAGGGATACATAATAATTTGCTGAAATTATTTTGATTGTTAACTGAGAAAAGACAAAAGCCATGTTTTAATTATTCAGATCTCTGACACCAAATAAGGGCTCCATAAATGTTTATATTTGAGTAGATATTTAATGTGACTCTTTTCAGGTTCTCTCGTTGAAAAGAAAGACATATGTCAGTTTAACTGAAGTTGATATAATGATGCTGTTCTATTTCCTCTCCCCGTTTTTATCACCTTGGTAATAGATGACTTGCCTAAAGAGAAACGTAACTGTATCACAGCATTTCCCTTAGCTTTGTGCAGGGTGTATCTGTACGATGAAAACCTTTTCGTAAACTGATGAGCTTCTTAGATGATGACAATTTCAAAATACATTCTTTTTCTTGAGAAAAATAAAACATTTCCAATTGCTACGTACTTCATTTCTATTTTTACTGGCATAATAGAAGGATCATGAGAAAGTGTCATTGATGAGGGAAACATAATTGCTTTCTATATACTGACATTATATTCTGAGATTCAAACAGTCCTGAGCCTTAAATTGCAGTACCTGAGCTCACAAAATGAAAGTACATCTGTTTCTGATAATTTCACAGCAGTCTGTATCTGTGAGGAAATTTTCTCATAGAGTCTCTGTGAGGCAGGCCAAGAGTAAGATGAGCATCTTTACTTGAAATCTGCTGAAACTGAGAAAGAGGAAATTTAAATAACATGACTAAAATTGCTTTGCCTATGATGGGGCTGAAATTAGAATGCAGATCTCTCAATTCACTGGGCCTGGGAGGAATCCAAGTGCAATGACAGAAAATAGCTCTTGCCAACTTCACAGTAGCTCTGACTGTGGAGTGTGCAAGGAACCCAGCCCCTTTCGTTGTGATTCCCCCAGAGGGAGCAGGACTTAAACATACAATCTCCACTTTTCCTTGGATAATTTCTATTTGTATAGAGTGAACAAATGGCAGTGACCTATAAGGACACTACCGGTGTGGTGCTAGGGGTAGCAGATAAGAACACTGGGTTAGTGTGTGTCTAAGTGGAAGTGATCAAAGATGTAAAGAAGGATACTCTAGGCAAACACCCTGACTCTTATACTAACTACATACATTTAAAAGAAAATAGTATGAATTACATTAATGCTTGAAAGTTTACCAATTACTTTTTACATACATCAACTTATTTCATACAATCTTCAAAATATTCCTATGTGGCAGGTATTACCATTTCTCATTTTATTTAAATGAATAGTTGGACTCAGAGAACCTAATAACTTCCTCATGATCATTCAGCCATTGAATAGTGAAAAAAGTAAGAGTAACAATGTTAATAGAGATTTTAAATTTTCATCTTTTATTTATTCTACTTTTTGCAATAGGAAAGGGCAAAGAGGGAAGTACCAGTAATTGTGGCTTACAGCGATGTGCGAACTTCAGGCAAAATATGATAGCTCAGTACATCTTCAATGCTAAGAATCAAGACAAGAGTCAAGCCTACAAGTACAAAAAATTCAGAGTCATCCTTACCAGCTCTGAAAAATTCTAGATCATCTCAGTATGTATCTATTTGGAAAGATCTTAATTACCAACTGCTTCAATGACTTCCAAACTTAGTATCAAGCTAAGTTGGGTGTCACGATTAAAAGTACAGAAAATTCAGAGTCATCCTTACCAGCCCAGACAGATCCTAGATCATCCCAATATGTATATATTTGGAGAGCTCTTAATTACTAATTGCTCCAATGACTTTCAAGTGTAGGAGTTCTAACTAAAACTTGCTGAGTAATCACTTCATCTTTGAGACTCAGCACTCCCTAATGTATGATGTGCTTCTTAAATGATGAAAATGAAGACTTCAAGGAGGAGAAAACTTGTGAAAGCACATGAGAGAAAAAGGTTGTGGACCCATCTAGGTAAACTCCAAAAGCTCCAACACAGGCACAGAAAGGAGACCCCAAAATGTCAATGAAGCAAATAGGTGGATCTTCAATGAATACATAGAGATAAATGAGTATTTACGAACTATAGAAATGATCCCTGAAAGTATAGTCTTAAATGAGTATTTACATCATAGAGACATTATATTCAGGAACTACACTGTTAGCTATACTATTAGGATTAAATATTCACACAGATTTAATATCTACCATTTTTATAGGGCAAAATTTGTTGCATATTTCTGGGCTAATTAAGTATTGAGATATTTTAACTTTTCTATCTCCCATCTTCAAATTTTGTACAGGTCTATTCTTCCTGACCCTTGTTACACATTACATTTTTTCTAGTGTTTTCCCTCTCTAAATAATAAGCTACTACATTTCAAGCTCTGGGCATTTTTCTGGACAGTTTTATATAATTTCTCATTTAATCATCACCCTAATCTAGCAAGTTATTCTCATTTTACAGACAAGATTTTGAATCTCCAACAGAGTTAACTAACTTGTTCCATGTAACATGGTAGTAAAATGCAGATCTAGGATTTCAATCCAGAATTAAAACCCTTGAAGGAAAGCCAGTATCTTTTGTGTTTCTTCCATATCAGCAGTACCTACATCAGCATGTGCACTGGAATCACCTGAAAAACTTAGAAACAGTTTCCTGCTTCATACCCTCTGGACATTCTGATTTCAGTTGGTCTAAGATGGAACATCAGTCTACATTTTTAACAAATCTTTTGGCATGATTCTTACATAGCCATTTGAAAGATGTGTTATTTAGGGTCACCATATCAATGTCTTCCATACAATAGGGAATAAAATATATTTTTTACATTTTGAAGTAAATTCCATATATCAACTTGATGCTTCTTTGTGTTTCATGAAATTTAAAGGTTATTTTGATGATGGAACACGACACACTGACACCTGTGTAGATGAAAGACAGAGCCCTTAGTTACTTACAGTTCCAGAAGAGAAACAGGGCCACACAGGGGATTGAACGGAAAAAGAAAACGGCAAGCTGGAGCTGTGGGAACAGTTGATATTGGCAAGTGGGGTGGGTTGCTAGGCTTCCAAGGGTTCCTGGTGGACTGGGTAATTTGAATAATTTTGCAGGCATGGGGCATAGGAGCTATACGTAGTTGTATGGTACTTGGCCATAGGTTAATTAAGAAGAATGCGGAGTAACCTGGAATGTGAAAGCCAGATAAAAGAAGTGGTTGGGGGTATGGATTTAATTGGGTTCTCAAAAAGGGGAACAAACCGGCCTCTAGCCAAGACCTCAAAAATGGGTAGAGACAGCACAATCAAAAGCAAATAAATGGGGATGCCTGGGTGGCTCAGTCAGACATCCGACTCTTGATTTTGGCTTAGGTCATGATTTCACGGTTTATGGGGAATTCTCTCTCTCTCTCTCTCTCTCCCTCTCCCACTCTCTTTTTCTTTCTCTCTTTTTAGTTCTATTTCAAGATTGATTTCAAACTTCCAATTTACAATTATAGCTAGTGAAATCCTCACTTACATGCTTCTGGTTTCCCAATATAAGGTGATGAAATAGGTGAGTTATCCCATCTGGAAGTTTTTGGCTCCTCCTTCTAACTCCACTGAATTCTTATTCTCTGTGCTAGGTTTTGAATTTATTATCTGTCTGGGAGTTAACCTCAGCACTTTGCCTTGCTTGGCAAATTGAAAAAAAAATCATAAATGTATTCAGAAACACAGGCATAACAGAAAAAAGCACTTACAGAAGGCATTGTGTGTTGTAGAACACTGTGATAAAGGCTTGAGGTTTAAATCAAAAGAAGTGTAAATTGCTGCAGCAATAACAATTTAACAATAATCATTAGACACTGCTGCTTCCAAGCTTCTTGGGCAACTTCACAATGTTGTCCAAGCATTGGCTGTTTTTCCAGGAACTGCCTCCTCCCCGTGTTTGTTCATTTCTAATGCAGAGGGGCTTAGTTATCTCTTTTGTTTCTTGGGTTTCTTCCTAATCCTCTTCCCAGGGTCTCATATTCCACTCTATGTACTTTATCCGGGTATTTTCCTAAAGAGAGAAGGTTTCTACTGGTGCCAGCTATTAATATTAATATTTATTTTTACTCTGCTACTGAAGACATTTTCCTTCTCATGGGAAATCCCCTTTTCACTGAAAGATGTCATGTAAGGTCCTTTACGTAAATTATCTCCCTACGTAGGTTTTGATAGTATTGTTTTCCATAATAATTATAAAATAGTTATCCTGATCTCTACTCAATAGCCTCTGGGAATAAAATAGACTGTCTAGAGCATGAGTATTGTCCTATTTACTTTCACCAGTAAATTCCTTGTATGCTGGAGAACAAAATGTCTTAAAATTGATTTAATTGAATTCTTTTTCATAATGTAGGGCCAGAAGTAGATAATGACTCAAAAAAATCGAATTATATAATTAGAAGTTCTAATTAGTATAAAATAATTGCTAAAGTGGGGATGGGCAAAAAGTAAGCAACATACAAAGTTGTTTCATTTTGCTTGGGAAAAATATAGAATCCTTTTCTTAAACTTCTCCTCTTCTGAGCCTCACCATTTTGGAATGTACCGGCGATCAGTTCTTACCTCACTCTGTCTGCCCCATACTCATGCCGATGTTTCCCAAAGAAATCTCAGCCTCATCGCTCCCCTGAACCCTGCCCACTCCATGGTTCTCTTTGGGCTCCTGATAAGCGCTTAAAGCAAACATGGCCAAGGCAAAACTCTTGATTTTCTCTTCCAAAAATCTTCCTCAAACATTGTATCACTACCAGTCACTAGATTGAACTAGTTCCTTGCTTTTGCTTGCATTCTTCCAAGCCATCAGCAAATCATATTGGTTTTGCCTTCAAAATACGTTCTGAATTTGTTCATGTCTCACTAGTCCAGGTTGCCGTTAACTTTGCCTCTACTACTGCAATAGGTTCCTAATGCTTTACTTGCCTTTTCCATTCTTGCTCCTCTACAATCTCCACTCAGCTGTGAGAGTAGACATTTACAAAATATGTCATATCAACAGGGCACCTGGGTGGGTCAGTAGGTTAGGCATCTGACTCTTGATTTCAACTCAGGCCATGATCTCTAGGTAATGGGACTGGGCCCCCCATAGGATTCTGCACCGCACTAAGCATGGAGCCTGCTTGCGATTCTCTGTCTCTCTCTATACTCCTCTGCCCCCCTCATATATCTTCTCTGTCTCTCTGTCTCTCTCTCTCAAATAAAAAAATTTAAAAGATGTCACATCAAGACATTTTCCATGCAAAACCTTCTAATACCTTCCTTTTCGCATATTGAAAAATGTGGAAATGTTCTTCATAATCTGCAGCTCTATATAATCTAGCCTCTGATCTCTCTTTGACTTCACCTTTGACCTCTCATCCTGGCTTCCTTAGTTCCAATCTCACTAAGCTTCATTTAATTCTTTGAATATTGCAGTTTTTCCCTCCTGGGGACTTTATGATTCTTGAAACTTTGACCTACCGTAATCTTCCCAAACCATTTATTTTCATAAAAACAGGCATTACTGCTTGAATTCATCCCTTCTTCTTTCCTTCCTCTCTTCTTCCTTTCTTCTCAGTCTCTCTCTCTCTTTCCTCTCTCCCTCCCTCTGTGCCTTCTCCCTCCTTTTATGTGATTTATTGTATTTCTTCCACTAACCTGTACACATCATGATGGCATGGACTTTTTGTATTTTTTTCTATTATAAATATAATGTATATAAAAACACCTACCTGGGGGCGCCTGGGTGTCTTAGTCGGTTAAGTGTCCAACTTTCGCTTAGGTCATGATCTCGCAGTTCGTGGGTTCGAGCCCTGCGTCGGGCTCTGTGCTGACTGCCAGCTCAGAGCCTGGAGCCTATTTCAGAGTCTGTGACTCCCTCTCTCTCTGACCCTCCCCTGCTCACGCTCTCTCTCTCTCTCTCTCTCCCCTAGAAATAAATAATAAAAATATTAAAAAAAAGAAAGAAAAACACTTACCTGTATGAAATGCTGAATAAATCATTGTTAAATGAATAAATGGATAAATAAATTTGTTTCACAAATCAGAAACAGAAATGTTGAGAAAATGAGAGATGTTGAGGAATAAATGTATAGATAATTAATTCTTAAAAAATAATTCTATGCTGATAGTCTATAAGGTAACCATAACAAGCAGTATTTATTGAGTATTTAATATTCTTCTAGCAATTGAGCTAAGTATTTTGTGGACATATTTCCCTTATGTCTCCTAACAACCCACTGAAGGAATGTTCTTCCTTTACCTATATTACAAATGAGCATCCTGAGGTTAAGTGACTCATAGTCTTATGGTCACAGAATTCATATGATGGAGTCAGGCCTTCAATTGATTCATATTGCAAAGCCCATGCTTGCAATTACTGTATTATATCAATATAACATGGTAATTCTTTTAAAGCTAGACTATCACAACTTGTCTATACTAACTGCAGGTACTGGGTTTCAATTCTGTGACAGAATCTAAAGATCCTGAGGAAGAGCGCATGGATGTACTATAAGCAGCGTAACGGTGGTGGGAAGGAGACATTACTGGGTTAGGGACCAAAGTTACCCTGGTTTTATGTAGGCTGCTCTATTGTATTATAAACTGTTTTTAGGTCAAAGCATACCATCCAGGAGGAGCTACCACTGGAACAAATACTGAAAAAAATTTAATGTTTGCATGATGATTTTCATTTGTCAATCAACGCTTAAATTTATGCATAAGTTAATGCTATTCATATCTTACATAGCTGTTGAAGGACAAAAGCATACTAAGCTTACAGTTTCGACAAATCACTTTAAATCCTTACTTCCAAACATCATTTTGTTTGTATCTTGACTGATACATGGAAGATATATAATTTGTTTCATTGCTGTTATTTTAAAATTGACTCTAGTCTAAAGAATCATGACAAGAGATTAATGTTTCTTATAAACAGCCAAAAGAATATGTCTGTGGTAGCAAAACAGCCAGATGTAAAGTGGAAAATTCAGTCATGTGATAGTTTCCTCACAGAATGCCAAACATCTGGAGGTTTGGGGAGAACTTCACAATTACCTAAATATTTCATTTCTTATCTGGATGTTTATTTTCTTGTAGCTGCAGTTTCATTTGGCACATTGTCAGTAAGTAAGGGGCACAGTGGGGGAGTGTTGGATTCTAAAGAAAAAAAATTTTTTTCCCAAAGAACTGTTTAAGACATTATTTTAAATTTTCTTATACATTCTGGTTGGATCAAAGGCATTTCTTAAGTTTGTCTGCATTTTACATAGGACACTCCTAAATCATGAATCTTTAGATTTGCCTTTGTTTTATATAGTGAGAAACATAGTGCAAAGAGAACTGAAAAGCTGTAATGACACAACAAAGCTTTTCTCCTTGTTAAACTTCCATTAATTCATCATTAATCCAGTTACAATGATATATGCAAAATATGTATATTAAAAATACCAGGGAGGTGCCTGGGTGTCTCAGTTGATTGAGCATCCAACTTTGGCTCTGGTCATGATCTCATGGTTGGTGAGATCAAACCCCACATTGGGCTCTCCACTGTCAGCAAAGAGCTGGCTTTGGATCCTCTGTCCCCCCACTCTTTTCCTCTCCCCTACTCGCATGAACTTTCTCTCTCAAAATGAATAAAACAGTAAAACAAAAATACCAGGAGGAAATAAGCTAAATATAGCTGTTTTTAGAATCCTTAGGATTTGGCTTTTCTTTTTAAAATTTTTTCAGTTTTCTGTAAAGATCAATATTATTTTAAAAAATAAAGTTAACTTAGTCTTTCAGCTGAACACAAATATTTATCAATTTATTTTTCAGAAAACAAAAAGCACTCTTGTCTTTTCAAAATCACATTTCAACTTGGCTGTGTCATCAACATGGTTCCTATGAACAAGAGTGGGAGCAAGGGGAGCCTCCTAATAATTAGAGTGCACTGATTGATGTTTTACCAGGGAAACAGTGTAATGTAGTTATTTCTCACTAATAAAGCAGGCATATTTAGGAGCATCAGACTCTCAAAGTACTCCATGGGCAAATTACCCAGGAATTCTATATTAAAAGACTTTCTTAAGAAAATGAAAGAATTGCCATGAGCAAGCTCCAGTAACACAATCAGCATTTGGTATTTAAATAATTTCTATGAGACCAGTCATAAATGTTTCTCTCACTCATAAAAGTGAATTGTGGTGGTTCTAAATGTTTTGGGGAATAAAGAAAATAATGAAAAATATAAGAAACATCCGTAAAAGGCCTACCAGAAATTCAGACACCTAAATACACAATCGAATCTCGGCACCTGGGTGGCTCAGTCAGTTAAGTATTCAGCTATTGATTTTGGCCCAAGTCATGATCTCACCTTTCCTGGGTTCAAACCCCTCATTGGGTTCTACACTGACAGTATGGAGCCTGCTTTGTATCCTCTGTCTCCCTCTTTCTCTGCCTCACCTCCTCTTGTGTCTCACTCTCTCTCTCAAAAATAAACATTTAAAAGTAATAAATAAATACACAATTAAATAGAATTAACAAACATAATTGACAGAATTTTCTATCTTCTTTTTTTTCTAATTCTTAAGCCCAAAGCTTTTAGCCATTTACTCTACTAAATACTAGCAAAATAATGCCTCATTTTAAGAAACGTTGCATATTTTCACACTCTGGGAAGAGATGTCATTTAATAAACTGTTTAATGACTTTCAGTTTAATGGTCCTATGGTAGTAATAAGAGTACACCCAATAGTAAATCAATGAAAAAACAAGATCATCAGAACAGGCTACCTATAAATCCTAAATCACCTACAGTAATCAGTAAATTCACTTCATGCAGCAAATTAAGCAACTATATAATAAAGAAAACTAGAGAAAATGTGATTATATTTGGCTTGTATGTTATTCTATTCAGAATGCCTTAACAAAATACCATACACTGGGGAGATTAAAAAAAACAGAGATTTGTTTTCTTCTAGTTCTGGAGGCTGGAAGTCTGAGGTCAGAGTGCAGTGCGGTTTGGTTCTGGTGAATTTGCAGGTGGTCACCTTCTAGCGGTGTGTTCTCATGGCCTTTCCTGTGTATGCACTTTGAGAGACAGAGTGACCTGTCTCTCGTCCCTTTCCTATAAGGTCGCCAGTCCTATTGGTTTAGGGCCCTACCCTTATTACCACAAATTAACCTTAATTATCTTCAAAGATCTTTTCTCCAAATACAGTCACATTGGGGCTAAAGGCTTCAATATATGAATTGCAGTAGAGAGGGCAAAATTTAGTCCATAGCAGCTTGTTTGGTGTGCATGTGTGTGTCTGTGTCTGCATGTGTGCGTATGTTGATATGTTCGGGGTAGGAGATTTGAGAAAGTGCTTAAAGACCTAATATTTCTAGAATGTTTATAGTAGAATTTTACAGAATAAGTAAAAATGTTAAGCTTTTACTAAGATGTTTATAATACCAGTTGGTAAGTTTTGCCATCAATTAGTGGACTAACATAACTCTATTACTCATGGTATTAATAGTATGGTTTGAGCAATCTGCATGTAGTCAAATAGCAAACTTAGGTCTAAAGTCAAAGCATAGGTCTTGTGTCTTAAAGTTTCTTTCTTTTCACAGAAATTCTCTCTATCTCTGAACTTAACTTTCCTAAAAACTTTTAAGAACATTTAAGGCTTTTTCTTCACCATACACTTCAATGGAAAAGAATAAATGGATAAAAATATTAATGAGTGAATCCAACAGTGATTCACAGATTTCTCAAAGACAGTGAACTCCTCTGTATTTTTCCTTTGTGACATATAATTTTTTTAATATTATAATACTGCAAATGACAGTCCAGATACTGGTAATGAGTTCTCCAGTATTTTAAGAAAGAAAATGCCTCATCAAGCAGGCAAAGGTAATTTATGTTATGCTGACAATGAAAAATAAGAACTCAAAATTTAAAAATACCATTTTCAACAGCATCCAGAATATAAAATACTTAGGAATACAATTGATGAAAGATACATACATAAGGCCTAACCACAAAAATTTGCTGAAATAAATTAAATTAAAAGCTGCAATAAATTAAAAGAAAATTTAAATAAATGAAGAAATATACCAAGTATATGGCTGAGAATACTCAATATTTTTAAGACGTATATTCTCCCCCAAGTTGATCTATAGATTCAATGCAATCCTAATCAAAATCCCAGAGGCCATTTTCTTATTTTTTTAGAAATTGACAAGCCAGTGCTAAAATTTACATATAAATGAAAGGTCTCAAATAGTCAAAACAACTTTGTAAAATAATAGAGTTAGGGAGATACAATATCTGATTTCAAGAAAAACTGTGAAGCTATAGTAATTAAGACAATGTATTAGTACGTAGATAGATCAATAGATCAATGGAATAGAATAAAAAATCCAGAAATAGGTCTACACATACATGGTCCTTTGACAAAAAGGCCTAGGCAATTCAATAAGAAAAAGAATCTTTTAATGGGTGACAATACAGCTTGACTCTGCCTCGCCATAAACAAAAATTAATCTATATGTTATTATAAACCCTAAATGATAAACTCCATCAAAATTAAAAAAAAAAACACATTTGCTCTTCAAAAGAAACTATTGCCAAAATGAAAAAGCAAGGTACAGAATAGGAGGCAATATTTACAAAAGTGATTTTTAACTAAGCGCTTGTAGTCAAAATAGAGAAAGAAATTTCAATTGTCAACAAAAAGAAAATAAACAAACCAATTCAAAAAGGGCAAAATATTTTGATAGACATTTCGGCAAAGCAGATGTAAAGATGGGAAATAAACACATGAAGAGATGCTGTTAAGAAAATGCAAAAACCTTAATACTATATCAGGACATACTCACCAGAAAGGCTAAAATGAAAAACGTATCGTATCAAATGTTGGTGACTTTATGGAACATCTGGAAGTCTATATTCTACCACTGGGAATATAATTTGGAATATTGACTTTAAAAAACACTTTGACAGTTTCCTAAAAAGTTAAACATATACTGCCTATATGATGCAGCCATATACTCCTAGATATTGAAAAGAGAGAAATTAAAATATATTTCTAAACAAAAACTTGTACACAAATGTTCAAGGAAACTTCCTTTGTAATTCCTCAAAACTAAAAACAATCTAATGTCCATGAACAGAAAAACAAGTTGTGGTGTACCCGTACAATAAAAAGGAATAAACTATTAATGCACAAAACAAAATGAAACAATTTTAAAATAGTTATGCTGAGTGACATAAGCCAGACCCCACCTCAAAATAGAGGATACATATATCTGATTCCATTTATATAAAATTCTAGAAGAAGCAAACTAATCTACAGTGACAGAAAGCAGACCAGTTGTTGCTTGGAGAGGGAGAATCATGAAGGTCACAAGGAAAATTTGGGGAATGGTGGATATATTCATTATCTTGATTGTGTTTGATACCTATGTCAAAAGTTATCAAAAATACATGTTGAATAAGTGCACTTTAATAGATGTCAATTAGATCTCAATGACGCTATAAACAAACAAGCAAAAGCAAACTTACAGAAATAGAAGTCAGGATAATTGTTACCCTTGGTAAGTGTATAGAGTCAATGAAAGAAGGAGAGGCTTCTGGGCTTCTAGTAAGGCTCTGTGTTTTGATCTGGATGCTGATGGCACACATGTGTTCACTTTCTGAAATTTAGCTGACACATATGATATGTATACTTTGCTAAATGCATGTTTTTCTTCTTTAAACATTTTACGTTAAAGTAAATATGAAGAGAAATTTCTGCCTTCTCAGTGTAGACAGGATCCACATGAAATATACCAAGTAACCTTTTAAAAAGACAAGATGAATTACAGATGAGAGCAAAACTAAAGAGAAATACAAAGTACATCCACTAATATTTAAATCATGCTTTACTGAAACATAGCAAAGAAATTTGTCTCAAACTCCTGACTTTATAGGAAACTTCATCTCATTTTATCATTGAATCTTTTTCAGAAACATTATTTTCCTTATATTCCCTCCCTCTAAGATTCTTTTTCAAAGCAGATTTTTCAGAAGTATTTTTTCAGGAGCATGGTAAGGAAAATGAAAATGTTCCACAGGCAAAAGCATGGGCATGTTGTGCTATCCCAAATTAAACTGTTTTCCTTCCTGCAGGATTTATAGGTAGGCTTTAAGCGTGTTAAAATGTGCCATGAATCCCATATAAGGCATATATAATATTTGCAAACTTATATGTCCACAGAACATCCTTTTTGAACATCTTTCTAAAGGACTAATATTTCAAGGAATATACAGTGTGTTTCTAGACATGCAATACCAACTGTGGTTGTTTACTACTGTAGTTAAACTGTGTGTTGCCAAATTAGACCATCTGTGTTTGAATCCTGTCTCTGCTGCTTTTTCTCTTGTGTGACCTCGAAAGCTGTAACTTATCTCTCAAAATAAGATGAGAAAAGAAATATGGTTGTTGTGGGGATAAAATGACTAAAGATATGCAAAGCATTTAGAACAGCCCCTGATACATAGTAAGTGTTCAAAAGAGCTAACTATTAATATTATTAAGAAACATTGTCCAGGTCAGAACCACAAGGTAGAGATCATGTTCCGCTATTGGTCTTGCCTGGAATTTAAGGTCAATTTTACTGCTTATCAGTAAGTCAAAAATCTGGTAATAGAATTACGTGAGATGTAAATGTTTCCCCTAACAACAAAATGGATAATATGTGAGGTGAAGGATGTGTTAACTAACTTATTGTGGCAATCATTTCTCAATACATACATGTATGAGATCATCACACCGTACATCTTAAACTTACACAATCTCAATAAAACTGTAAGTGAAACAGAATAATCACTAGTTTAGGCAGTCATTACAGAGACTGAATGACTTGATATAAATAAAGTGTCCAGTCTTAACCCTCTAAAAAATGAAGAATTACATGAGAAGTTATAACAAGCATGCGTGATTAGATTATAAATTCCTTGAGGGCAGAGACCACATCTGACCATCATCCTCCTTTGTGAAGACTAGAGTTAAGCTAATTCAGTCTACACACTTTAGGAACTTGGGATTCAGCAGTCTTATTAGCATGCAGGAATCAGACACTCCCTTATAACTGTGAAAAGGATTTTGAGCCAAGATGACCAACTCCCTGGATCAGCAAGACAAAGACATGTCAACAAAAGATGATAGAAGACTGCTTTTAAGGGCATTTTGTTTAGGTGATGTGTATGGAGTCCTTAAATCCGGATTCCTTTCATGAGATCTTCACATTAGAAGACAGTTGACATTAAAAAGGGCGAGAAGACCAGGGACATTGAAATCATGTTAGCAAAACTGAGGATTGGACTCAAATTACTCTCATGCCTGATTTTCCTGATGCCAATGTGATAAGAAAATAAGGGTTATATATTTATCCACCAAAGTGCCCAGATGTATTTGCACATAGTAGGTGTTAATGAATCTATTTTTTGAGCATGTAGTGTCATCATAAAGTGCAGTTACAGCTGTAGAACTGACACTCTCACTCTTCCACTCAAGCTGTGGAAAAAGGAGAAAACAATAAAGGAAACAAGATATGGTAAATGGGTAGAGCAGAAAGAAAAGAAGAATCACCAATCAGGCAAAGCAGAGTTAATGCACAACAAAGAAATGTGCCTTATATTGCAAAGGACTGAGGTACAAGAGAGAATAAACAGTGTTCACCCTCCAGGACTTCTTCAAAGGTTAAGTTGTGTGAGGAAAGTGCTCTGAAACCAACGGTATGAAAACCACTTAAATGCAAAATCTCACCACAGCTGCAGGCTGCATTGTGAGGCTTCTATTTTTAGCTCATATTCATGCTGCTCCTGGTCAGAGTAGGGGACGTCTGTGGAGAGAGGAATGAATCGCTTGCAGCAAGACCAGCTTTGATGAGTAATTACTTGTGTTATAATGTGCAGTCAGGGCTAGCTTCATTCCACAGACTGAAAACTAAAACACCCAGGAAGTAATCATGGATAAGGTCCATGGTGACTGCAATGGCTTCCAGCACTAATGATAGTTGGCAGTGCTGCCAGGAAGATCAAGAACTAATTGATTTGTTGTGAACTCCAATAAAGTTAGCACCAAGGTTGGTGTTATACAACGCAGTTACATTTTCAAAGCACCTTATAATCAGTAATTATTCTTTTCCCAATATTCCACGGAAGTAAAAAATACTTCTCCTTGTAATTCTAACGTTATCTTTTTTTAAAAAATGTTTATTTATTAAAAGAGAGAGTGAGAGTGTTGTGCATGAGTGGAGGAGAAACAGAGAGAAAGGGGAGAGAGATCCAAGCAGGCTCTTCACTGGCAGCATAGAGCCAGACACGATGCTCGATTTCATGACCTCAAGATCATGACCTGAGCCAAAATCAAGAGTTGGAGGCTTAACTGACTGAGCCACTCAAGAGCCCCATAATGTTATCTTTTTGACTTTATATTTCTAAATCCTAGACTTTTTACTAAGTACAAAAACTCTTTCACAAATTTTATGGTTCAAGAATTAGAATAAGTAGGTGCGCCTGGGTAGCTTAGTCGGTTAAGCGTCCGACTTTCGCTTAGGTCATGATCTCGCGGTTTGTGGGTTCGAGCCCCGCGTCGGGCTCTGTGCTGACTGCCAGCTCAGAGCCTGGAGCCTCTTTCAGTCTGTGACTCCCTCTCTCTCTGACCCTCCCCTGCTCACGCTGTCTCTCTCTCTCCTGGAAATAAATAAAAAACATTAAAAAAAAAAAAAAGAATTAGAATAAGTAAAATTTTCCTGTTTTTATTTACTTAAAACTTTTTTCTGATGCAGGCACAAGGTTTCTTTCTTTTTCTACTTTTCTATAACTCAGTGGTTCCAGCACTTGACCAGCCATAATTATATACTATATGTAATATATTTATATATATACACACATATACATGTTTATGCATATATATCATATATATACACACACATATACATGTACACATATATATGTGTGTATATGTGTTATTAAGCCATGATGCCATGCTGTTATGCCATCATTATTTCCATTATTATTAATGAATATTGTTATGCATTTATCCATAAAGAAAGCTATATATGTATATAGGTATATGTGTGTATATATATATGAATATGTACAGTATATATATGCATATATGTATATGTTGCTGAGGTGTTGCTTGCAATTTATTTTTCTTTCTAATCTTTTTATAATATGCATAACGTAGTAATGCATACCTCCATAGTATTATGCTTAGTATAGCTCTAAACTTTCCTTAACATACATTCCAAAGAGTGAAGTTATTGTGCAAAATACAAAGACATTTTTATTTGTGATACTTATTGTCAAATTTCTGCCAGATCATTCTCATTTAAATTTAGTTCTATTCCCATGATATGTGATTAAAATAATTTCACTTTATTATTTGCCTTTAGCTTTACTTAAGGTGAGAGAGCTTGACATAATGCGACTTTAAATATTTTTATATAATAAATTCTATAAATATTTTTCAGAATAATTTCTTTTTGTGCTTTCATTATTCTCTTTTCTAAGTCCCTACCTTGGACCTAAAAATGGGCCAAAAACCTAAAATGTGTACCATTGATTTTAGGACCATGAACAAGCAGGGACTGTTAGCGAAACCTTGAAGTTCACTGAATAAATTATTATTCAAGGTTTGAAAAAAGAGGACTCAAGTTATTTTCACAGGACAATTAGTGAGTGTCATCTGTAATAACATGGAAAACACAAAGGGTGCCAATAATTTTGACTAAGATGTCTACCTGCGCAGAGTATTGGAAAGGCTTCTTCTAGATGCCTGTGGTTAAAAAAAAATAAAAGGGAGGAGAAAAATACATTAAAAGGGGAGAGGGGGGCTCTCCAATTGTCAAGCACAATTTAGAGAAAATATAGAGTATTCAGAGCTTTCTGGTTTGTAAATGAAACTTACTCTCCAGACAGCAAAAGATTCCCAAAGTAAGAAATGGTTCGGGGCGCCTGGGTGGCTTAGTCGGTTGAGCGTCCGACTTTCGCTTGGGTCATGATCTCGCGGTTCGTGGGTTCGAGCCCCGCGTCGGGCTCTGTGCTGACTGCCAGCTCAGAGCCTGGAGCCCATTTCAGTCTGTGACTCCCTCTCTCTCTGACCTTCCCCTGCTCACGCTGTCTCTCTCTCTCTCCTAGAAATAAATAAAAATATATATATATAAAAAATAAAAATAAAAAATAAAAGGGTGAAGCAAGGGCATTACCAGTAAAACTTGGCTTCAGGATCAAGTTCCAATAGATGTGACTTTAAGACTCTGGGTAAGACCTCAGAATATGTAAGATGCCTCACAGACATTCTCAACTACTCAAAATTGTAGAAATCTTCAGGATAGTGTCCCACAATATTCTGATTCTCCATGTAGGGTAGAGAGGGGCCTCTTAAAAGAAGTAGTTCTGACTTTTGTCTCATTGATTTAATTCCAATGAGATTCATGGGAAATTCATGAAGTTTACAAAGAATAACATCAGTAAGAAGCACTGTGGGCCTGAACAGCTCAAAATTAAAACACATCCTGAGGAGCACAACCTTATAGGGTAAGAAATGGCTACCGTACTTAGGCTAGGAACATACCCTTTCTTATGGAAAAAGAGGAATAACTCACCCACTGAAGTCACAAGAGCACAGCTAAAAGCTTTGGAGAATCATTACCAAGGAGGAGGACTGGGTCCTAACAAAGGGCCTGAAAATATGTATTCACCTGTATTTTAGAATTGCTATGGCAAAGTCACTGCCATATATGCATTTATCTATAAAGATATCTAGACAGATACATATATACATAGGATCCACAATAATATCTGAAGTCATGACTATTTCCATAAATAATATTATTAGTAAATCAGTAACTAGCATAGGTAACTTAACCTCTCTTAACTCCACTTAACTCATCTGTAAAGTGAGACGGCACTTTGGGATTTAGGGGTAAGCAAGCATTACCCCATCATACACAGGCTACAAAAGCTCTATTCAACTCAATAATATGACCTGGGATCTCATTTCAGGATAGGAAGATTAGAAAGCTACCTCCACGTGGCCACTTCTCAAAAAGTATCTAGAAATTAACATTTTACTGACTAAAGAATGACAAAGTTGCATTCTTTGATTCACTAGATTATCCTTAGTGTAAGAATATAAATCTACTACTCTCTCTCTACTACTATCACCCTGCCACCAAAACACTCAGTAAAACAATTTAATTTGGGAAAGCTCTTGTAGTTAAAATAAAGCTACTAATTTAATTCACCATGGTCTAGACAATTTCTGACTTTTCTTCTGTTCTATAGAATGGCAATTCATGACACTTCTATAACCCTTTTCCTCTCTCTTGTCTCTGGCAGACGTCACTAACTGACCTAGGTACTATTTTCTACTACTCCACATACAGCTTCACGATCTTTTTCAACACAGCATGCCAGGCAGTTTTTGCCTGCCAATCTGAGTTGTCGTACAGGCTGACATTTATTTACTATTATTTTTCTATGATGTGTATGTGCTCTGATTTCTGTGATCTATGTAAGTTAATACTCTAGGTAGTAGACAAGCTATGGATAAACTCTGAAAGCTCACCTCCATCACTGTGAAAGACAATAAAGCATAGTTTTTGAGATCGTAGTCCCTGGAGCAAACTGGTTGCGTTTTTATCATAATTCTATTTCCCAGTAGCTGTGTGATGTGGGGCAATTACTTAGCCTCTTTGTACCTCAGATTCCTCACCTATAAATTAGAGATAATAACTTTACCTCATAGGTTATAGTTACTAATTGAGAAAATATATGATGAGATTAACAAAATATGTGCAAACTACTTAAAATAATGACTGGCACCAAGTCATGCACCAACATTTTACCTGTTATTATGCCATTATTATTTTCATTATTGTTATCATTATTACTCCTGGCTCCCTAAATTTGGCAAATTACATAACCTTATTCTATGTTTGTGGGTTAGATGATATTTGTGAAGCATTCATGTAGACATTTAACTAACTGCACGTATGCAATTTAACATGTGACATGCCAGAGTTTTAAAATAATTTTTATTGAAATAGAATGTTTACAAAAATCTAAAGTAAACTACATATTTTGCTACCTTGTGAACACAGTAAGCCAAATATTATTTCAACTTTTCTTTATATATCAAAGTCAACAATTAGTGTGCTCTAACTGTAAAACATTTTGGTGAATATTTAGCTTGCCTTTTCACTAAATGATCCACAGGACACAGCAGCATTTCTTTTCCTTTGTATTTGTGGTGTTGACTCAGTGCATCAAGGGCTGGCAAGGTGTGTGGAACTATTTATTCACTTCTACAGCCCAGTGCTGTTTTTTCTTATCTCCTTCTTCTAACCAGCTTTCTATTATCACTGGTTCTCTCCCTGCCTTTAATCTCCCTTGACTCATTTTCTCTCTACTTAACTTTTCTGAACTCTTACTAAACTGGCTCACACTTCTTGACATTCACTAGAGTGAAGTTCAGCACTGCTCCTTCCCTTCAGGTTAGACTTATATATCAGACAATGGGAATTACTGTAGTTTGTCTATTTTCCACTCTCCTCATACACTGATGAATCTTTACTTGTGCACCTCTTGATTCATTCCAAATTGTTGCTTTTGCCAGAAATGTCATGTTATTTATAATATGTAACTTATAACTGAAGAATAAACTTAGGTTAAGGCTTAAAAAAATACAGTGCTGCCTGCTACAGAAATTTATAAAAGGCATTTCCACTTTGGATTCTATTCAAAACTATTTAATATGGAAATTCCAAAGTAAGCCCTCTTTCAATAGCATAGTAAGTATTCTTAGGAGAATAAAACACTAATATTACACTGTGGTAGTATAGCAGTTCTCAAAGTGTGTTCCTATGGTCCCATAGAAATATAAATTCCCAGGTCCCACCTCAATATTCAGAAGTTCTGGGGGTAAGGCCAGTAATCTCTGTTTTGACCAGCTTTTCAAATGACATTGATCAACACTTAAGCTTAAGAATTGTTATTCTGATGTATGAGCAAATTCATTAATTAGGGTCTTACCATCAAGTTTAATTATTTTGTCTGTACTATGATTTATTATAGGTTATAACATTTATCATCTCTAAGAACATAAGTTTTATGGGTCCTTCTTTTCCCTCAGCTTTACTCTCCTCTCAAAGATCCAGATTCACCTAATAATGTCACATAGGAGCTGCTGTAATGAAGACATAGGGTCTATACTAACGAATTTTCCTAAGTTCTTTATAGAACTAGAGCAAACAGTTGAGAACTATCAATAAAAAGGATAAAAGTAGAGTTCTTAAAATTGTGTACTGATGAGTCTTCTAATTTAAATTACTTTTCTCTATAAGTGGCTTGGAGAAGTCATTGGGATGATATGATTAACTTTTTATCTACTGTTTGCATCCTTGGAGAGTTGAAGCAGCAATATCATTGTGTATCGCTTGTATCATTGTATCATTGTGACAGCTTGTCACATACACAGGCGTTTCCCACAAGTTATGTCATCCTGGCAGAGCAGCCAAGTTCTAATTCCCAGTTTTGCAGTATTAGAAATAGGAATTTGTCTATATACCTTGAGTTTATCAGCTTCTTGAAGATTGGTTCACTGTTCATGAGAACTCAAATAAATGGCAAATTGGTAATAAAAGAGATTTCTGTATTCAGTCACTAAAATATTCAAGTCAGCCCTTAGTATGTAAGATGCTTAGCAACAAATAGACTCAGTTTTCAGTTTACATGGAATGTGTTTATTTTGCTTTTTATTTATTTTTTAAAGTTAACTTACTTTGAAAGAGAGAGAGAACAAGTGGAGGAGAGACAGAGAGAGACAGGGAAAGGATCCAAAGTGGGCTCCATGCTGACAGCAGAGAGACCGATACAGGACTTGAACGCACAGCCTGTGAGATCATGACATAAACCTAAGTCAGATGCTTTACTGACTGAGCCACCCAGGTGCCCCATTTTGCTTTTATTTCTGATAGAGGGTTTTCTGGGTAAAATATCACTGCTTGAAAGATTTTCCTCCCTTGGAGTAATGAACAGAATTTTAATTAATGTATTTATGTGTTTATGTATTTATGTATTTACTTATTTATTTAGTCACACCTATTGTCACACAACATTATTGAGACAATAAACTTCACCGAAAATAATTTCTAAGTAGTAATGTAAAACAAGTAACATTATTGTATTTATTTTTCTCACCAACATGTAAATGATGTCATATATTAAGTGTAGTTACTGGTGTAGGCATTCTTTTTTCCATTTTTTAAAATTTTATTTTATCTTATTTTAATTCCAATATAGTAAACATACAACATTCTATTACTGTCAGGCAAACAATATAGTTATTCAACAGTTCCATACATCACCCAGTACTCATCACAACAAATGCCCTCCTTAGTTCCCTCCACCTATTTCACCTATCCCCATTCACCTCCCCTATGGTAACCATCAGTTTGTTTTCCAGAGTTAAGAGTCTCTCTCTTGGTTTGTTACTCTCTCTTGTTTTTTCCTTTGCTCATTTGTTTTGTTTCTTAAATTCCACATATGAGTGAAAGCATATCATATTTGTGTTTCTCTGATTGACTTATATCATTGCAAATGGCAAGATTTCATTCTTTTTTATGGATGAATAATATATATATGCCACATGTTATTAATTTTTTCATCTATAGATGAACATTTAAGCTACGTCCACAATTTGACTATTGTATATAATGCTGCAATAAACATAAAGGTGCATGTACCACTTTGAATTAGTGTTTTTGTATTTGGAGGGGTGAATACCCAATAGTGTGATTACAGGATCATAGGGTAGTTCTACTTTTAACTTTAAAAAAAAATCTCAAGTTAGTTAACATACATTGTAGTCTTGGCTTCAGAAGTAGAACCCAGTGATTCATCATTTACATATAACTCCCAGTGCTCATCCCAACAAGTGCCCTCCTTAATGCTCATTACCCATTTATCCCACTCCTCATTCTCATCAACCCTCAGTTTGTTCTTTGTATTTAAGAATTTCTTATGGCTTGCCTCCCTCTCTGTTTTTATTTTATTTTTCCTTCCCTTCTCCTACGGTCATCTGTTATCACATGTAACCATATGATATCTTTCTCTGACGGAGTTATTTTGCTTAGCATACTACCCTCCAGTTCCATCCATGTTGTCACAAATAGCAAAGATTTCATTGTTTTTTTATTGCTGAGTAGGATTCCATTGTGTGTGTGTGTGTGTGTGTGTGTGTCATATGTTAACCCATTCATCAGTTGATGGACATTTGAGCTCTTCCCATAATTTGGCTATTGTTGATAGCACTTCCAAAAACATTGGGGTGCATGTGCCCCTTCAAATCAGTATTTTTGTATCATATGGATAAATTCATAGTAGTGTAATTGCTGGGTCATAGGGTAATTCTATTTTCAATGTTTTCAGGAAACACCATACTGTATTCCACAGTAGTTGCACCAGTTTGCATTCCCACAAATAGTGCAAGAGGATTCCTTTTCTTCACATCCTCTCCAATACTTGTTTCTGATTTGTTTTTGATTTTAGCCATTCTGACAGGTATGAGATAACATGTCATTGTATTTTTTCATTTGTATTTCTCTGATGATAAGTGATGTTGAGCATTTTTTCATGAGTCTGCTGGCCATCTTGATGTCTTCTTTGAAGAAATGTCTGTTCATTTCTTCTGTCCATTTTTAAACTGGATTCTTTGTTTTTGGGGTTTTGAGTTGTTTAAGTTCTTTATATATTTTGTATACTAACCCTTTATTGAATATATCATTTGCAAAGCTCTTCTCCGATTCAGTAGGTTGCCTTTTAGTTTTGTTGATTGTTACAGAAATGTTTCAACTTTAACACATTGAATTTCTTGCAGGGGAGCCACATTCTACTGATAAGTTCACATAGCAACTTAAATCAAGACACATGGTCTCACTTTCCTCAAAAACAAGTGAATTATTTCTGAGACTTTTTATCTACTAAGTTAGGTATTTGTTAAACACTTACTGACTGCTAAATAAAATATTTTTCAATGAAATACCCTTCAATAAAAGCTATTCAGAGACACAAAGACAAGACCTTTGTTACCAAAGAGATTAAAAAAGCACAGGAGTTCCTTGGACATCTTACATAGTTCAGTTAGGTTTGTTCCAAGAGACCAATGGCATTTAAATATTTAGAGTTTGTGAGCTATTACAGGTAGAAGACCTAGAATCTCTTTTATATAACTATGCATTTAGAATGCCAATAAAGACCAAAAATCATGTGCAAAACAGCAAGATTAGCAAGAAGAAAAAGCATCAGGCAGGGTTTAGAATGTGTAAAAAATGTGTCACTAAAAGGAAGGAAAATAATATATCACTGGAAAGAAAATATCAATAATCCTGGAGACAAGAGAGACACATGATGCTCTTAAGTTTTATTGTTTCAATGCCACACAAAAAAATTGTCTCTTTAGTATTGGCTTGATTAGTAATTATATTTCTTTTAACTACAGAAAAACAGGTACCTCTATCCTCCTTTAAGTAAAATAATACTTTTCTGGTAGGCATTCAAATATGTGACTTCATTGGATTTAGAAAAAAAAAACCCACTAAATTCAACTTTGTCCAGATTATACCCTTTAATAAAAGTCCTAGTAGTAAGGAAGGAAAGAAAATTTTGATGGTAAAGTGTTTTAAAGAAACAAAACCATAAGGATGATTATGTCTTTGGACATTGCAAAATAAATACACAATTAGAAAGAGGACATGCACAGAAACTATGGATTCAATTATTTTAATCTAATACCTTTGCCATGGTGAAAAAAAAATAAAGACAAAAAAATTAAGAGAAGGGCAAGTTCGAACAGCTGAGAAAACACTCTGTTTTACCAAACTTGCTTGAATGTACAACTTTCAAAGTCTCTCTGTATTTAGCTACAAGATGTCAGGTGGCAAATATTAACTCAATGAAACAAAGGCATCAGAAAAGTGAGTAACACTAAATAAACACTTCCAGGAGTTACCCCTTAAAGGAATGGCTTTACTATTTCTTTATATGGTAGGTACATCATATACACTCTAGTAATGGCTTCCAGTAACAGAACATTTTCTTCTCTACAAAAGTAGTACAATATTAAGGGAGAAGTAGAATTAAATTACACTAGCAACAACACACAGGTACAGGTCAGTAACCATCCACTCTTCATTGTGCATTTGTATTAAATATTAATTGTGATTGCATCTATATTTTATTCCCCTTCACAAAAACCTATAGGAGCAGGATAGCCACTATGAGTTCAGAGGCTGAATTGTACTAAAAGAGAAGTGTTCTTATTAAGTTCTTATATGAGATGTACTATAGTAGCAACAACTTAGGCTTTGGAATCAGATAGATCAGGTTATTACAGTCTGCACTGATCAGCTAGGTAACTTTGGAAAACTAACTTCAGAGCTTTGGCTGAAAAGTGAGGATTTTCCAATGTATCACTGAGATACATTGAGACAATTCATACACAGAACCTAGTAAAATGTGTTTTGCATGATATTGTAAAGAAGAGAATAGCTGTTATTATGATATGGAAAATTCTTTTACTATTGTATCTTCGGACATTGAGGAAATATTAAACCAGTTAAAATATTTATGTAGCTGAAACAGTCACTTAGATTTAACTCCATAAAAATCTTGCGTTGAAATAGGGACAAAGAAAGAGCATGTATAATAGAAAGGACTTTATTTATCTACTTGTATTTTAGGATTAGAATACCTAAAAAACAATTGTGTCGGTTTGATTCTCCTAAAGCAGTTCTTGGCACTGAAAAAGACTTTCACAAAGTACTACTATTCATTAGAATTAAGAGTTAAGGGAAATGAAGCATGATGTAATTAAGATATTTAAATTATGGCTCTAGGTCTATCCATCTGTTTTTTAGCGATGACCTGAAATCACTAGTTAGATTTCATAATTGAGTTGCAGATTTCTCTATTTTTAGATACTTTATGAAACCAAGGTATTAGTATTGGAACTTAAACTCTAACTCTGCTCACATGCTAAACAATTCCATGACATTGGGAAGTGTATTTAATTTCTATGAATCTCATTTGCTCACTAAGTGAGTAATGGTAACTGCCTGCATTAGTGGTTATGGAAATTAAATAAAATAATGTTTGTAAACATTTGAGAAATGTGAATTGTTCTTTCCTTATATTTAATCAGGGGAAGAATATTTATCAGCTCAAGAGATTTTTGAAATCTGGAGAATGAGTCTTATTTTACTAAAATGGTTTCACATGATTGTATAGAAAACATAGTAAATAAAGCAGTTCATTTAATCATTCAAATACTATTTCTTTTTAAATTTTTAAAAAATGCTTATTTATTTTTGAGTGAGAGAGAATGAGTCAGAGAGGAGCAGAAAGAGAGGGAGTTACAGAATCTGAAGCAGGCTCCAGGCTCTGAGCTATCAGCACAGAGCCAGAAGCAGGGCTCGAACTCATGAACTATGAGATTCCGACCTAAGCCAAAATGGTACGCTTAACTGACTGAGCCTCTCAGATGCCCCATTAAGTATTATTTCATAACTAGGACTTTGAATGGGAATGGGGATAGGACTACAAACTAATTTATACAACTTCAGAAAGTTATTTACTATTTGTTATTTATTTATTTACTTATTTTTATTTTAGAGAAAGACAGAGACAGCACAAGCAGGGAAGGGGCAGAGAGAAAGAAAGAGAAAGAAAGAGAGAGAGAGAGAGAGAGAGAATATCTCAAGCAGTCTCTGTTCAGAGTCTGATGCAGGGCTCAAACTCCAGAAACTGTGAGATCCTGACCTAAGCCAAAATCAAGAGTCTGTCACTTAACCAACTGAGACACCTAGGCACCCATCTCCTTTTTTTTTTTTTAGTTTACAATTTAATATTCATGCAACACTAAGGAAAGGCAACCTGTTTCTTTTTAAGAATTTCAGCAAAGGGCTCCTGTGTGGCTCAGTTTGTTAAATGTTGAACTTTTAATAGTGGTTCAGATCATGATCTTACAGTCATGATCTCACAGTCATGATATCAAGCCTCATGCTGGGGGGCTCCACACTCAGTGCAGAGCCTACTTGGCATTTTCTCCTGGCTCCTCTCCCGCATGTGCTCTCTCTCTATCAAAATAAGTAAATAACATAAAAAATTTTTCAGCAATCTTATGAAGGACAAGTAGGTGAAGGTTAGAAGACAACTTACTCTTTCTTAAATCATAAATAATGATTTCTGTTTTTAAGAGCCACTCTTGGGTTTAGGAAAATCCTTTGTTCATGATGCTGTGTTGGATGAAACTATTAACAGCAAGGTGGGGTCTTTGTCTTCCCTTGCCTTCCCTTCTACTACAGGCTTATGATCCCAAGAACTGTTAATTTTAGTTTGCCCTTTATTCTCAAAAGAATATCCACATATTCAGGACTGGACCATCCAACAAAGGCAATCTGACATTGGTCCAAGAGCCTGAGGATTAACACATATTTTCCAATGTTTCAGCGAATGTTAAAGGAGACCCCTCCTGAGTACAGTCTGATATGTGGACATCACAAAGCTATTTCTGAATTTTAGCAACATAGTGGTCTAAGTTGGCCGGAAATTAACTCTTCTTAATAAAAATACTAGAAATGCTGGATAATATATATCAACAATAAAATTACCTGAATCTGAACTGTGTGCCAGGATTATGTTGGGAACTCAAGTGAAGGAAGTGAATAGGATTTGGCATTGCAATGTCCCTTCAATGTATTCAAGTGAATGAGCATAGGCTATAGCAGCTGGGGCTAGGATTATAATTCCACTGAATGTTGAGATCTGACCCATGAGGTACTGGGTGCCAGAAACCTTACTGCCTCTTTCATGAAAACCTCTATCCACTTGCCCTGAAAAGCAATGAGAAAATTTCCTTCTTCTCAAGTGTGTAGTTGAGGAGATAAAATTATCCATGATAAATAAAGACCCCAAGCTTTTATCATATGCATGGGGATAGAACTGCTTATATAAATGGTGCATAAAACCTTAAGTTGAAAAACTATCATAAAAAGCAGTTCTAGACAAGTGAGCCCCTATGCCCCATTTGTCTTGGAAAAAAAAAAGCCATACAGACACAATTCCATGGCTTAAAGCACATTTAACAAAGACAAAATAAATATCCTCCACTAAGAAGAGTTCATAATGAAAAGAAGAGGAAGAGTAAGAAGGAAGAGGAGGAGAAGGTTATCATAATGAGGGTGAGAAATATGGGAGGGGTGCCTGAGTGGCTCAGTCAGTTAAGTGACTCTTGATTTTGGCTCAGGTCATGATCTCAGGGTTTGTGAGCTTCAGCTCTGCATCAGGCTCTGTGATGATGGCACAGAGCCTGCTCAGTATTCTGTCTTCCTCTCTCTCTGCTCCTCCCCTGCTTGCTTTCTATATCTCTCAAAATAAGTTAAAAAAAAAAAGATGGAAATATGGGAGAACTGAAAGAACTGTAGATCACAGAATAATATGAAAGATCTGCTAGCATTTTATTTTATTTTTAAATGTTGATTGTTTATTTTTGAGAGATCACAAGCAGGGGAGGGGCAGAGAGAGAAGGAGACAGAGGATGTGAAGTGGACTCCGGACTGACAGCAGAGTGCCCGATGTGGGGTTCGAACTCATGAACCATGAGATCATGACCTGAGCCGAAGGTGGGTGCTCAATTGACTGAGCCATCCAGGTACCCTTAAAAAACTGTTAGTATTGTAAATGAATTACAGAGTAAGGAGAAAATGCAAACCACAGTGAATAAAAGGACACAATAAGAGGAAGAAAGGAACAGATTTACACAAACAAAATTGAACTTTAAAAAGGTAACTGATTAAGTCCAGCTAAATGAAAATTTATAAACTGAAAGATAATGTAGTTGAAATCACAGAAAACAGGGCAATGATTCAAGATGTTTAAGAACCATGAAGAGTCGAATAAGAAGGCCTAATATATCCCACAGGAATTTTAGAAGGAGAAAACAAGAATAGCCCTCTTCAAGTGCAATATTGCAACATTCAGTAAATATGGTAAAGAACTTTGCAGAATTGAAAAAATACAAAAGTTTTCATATAGAATAGACAGAATAATCTGAGCAAGACAAATAAAAACAGATCTACATCTATGTTCATCATTGTCAAACTCAGTATACCAAAGACAAAGCAAAAAAATCTCATACACGCTCATTTAAAAAGAAAGATTTGACAGTAACTTTTTCATCAACAACTGGCTCTTTCCCATTTCCTCTAGCTCATTAAATGACAGCACCATTTCCCATGTTGTTCAAGCCCAAAACCTGAGTCATGCTTCAGTCCACTAATTCCCTCATATCCATATCCAATTATCAGAGTTAAGTCTGCTTATCTATAACTTCAAAATATCTCTTGAATCTGAAGACTCTGACCATCTTCAGTGCCTTCCCCCTAATCTAAGACTTCATCATATTTCATGGAGAGAAATGAAGTCACCTTGCAACTGATCCCTCCGGGACTGGTCTCTACAATTAAATCATACCACATCCCTGCTCAAATCAACCAATGGCTTCCATCACATTCGAAGTAAAATCCAAACTATTTTCCACAGCCTATAAAGGTGCTGCATGATTTTGTATCTTTTTCTCTGACTTCTCCCAATTTCCTTCAGGATTAATTACTTCCACCTGTATATTCCAAGCTTATTCTTACCTCATGGCCATAGTTATAGCTATTATCTCTGCCCAACATGATATTTGCCTATATTACCACATAGCTTGTTATATCATTGATTTTAGATTTATTCTTAAAAATCCCTTTTAAAAAGACTGAACTGACCACTTTCCATAACACTTCTTGATAACTATGTTTAGCCTTAATATGATGTGCCTATTATGTGATCATTAGCTCATTTATTTGCCTACCACTAAACTAGAAGGGAGGTTTCAGAAATACTTGTAGAATACTATACTACCCAGTGCCCAGAAGTGTCTAGCATATAGTAGCTCTTCAATAAAATACTTCTACCCCCACCCTCTTTTTTATAAAGCAGCCTCTGAGCTGTCAGCTCAAAGCCAGATGCAGGGCTTGAACTCACAAACAGTGAGATCATGACCTGGGCAGAAATCAAAAGAAAGATGCTTAACCAACTAAGCCACCCAGGTGCCCCATAAAATATTTCTTGAAAAAACTCATATTTACAGCAAAGAGAAAGATTACACATTGTTTTCAAATATGAGTGGAATATTTATAAAAGTGTGGCTGATACTGGGGCACAAACTAAGTCCAACCAATTCACAATAATATACGCCCTACTCATCATAAGGAAGTGATCAGACGCTTACTTCAGTCTGAACTACCAAAACAATAAAATTTCCCTTGTAAAACAAATGTCTTCTCTTGGTCCAAATAGAATTTATTATAAATCTAACTGCCCAAAAATATCTGAAAAACTTAGTATGTCCCTCATTCAGGAAAGAATTATTCAGTATCCACTATTGGCTATCCTCCTATCTCAGAGCTGGAGAGAAGAAGGAGAAGGAGGAGAAGGAGAGGGAGAAGGAAAAGAAGGAGGAGGAAGAGGAGGAGAAGCAGAAAGAAGAGGAGGAGGAAGATAAGAAGGAGATGATTTGTCTAAAGTGACTGAAATTGAGTCAGGAAAATAACATAAATATATATCACATATCATCATGTTGTAAAGCTGTAAATGCTGTAAAGTTGATAAAGTCAGAAGACTAGACTGAGTAAAGAAGAAATCCTCGAACTGAAACTTAATAGATAAAATTGAGCAGATACAGATGGGAGGGGGACAGAAGAATTTCAAAATGGGAAAACTGGTGAAGGACAAATATATGAAATCAGGGAATTGTACAACCATTTTTAGAGAAATAGTAAGTCATCCAGCTTGGTAGAAATAGAGTCTGTAAGTGGTAATAATATACTGACGGCAAATTCTGGGAGCGTTTGAAGCCAAGCTAACAAATATAGACCTTAATGGACAAGTGATGATGAAATGCAAAGAATTTAAGGAGAAAATGATACAAATCTAAATTGTACCTTAGAAACTTTTATTTGACTGGAGATATTTCTGCACTCAGAACATGACCCATAGAGCTCATGGAACACAAAATAGGCAAGTTTTTCTTGAGGAGAACAGTGAACAACGGGGATGCCTAAATGGACTGCTACAGTAGCACCTGAACTTTTTTCAGGTTTTTGTTAAGGGAACTGACCATGGTAGAGATGGGCATAGGTAACATCACTTATTGGTTGTGTGCAGAGGAAGTGGTCCTCAAAGCACTCTCTAACCCCTAGGGGATAAAGAGAGAGAAAAGACAGGTATATTTACACAGGTCTTTTGTCTAAAGCACATCCCAGATTCTGATAAAGATAATTCATATTATGCATTCCTGCCTACATCTCTGTGGCAAAGAGAAAGAAAGCACAGAGTCCCTTGTGATTTTACTGATTTCCAACCCATTAGAAAAGCTAGAGTGTGGGAACTCTTAGCTTAAGAATAAATAGCTCCTGGCTTCCATAATCGAGAATAAAGAGATCTCTATTTTCACCTCTGAAAGGAAGGTCACTAAGTGGGATGAATAATGTTCTGCAATTATTGAGCCATGCAGCATACAGTGAGTAATATGTTTATGTGAAATTTGCACAACTCCTTAATTAGGTTTAAATATCAAGCTTATCCTAACTGACATCTAAGCTTTAAGACTACCCAATTCAAGCCAAGTATGTGGTTTTGAATTTACTTTGCAAATAGTATGTTCTTCAGAGTCACTTATACAGTAATATTCTGTTCTCAGTTGCTACATGATTTGTCTTAGAATTTTGAACAGATGCTTCTGTTTAGCTGCAAAGGTGAAATACAAATCTCTGAACTGATCTGTTGAGAGAACGATTCCAGAAAATTATATTTATCTGACCTTAAAAATTTTTTAAATATTGTTTCCAGGTTATAATGGCAGATCAAATAAATATATGTAATTTAGCTTCCTCCAAAGGAGGGGAAAGCCCCGCACATTTAAGCTTTTACAAAGGGATTTTGTGAGAAGATAAAAACTCACTAGGATGAAGTAAACAACACATGGGCCTGTGGTGACCATGGCCACTTTGTATGAGAGTGGGTGGGATGAGGTCCAATGGGATGTAGAATCCAGCCCTTCAACTCTGATCTCACCAAGTGAGATCTGTGTTCTCCTGGAAGCAACACTTTTTCCTAGTTCATAAGGATAACTGGTTTACCACACCCAAGAAGGACAAAATTAATGATGGCAGTAGGGAAAATAAAGCAACAGCATAATTTGTATTTCAAGAGGCACAGGGGAAGCAGCTCTAAGTGGGAAAATGGGTAAAGACTGAAGGGGCTGGAATGAACATTTTTGAGAGGTTAGGTCCCTCTCCCACACCATGCCTGGGGTATTGACCCCTACTCCGAACAGAAATCTGGAGGTTTAATCTTTGGCTGAGGTGAAAAAGAGGATCTCCATATTGAGGACCCCAGCAGGGTTTTAGAGCATACATTTCTGAAATAGGGGGATTAAGTGACCATTGGCATTCCAAACACTGAAGGTAGAACTACTCTAAGCCCATCTCCTTTAATTGGCTGCTAGAATTCTGGAATTCAGAAAGCTGAGCAACCTTATTGTGCCAAGATGTTGACTTGACCCACTCAGATAAACCCAGAGGGCAACCTAAATCATAAAGGGATTCTAGACAATTTTTTGTCTCCTATAGAATGCCAAGTCTTAACTGATATATAAGAAGAAAGATGACTTTAATGTGAAATGGAATGACAGAAGCAATGAAAAAGGGGGAAAATGGGGAGAAACAGACTATGCAGGACAAGAAAACACTGATATGATGAATATATGCAGAGACAGGAGAATGTATTGCCTAAAGTGCCTCAGATTGCTTAAATAAAATAGACAAAATTTCCTAGAAATTAAAAACCCATGGTAGAAGAAATGAAAAAAAAATCAATAGAAGGTAGACAATTAAAAGATAAAATTGAGAAATCTTCCCAGAAAGTATACCCAAAAGATGAAGACATGATAAAGAAGAAAAACAAAATAAGAAAATCAGATGACAGGCAGTCCAATAGCCTCATCATATTTTCTATCCTATTTCTGTAGCTCCTATACTGCTAGCATGAAATGACATACATTCAAGAATCCTTGAAAAATATATATTATTTTGAATAACAATAATAAAAATTTGGGAGACCATCGGTCCAATGAGTTATTAACTAGGGTCAGTGCTATTCTATATATGCTTTAAATTATTACACACACAACACCAACTTACAGGAACTTAACATCCATTCTGCAAACCAACACTTACCCGCATATATGAGGCTCCTTCCTACATTACTGGATTACCTGCTCCCAGAGAATGACCTCTGTCCTTCTGATTCACTATTGTGTCCCCACAAATAAACGCATATCTATTGATATACAGTGAACATGTACTAAAATATTGAGTGAGTTACCATAAACTTTTATTTATGAAAGGGTTATGTTTTCTCTAATATATATGGAAATTACAGGTGACAACCTCAGCAGCTACAATTAATTTTTGTTTCCTTAGTTTAATGTCTCTGGTGAGATCATGGCAATGTAGTCACCAAAATAAGCAAACACCAACCAGCTTTGCAGATTTTATTTATTTATATTTTTATTTTTATTCTAGTTAACATAAAATATAATATTGGTTTCTGGAGTAGAATTTAGTGATTAATCACTTACATATTAATCACTGGGTTACATAAACCCATTGTTCATCATAACAAGAGGCCTCCTAAATACCCATCATCCATTTAGTCCATCCCCCACCCCCATCTCTCCATCAACCCTCAGTATGTTCTTTATCACTAAGAGTCTTTTACAGCTTGCTTCCCTCTCCCTTTTTTTCCTTCCCATATGTTCATCTGTGTTTCTTAAATTCTACATATAAGTGAAATCGTATGGTATTTGTCTTTCTCTGACTATTTCACTTAGCATAATACATTGTACTTCCATCCATGTTGTTGCAAATGGAAAGATTTCATTCTTTTTGGTGGCTGAGTAATATTCCAGTGTGTGTGTGTGTGTGTGTGTGTGTGTGTGTGTGTGTGTGTACCACATTTTCTTTATTCATCAGTTGATGGACATTTGGGCTCTCTCCATAGTTTGGCTATTGTTGATAATGCTGCTATAAACATTGGGGTGTATCAAAACTGTATTTTTCTATCTTTTGGGTAAATATCCATTAATGCAATTGCTGGGTCATATGGTAGTTCTGTTTTTAACTTTTGAGGAAAGTCCATATTGTTCTTCACAGAGACTTCACCAGTTTGCATTTTCACCACCATTCTGTATCATTACCAACACCTATTGTTTCTTGCACTGTTAGGTTTATCAATTCTGACAGGTATGAGGTGGTATCTCATTGTGGTTTTGATTTGTATTTCCCTGATGATGAATAATGGTGAGCATCTTTTCATATGTCTGTTAGCCATCTGAATATCTTCTTTGGAAAAGTGTCTATTCATGTTTTCTGCCCATTTCTTAATGGGATTATTTGATTTTTGGGTGGTCAGTTTGATAAACTCTTTACAGATTTTGGATACTAACCCTTTATCAGATACATCATTTACAAATATCTTCTCCCATTCCGTAGGTTGCCTTTTAGTTTTGGTGACTGTTTTCTTAACCGTGCAGATGCTTTTTATCTTGATGAATTCTCAATAGTTCAATTTTTGCTTTTGTTTCTCTTGCCTGTGATTATGTGTCTAGTAAGATTTTGCCATGGCCAAGGTCAAAGAGGTTGCTGCCTGTGCTCTCCTCCAGATCTTGATGGTTTCCTCACTCACATTTATGTCTTTCACCCATTTTGAATTTATTTTTGTGTATTGTGTAAGAAAATGGTCCAGTTTCATTCTTCTGCATGTAGCTGTCCAGTTTCCCCAACACCATTTATTGAAGAGACTATTGTTTTTCCATTATTTCCTGCTTTGTTAAAAGATGAGTTAACGATAAAGTTGTGGGTCCACTTCTAGGTTTCATACACTGCTCCACTTATATATGTGTTTGTTTTTGTGCCAGCACCATACTGTCTTCATTATTACAGCTTTATAATATAACTTGATGTCTGAAACTGTGATACCTCCAGCTTTGCTTTACTTTTTCAGGATTGCTTTGGATATTTGGAGTCATTTGTGGTTCCATACAAATTTTAGGATTCTTTGCTCTAGCTCTGTGAAAAATGTTGCTGGTATTTTGATAGGGATTGCATTTAATGTGTAGATTACTTTGGGTAGTAGACATTTTAGCAATGTTTGTTCTTCCAGTCCATGAGCATGGAATGTTTTTCCATTTTTTGTGTCCTCTTCAAGTTCTTTCATAAGTCTTCTATAATTTTCAGAGTACAGGTCTTTTATGTCTTTGGTTAGGTTTATTCCTAGGTGTCTTATGGCTTTTAGCACAGTTGCAAATGGGACCGATTCCTTGATTTCTTTTTCTCCTACTTCATTATTGTTGCATAGAAATGCAACAGATTTAGGTATATTGATTTCATATTCTGCAACTTTGCTGAATTCATGTATTAGTTCTAAGAAATTTTTGGTGGACACTTTCAGGTTTTCTACATAGAGTATCATGTCATCTGCAAATAGTGACAATTTGACTTCTTCCTTGCCAAGCTGGATGCCTTATATTTCTTTTTGTTGTCTCATTACTGAGGGTGACACTTCAAGTACTATGTTCTCATCAAATGAGTTTGGAAGTTTTACTGCCATTTCTATTTCTTGAAACAGTTTGAGAGGAATAAGTACAAACTCTTCTTTAAGTGTCTGGTAGAATTCCCCTAGGAAGCCATCTGGCCTTGGACATGGTTTTTGAGAGATTTTTTTATTAGTATGTCAATTTTTTGCTTGTTATTGGTCTGTTCAAATTTTCTATTTCTTCCTGTTTCAGTTTTGGTAGTTTGTATGTTTCTAGGAATGTATCCATTTCTTCCAGATTGCCCAGTTTGTTGTCATATAGTTTTTCATAATATTCTCTTATGACTGTATTTCTGTGGTGTTGGTTGTGATCTCTCCTCTTTCATTTGTGATTTTATTTATTTAGATCCTGTTCTTTTTCATAAGTCTGGCTATGGGTTTGTCAATTTTATTAATTATTAATTCTTTCAAAGAGCCAGCTCTTAGTTTCATTGATCATATTGCTGAGGTTTTTTGTTTGTTTGTTTGTTTCTATATTGTTTATTTCTGTTATACATCTTTATTATTTCCCTTCTTCTGCTGGCTTTAGGCTTTATTTTCTGTTCCTTTCCTAGATTCTTTAGCAAAATTTTATTCTACTAGTTCTACGATTGTCAAGTTCCTTTATGATGACTGCATTCAGCATTAAAGAACAAGAAAGTACTACAAAGGTCTGTCTCTATTGGGAGACTGGCCATGGCATTGAGGAAGCCTGGAAGTTCCTTTGATTACTTAGTGTATATTAACATGATCAGAGGAGTCCTGATATCTGCCACAAATTCTTATGTTGACACTAGAAATTAAGTATTATTGAAATGTGGAAGTCCCAGAAGGGCCTGCAATTCATCCTTAATGGAGGTGACAATTTTTCTGGATATAGCTTTTCCTTCCCTGCTTCTAGTAGCTAAAACAGCAGCAACACAAGACACTTACAGAATACTTGATTCATTAGCATGGGTTCCGCTATTACATTGCTTCAGATGAAGGGAGACATTTACAGTGCAGTGGCAAAATTGGGCACGTGACCAAAGGTTCTATTGTTTTAGTCCAGTATTTTCTAAGTAATCGGTTGCAAGTGTACCTTGATGGGGTTTCACCTCAACTACACCACAACTTGTTCACTTTCCACACCCAGGTACTTCCCTGCCACTACCAGATGATGACTGAACAAACTTGCCTAACCATTTTGAAACACATACAAATCAGAAAAGGTAAGGAAATGTACACCCTACTAAGTAGCAGTTGACTGACAGTGGATGTGAGTTGGTGGGTAAATAGTCCTTTATTCCTTTGGCAGATAATTTTGAGGTACATTATACACAGGTCCTTAACAGGTCCACAGTGTGATGGATCTTCAATTTTCTAGGTTGTGATCATCTCTATAACATATTCTTGAATTACATTTTCCTCTTTCCCTAGTTCACTCTTTCCACTCATCCCCTTCAATTCCTTGGAACCTTTTAGCAAAACAAATGACATTTATGCAAGGCTTTATTTCCAGCTAAGCTTTTTGGGGGAACATAAGACATTAGGACTCTCTGACATATATAGCCAATAACCATAAACCTATTTTCCAGAAACTACCATTTCTTTAAAAAGTAAAGGAAAAAAATTGGGGCTCCTGGGTGGCTCAGTTGGTTAAGTGTCTGAGTTCAGCCCGGGTCATGATCTCACAGTTTGTGAGTTTGAGGCTCACGTCAGGCTCAGATGAGCTTTCAGCACAGAGCCTGAGCCTGCTTCAAATTCTGTGTCCCCCTCTCTCTCTGCCCCTCCCTCACTCGTGCTCTGTATCTCTCTTCCTCAAAAATAAATAAACATTTTTAAAATGAAAGAAATAAAGTTTAAAAAGGAAAAGGAATTGATTTGTGAATTTGCCCACTGTGTTTCATTCAAATAGTATCATCTAGTAAAAGTGGTATATGAAGTAATTTTAATGGAAATAATTTTGTGAAGTAATGGTTACTTGGTAATAAAAAAAGAAAAGGAAAAAAATTTTCTGCTTAGAAAGTATTTGTTGAAAATTAAGAGAGTCTATTAGCTGATTTGTTCTCTGTTAGTGGTACTACAGATAATTTTTTAGAAGAAAAATAATTGTTATATTTTAGATGTTAATTATTAATAGATTGTGGATATATGGTATTTCTTGGGGTGTATCTGATATATTACTAATACACATTTCTAATCTTTTAAAAAAATTTTTTGTTTATTTATTTTTGAGAGAAAGACAGACAGAACATGAGCAGGGGAGGGGCAGACAGAGAAAGAGAGACACAGAATCCAAAGCAGGGTCCAGGCTCTAAGCTGTCAGCACAGAGCCCAATGTGGGGCTCAGACTCACAAACTGCGAAATTATGACTTGAGCTGAAGTTGCACACTTATCCAAGTGAGCTACCTAGGTGCCTGTGTTCTTAAATGTTCTACAATGAACCAAGAGACCTATCACCACAAGTAGTAAACTTCCATAGGAGTGTTTTCCATTTGGATTGTATATGGAGTAAACATTAAAAGATAATTTCTTTACACATGGTATGAGGAAAAGAAAAATGTGTGTTAATTGTGAATGATTAAAATGATAAAATATGAAATAAGTACAATATAATCATATCACATTTAATTTAGTTAATGTGATCAATTAATTTAACCATATTAATTTTTAATCTGATTTTTCCACAAGATACACTTGCTTCAAAAGCAATATGAATATGATGCTTAACCTGAATCTGATTGTGGGAGGCAGAATTCCGAGATGGCACCCAAGACTGCCAGGCACTGTGAACGTGATGGAATTCATGCCCATGACTCTGAGGTTATATGAAAAATGGATCATGCTATATAATAAAGGCAAAAGGGCTTTTCAGATAAAGGTTTCAAATCAGTTGTTTTGAGGAAATCAAAAGGGAAACTGTCCTGAGTGGGCCTGACCTACTAAGGTGAGGCTTTAAAAGAGACTCTACCTGCTCTGCAGGAAGAAATTCAAAGAGTGAGACAAATTTTCATGCTGGCCTTGAAGAAGCCAACTTTCAGTTTGGGAGAGGATGGGACCACATGACAAGGACCTGAGGACAGTCTATAATTGCTGAAGGGCAGTTCCCAGGCCAGAGCCTAGCCAGCTACGAAGTAAGGACCTCAACATATACTATGAGGAAATGAAATCTGCCAATAATGTGAATGAGCTTGGAATAGAATTCCAAACTCCAGATAAGAAAGCAGCTTGGCTGACATTTTAATTGCAATTTTGTGAGACTCTAGCAGAGAATTCAACTACTCTGTGCCATGATTTCTCATGTTCAAAAACTATGAGGTAATACATGGATATTGCTTTATGCTAATAAATTTCTAGTAATTTGTTACATAGCAACAGGAAACTAATAATAGATAAAATAGGATAAACTATGTCATTTTATTTCCAGTTAAATTTCAGCAATGTAGGCTTTAAGGATAATAAACATATAAACACTACTGTCTTAGGAGTCTAAAATTTAAACTTATATTTTCACAGTCACTTTTGGTATTCTTTTAAAACTAAACAGCCTAAAACATCTGAATAATTTTCTGGAACTAAGAAGCAAGATGATAAATGTTACAATGTCAGTTTGAAAATTAGTTTAAAATCAAATAAACTAAATTATATGGAACGATGAGCTTCTTTTCCCTATTTTAGGAGTAAGTTGTCTTATACATGATTTTGATTTCAAAAATATTACAGTGGTGTTAGACACTGGCATTAGGAATTCATTCCCCATTATTGTTTAGGAAAAAATGAGAATGCTAAGTAAACAATACAATTGGTTAGAGGATAGTTATAAATACAAAACCAAGGAAGGAATAAGAAAGTCACATTTTTGAGCATTTGTTTTCTGCTTGCCACCATGACAATTGCTTTACATGTGTTATGTCTTCTAATGCTTAACAAAAATTCTTAAAAGTAGGTATCTCATTTCAGCGATTCCAGGTCTTGAAACTCAAATATTTGAGTAATTTGTGCAATATCATACAGCTAGTGGGTAACAGAGCTAAATTCTAGCCCTGATCAATCTGAATTGAAAGTTATAATCACACTGAATTAAATTTGAGTTCTTTGTTTTTTTCCCATCTGCATGGCTGAAGTCATCACATACTATAGACTACCACATCCAGATATATAGTATGTTAAAGGATAACTGGAGGCCAAAGGCAAAGGCAAATATTTTTGAAAAACATGGAAAAAAAGACTATGAAGATAAAGAGTTGTATATTGACTTAGGAGTCCTCTTGGGGTGCAGATTCCATTTCCATATGTTTTGGAAATTTATGAAGGGACTCATTGTTCTAACCTATTCATAAGTGCCTGAGAAAATTCTCAAAATTTGTTAAACATTGATGATAATCTCAGAGTTTGAGAAATACAGTCTAAAATAACCAGAGTACACAACACACCTGTGAATCACCATTGCACAAAAGTAAACTACTTTTCATGTAGTTGATAGCTTTGTCCCAAAGTGGACACAGCCGAGATTCTCCCACCTCCTTCTTCCTATGCAGCTGATTTTTCCTCTGGTGTCTGTGTTGTTAACCATACTCACTCACTCAATGGCCTTTCCCCCATACCTGACAAAGACCTCATTTCAATTATTATGCACAAAAGGATACTTCTGAAAGTGAAATAGGACATTGTTAGTAATTTTACTGGGATTATCCAGACAAATTAGGACTTAACCCCTCTTTCTATTCATTTTATTCTTACTCTTATTATGTTCCCCACAGCACTGAGTAATCTGCCTTTGTGCCTTTTCCTACTTTCCTATCTAATCATTTTCTTTTATGCTTTCATTGTCTCTCTCAGCCTACACCTTCATCAACTGGCTCAATCATACTTTCATCAACATTCCATGACCTTCTAGTTTCTTTACCTACAAACCCTGCCAAGCTCCAACCTTGAGATAATCTACAATTTGTTTGTTTTGTATTATCTTCAAAATTGTCAACATGAAATTACTGATTGCTAATAAACAAAGACATTAGTGTAAATTGAGAACTTTAATTAAACTGCATCTCATTCATTTTCACCCTAGTCCATTCCCCACTGAAATGAATTTAGTAATTCCAATTTACCACATACTGGAAATCCCATTATTTCAAATTTTTGCCATTCCACTCATTCCCAGAAATCTGCCCTTTTCACTTTTGTATTCAGCAGGTGATCCTTATACCTACTTGGATGAGCAGAGTTAGTAAGACCTTCTAGAAGGTGCAGCACTACACTTATTTTTAGGAAGTTATTCATATGGTTACAAGACATGTTACTTATAGCAAGAGAGAATTTATAAAGACACCACAAAGGAAAATAGAAAACTTTCTCTGATACCATGTTTCCCATTCCATTTTCCTGAAGTCATTAATGTTAATGTTTTTCAACTTTATATGATTCCTTCCACGTACTTCTTGCCCAAAAAGTTATGCACAATACTGTATATTTTTAAAAATTTATTTTTATTTTGACTAAATAGAAGCACATTACAAAAAGTACCCTGAATCTAATTTTCACTTAAGACCTCTTTCCTTTAAAAAATATGAATGTACACACACTAACACACACACAAGTAGTTTATAAAGACAACCATGTAGATAAAGGGGTCATTTTCGGGCAATATCTTGTTTTTTCTGTTTTTTTCTTGAGTGTTCCTCCATCTCTTACTTTTCTCAACCCTCTCCCTACATCATTCACCCACCCTCATCGAACCCATAGTACTGCAAGTAAACAATCTAAAAAAAGCTTATACAAACTTCAACTGTATATAAATATATGTGCATAAAAATGTTATAAATATGTGTGTGTGTGTATATGTGTGTGTGTATATATCTTTATATATCTATATATATACACACACACATATAAAGAAATATTAAATGGGAAGTTTCCTCCAGGAAACCAAAACATAATAGATATAAAATTTCAAAATGAAGGACAGATGTCAGAGGACATTTCAAAATGATGAGAACTAGTAATATAGCGTTCAAAATCCAGAAAGTCGTTATAAAAGATGAGGTGTGTTGATATTTGAAATGGGTTTATAAAAAGATATATTCTTAAAAAGAATGGATTAATGTGAGAGAGGACCATCTCCTAACTCCAAGTTTATCAAGAAAGGCTAAAACAGGGGTGCTTGGGTGGTTCAGTCAGTTGGGCATCCAACTCTTGATCTATAATCATGAGATCAAGCCTCACATTGGGCTCAGTGTCCAGTGTGAAGCTTACTTGGGATCCCCTCTCTCTCTCACTCCCCCTGCCCAACCATCACTCACACATTCTCAAAATAAATAAACTTATGGGAAAAAAAGCCTAAAACAATGCCATGTAGGGAGTGCTACATGTATTCTCTGAAGTTGAGCAATAAAGGGGACTGGTGACTCATGTTAAAGAAAACAAAAAGTAGCCTGAGGCAATAAAGAGAGCTGCTTCTGAGAAGACATGTGGTCCTCTCCAATGGCGGATAGGGCACAGGAAACATGTAATATGTAAAAAAGAGATGATAGATTTAGAGTTGTTTCTGCTTTTATCAGAGAGTACCCTTTGAAAAGGCAGTTTGTCCAATAGCATCAAGTAGAGCAATATAAAACCCAAGGCTGGGAAGAATGCATTTCCCTTGAAATTAAGTTGTAGCCTGAGGAGCCCAGAGGAGAACCTGAAGAGGCCATAGAAGTGCCTAGAAAGAAAGAGCCTGATATACCATCTACCAGGCCCAGAGAGCACAAAACTCCCATAAGAGAGCACCAGTTAAGTAAGGCTCCCTTCTGTTTTTCCTTTCTCCATCCCTGAGGCATGGCAACTCTGGACAGGTAAGTAAGAATATCTAGCTATTGGGAAATGAAGTGAGCCATCAAGCAAAAAGCAACCAGGTACAGATGAAGGCTCTGACCTACAGCTCATTCCTGCTAAGGGAAGTTTTTATTATAAATTTGAAGCTATGTTTGCCTTAAAGTGGTCTTATGGATATACATAAGTTGCCATTCAGGGGCAGGAGAAGGGTTTGCTAAAATTAATTAACTTTGAGATTAAAATAAAATTAGGTTCTGATCATATTCCATGAATCATTTTTTATCATGCTATTTAAATACAAATACATCTAATTTATTTATTTAATGAATAATTGTTCAACCCTTTTTGGTACCAGGTACTCTTCTAGGCTATTAGGATAAATAAATTAGTAAAACCAAATAAAAATTTCCAGCTTTGAGAAACACTAATTCTAATGGGACAAAGCATACAAGATACCTAATAAAATTGTAAATGACATAATGTTTTATATGATGATATAGTGGAAAATATAGTGTAGGGTGCAGTGGAATCAGGAATGTTATGATGTAAGGAACAGCAATCACGTTAATATAGGGTACTCAGAGCAGGCCTCATTTAAAAGGAGGTATTTGAGCAATGTCTCAAAATTGATGATGATGATAGCATTGTAGATATCTAAGGGAAAAGTGGTCCTGGAAGAGGAAATGGCCAGGCAACAGACCCAAGAGAACATGAATGAAAAATGGAAGGAATTGTAAAGAGCTGGTGTCATTGAGAAAACCAAGCAAGAAGAAGAGAAGCAAGACAGAAGGTTAAATGAGTTACTTAGTAAGAACAATGAAAAGGATGAGTTGACATTAAGTCAGATGGAGAAGATGCTCATAGAAGATTATAACTAATTTGTATGTACAGACTTGTTTTATTTTTAATTTTTTTAGTGTTTTTATTTTTCATTTCTTGAGAGAGAGACAGAGACAGAGTGTGAGCAGGGGAGGGGCAGAGAGAAAGAGACACAGCATCCAAAGCAGGTTCCAGCCTCTGAGCTCAGCATAGAGCCCAACAAGGGGCTGGAACTTGTGAACCACAAGATCATGACCTGAGCCCAAGTTGGACATTTAACTGATTGAGCTTTGTACATGTCTATTATATGTATATATAATATATATTGTGATATATATGGGGCTGAAGGGGATATATATATCTTCAGCAAATTATGGGACTGAAGATATATATAATATATATTGTGATGTCTATTATATGTCTAAAGTGAGCATTTAGATATCAATTCCAGATTTAGCCAGAGATAGAAATTTAGGAATTAGTAATGATTACATGGAATGTGACCACTCAGAGTGTGAGGATACTCAGGTGGGGAAGAAGTGGGAGAATGGAAACTGAGGGCACTTCAGGATAAAGCTGTTGGGGAAAAGACTAGAAACACATAAATGACACTATTAAGGAATGTCCAGTAAGGGAGGAGGAAACTAAGAAAATGTGTTATCTGCAAAGACAAATAAAAAAGGAGTATCATGTGAAGAGGGTGATTATCTGTGTTAAGTGTCGCTTTAAAACTAAGTAAGATGTAGACAGAAAATTGAATGCTGGATTTAGCAACATGGACCAAAAATCCTGGTGCAGCAATGAGATACAGAAGATATGATAAAGTAAAAGAGATCTTAGGAGGAAGAGAATTTCAAACAGAGTACATAAATAGGACTATAGCTCATAGGGGGTGTGAAATGAAGATATTATTTTTAAATACGTAAAAAATAAAAGCATGTTTGGATACCAATGTGAATGCTTCAACAGATAGTGAAATAGTGAAAGTGTGGGAAAGAGAAATTTTCTGGAGACATATCATTGAACAGACTAGTGGGAATGTATACAAGTGGAGAGACCACCTTTAGGCACATCACCTATATTAAGAAGCAGGAAGGCAAATTATGGGACTGAAGATGCCCTTTTACTTATTTTTATTTTTTTGTCAAATTGCTCTGTATTCCTTATGTTAGGTGTTATCTATTATTTCCCCATGCCATTCATGCTTACCTTTCTATTCTTGATGCATATATTTTTTAAAATACCCATAAAAACCTTATCAATATATATGAAACCAAGACACCAACCATTTCCTCCATGAAAATTCTCTGTTCCTCAGTGATGTCCCCAACCAGTGATGAGACATTTAGAATACTGCTAACTGTCCCCATTCTTTTCCTCTCTTCCCCCACATTTCTTCTTTGGCCCCTAGGGGAAATCTTTGGAATCTTTCTACTTCTGCTTTGAGTCTAAACCAACTCTTAAATTTTACTGAAGTAACTTGACACTTTCCAAACTATTATTAGCATCTTCCTACACAATTTGTCTCTTTGGTTTCAAGGACCTTTACCTTAAAGTTGTCTGTTGTAAACCTACAGACTTTCAATTACTATCTCTATCATTATCCAGTCAGATTTTACTGGATATTGTATGGTTTCTTGTTTAGCTCTGTTTCCTATACACGTACTCTTTGTCTTTCACCATCTTAACTATCTTTATTTACCTGCTTTTTGGGTAGCTGGCTTCTCCATTTCCTGAGATTAAGGAAAGAGTGATATATTTTCTAAAAACATGTACATGTGTAAATAATCTTTCCTTCATCTTGACACGGGCTGGAGATATCCACATGGGTGTAGAATTGGCTGGGCAGAGCCTTTTTAGGGTACATTCCTTTACCTTCCAGTACTCAATAGATCAGATCTCAATATTACTGTTTATTAGAATAGCCAGGGAGCTAAAATATATCAATTCTTTGTCCCACCCCCAGAGTTTCTGATTCAATTCACCTGGGATGGAGCCTGGCACAAGCATTTCTGAAAGGTTCCCTGCTGATTGTGATGTGTGTCTAAGGTTGAGATCTTGTGGTTGTGATTCTACTGTAATGCTATTCTTCTACTGACATTGTTCTACTGTAGTCAGCATGGGAGATGTGAAGCCCAGTTTGAGTCTGATATTCCTGTCTTTGTAATTTAATACTCTTTCTATATATATATGTCTTAATACTTATCTCCTTCATGTTCAAATTTAGAAATTTTACTTTGTTTAAATGTGTTTTTTTATCCTAAATTGTAACTGAATAAGGAAATCCTTTCAGCAGGGCTTTCTTCAGCTCAGGGAAGTTTTTATCTATTATTTGGTTAATGAATGTCTTAATATTATCTCCCCTTTTGTCTTCTTGTGGATTTTCCGTTTTCTGACTGCATCCTTAATGTCACTTAATTCTTCCCTTATATTTTCTATCTGTATTTTATTCTGTTATTTCCTCCACCATTTCTTCTATGCTACTAATTCAGTACTCAATTGTAAATGTCTTCTTTTTCCATTGACACGATGAACTTTTTAAAAAATGTTTTATTTATTTCTGAGAGAGAGAGAGAGGAGAGAGAAAGACAGCGTGAGCAGGGGAAGGTCAGAAAGAGAGGGAGGCACAGAATCCGAAACAGGCCCCAGGCTCTGAGCTAGCTGTCAGCACAGAGCCTGACGCGGGGCTCGAACCCACGAACCCTGAGATCATGACCCGAGCTGAAGTTGGACGCCCAACCAACTGAGCCACGCAGGCACCCCGACATGATGAACTTTTAAATTTGAAGATGGTATTGTTTAATTTTCATAAAGCTGTTTTGAACTGTAATTAAATTTTATTAAATCTTCCCATTATTGATATATTTAAATGCCCAGCAGGTATGGCATATCAGGAGCCTGATTTGAGGGTCCTATCAGTTATTTCACTCTCCTTTTGTGGGACCCCCCCCCCAAGGTGAGTTTTAATTTTCTAGGTTCTGATCATCACCGCAAAAATGAACCTTCTGGAAAAGACTAAATGGCAGTAGATCCACAGGGTGGGGCCTCTGTCTATGGAGGCTGGCAGTGCTGCAGCCATCATGTTGTTCCCTGTGAGAGAGTCTTTCTGTTTCCTGGTGTCCACAAACCTCTGTTCTTCAGGGACAGAAAACTCAGCCTACTTTCTAGGTACTCCTCAAAGCATGAAAAACCAAAGAAGCCAAGTGCACTCAGCTTATCTAGGCCTCTTTATTTTTGCTCTCACCCTCACCTAAATAGGATCAATTTGAGCCAAGTAGTGGAATCACAGTCTTCAGATATTCATTATGGGTTCTAACTCTGGGATTTTTGTCTTTTTTTTGCAACTTGGTGCTCCATCTGTCAGGGCGCTAAGGGCCCAAGGCTTATGCTCTTCAGTCTCCAACTGCCTTGTCTACAGCTGCAACTTGGCATGGAAAGGGTAGATGGTTGGAGTTATGAGTAGAGGAACCAAGATCCATGAAGTCCATATCTTACCAAGCAGCCCTACTCTCTATATCCTAAACTTTTAAATTGGAACTTATTTTTCCTCATCCTATAGTACTCTGCATCAGAGTTCTCGGGTAAGAGGCTCATGACTGGCAGAGGACCTGTTTACCAGTTTCTTGTAATGGCCACAGTAAGTAGGAGACCTTCTAAGCAATAATTTGCCATAGTGTGCAGAATACAAATTCACTTATATTCATCTCTTTCCAGATAATCAGGTACAGCTGGTCTATAGAATGGCTTGTGCAATGATATTGCTTTTAAAAGCCATCCATTTCAAGGTATAATATGTTCTAATAGAAATCCAGGGCTCAGAAGCACTGATTTAAATAAAAAAGAGTCCATATTACAATATTTTTTACAACAACTGTATATGGGGGTGTTTGTCATAATGTTGTTTGAGAATCATGTTAATTAGAACACTTAGGGTATTATTAAAAATCCTAACCCCCAGGCCTCACACAAATCTAATGAATCAGAATTATTGGGTAGAGACCTTAAAATTGTCATTTTTATTTAACTATTGAGATAATTCTTATGCATATCAATTTTTTTTCTTTTGAGAACCACAAGAGAAGATGTGGTTGAATATCCTGTGAAAACATAGGACAAGAACATAGGATGTATTTTTTAGTCAAAAGTGAAAAGCTTCAGATGGCCTGGGTGGTTCAGTTAGTTGTGACTCTAACTCTTGATCTCAGTTCAGGTCTTGATCTCAGGGTCGTGAGTTCAAGCCCCGTGTTGGGCTCCAAGCTGGGTGTGAAGCCTACTTAAAAACAAAACAAAAAACAAAAACAAAAAAAGAGTGAAAAGCTCCTACTCTGATTTATCCAAGTTTTTCTCAAAGTTTTGTGGTCCAGATCAGACTCTAAATCTTTACTGACATAGTATAAACAAGCAAAATATTACTACTGAATAGTTAACCTGGAAAGTCTGCCCTTTATAAATAATGAACTATAAGAAAAAAAGAACATTAGCACCAAAAGAACTAAAATGTGAATAAAAGACAGAACTTAGAAATGCAAATATGAGAGGGGCTAGCTAGATATAGATATAGAGAGATATATAGAGCACATTTGGGGAGTGTTTAGAATAGCCATATATGGATCATTGGACTAAAAAGCTAGAAATACAGTGAACACTCTGGGAATAAAATAGGTGGTAGAATTGGTTGGTTGTGTATATTTCTGTTTCCTTTTATTCTTTAATAAATACTGTTACCTTGCCTACAACTTTAATGCAAACTTATTATGATATATTATCAGAAACCAGTCAAAACCATAGTATTTTTGTCTCAAGTTGAGAAAAAAACAATGTGACACAGTGAGAATTGGAGGTGAGCAATAGGAAAGGAGAAACTGACGTTCTGTACTCTCTCCCTAATCCTCAACCCAGCCACCAATTCCACAAATACTAAACTCTCCATGCAAACATACCATAAACATTTATGCCATAAGAAATTGTTTAAAATGGGCCATTTTCTCTCTGCGTTTGGTGGAATCCTTCATCTTCTCTAATATTTGGAGGTCATCCTATTCTATAAAGTTATTCCTCAACTCTCTTCCTTAAATCAGAATTGATGCCTCTTTTCTGCCTTATCTCTATTATAGCTTATTCAGTTTTCTACTACTCTTATTGGGATATATGAGCACTTTGAGTGTGGGAAGCAGGCATTCTTCATCATTGATCTAAAATATCTAGCAAAGGACCTGGCATATAAGATCATCTGCCCAATAAATTATGGCATCAGTTTAATTCATTGAGTCATTTCAGTCTAAGACAAGTTGATTGTTTCTGGATTAGCAGTTGAACTTGTAACATCCTCTCTCTTATACCTCAGTAATTTGCATTTTGAGAAGGAACAGAGAGAATGGGAAAATCAAGGAATGAGAAGAAGGTAAGTGTGCTCCAGAGTGTTCTTATACATAGTTTTGCCTACCTGCTGCTTATTCATGTATCAGATGACATAGGATATATTATATACAGGTAACAAATTAACCTCAAAATCTCAGGAGCTTGATAAAAATCAATGGTCATTTCTGGCTTATAGTACATATCCAATATGGGTAGGAGGAGGGTATTCTTTACTTATTAGTCAGAAACCCAGAAATGATACAAGCTCTGCTATCTTTTCTTAGAACCACCTTAATACAAGGTCTCAGCATTTTCTAGAGAAGGGAAAATAATAGCATTGGCAACTTAAATATGATCTTACCTGCCTCTACCCTGAAGTTTCGTATGTTACTTCCCCTCAGAATCTGCTGGCCAAAATTAACCACATGCCCCCAACCTAATTATATGGGAAGCTGGATGATTTTCCCATGTGTGCAGGAAGGAAAGAAAAAATTAGATATGATGAGTTCTAGTGATCTCTGCTACACAAATATTTTTTTATGAATCTACTGTGTGCTAAATACTAGACCAGAAAATAGGAATATAACTGTCAAATAAAACAGTGATTTTCCTGCTTTCATGGAGCTCTGAGACAATAAGGAGGAAATGGAGATATTCTACTTATATAATAATAAAAGCCAGAGACATAAGACATGAAATAAAAATTTCATCCATCATCAACATTTATAAATGATTAGCAAAGGCGTACAAGAAGGGAATATCAACAGAGCAGGCCACAGTAATACCTGGCAGGCCTGAGCCCATCAAATGCAGCCTCCTGTTTGTTATACTCTGATGTGTTGTTGTGGCTCTGGAATGAAGGCTGCTCCTCTGTATGGCTTGAATTCACAAAGCAAAGCCTTAGTGTTGCTTATACATCTCCATCTCACAGCCCAGTTCTAGCCATGTGATTAACTTCTACTCATCAGCACAGCTGCAATTCATAAATCCATAAATTATGGATATATTTACAAAAAACAGGCCAGACAGATCATGTATATTCTGTTAAAAGCATTCCTAGATCAGTAATCAGCTAGTAAATTTCATCTGTCAATATTTACAAAGGGATGTGTCTGGGGTTAAAAGAAAAACTGTCTCAGTCATTTCTAAGGTGGAAAGAATGAGTTACAGACCCAGTGTGAACCTTTTTACTTTCAGCAACTGATCAAACAATTACCTAAATAAAAGTAAACCTACCACTGTAGTGAGTGCTCCAAAGGTAAGGTGCATGCTGCTATGAAGGAGGGCATTAACATGCCAGGGGAGTCAGGGAATGTTTATATAAGAAAGTGGTGTCTAAACTGAGAATTGAAGCAAGAATAAGGGTTAACCATGTAACAGAAGAGAAAATAATATTCTTCAGGCCAAGGAAATAGCATGTGAGTTGGGAAGAAGAAGGCCTGTTTGAGTAACTGAAAGAACTCAGTGAGACTGAACTATAAGGAACAAGATAGAAAATGGGGGTAGGGGGTGGGGTGGAAATGATTCCAGAGAGATCTCAAAAGGCCAAACCATGCGCAGAGCAAGATAAATTAGAGATCTTAATTTCAAAAGTGAAGAGAAACACTTTTAGTGGGGGTACACAGAGCGTAACATAAGAATTGGAGGGGAGGAGAGATTAGAAATAATGAGATGGATTACATTACTACCGCAAGCATCTTAGCAGAGAGGAGATGGCATGAACTAAGACTGCATCATGTAAATAGAGGAAAGTGGTTTGATTCAAGGGATAATTAGGAGGAAAATGTGACCAAAATATGTGATCGGCTGGACATAAGGCGTAAGGACTAAAAAACAGCTATGTTATCTCTGTGGATAGTCCATGAGTTGTGCAATTGGACGACAGCATTCCCCCAACAGGAAACACTAGAAGCACAGGCCTGGGGCAGAGTGGGAGAGCACTGAGATCCAAAGGAGCAGATTTTTGGGCTCAACACTCAAGTAAGGTTTAGTTGTGGGTGGGAGTTGTCCAGAAGGGCCCTATGGGAAGCAGATTATGAACTGCATTTTAAAGAGTATATGAAAGGGAATTGGAAGGGCAATTTTGAGAACAGCATCCAACTACCCACATGTTAGAGAAATTAAACAACAAAAGGGCAACTGAAGTATCATTATTATATCTTTCATATCATATCTCTTCAAGCAGTTGAGGACTATTGGAAAGAAGAAGTGAGAGTGGGATGATGGAAGCAATGACAGAGAGAGAGGGAAAGAATAGAATTTTTGGCTAAGATTTATGTTGATATATTCAACATTAAAGGAGGCAGTTGGATGCACTTGTTTTATATAATTAGATGGTTCCTTTGAAAACCAATTGCAAGGAAAAGAATAGTTAAGAGCATAACAAAGAGCAGGAACATTTTTTTCAAGTACTTGTCAGAGCTTTGCCATACCTCAGTTCTAGTTTCGTAGCTGGTATTTAATAGCTGTGTGATCTTGGGTAAGTTGTTTATTCAATTTGTGCCTTTACTTATTTATCTTTAAAATAGAATTAATAAAAGGTGCCCTATCCACATTAAATAATAGCGTATGAAAATGTTAAGAGTTTTATATTTACATATATTACTATATTATGTCTATTCAATGCAATTATTAACTCAGAAAAAAAACAGCTAAGGCCCTGAAGAAGCTGAGGAAATGAATAGTAGACAAGCCTCCAGGATAAACAGAGACGGGTAAATTCACAGTGGGAAATCTACATAAGGACAAGTAAGGTGAAGCTGAGGCTGCTTGTTTTGGGAGGTTCTAGTAGAAATTCATGGGCAGCAGCTCAACATTCAAGCAAATAACAATAATCACAGAATTATCAAGCCAAAAATAATCTTAAAGGAGAGGACTTCCAAGTTTTTCTTTTTCAATTTTCTAGCCATTTTTTTTTTGTTTTTCTTTTGTGTGTGTATTTTTTTAAAAGGTGTTAAGATCTGGGACAGGATTCTGTTCTTTGTAAATTGTGCACAGCAGGTATGTAGTGACCTTTTCCCCCCTTGGATTTTAATCTACTGGATATTCCCATGGAGTTTGCAGTAATAAAGATGTCAATAGCTACCCTGTGAGCCACTGAAGAGGTGAGAGAAAGGAAGGTGAATGTGTCATAAATGTGCAATGCAGGTCTTTAAGAAAGGCTGGGAAAGGGGACTTATGTTTGTTTAATGTTTCTGAAATTGAGATGCAGCTCATGACTATGTGTATGCACATTTAGTGCAGCGTTGGTCTGCCCATACTCCCCTGCCAATAAAACATGCTGTTAAAATGTTGGTACATCTGGCATTGAAGACATATTTTAGCAAGGAGATACAATGTATTAACTTAGAGTGATCACAATTTTTAACAATCTTACCAATAAAAACAAAACAACAAATAATTATTTTGCTAAAATTATATCCATTCCTCCTTAATTCATTCAAAAAGCTTTATTAAATGCCTACTGTGTCCTAGCTCTATCCCAGAAAAAAGTCTTTAGGCTTTTAAAGGAGAAGGTAAGAAAATCACCTTACAGGGGTGCCTGGGTGGCTCAGTTGGTTAAGCGCCCGACCTCAGCTCAGGTCATGATCTCACGGTTTGTGGGTTCGAGCCCTGCATTGGGCTCTGTGCTGACAGGAAGTTCAGAGCCTGGAGCCTGCATCTCCCTCTCTCTCTGACCTTCCCCTTCTCTCTCTCTCTCCTACTTTCTCTCTCCCTCTCAGAAATAAAAACATTAAAAATATTTTTTTAAAAAAGAAGGAAATCACCTTATGTAGAAAGGTCATTACTTACAGATAGCCCGGGATTGCCTCTCTATGTACCAAGAGGCTTACCCAGGAAGGAACTCTTGGCATTCCCTCTCATTTTCATCTCCAAGCCTCAAATTCTCCAGACAAAGCTTATTTTAAAACTAGCTACCAAAAGTCACAGAATTTCCTAAATACTTGTAATCCACTTTTACCTATGATCAGTGACTCTGACCTTCCACTCAGGAGTCATGACCTACTAGAAGGTACCCTTCCTTAGGGATAACAATATGCTTTCAAAAGGATCTCCAATCAACTCCTGCAATCACCAATTCACTCTCATGAAGTGTAAGATTAAATGTTCAAGAATAGAATCCCCAACAATTACTTCAGATATAAAGAATAAAGTTTGGTTTCTTCATCAGGGCATTTAAAACTCTGTGAACTTAATGTGAAAAAACATTCTCAACTTCCTTCTAATTACCTACTATATAAACCCATCTACTCTAGTAAAACTGATTTAATGTCTGGTTCTTTGCTTATTACTGCCTAAGGTCTTTAATCATTATAAGCTTCTATCTAAAAGAAATGAGGAATAAGGTAAATACAGTTCAATGCACAAAGCACTCAATTAATTTTTGCCCAATATATATAAATGTATGTATTCACTATCCATACCAAGGTATAAGATGTGTTTAGCGTCCCATAAGACCATCTCATCTGCCTTTCCAGTTATGATCATCCTCAAAGATAAGTATTTTCTGATGTTTATTACTATAGACTAGTTTTCTGTAATGTAGTTTGACTTATTATCTAATAAGAGTGAGACAATGAAAGGGAAGGGTGACACAGAAAGGAAAGCGTATGTTAGCTCTTTCTGTATGGTTCTCTCTCTCACTAGCCACTCCACTACCTACAAAGAACCATGAGCTGAGCCTTGGTTATCATAGAGGTATTGTAATCTCCCAAATTAATGAATACTGAATCCATACTTGCACTGTTATCTTTATCTCTTCAATTATTTTTCCCAGCAGTATTCTTGAAATAGGCTGGCAACATGTGACCCAAGAAAAAGAAGAAATTTCACAATGACTTAAAGAAAAATTGTATTATAAAACGACTCCTTTTATTTCACAAGTAGATATAAAATATAAAAGTATGTTTAAAGAGATCATTCATGGAATTTAAGAAAGCAAACAAATGAACATAGAAAAAAATTATGAACCAAGAAACAGACTCTTAACATCAGAGAACAAACTGATGGTTAGCAGAGGGGAAGAGAAAGGAGATGAAATAGGTAAAAGGAATTAAGAGTACGCTTATTATGAGCAGTGAGTAATGCACAGAACTGTTGAATGACCATATTGTGTACCTGAAACTAATATAATACTGTATGTTAACTATTCTGGAATTTTTTTTAAAAAGGGGATATTTTCAATTTTTCTATTTTAAATGTATATTACTGTGTCCTTTTAAATGATGGTACAAATAAGCCACTGGGCTGTTCTGATTTATAGAATTCTGAGAAGTTTCAGAATAGCATTCCAGATGTGGCCCCAGGAAATAGCCTACCATTGAGCCACTGATCAAAAGACTGAGATTCTAATTGTTCAATAAGCTATAAATCTACCTAACCACACCATCACCTGAGCTAATGTTTCTTTGAATTTTATGTAAGGATATCACATGATAATTCATTAAAACCATATATATTACGTCAATGGTATCTTCTGACCTATAATCTATGAAAAAGAAAAAAGAAAAAAACAAAGTAATGTCAATTTGAAAAAACAGTATTCTTACCAAATTCCTACCAAACTTGTGTCATGTCCCTTGGCAGTCAACATATTTGTTGGGTGACAGCTACATGTAGGGAACTACACTAAACAAGAAATAGGAAACTCCATTCTAAAGTTAATTATACTCCTTCGTAAGAAAGATAAAAATATGAATATTTCTACCACCTAAAGTTATGTAAAGAGGAAGACAGAGGCGCCTGGGTGGCTCAGTTGGTTAAGCATCTGACTTCGGCTCAGGTCATAATCTCACGGTTCGTGAGTTTGAGCCCCGCATCGGGCTCTATGCTGACTGCCAGCTTAGAGCCTGGAGCCTGTTTTAGATTCTGTGTCTCCCTCTCTCTCTGACCCTCCCCTGCTAGTGCTCTCTCTCTCTCTCTTTCTCTCTCTCTCTCAGAAATAAATTAAACCTTAAAAAAAGAGGATGACAGGGGCACCTGGGTGGCTTAGTCGGTTAAGCGTCAGACTTTCACTTAGGTCATGATCTCGCGGTTCATGGGTTCGAGCCCCACGTCGGGCTCTGTGCTGACTGCCAGCTCAGAGCCTGGAGCCTGTTTCAGAGTCTGTATCTCCTTCTCTCTCTGACCCTCCCCTGCTCACGCTGTCTCTCTCTCTCTCCTAGAAATAAATTTAAAAAATTAAAAAAAAAAAAAGAGGAAGACATATTTCTTTATCAAAAGAGACTGTATGTAGAAGAGTGGAAATTTAGGACAAACATGTCAGTGGGCCTTACCCTGTAAAATTGGGAATATGAAAGGCAAATAAGAGTTATTTGGATAAGATAGCAGAGACCTTAAGGAATCCGTAAGAACAAAATATCTAGATCTAAAACGTGTTTAAACTCATAAAGCCCCTTTTCCTTCCACCACTAACCTATTGTGGCTGAAGCTCAGAGAGGAAAAAAAAAAATAGGAGATAGCCAAATAAATGCTGTGAGAGCTCTGTGTAGAAATACAAGAGATCTGATGCCAAGGAAATGCAGGAAATAATATTCCAAATGTTACAAGTCCTCCTTCCCCTTTGACTGAGAAAGAATATTATAAATGATACAAGTCCTCTTTTACCTTTTGTTGATAGGAAGAAAAATTAGAAGTTATCCAATCTCAGTTAATATATTAATCCCTATTAATAGAAAAATCCAACTCAGCATTGCATTTTCATTGGCTTAGAAAACTACGTTTAGAACAATCTGGCTGGAATTGAGATTTACCTTCTTTGCTTGTCTCTAGGTTGAATAATTGTCTTGTGATATCAAGCAAAATTATAATTGAAGTACTAAAGAGGTTAACCCACACCTATCCCTAATGTTTAAAATGTGCATTTTAAATGTGTTTTATAAGTATTTGTCAAAGAAATCTGCATACATATCTAACCCCTTATCAACTCATTTCATCTACCGCATGATTGAACACTTTGTATTTGCTCAGGCAGTTTGGCTGTACAGATGGTTCTTAATTCATAATGGAAAAAAGGAAAAAAAAAGATTTGTCAGTTTCTTTTCAACTTATCTTTTTATATATCTTTGGATATATAACATTCCCAAATGGTTCAGACCAAAAAGAAAGTTATTTTTTGTTCTTTTTCCCTGTCAGCTGCTCATTTTATTTTTAATGTTTGAGCCAAAGTCATCTCTGTCTTACTGAATGGAATGCAACTCTCTTGGCTTGACTATTTGAGTCCATCCAAACTTGCTTCTTGAGGAAATGTTTATGTTTACCATAATGCCAGAACTTAACTTTATTTGGAAGTGTGGTGATACTCCATATGAAAACTAAAAGCACTTTATTTTCCAAGGCAGTCCATTTGAATTTTGAGCCACTCTTATTTCAGAAGTTTGCCTTTATTAAGCCCAAATCCAGGACACAAATCATTAGTCTTAGTCTGATGTCTGAAGTTGAACAGAATCCTTCTAATGCCCCTTTCCAAACAAATATATAATCCTTTAAAGAATCTAAGTGAGATGCTTGCTTTGATTTCATTGTCATTGTTGTTGGTTTTGGTTTTGATAATGAAAATGAAAATGTCCAGGCAAAATAGTGTTTTCTTTGTGAAGACAGAAGTATTGATTCTCTTTTGGTTTTCCACTGAATTCTCTTTTTTGACTAAAATTTCCCATTTGAGAAATGAGAACACCTGCTTCCTTCCAACTCTACTTTTTAAAAATAAAGACAAGATGATTACATTTTTAAAAAGTCAATTTAGTTCATTAATTCTCTAGTGATAAAAGTAGTTCAAATACTAGCATTTTAGAAGCATCTGATTAGTCAGGAAGAAAAGGTATGTGATTTTACAGGACTGTTGAGTATTTTGTAAGAATGAAGGAAAAAGGCACTTTTCCTTAAATATCTAACTTAAATTTCACTTCCTCTGTAAAGCTTTCCCCTCCCCCAGCTTCTTTCAACCTTTAGTCATCATCTATTTCCCTATAATGTTTTGCTTGTGTGATGGTCATACCCCAAATTTGTATTTTGGTGCAATGTGTACAAATTTTGGTGCAATGTGTACAAAACTGTCTTCTGCCTAGTTGGTGGGCTACTGGAGGACAAGAAAATTAACCATTTATTATACCCCTAGAGCCAGAAACACTGTGATGGATCCACAGATATTAATTGATGTGAATTAGAAGTTGAATTAACTTCATTTCCCTAAGACAAGCTGAATAGAATTCTATTGATTTGTTTCAAGGTGACAGATGTTGATGGTTTAGAATGAGGCTGATTCAGCTTTCCTGGTCTCATCTAAAAAGGTTGATTTGATACACACCATTCATGCATTTCATGACATCATGTTCCTAAGAAAATCTATTAAGCTTTCATAATCATAATATGCATAAAATTTGTATTTTACCACTTACATTATGGAGCACACTACATATTGGATAAGGGAGCATTTTCTATCAAAATGGCTTTCAGATGCACACCATAGATAGCCACATGTTTTCCTTAAGTCATTTTTCAGCAACATCTTAGACACACCTAACCACCATACAATTTTTAGATCATGAGTTATACTTCTTAATCGCCTAGAGCTTTTCTCAGGCACAATCACTAGATACTTTTCCTTGCTAGGTGAAGAGACTGATACAAGCTGGAATAGTTTAATAATAAATTATTAAACAATAATAAATTATACTGGAATAGTTTAACAATAAATTTTTAAAAATTCCATCCTAGTTTGAGAAAGAACAGACTAATAAAAATACAGCCAAAGGGCAAAATTAGGTATTTCTGTAGCAGATTAATAACACCAATTTTGTAAAATCTAAGCCTAGGACATTGCCACAAGATACTGGTACCACTGGGTGATCAAACTTACCTGGTATTCAACTGGATTTAATGATACTCAGCTAAATTCTGAAGTCATCTAAATGAACATAAGCAAGAAAATATGAGGCACAGACCTGTAAATCTTGGGTGATTTAGCTATGCTTCCTCATCCCTCTGGGGTGTTGATTAGCAGAAGCCTCTACACTCCCTGACCTCCTACAGAGGAGTGATTATACCTACCTCAGGATGGGCATCTGCTGAGTAGAGTCAAGGTAGCAATCAACCTATGAATAGATTTCAGTGGTGCTAAGCAACTTCTATATTCCCCTTTACCTTCCTTATGAATTTAGGGACTAAGACCCACAAGAGCAGTTACTTTGAGGGACACTCAATATATGAGAAATATGTACTGAAGTGTAAAGTGTATGGAGCAGGATGATTTGAAATTCTATGTCCAGCTAAGCAGCCTTCTACCTCTTCTGAGCCTTCATTTCTTAATCAATAAAATTAAAGGATCTTATTTTGATTCTATGATTCCATCTAGCTCCTTAAATAATAAGCAAACTGAAATCAACTTCACATATTTTGCTCCCCTTACACTTTACTTATTAGAATGTTTCCATAACAGAAAACAAAAGGACACAATTACCAGTGAGGGAAATTATATAACCATCATCCTTATCACCACTACCATCATAATTATCATGTTGTTATTGTTGTTATTATTATTAATGTGTTCATGACGGCATAGCACAATATTTCTCATAGTTCCATTCTCAGTTTCTTAGAGCAGGCAATTTGGTATACTTGGGGTTAGAGTCTTTGACCAGTACAAAAGAAAAACACTCATCTCTTATGACCAAATCCTTATACAACTTTAAGTGAAGACCTATTTGTATCTTTATCTTTACTATTTACTTCTTAAGCAAAGGTATCTTTCCTTCCTGACACCTCTTTTATTACTTAAAAGTTAAGATAATGGTTACATATGTAATGTAATAATGATAAAAGTCATTAATAATTTGATAATTGGCATCTCATGATATTTTCATTTAACTCAACTTTCTACATGTAATCTTTTGCATTCTTTCTCAATTAGAATGTATTGTATAAAGGAGGGTATTCTAGATCTGTCTCCAGGCTTCACTGATATATACCAGATGCCAAATATATATATACCAGACTATTCTGGAACTCTCTGAAGAAGCCATATAGAATATAAGTGATTCTTTTCTCTATGTCCCTTAAAGGGAGTAGTCAATCTATTACTGTCACATTTGAGTCTTAGATTAAGTTTGCATAGTTTTTTTAAGTTTTAGATATAAAAATAAGTCATATTATAAACAAAAGCTAAACACAACCCTCTTCCACTATCCCAGCTGTTGAGTCAAATGCTGCCAGCTAATGCAGTACGTAATATTAACATGATTTCTTGGTCATTTATAGCAACCTTTCGCATTTTCATAGTGACTTTTCTAACATGCAGATATGACCATGATGTTGCCTTACCTAAAACGTGTCCATGCCATTTCACACCTCATTGTTGAAGTTAAAACTCCTTAGCATGAAATATAAGAGTGATTGTTATTTAGCCCTTGCTTATTATTCCATTCCTTGTCACTTGTTGACATGTCCCACATTCCTTCCCTTCTCCTTATAGCTGAGGCTGTAGCCTTGCTAACGTGCTTATAGTTTTCAAAACACACCTGATCTTCAGAGACCATTCCTGCCTCTCTTCATGTTGCATGGACAGCCTAGAGACCCCATCTCTACCTCTTCATTTCCCTAACTGAATTGGAGGTCACAGATCTGGAAATGTCAACCCTCCAGAATATTGACTAGAATCTGAGATAAAATTAAACAGGTCCCAAATAAGCTAAAATCAATATTATAAAGACCTAAGAGACATCTAACTTAGAGCCTCTTAACTCTAACTTCATTCAAGAACTGTTATCTGGGGGTGCCTGGGTGGCTTAGTCGGTTAAGCGTCCGACTTTCGCTTAGGTCATAATCTCGCGGTTCGTGGGTTCGGGCCCGTGTCAGGCTCTGTGCTGGCTGTCAGCTCAGAGCCTGGAGCCTGTTTCGGTCTGTGACTCCCTCTCTCTCTGACCCTCCCCTGCTCACGCTGTCTCTCTCTCTCCTAGAAATAAATAAAAACCTTAAAAAAAAAAAAAAAGAACTATTATCTGGTTTCTGTGTTTACCACAGACTAGAAATAGCAACTTTGAAAAAAGAAGTGGGCTGATAGAGAAGTCCTGGTTATCAGCAAGAGTTAAAATATGAAAAGCTGCACAATGCTAAAGGAAGAGACCGGAAAATTTAAAAACTTTTATAGAGTTTTATTGAATGCAATAGGGTAACATACATCATTCAGAAATTAATTATTTTTAGTGGATACTTAGTATATTTTGGTAGGAAATGTTGCAAGATGTTTTAGAAAGAGTGTGATAAGTTGTTTCAAAATCATGAAAGGACGGTAAAAAAGGGATAGTACTCTTATCTAAAAGGATTAAATTTACATGGAATATTGCATAATCTAGATAACTACAGTATTATTTGGTTTGGAAATTTTAGCATGTAAGAACAAAGTTGTTCTATTCTAGTGGAAGATTCCAATTTACCAAAGGCCATATATTTCTTTCCTAGTTGCACTAATTTTGATAAAAACTTTTCAAAGAAAAAATTCATTTATATGAATTTATATGTCATTCATAGGTTTATATCATCCTTTATACCAATTAATGATATTTGTATTTAAAAGAGATCTTGCGTGAGGGTCTGGCTGGCTCAGTTGATAGAGCATGAGCATGCGACTCTGGGTCTCAGAGTCCTGAGTTTAAGCTCCATACTGGGCATAGAGATTACTTTTAAAAAAGTTAAAAATAAATACAAAGAGATCTTAGCTTCAGGTCTCCATATATAATAGCAGTTTCAGTTTGGTTAAGGTTTATTCTAAAACCTTAGGATAGATGTTTTAAAATGTAAATACCTATAAAACTATAAAGACAAGAAAATCAGGATATAGGCAATCCCAGGTAATTTGGTAGATACTGGAGTCTATGCTGTTGTAAGAATGAATGATAATTAACTCAACTGAGAGAAATGGTAACTCAGAAGAACATTTTATGCCCCTGAACAGTTCCCACATAAAATTTGGGAGAAAAAAACACATTTGTTTTCATTAATGCATATTTCTGTAAAAAGAAATCCACAGGGGTCTGCAATATGTCACACAAAAAAAGGAAAAAATGTTTTCAATGACAGAGGGTCACTTTCTCTCTTAGTATTAACTAGTCTTTCCTTATGGGATGAATGATATCACTACTTAATTAGTTCCTTCTGAGCTATAACTAGAAAAACCCATTTGTGTCATTGCCTATTACCAAGTAGAGGTGAAAAGTGAGTTTCCACTAAATATTTCTGATTCACACTCTCCTTTTTCATTTCTCCATTGTGACCTGCCTACACATAACACATTTCTGTTATTTAAGGTTCTTCTTATAGTTCTTTTTTTTTCACATCCCCCCCTATACCATTTAATCTGTCTTTTTATATACATGATGAAATATATGCATTGAAAAAGAGTGCAAATACATATTCTCTTATGCTATTTCTCTTCCTAAAAGACTGAAACTTTAAAAAAATAAAGAATTAAAATAGCAAACATTTGTAGTTCATGACTGGAAAATTTATAATAAATTCAGGAAATAACATTCTTATAATAGGTCTTTAATCAACAGCCTAATATCTGTGCTTTCCCTAATATCCCTAGAGCCATCTGGTGTTGAAATACAGTTGGTGAAATATAGTTGGGAGCCTTCTTGCATACGAGAAACACTGAAGTAACTAGCTGAGATGAAGCTGTTCAAAATGGACTCTGCATCTGGGTGGTGTGTTCCTTTTTCAAAACTATTTTGTTCATAAAATTCAAATGGTATCTGGGAGCAACAGCATCCTTGGACAAATTGCAGCCTTTTATAAGAACACTCTCCAAATGTGTTCCAAATCCAAAGACACAGTTTTGATTCCAGGGTCTATAACTTAACCTTACAAGTTGTGTGATCATGAGCTATTTATTTCTCTGAGTTTTAGTGTCTTCATCATTAAAGCACATATGATAACAACACCTAGCTCACAGGTAGATACTATGCATATATTAAGGCATTTACTATTAATGCCTGTCATGCAGTCAATGATTGATAAACTTTAGTTATTTCTCTCATTAAGGTAAGTAGTTACATAGAAAAGAGGCATTGGTAAAATTAAAGATCACTTGTGGAATCCATTTTTATTACCTTTAGGTAGTAACATTAGAGAGTACACAATTATATCCTTACTCTCCTTAGCTACATACGGTTTCATTACAGTCATTTCAGGAAGAGGTCTGGATATTTTGTGTCTGTGTAAGCCAAGAAAGGATAACACAAGAAAATACTTGAGTTCCAGAAATACTATCACTAATGGAAGACTGTCAGATGCTTGGGCCATTCTTGGAAGAGCTGCTTCTGAGCAGCTACTCTTCTGAAACCAAAGCCACACTAAGAATATAGAGAGGACCACAGTGTAATAACAGAAGTCAGTTACCAGTTCTGTGTAGCTTCTTTTCTGCCAAAAATGGTACTGCATGTTTGTTCTCCTTGTGAAAGGCATCACAAAAGGGTAGAAGATGGAAGAGTTTCAAAGATTTGGTTAGTTTTGTGGACGAGGGAGCCACATGAAGTGAATAAAAGGAATAGTATGGGACAAAAGGAATACAACAACTCAGTCTGGATTCTAAATCAGATTTCTGAGATTATCTGACTCAGCACAATGAAAAGCCTCTTCATTTAAAATCTTTTTACACCCAGTAACATGAGAAATACCAGTAACTATAAAACGAAGCAAAAGAAAGCCTTTGATGTTGGAAGGACATGTTCAAGGGTATTAGCAAAGGGAAGTTGTAGTCCTCACAGATAGAAAATTTTAATAAGCGTGGACAACAGAATATGGACTGGGGAAACAAACACCACACCTCTTTAAATGCCTTAGGCTGTATAAAAGGCCCTCTGTTCTGCTCATAATAGTCTTTTCTCTCTTGACTAAAGTCTTGGGTTTTTATCTCAATTATCTGAGATGTGAATTTCTTCTTTACATTTTCTAATGAATAAAAGTAAAACACAAATTCACTATTTTGAAATGCTGTGGTATTTTTTTACTTTAGGAAGAGCAATACAATGGGAACTAATATGGATATTTTTAATTTTACGTGCCACACACATAGATAACCCTCTTGATTAATTTATTTGCTAAGCACTTAACAAGAATTATCTTGACAATCTTCACAATAATCCAATAAGTTAGAGCTATTTTTTCCTATTTTACAAGTAAGGAAATAATCTTAGAGAAGCTAAGTAATTTACTAAAATATGATCAGTAACTTGTAGGAGACAGAGGTCAACCCAGATTCCCATGCCTGTGAACCTTGTTTTACTCTAGTTTACCACATTGCACTGTCAGCCAGAGAGACTCAGGATAAACTCTTCCAGATCCTGATTCCTACAAGGGCTTAATGGCTAGCTCTCTAAGGGCGGCTGCCTTTCTAGGAGGGAGGAAGGCATTGACCATTCTAGACAACAATGGTGGGCAATAAGGTTCTGTTCATGGCTTACTTCTTCCTTTTGTGAGGACTGAATTATTCTCCTGGTTCAAACCAAAAAGTACAAGACCAAATGCTTGCTAAGTTGAGCAGGAGATCTGTAATGAACATGCAGAAGGACTCCTGCCAGAAAGGATTAAAAAATAAATAGCTTATTTAGAAAGAGCATTTGAGGGGTGCATGGGTGGCTCAGTAGGTTCAGCATCTGATTTTGGCTCAGGTCATGATCTCACAATTCGTGGGTTCAAGCCCTGTGTCTGATAGCTAGCTCAGAGCCTTGAGTCTGCTTCAGATTCCATATCTCCCTCTCTCTCTCTGACCCTCCTCTGCTCATGCTCTCTCCCTCTTTCTCTCAGAAATAAAAAAAAAAATTTTTTTAAAAAGAGCATTTGAGCCTCAGAACAAATGGAATTAATACTTTTAAGTGAGGGAATGTAGATTTTGGCACATGGACTTGTTAGCTTTAGAAAGAATTTATCAATCCATGCCTCAAGTTGTAAATAATTGAGTCAGATTCTTCCCAGAACTCTCCTTGTCAGCAAAGAAAGCACTCAGGATTATATTATTCCAGTGTGTTAATTAGCATTGACAATGGCTGAGAAGAAACTAAGATAATAATGGACCCTGAGATTTAGCTAGGTTCTCATGTTAGTTTAAGGAATCATTTTTATTCCAGCTCAACTCGAACAGTGGTGTATCTCATCCCAATTTCCTCTAGATGCATTGTGAATCTCACCATCTAGCTCTTTACGGCATAGAGCCTTATATGAATTAGTAATTATCTCATGTACTTTATTTATCATATCTCAACTACTGTTAAGTCCTGAAGGCCCAGGACCAGAGCATATATGTCTTTTCAATCCTGGGATGTAATGCAATAGTATGAAAGTACTTCACATGTGATAAGCCAAAACATTCGCTATCATAAGTTTTCACAAGCCTAGCATGGTTCTGAGCATAAAGAATCACAGTATTTTATCACAGTAATAAAAAGAGCTGAGCTCTTCTGTATTTGCCAGGCACCCCAAATATGAAATAGTTATATAAAATATCAAATATAATCCTGTTCTAAGATCTATGCTTGTATTCTGTTATTCAGTTCTCACAAGTACCTTGTAAGGAAGGGATGACAGTCTGCTCCAGTCTCATCCCCAAACCTACTTCTTTAACTTAACTCTACTCCTTTGCCACCTAGGGAGAGGGCCCAGAGCTAGGAAGAATTTCAAGTCTTTAATTTATAAAGGAAGAGGCAAAGACCCAGAGAGGATAACCAATTTGCATATGGTTAAACTACTATTAAATGGCAGAACTGAACTAGAATCCAGTTTCCTAGTCCTAAACTCAGAGTTCTTCACTATGACCCATCTTCCTGTATGGGAGACAATCCATATATGTAACTTGTGTGTAATTTTAATGTGTTAGAGGAAAACTGTGGTAATGTCAAAGTCCATTATTATCTTAGTTTCTTCTCAGTTATCTTTGCATATGACTTATGTTTTATGAAACAGTAATATATAACTGATTGTTTTAAAGCATCCTCACCACTTAATGTTGGATGAAAGCATAGCTCTCAACTACTAAGTAGAGAGATTAGTTAAGAGAAGGGTGGTGAATGATTCGAGATTCTATTTGGTGAGGAATTTCAAGTAAGATTCTGCTTGATGAGGAATTCTGCTAAAATTTTTCCTAGCAAAAAAATGGGGTTTAGGATATTTTTTTGTCAATTTGTTTTAACTTTTTAATTTATTTTCACTTACCAGGTATTTCAAACATAATAAAAAGTATGAGATTTATTGTTCATACAAATATCCATATGCAATAATAATTAGATTATGTATATGTTAATTTTTGCTGTACTTGGTTTAAAGCTCCATTTAAAAAGATGTAATAAAAACAGCCAATGCCCCACTACTCATCTGTTTCTTCCCCTTTCTAAATGTGATTGCTTTTCTGAAACTGCTATGCTTTTCTCATAGGATAGTTTTATGCCCATTTACTACATAGGTATGCATGTAATCATAGATAACATATACTAATTATATATATTTAAAAATGCATATGATGCATGGCTGATGATACAAATGATATGATAGAGTCTGATGCAGGGCTCAAACTCATGAACAGTGAGATCATGACCTGAGCTGAAGTCAGACGCTTAACCAACTGAGCCACCCAGGCACCCCTGTTTAAATCCTTTTTAACTGTATTTTCTTCAACATCATGTTTTTGTTTTAGCTTTTAGTTAGAAGGTGTTGTGTTTAGGTACATAAATTATATCCTTAGTGTGTACATAAATTATATCCTAAGGTGTGAAGCCTTAGGACAAGAGTAAGCATAAGATATGATTATGAAGGAAAACATGTATTTTAATAGCAGATTCCCATAAGGCAAAGGCTTTTGTGTAATTTAATTTATGTATTCATAATTTTGATTTAGGTGGTATACTTTTCAAAGAAAATGAGAAATTGACATAATAAAATCGGAGTGGAGATACAACAATGTCAAGTATTATACATAAAGAACCAAGCTGTAAAACATCATAAGAGAATCTAGAATAAGGGAAACCCACCAAAAAAGGGTGAAGAATTCCAAATACTGTGGGATCTCAGTCCTATTCAGCCCCTACTGAGGCTTTTTGCCCTTTGGCTGCCTCTCCCAATACTCCTGTCCACCTGCCTTCATTTCCTGTGGTTACAAAGGCCCTTTATCCCCTCTCAGTCCCGTTTAGACTTACAGGCCTGGCAAGAAATACCAGTGGAATCTCTTTCTCTTCCTTTCCCTTGAAACCTTGCCACACAACAAAATTTGCTAAAAATCCCCCACATGTCCCAGGAACTCTTTGCAAATATCTTCCCTTTGACAAATTGTTTTGCACTTCTTACTTGCTGCATTATTCATGCGTTTAGTCTGAGAAAACTCCTCAAGGCGTCTTCTTCCTTTTGACACAAATTTCTCATTTCCAGTACCTGTTGTATGACTAAAGCATAAGCAATTATACGTAATTTTAATAACTCAGTGGCTTCTTGAGTGGTATTTCTCTAGGACTCTACTGTCATACCATATAAAATATAGTATATTGTTTTTATAATAGGTAAAAAGATTAATAAGAAACTCTGAAAGCTAGAGAGACCAATAAGAGTGCTGGTCTCTCACTCAAACACTAGATAAATGCCAGAAGCACCACCATGGGGTGGGAGTGGGGCAAACTACCTACAAAAGAATGATTTGCAGATATCACTTAATACCTTTACAAATCACTTTTGTTTACATTCCCTTATTTGATGTTCACAACAGTTAAGAGGTTTAAAAAAAAGAGTGATATTTAAAGTCCACAGGCTACTCTTCCTTCTAATTTGTGATTGTCTTCACATATATAATTACAGAGTACTGAGACAAAAAGCTGGATATAGGCATGCTTTTTGGAATGTCAAATCAAGGATGTAAACACACTGAGAAGAGTGTTCCCTAAAGGGACCTGCTTACCCTCTGATAAGGTCCACTTGGCTGTGGACATTTTGATGACATACTGAAATGAGGGCAGATAACCTAGATATATGTAATATCTGGAAAATCTTATAATTCCAAACTGCATTAAGGTAACAAAAGATTAGGTGAGACTGTAATAGTCTACATTTGAAACTGGCAATTCTGTTTTGCTACTGTAACCCCAGCCACATGTCTCTGATAGAAGGCATGGAATATAGTGTGGTCCATAATAAATGTTATTTCTCGTAGCTACACGCACACAGTGGCACCTAGAGAATATCCTCTCACTCCATACACAGTCATCCTTTCTACCATGGATACTGATAGGAGCCCAGCAGCTTTAAAGCCTGAGCATGAAGAAATAAGTTCTACATGGTCTGGTCTCAGGCACACCATCTAAAAGAGATTCAGAACTTTTCCAAGAAAAGTAGCCTCTTGGGATCAAATCTTCTAGATGTCATTGTACAGAATGTGTCTATCAACTTTTTCACAGTGATTTCCACTGATAAAACAACCCTACTTGTTACTTAAACTTTGATATACAGCACATTCTAAGAGGTTTCTTGAATTGGTTTTGAGCAGGTTTAAAAAAATTATCCTCCCATACAGTACTATAAGGCTAAATTTGGCATAAAAAAGAAATCCTTGTAACTGCTTATTTTGGTTTCTGAAATTACTTTGCAGTTTCCAGTTACTTCTTATTAATGTACCAGTGCTAACCAGTAGCCAAGGTGAATTTCTGTTTTCATTCTGCCTGAATTCCTCTTCACCTAGTTTCTGTTTCCTATGCTATTCTTTTCTGTTTCAGGATTGATCCCTTCTCATGTCTGGATCCTTGCTTCTGAATCTCTGCTTATATAGTTCTCCAAAATGTACACAAGAACAACATTTAGCAATAAATGTCTATAAGCATTTTCATCTTTAAAAACCTTGGCTGCCTACATATTTATTGCCTTGGAAATGACACCTAGGTTTTCTCAACTCAGCAATACTGTTCACCAACCCAAGCACCTGTGCCTTTTTCTCTGTCATGTTGGGAGGATTGGAGGATCATTATAAGCCCCTCCTGGGAAGAGTCATTTACAAATAATGTCTGAGCTGAAAGCTGATCTCACGGTGGCAGGGGTGATATTTACAAAATGTAATAACAAATAAGGCATAGGCATGGGCCAATCAATACTGATACCCATTATGCAGCAATAATGAGGCATCTTTAAAATGATCATAAGAAAGGTCTAAAGGTACATTAAAGTTCATCAAATATATTCCTATAGGCTCTGGTGTTGTTAGAGAACAACACTATGACACTTGCTAGTCACTTGAGAAGCACAGGATCAAATCATAATTATTGCCACCCTGTCCCCCACTGGACTGGTACTCTGCAATATCCCTGACACTGTTGGCATCATTTCCCCATCACAGACTTAAAGCTCCATGAGGCTGCGAGAAACCCAAGTCCTGTTCCTGCCTAATAGGCAGATGAATCTTAATCTACTGTGAATTGGTCAACCAGGTCCTTACCCGTTCATTTACTCATTCCACTCAAGTTAACTGTGTTCCAAATATGAACCAGGTACTAAATTTATTTTTAAAATTTAATGAATAACTGAAATATTATGAATAGGTATATTAGTGAACAAAGGAGTAAAGCCACTTTGCTCACAAATTCTCTTTGTAGCACAAGTATGAAATATTCTCAAAATAAAAAGCCTTAACACAAAAGACAAAGTGGGCAGGAAATCTCGCATTTACAGAGACTAGAACAGAGAAGGGACACTTATATCCAAGATATCATTGATAGGCTATGTTACAGACTCAGAAGCTGTTATTACTTGAGAGGAAGAGAAGAAAAGGAAAGCAAAATAATATTTCATAATGGTAGCAACATATAAGGCTATTCAACTCTGATGATAAATATTTATGTATACTCTTCTATTTTCAAATTAATACTGGTTAGAAATCTATGGGTTTTCTATAATTTACTACAACCTCAAAGAAGCTTATGTTCCATTTTACATATAAATAAACTGATTACTTTGTAGCTTGCATTATTTCTCAGGTCTTCAGCTGCAGATTAATGGCTTAGGTCTCAGTGAATTTTGCTGTATTTGGGGTTGGATCTGAAACCACAGTTCCTAAAAATCTAACACAAGAAGAGTTAATCACAAGCCTCTGAACATCCATTTCCTTATCTGCAGAGCACAGGCAGAATTAACGGGACTGTGTTAGAGAAGCCATTGTTTGTACATTCTGGAATTTCTTTTAGAACATGAACTTCTTGAAGACAGAAATTATGGTCACATTCACATTTGCCTGACATATGACAGGTGCTAAATAAGTGTCCTAAGTAAATGACTGAATACATTAGTATTCTCTGGACAGACCTCCCCAAGACTGGGTTTAGTACTGGGCAAATATTTGAAGAAGAACATGGGCAAACCACAGTAAGAGTGACAAACGCAGGAAAAAAATCTGGAATTTACTTGAATTGAGGTAGCCTATGGGTATGTAGCCTATAGAGGAAATGTGTTAAAGTTGAGGAAATGTTAGTTGTCTCAAATGTCTGAAAGAAGTAAATATACAATGGTCCTGGTGAAATAGGCTTCTCCCACTGACTGCAAGATCCATGAAAGCAGAAAATGTGTCTCATTTATTATTTTGTCCCCTGTACTTATATCACAGATCAGGCACTCAATCAGTATTTATTAAGTAATGAATGAGAGAATGAATGAATGAACTCATTAATGAGGTTCAAAAGGTAGCTTTGTGCTTAAGCATAGACAGACATTATTTATAAAAGGAAAAATGATCAAAAGCATAATGACCTGCCTTTTTGGTGGTGAGTTTTCAGTACTGAGGCTGTTGAAATAGATTCTGGATGATCATACAGTGGGTTTCTTTTAATTTTAAGATTTTCCGATCTATGCACTGCATTTCCCATTGAGTTACTATGTATTTTCTGGGTCAATTGATTCTGATAATTATACCCAATATGAATGTGACTGATATTTGCTCAAAGTGCTTCACTGGTAAGTTTCTCCAACCATTTTGGAAATTGTGATATTATATGATTATAACTATTCCTATATAATATATAGCTTTAGATATCCTTTCACAGATATGCTTTGATAGCCTAGAATTTTATTTGGCAGACTATTTTAGAGAGATATATCAAACCCTTTGTCCCAGGGATTCTTTCCAACTAACTTATCTAATATCCAGAAAGTATTTATATTTTATATCCCAATCATTAAAATGTTTACTTTCTTTCCTAAACATAGGAACAACTGTCAAAATCCCTCTTCACAGTTAATTATAACTAGGCCTCTCTCAGTGATTATTTCCTGTACAAAATACTTTGTCCCAGAATTATTTCCACTTGAGCACTATTTAAATAGTTAGGATTGTAGCTTTTCTAAGACTCTTTTAAACAGTGGAATGTTTTGGAAATACGATCTCCATTATTAATGTAAGAGCCCTGCCCGTAAACTTGAGTTAATTCTGTTGAGTCAGGATTGGAGATAGAGTCCTGAATTTACCAAGAGCTTTAAAAGTAGTGTTCCAAGTGCCCTTTGCCTCTAAGGAATCAAGGAGTGCATTAATGTAGTTGTTACTATAATATTTAATAAGGAACCTTGTGTAAGATTTTAGAAACTTTCCACTTGAAGGTGTTTTTTGCTCCAAAACTTGTATACTATCAATATACAAATAGGGCTGGGAAGACAGGAGAGCTGGTCACTTGTACTTACTCTGCATTATATAGGAATAGTTATAATCATATAATATCACAATTTCCAAAATGGTTGGAATAGAGTGACATTCTGTGCATTTTTCTGCATAGAAAAATGGAGTTTAAGAAGTAGGTCATCCAGACAAAAAAGCCTTCAAGTACACTGCTTTTACTACACGCAACAGTTGAAATTAACTGTCAAATGAGCTTTGAATCGAACTAAATATAAATATAATAAATAACAACTTATGGTTAACACAAGCATGTCTGCTGTTTGCCACAAAACCACAGGGGAAGTGACAACAGATATCACTACCTTTTCACGTCTAATATGTTTTATAAGTCTTTTAAGATAATAAGCATTCATTCAACAACTTTGTATGTGTAAAATCAACTGCTGACCAATGATTTTTTTTTCTGTAATGTTTATGATTATTTGTTTAGAAGCTTAGCTATGCCACTATATAGAAGGTGATGCAGTAATGTAATTTATGTCCTATGCTGTGCATAGTGCTTTAGATATGGCAGAACAACAATGAATATTGTTTTCTCAGAAATAGTTACTTCATGTATTAAGAATTACAGGCCTCCTCCCATTCTTTTTGCCAATGAGGAAAAGGAAGAAGGGGGAAAAGTGGAGGAGGAGGAGAAAGGTGAAAAGGAAGAGAAATAAAGGGAAAAAAGAAGAGAAGAGTGACATTCACTAGAATGCCATACTTAAAACAATCAATTCCCATTTAACTTTATTTGGATCATGCATAAGATGCCAGATTTGGCACAAATCAGTGATCTTTAATGCTAACTGATATGCTGGTTGATAAGTGTGTCCATGTTAGATCATCGTCATGTTCTAGGTAACCCTATAAAGGATATCTAAAGACGCTGCAAAAATAGCATTTAGACATTTGAAAGCTTTTCATACCTTCTCCATGTTTTAAATTTAGTGTGCAGGTGAATACACCCAATACTTGTCTCCATAAATCAAAATAATTGTTTGAACAAATATTCTTTCCATAATTTCCAAAATTCCAGCCAAAATTTTAATTAGCAAGTTTGTTCTCATATCTCTCCCTGTCAAATTTTGCACCTTGTATTTACTTTAAGTTTTGCCTTTTTCACAACACAGCCTGTCTCCAAGTCAGTGATCCATCTTACTACCTTTCATTACTCCCTTCACCTTTAAAAACAACTCATGTCCCTTCATTACCATGGGTTTAACTATTGTGTTATTTGAGTTATGGTACAAAATGCTAGACAATGATTTTATGTGTTATCCTTCCCAGTTGCCACTTTTAATTTTATCAGCGACTTTCATGTCTTGTACCTGGAGTGACCAACTGTCTCAGTTTGTCTGGGACTTTCCTGATTTCAACAACGAGAACACCAAGTCTCAGGAAATCCTTCAATCCTGGACAAACTGGGAAAGGACTCTAAAAAAATGATAACTGGGGAACAGTTTTTTAGCCGTCTCTCTCAAACTGCAGATCCCAGTTTGAGATTTTTCTGCTTCCTCTCAAATCCCTGTTTGGAATAATGATCTGTTTAGCCCCCTCAAGAGTCCAGAATATCCTATCTTTCTTCCCCACCCACCACACTCTTCAAGACAAATTTCAAGACAGATTTGCTCAGTGGGCTTTCTGGGTGATCTAAGCCTTCTAATATTTTTGTTTGAGCAATACGAGACATTTGCCTTCACAGGCATCTCCATATTCACACACAAAATAAACACAAAATTCACACAAAAAATAAACAAGTAAATAAAGGAGATCAGATTTATGTCACAGTCCTCATCAATGACAGTCTGTTCTTAGACTGTCTTTAGATTCCCCACCTATCAAAAGAACATTATCTGCAGCACTCAGATCCTTTAATGACAACACAGAAAACCCAAGGGAAATTCTCTACAAGTATGTATTATCTACACCAATATTTTTCATTAGTTCTAATATGCAGAATTAGATGTTATATCTTGCCTGAGGTAAAAGGATAATGCAGTGAAAGAGTCCCTGTTGCCTAGGTCCGCCATCTCCTTACAATTCTTCTCATTCTCTGGCTCTGGAATACCCATAATTCTTCAGATATCTAAGATTTGCCTGCGATCGAGAAACAAGGAAGCATAACTTTAAAAAGATCATTTCAAGATGGTTTAAAATGTACTTGAGGAGTTTCTGGGGATGATGGCATAGTAGAAGGACTCTAGCTCAACTTGTCCCACAGATACAACTAGATAAAACTCATATCAGTGTAAGTGACCTAGAAAATAACCCAAAGACTGGCAGAATAAACTCTGCAACTAAATGTGGAGAAGAGGCCATATGGAAGAAGGTAAGAAGGGTAGAGGTGCAGCTGGGAAGTGAACTATGGGACTGTCCACAGAAGGAGGGAATGACAGGGACACACAGAGGGGGAGAGAAATAGATCCCCACACCAGGGAGTCCCCACAGGAAGACAAATCCCCATAACATTTGACTTTGAGAACCACAGGGGCTGTATTTCATGAGTTTTTATAACTAGCAGAACTTAAAACTTAGAATTAAAAAAAAGGGGCACCTGGGTGGCTCAGTTGGTTGAGCACCTGACTTAGGTTCAGGTCATGATCTAATGGTTTGTGGATCTGGGCCCTGCATTAGGCTCTCTGCTGTCAGTACTGAGCCTGCTTCAGATCCTCCGTCCCTCTCTTCCCCTCCCTGCTCATGATCTTTGTCTCAAAAATACATAAACATTAAAAGACAAGTTTAAAAAAAGAAAAACACAGGCTCAGCTCTAGGAGAGGGGGAGGGTGAGAGAAAATTGAGCCCCACCCTTAAATCAAGCACAACAAATAGCTTGTGGAGATAAAGCATAAAAACAGAGTTTGAAAGGCACCTCGGGCATATGGGAGGGAGAGTTATTTCAGAGTTTATCCAGAGGAACAGAAATCTCTAGAGAACTCCTCTGGAAACAAAGGAACTGATAGGTACCATTTCCTTCCCCCCACCCCCCAGCATAAACACATGACCACCTGCTGAACTCCATACTCCACTTGCTAACACTACCACCTCATGCCCCTTTTCCTTTCTGTGCTTCAGGTAATACATCCCTCCCAGGCAGCCTGCATCACTTTTCCTGCTGAAGGGCTCCTCCCACAGAGGAAACACAATGCCTAAAGATTGTTAGCACTGCCACCCTGCTGCCCCACCCTGTCGTGCTGTGCTTCCACTGAGATGGACAGGCTGCTTCAGTCAAGGAATTGTGAGGTCCCTCAGATAGAGGACCTAAGGCACACAAAGCTTACTAGTACTACTCCCAGGCTGCAACCCCCATCTCTCTTGCTGTACTTCAGTGCATCTGCCCTCTACAATATGCTCTTGACTGGAGCCATATGTCACAGGCCTGGCAGTGTGCAATCAACTCCATACAGTGTATAGCACCATTCCAAAGTGACTCCTACTACAGAGACAAGGAAGAATAACCACATGCACCAGTCAGAGGCCCCAGCAGTGGGCTGGAGGCATACAACTGGTCTGACTGCAGTCCCTGTCCACCAACAAAAGCTTCTCAGGGGACAATACAGGAGAATCACTTTGTAGTTTGGTGTTAATGTTACTCTGGCAAATGCCTGGTCTGAATCAGTTCAAGCCCAGGGCATCCCCAGACTGGTCTACTAATACCACAGAGACCAAACATTGCCTACAATGGGCAAAAACAGCCATTGGAAATGGCTAGACTGAAGGAAAAAGCAGCTCAGCCATAATAGCAAGATGCATGCAACACACACAGCAGACACCCCTGAGGTGCTGGACTCTGGTGAACAGGGAATACTGCAAGGCAGAACACTAAAGATCCTCTTTCTCATAAGGCCATTACTTTCAAGAGCAGGAAGTCTCCTGGGGAAGGAAACAGAAATCCAGATCCAGGAAGCACAGAGGTACCCTAACAAAATCAACCCAAGGAGATGCACACCAAGATATATAGTAATTAAGATGGCAAAAAGTAGTGATAAAGAGAACATTTTTAAAGCAGTTACATACAAAGGAAACCCCATGAGGCTATCTGCTGATTTTCCAGAAGAAACTTTGCAGGCCAGAAGGCAGTGACATGATATATTCAAAGGACTGAAAGGAAAAAATTCTGCAGCCAAGTATAGTCCATTCAGCAAGGCCATAATTCAGAACAGAGGAGAGGTAAATAGCTTCCCAGATAAATACAATTTAAAGGAATTCATGACCGCTAAACTGGCTTTACAAGAAAAGAAATGTTAAAGTATGTTAGTGGAAATAAAAGACCATAAGCAAGATTAAGGAAAGTAGAAAGTAAAAAGATGTAAGTATATGTGTTAAAATAAGTCAAGGGATTTGCAAAATAATGAATGTGAAGTATGGCACCATATACTTAAAATGAGGGGAGGAGAAAAGTAAAGAATGAGTTCAAATATAAGTGACCATCAACTTATTATAGACTGCTGTCTACAGAAGATATTATATACAAACTGAATGGTAACCACAAACCAAACCCAGTAATAGATATGCAAAAAATAAAGAGAAAAGAATCCAAGTATATCACTAAAGAAAGCTAACTAGATGTGAGAGAAAATAGCAGGAGAGAAAAGGAATGGAGGAAAACTATAAAAATGACCATAAAATAAGTAACAAAATGGCAATAAGTAGATACTCATCAATAATTTGAAGATAATAAAATAGATGCTTCAATCACAAGACATAGAATTACAGAATGGATAGAAAACAAAACAAAAAAACAAAACAATACCCATCTATAAATAACTGCCTGCAAAAGGCTAATTTCATACCTAAGAACATATGCAGATTGAAAGTGAAGGGATAGAGAAGCATTTATCATAGAAATGGATGTGAAAAGGGGTGCCTGGGTGGCTTAGTCGGTTAAGCGTCCGACTTTCGCTTAGGTCATGATCTCGCAGTTCGTGGGTTCGAGCCCCGCGTCGGGCTCTGTGCTGACTGCCAGCTCAGAGTCTGGAGCCTGTTTCAGATTCTGTGACTCCCTCTCTCTCTGATCCTCCCCTGCTCACACTATCTCTCTATCCTAGAAATAAATAAAACATTAAAAAAAAAAAAAAAAGAAAGAAATGGATGTGAAAAGAGAGCTGAAGTAGCAATATTTAATACTTAAATTGGACAAAATAGACCTTAAAACAAAAGACTGTAGAAAGAGACAAAGGACACCATAGTAATTAAGGGGACAATTCAACAAGATCTAATAACTGTAAGTAACATATGCACTCAACATGGAAGCAACCAAATACTTAAATTGGTTAATAACAAATATAGAGGAAGCAATCAATAGTAATACAATAATAGTAGAGGACTGTAATACCCCACTTACATCAACGGACAGATCATCCAAACAGAAAATCAACAAGGAAACAATGGCTTTGAATGACAAATTGGACCAGATAGATTTAATATATACATTCAGAACTTTCCACCCTAAAACAGCATAATACATATTCTTTTCATGTGCACATGGAACATTCTCTAGATCAGATATTAGTGCATAAACCAGTCTAAACAAAGTCAGAAAGAATGAAGGCATTCTATGTATCTTTTCTAACAACATGACTATGAAAGTAGAAATCATTCACGAGAAAAAATACAGAAAGAGCACAAAGATATAGAGATTAAATAACATGCTACTAAACCATGAATGGGCAAACCAAGCAATTAATGAGGAAGTAAAAAAAATACATGGAGACAAATAAAAATGAAAACACAACAATCTAAAATCTTTGGGATACAGCAAGAGCTGTTCTAATAAGGAAGTATTGTATTTTACAATTATTTTACAATAATATAAATCTACCTCAAGAAGCAAAAAGAAGCTCTTATTTGCAACCTTACACCTAAAGGAGCCAGAAAAAGAAAAAACAAAATCCAAAACATAGTAGGAAGGAAATGATAAAGAGTAGAGCAGAAATAAATGAAACATAAACCAAAAATAAATAAATAAATAAATAAATAAAAGAACAGATCAATGAAGGCAGGAGCTGATTCTTCAAAAAGATCAACAAGGTTGATAAACTTTAGCCACATTCATCTCTCTGAGAGAGAAAGAGAGAGAGCACAAACTCAAATAGAATCAATAATAAAAGAGGAGAAATAACTACTGATACCACAGAAATACAATCACAAGAATATAATATTATGAAAAATTATATGCCAACAAATTGAACAACCTAGAAGAAATGGATAAATTACCAGAAACTTACAACCTCCAGAAACTGAATCAGGAAGAAACAAAAAATTTGAACAGACTGATTACCAGCAATAAAAGTGATTAGAAATCAAAAAACTCTCAATAAACAAAGTCTAGGACCTGAGGCATCACAGGCCAATTCTACTAAATATTTATTTCTTTTTAAAAATTAATTAATTTATTTGAGAGAGTGGGAGGAAAGGAGGGCCAGCAAGAGGGAGAGAGCATATTCTAAGCAGGCCCCACACTGTCAGCATGGAGCCTGACATGGGGCTTGAACCCACAAACTGTGGAATCATGACCTGAGCTGAAACCAAGAGCGGGGAACTTAACCAACTGAGTCATCCAGACATCCCTCTGACAAACATTTGAAGAAGAATTTATTCTAATCAATCAACAAATCAATCAATTGAAATATTAATACCTATTCTTTTTAAACCATTTCAAAAAACTGAAGAGGAAGGAAAACTTCGAAAATCATTCTTTGAAGCCAGCATTCCCTTGATACCAAAACCAAATAGACACTACAAAAAAAGAGAGCCACAGGTCTATATCTCTAATGAGTACAGATGCAAAAATCCTCAACAAAATATTAGCACGCTGACTCCAAAAATACATTTAAAAATCCTTCACCATGATCAAGTGGGATTTATTCCTGAATTGCAAGGGTGGTTCCATATTTGCAAATCAATTGATGTCATATATCACATCAATAAAGGAATGAATAAAAAACATATTCATTATCATTTCAACAGATTCAAAAACAGCATTTGACAAAGTATAACACCAATTCATGATAAAAACCCTCAACAAAGTAGATTTAGAGGGAACATACCTCAATACAATAAAAGCCTTAGATGCAAAACTCACAGTGAACATCATACTCAATGGGAAAAAACTGAGAAATTTTCCTGTAAGGTCAGGAACAACACAAAGATGTCCACTCTCACCACTTCTATTCAACATAGTACTAGAAATCCTAGCCAGAGAAATAAGAGTAAAAAAAGGAATAAAAGATACACAAATTGTAAGGAAAAAGTAAAACTCACTATTTATAGATGACATGACACTATATATAGAAAACAGTAAAGACTCCACCAAAACCACTAGTTACGAGAACTGATAAATGAATTCAGTAAAGTCACAGGGTATAAAATCAATGAACAGAAATCTGTTGCATTTCCAGACACTAATAATGAGACAACAGAAAGAGAAATTAAGAAAACAATCCCATTTACAATTGTAACAAAGATAATAAAATACCTAGGAATAAACTTCACCAAAGAGGTGAAAGACCTGTACTCTGAAAACTACATAACACTGACGAAAGACATTGAAGATGACACCAACAAATGGAAATATATTCCATGCTAATGGATTAGAGGAAAAAATATTGTTAAAATGTCTCTAGCATACAAAGTAATCTACATTTTTAATGCAATCTCTATCAAAATATCAATAGCATTTTTTTCTTTTTACTGAACTAGAACAAACAATCCTAAAGCTAATAGGGAACCACAAAAGACCCTGAAGGGCCAAAACAATTTTTAAAAAGAAAAATAAAACTGGAACTATTACAACTCTAAACTTCAAATTATATTACAAAGCTGTAGTAATTAAAACAGTATAGTACTGGCACAAAAATTGCCATTAGATCAATGAGACAGGATAGAAAGGCCAGAAACAAACCCATAAGTGAAGAGAAAATATTGGGGTTCAGAGCCAATGCCCAAGAAAGAATTCTTGAAATGTCTTTGGTGCAAAAAAAAAAAAAAAGGTGGTTTTATTAAAGCATGGGGACACCACCTGTGAGCAGAAAAAGTGGCCTTGGGATTGTGAGGAGGGACTAATTATATACTTGGGAGATGGGGAGAGGTAAAGATAAAGGGAAGTTTCCAAAAGGAATTTCATATTCTCATGATAAAGAAGACTCACAGGATCCTGGAGTTCTAGCTATTGTCAAGCTAAGGTTGTTTTTCCCTCTAGTAAAGCATTAACACTAAGTTAGTTGGAAGTTCCTGGAAAAATGTCATACTCTCCCTGCCTCAAGTTTTTGTCAGCAGGCTATAGTTATAGAAAATTTATTTTATCCACATTGTTTTCTCTCTTTGGTCCCCACATCAAGGATTATATGGTCAATTAGTCTTTAACAAAAGAAGCAATAATATGCAATGGGAAGAAGACAGTGTCTTCAACACATGGTGTTGGGAAAACTGGACACCTAACATGCAAAAGAATGAAACTGGACCACTTTTTTACCCTATACACAAAAATAAACTCAATATGGAGTAAAGACCTAAATGTGAGTCCTGAAACCATAAAAATCTTAGACAAGAGCACAGGTAGTAATTTATCCAACACTGGCCAAAGCAAAAAGTTTTCTAGATACGTCTGCTAAAGTAAGAGAAATAAAAGCAAAGATCAACTTTTAGGAATACATCAAAATAAAAACTTCTGTACAGTGAAAGAATCAATCAACAAAAGCAAGAGGCAACCTACTGATCAGGAGAAGATATTGGCAAATGACATATCCAATAACAAGTTTGTATCCAAAATATAAAAAGAGGGGCGCCTGGTTGGCTCAGTTGGTTAAGCATCCAACTTCAGCTCAAGTCATGATCTCACGGTTAGTGGGTTCGAGCCCCGCATTGAGCTCTGTGCTGACAACTAGCTTAGAGCATGGAGCCTGCTTCAGATTCTGTATCTCCCTCTCTCTTTCTGCTCATGCTGTCTCTGTCTGTCTCTCTCTCTCTACTAAAAAAAGAAAATTAAAAAAAACAAAATATAAAAAGAATTTATACAACTCTACACCCAAAAAACAAATAATCCAATTAAAGAATAGGCAGAAGACATAAACATTTCTCCATGGAAGACATCGAGATGGCCAAAAGACATATGAAAAAAACTCCACATTACTCACCATTAGGGAAACGCAATTCCAAACTATAATGAGGTATTATTTCATACCTGTCAGAATGGCTAAAATAAAAAACACAAGACAACAAGTGTTGGTGAGGATGTGAAGAAAAAAGGAATTCTCTTGCACTGTTGATGGGAATGCAAACTGTTATAGTTACTGTGGAAAATAGTGTGGAAATTCCTCAAAAAGTAAAAAGAGAACTACCCTATTATCTAGTAATTGCACTCCCGGATATTTACTCAAAGAATACAAAAACACTAATTCAAAAAGATCTATGCACACTTATGTTTACTGCAGCATTATTTACAATAGCCAAATTATGGATCCAACCCAAATATCCACTGACAGATAAACAGATAAAGAAGATATATATATATATATATGTATATATATATATATATATCTTCTTTATCTTATATATATATATATATATATAATGAAATATTGCTTACCATAAAAGATGAAAACTTGGCATTTGCAACAACATGGATGGAACTAGGGAGTATCATGCCGAGGAAAATAAGTTAGTGGGAGAAAAACAAATACTGTATGATTTCACTCACATGTAGAATTTGAGAAACCAAATAAATGAACAATGGAAAAAAGAGAAACAGACTCTTAACTCTAGAAACAAACTGATGGTTACCAGAGGGGAGGTGGGTAGGGGGATGGGTGAAATAGATGAAGAGGATTAAGAGTACACTTCTCAGGATGAGCACTGAGTAATGTATAGAATAGGTGAATCACTATATTGTACACCTGAAACTAATATCACACTATATGTATCTATGTTGGAATTAATATAAATAAAGAAAACAATTCTAAAGAAAGACTGCATTTGAACAAAGTAATTGATTTCAGTAAATAAAAAACCAAAATGTGACTAAATTCATATGTTGAAGTCCTAACCCTTAGTACCTAACAGTGTGATTGTATTTGGTGATAGGTCTTTCATCGGTAATTGAACTAAAATGAGGTCACTAAGCTGGGCCTTACTCTAATATGACTTGTGTGTCCTTAAAGGAGGACATTAGGACACAGACATGTGGACCAAGATAAAACCCTGAGAAGACATAAGGAGAAGATAACCATTTCTAAGCCAGCAGAGACATCTGGAACAGATCCTTCCCTCATGGTCTGAGAAGAAAGCAACCTTGCCAATACCTTGATTTTGGACTTCTAACCTTCAGAAATGTGAGAAAATAAATTTCTGTTGTTAAAGTCACCCAGTCTCTGGTACTTTGTTATGGAAGCCCTAGTAAATTAATAAAGTTTTCTAGTAGATAAACACAGAATAAACCAAGTGGTCAAAATAGAGCTCCCATTAAAGACAGATTTAGAAACTTGCTTATGGCAGGAACTGAGGGCAGTGGATTAATCACTTATAGTGCATTTGCAGCTCTCACATGGGAACTTGGATTCATCCCTAAGCACAGAGAAGTCTTTTCAGCAATCAAAATAGAAAGAAATATAAAGATTCTCTAAAAGTGTGAAAGGAGGATTTTAGATTTTTTTTCTTCCAAACTGTCAGTGAAATCTCTTAAAAATGGCTTTAGGGAAGTTATATCAAGTCCTCTCTCCTAGGCGTCTCACAAATAACCTTGACTACTAATCTCTTATTTCACCACAACCCACAATATTCCACTACATCCTGAAAAACAGAAAAATATATTTCCTTCAGAAGAGAATTCCTTCAGAGAGAGCAAACTGTGAATATAACTAAACATACATTAAACAGGAGCTATACATCAAGAAAGAAAATGTTGATAGATTCTTAAAAATGGACAGGGTGAATTATATGATATATGAATTATATCTTAAAAAGCTATTATGTATGTGGAGCAAACAAACACACACACCACCTCTGTCAGTGTATCTCTTTCATTTGGCCCTGTTTTTCACTGATGTCTTGGAATCATCTAATTCACCTTGTTCATACCGGTGGTTCTACTTTCCCCTTGGGCAGCATTTAGAAGTTATTATTGATTCAAAAGAGGAGATAAAAGTCTCCAATGAAAATTGATATGGCTGAGAAAGAAACACCACTAACCTTGGGCTTGCTTTCATAATTGCATTCGGAGACTATTTAAAAGATTTTGTCATGCTGTTTTTCACTGGCAGGTGATGTCATTTGAGGCTAACATTACAATTTTGTCAATCAGTCATTCTGCGAACTCCGAGATACCTCTCTCTCAGTCAGCTTCTTTCTGGCAGCTGGTGAGGTGCTTCTACTAGATATGGGCCCTGCTTTGAGACTGTAGAATTAGAAGGAATAGAAGATCTGCCCCTGGACTTCCTGGGCCAGGTGAACCCACAGTCTTGACGGCATTTTAGATGGCTCTGTCATGTCATCAGCAATTCATAAAGTGGTATGCAGAGGACAGATATTGTTGGCAAAATTCCACTTACTTAGCATTTGATTTAGTGCCAAAGTTTATAGATGTAGGCCATTACCCAGTCTCATAAGAAGGACTCCAATGACTATCTTCGTGATTTACACCTGAGGGAGAAAGTTTTCCCGGTACAAGAAATAGTGCTAAGGTTAACTCACCTCACAATTTTAGTGGAAAATTGCTGTTGGCTTCCTCAACATCCATCTCCTTCCATTTCCAAAAACATTTCAATTTTAGCCAGTGATCAATTAAGCCCAAACCTGCTGCTCCGGATGATTGTCAAAGGCAGATCCTGTGACTCAGTTCTGGCCAAATGACCACTGGTTACAGCTCTCAGTGATTGGCTGAGGGATGAGCACTACACCTAAATTGGTCCAATCAGAGGGACCTTTCCTGTGAGGTTATCAGGAAATACTCTTTTGTCCTACCTATTAATCAGCATTTGCTCAGAAAAACAGAACCACCAGCAATGATATACATTAAGGATTTATTATGATGATTTGACTACACATTTGTGAGAGCTGGTCAAAGCCTTGGCTGACTCTTTCCTCTGTCTTAGCGCTGAACCTGAAGTCAAAGGTCAGGCTGAAGGAAAGCAAAGACGGACATGGCCTGGGGAAGAAAAGGTGCACCTAGAATCTGTCCCTCACTGGCACACCCTCTGATTTCTCCCTGACTTCAAATCTGCAGCCTCACCCACCCACGTAGGTGGCGCTCTTCGCTGTAGATTGGCATTCACACCTGGGCAGGATTTGGAGCAGGGGAAGAAAGAGAACCAAGGGAAATGGTCTGCAGGCCAGGCAGCTGCCCCTCCACCTCCACCCCGCCAAGGAACTGAGTCAGGATCTGCAATGGGGCCTGAACTACACCCACCTTCCAAGTGTCACAGTGGCTGCTGCTTTACTGTGACCTTCCAAATATTCCAAATATTCTGCTACTCTTCTAAGCAACACTCATACACCATTGTCTCATTTGTTTAAATAGTTGGGTGGTGTTCAACTATTCAGAACAGTACATATTGCAAAAGCAATTTCAGTAGGTTATGTGAGTAATAGTGTTAAGTGCTATAAAGTGCTTAGTATGTTTATGCAGCCTACCTGCTTTGTGAAAGGATAGCCCAGAATTCCTGGGCTGCTTCTGTGGAGCCCAAGATGAAACCAATATAATCAAATGCAGAGAAGTGGGGGAAAGAAGCAATTTGATCACCTTCTTCAAGTCCTGAAGCCAGTAATGCCTGAAACTACCCTAGATTTTTCAGATGTGAGAGACAATAAATTTTTTGTGCCTTAGCCAGTTTGAACAAGGTTTTCTGACACCAGATCCTGATAGACTGCTAAATGACAATCTTAACATAGGTCTGCTATGTTTCCTTTGGATGAACTTTCTTGTTGATTTAAAGAGCAATCTTAAGCAGCATTAAATCTATCCTGGAGAAAACCAAACAGCAGTTAATGTATAACTTATTATTGATCAGATAAAGAGAAGAATGAAGATACTCTCTGTTTTCAAAAAGATGAACAGGGGCGCCTAGGTGGCTTAGTCGGTTAAGCGTCCGACTTTCACTTAGGTCATGATCTCGCGGTTCGTGGGTTCAAGCCCCGCATAGGGCTCTGTGCTGACTGCCAGCTCAGAGCCTGGAGCCTATTTCAGAGTCTGTGACTCCCTCTCTCTCTGACCCTCTCCTGCTCACGCTCTCTCTCTCTCTCTCTCCTAGAAATAAATAAAAAAATATTAAAAAAAGATAAGAGGGCACTTGTTGGGATGAGCACTGGGAGTCATATGTAAGATATGAATCACTGGGTTCTACTCCTGAAGCCAGACTACACTGGCTTCAAGTTACTACATACTAACTTGAATTTAAATAGAAAAAAAAAACATGGTATCCTTGGAATGAAAAAAAAAATACCACTTTTTCCCAGTAGGGAAAATTAATTCAACAAGATATGTACCAAGTGATGGGCCAGTAAAACAGTTTTCTCAAGAGGTTCTCACAGAAACAAGTGCCTCATTACATTATTTTTCAAAATCATCTGAAAATTATTAATTATTAATACACTGAAATGATTAATTATTAATCTCAAACTATTAACCTATTTTTATTCAAATGTGTTTACATTTCAAACAAAAATGCAGAGTTCTTAATTATTTCAGTTAGCTTTTCAATCAAGGTTATTATTTTGAAATGATAGGCTTTTATTAATTTACAGTGAAAAGTTCATTCTATATATATGAATGGAGCTATTATATAACATCATTTTAAAAAATAATTTAAAAACTATTTCTTTGATAGAATCACATAAAAGTCTATCTAAAAGCAAGTTTTTCTGGCTTAACAAAGATTCTTTTATTTCTATAGAGAGAAAGGAAACTGTAATTCAGTGGTTCTTAAAGTGGGGTCCCTGGACCAGTGGCATCTGCATCACATGGAAACTCCCCAGAAATGCAAGTTATTGGGAACAACTACAGAGATGCTAAATTAGAAATTGCAGGGTGGGACCCAGCAGTCTGTGTTCCAGCAAGCCTTCCAGGCGGCTCTGCTGCTCTGAAATTGGAGAAGCCCTGCAGGAGAGGCTGCCTGGTCTCAGGCCATGCAGTACGACTGGAACATGTTTGGCAGTGTGCTTTAGGTAGCTGGTTGTAAATTGCTGCTACCCTTCTAATAAACGCTCATACACCATTTTCTAGTCTGTTTGAATAGCTGGGTGATTTTCAACTATTCAAAACAGTACATATTGCAAAAGCAACTTGGCTAGGTTGTGCGAGTAATATTGTAAAGTGACATAAAGTGCTTAGTATGTTTGTGTGTATATGTGCTATGCCTCACACATAGGACGCATTATTTTAATGTAGATAATTAGTATTCAAATTATTAGTCTTAGTTCACTTTCCCTTTCTGCATAGCAGAATAAATAAACAAAAAAAACCTCATAAAATATCATACTTATTATATACTCATAGACATCTAAACCCAAGAGGAGCTTTAGAAGTTACCCTAGTTCAAGCCCCTTGTCTTATGGATGAGAGAAAACTGAAGCCCAGGGAAGCTGGGTTACAGGTGGAAGGTCCCTTATAGGAAGGCAAAGATCAGAAGCCAGGGCTCTCAACTCCTAGACAACCCTTTTACAGAGGAAGCCATCCTTGTTGTGTTCACTACAACAGCAGTGCATGCTCTGGAATTTTCTCCATTGGCATTACTAATTATTTTCCAGTACTGATCTCTCCATCCTTACCCCCTCATATAAGAAGTAACATTATTATTCAAAATTGCAAAGCTATTAGGTTAAGAACCTTCTGGATTACATAAGCCTAGATATACATAAATAGAAAATCAATGTAAAAAATACATGCAAAAGCCACAGACTTGTACATTTAGTGAAATCTTAAATATGCTAGATATGTACAAATTCAAGTTTTTTGTGTACATGTAATCACTTTTTATTTTGTGTTGTGCACTAATGTATATATACATGCAAGAAACCAACCCTCACCAATTACTTTATTCTGAAGAATGTCTTTGAGTTAACCTCACCTAGCATAATGGTAATATATGATCTTTGGAACTTCACTAATATGGGAAACAACTCATATAGAAGAGGGGGAAATTATGTGAGAATAAGAAGAAAAAAATCTATTTTAACTAGAAAGGGCTCTAGCAATGTATGTTTTCATTATTCTCCTTTATCTTTATATCGCCTCACATATTCCTTAGACTATAAAAATTACAGAAAAATATAATTTACATAGCATGAAAATTCAAGTTCTGAACCTTCTAGTTACAGCATAGTATAACTTGAATATATTCTCTCTGTTGTATATTCTTTTCTCCTATTGTATTTTTACATAACATATTCAAGCCTTTTTATTAGCAGTGACATTTCTTAGACTAATGGCATCCACTGATGTAGTACATTCTGTCCCTTCCAGAAATCTAGGCATTGTCAAGGTCAAAACTTCATATGGCATTTTCTACTTTACAGGACGTGAAAGTGTACTGTATCCATGCCGGGTATGAAGAGATAATTATCTGCTGTTGCACACACCTCCTTAATTGGCCTTCATATTAAGGCTTTAGCAGAGGAAGTGGAGGATCTGTGGCTTACGTTGAAAAACTGTTACATTGCAAAGTGAGCACTGAACTAAAATCTCATCCTAATGCATCATTAGAGGAAAAGCCTGAGGTACTAAAAGAACTATGATTTTTCCACTTCCTAAGCGCTTAAAGAAGTTTTAGATTAATGGCGTTTGATGCTTTTAATGATGTCAAGGATGGAGTTTAAGTGCCTTATTAATTCCCTTGATTTGCTGCCAAATATTAAAGGCAATTCATGATTACTGGGTTAATCTTTTCTGATTATGAAATCCATTATAGGAAGAAAAATATAAAATTCAGAAAAATAAAAATGCTTCATAAAAATATTAGAATATATTTATAAGAACAGAATGTTTGGACATGGGTTTAGAATTTCTCTGGAAGGATTTGTTACAAGACTGTAAGATTATCTTTGTGTATATTAATATTTAAGCCATTGCTTCATCCTGAAGTTGGACCTCATGTTTTTCATTTCTTAAACTCTTTTTAAACTTCCCAGCCACAGTCACAACACATGATGCGATGTAAACCTGAAGTGATTTGTTTAATCTTACTACCCTAATCAGCTAACAAGATCTCTGTCTTCTCAGATCTTGGAGCCTGGAAAAACCCAGTTATTAATTCCTTACTATCTCTTCCCGAAATTCTCTGGTTTGCTGACATGTTAATAAGATTCCAAGAATGTTCTAAAGAAAGCAAAATCACCACTAAAAATGACTGTGTCCTGAACTTACAAACTATTTCTTTCCTCCCTCTCCCTGAATTTATTTTCAACTAAAATAAATTCTGTCCTTGAATGTATGTACATAACTCCTTGGGCAGGCTATGTTCTCTTATTATCAAATTTAAATATAAAGCCTTAAAGACTGTTCTTAAACCTAATTCAAATTACCTTTGCCAGCATAACAAATACCCCAGGGTAGGTGTATTAAAAGCTCTAAAAAGATTCTGCTTTTACTTTGTAGCCAAATGGACATGTTTTATTCAGGATCCCCAGACAAAATCCTTATTCAGCTCATTATATTACCTATGAAGGTGTGTCTTTCCTTCCTTACCTCCTTCACCCTTTCAGGCCCTTCTCTCTAGCTCCCTGTGTTTCTGGAGCTCCCCGCCTGCCTCAGGACTTCAATACATTGAGGAAACTACCTCTTCTACCTTCCCCAGACTAAAAGCAACACTTGATCCTCCTTCAGGTTCATCAGTTCTTTCCCAGAGAAAATATTCCTGACCCTTTGGAGTCATATAATGGCCCTCCATATCTATATCCCTTGGCATCCCAGCCTCTCCATTGCAACTGTTACTACAGATCTCATTTTACATTTAACTGTATAGTGTTTTAAATTGTTGCCTGTCTCTATAACTTAGCAATACCGAAGTCAGGGATCATGCTCTTCCTTCCACCTTTATTAACCTCAAACATCTACGTACCTGCCACAGAGTAGGTACACACACCCCATCTGTTGATTAAATGACAATAAATGAATGAATGTCCAAAGCACGTAAACATTGGCATGTGGCCACAGGACTGAGCATATGAGTAAGCACAAAACATCTCTTTGTGAACTCTACCAGCAGTTAGCATTTGTACTGGCTTCAATCCCTATGTAATCTCTCTCTTGCAAAAGCTTTCTGAAATGCTCTGGTAAACAGACAGACAGACAGACAGACAGACAGACACACACACACACACACGTGTTTTCATGAGCACATGAGCATTCACACACACAGATATCAGTGTTTTGGGTGGTTAAGACTGCTACATTCAACAGTGATAAGTTAGGTTTTTAAAAAATAATTCTTCTTATTAAAAATCCCTGAGAGTTAAAGAACTACTCTGGACCACAATCCTGTAGAAAAAGTCCAAGTTAGGCAGGATTAGCTATGTCCCAAGATGCTAGGGGAAGATGGTGAAAACTCTAGCCCATGAATGCAAACAACAGATTTCTGATGATCAATCATATTTTTTCTTCTGTCCTTCTTTCAAAAAATGATGGAAAAGTGCAGCAAGTTTCACTTAAAATGATGTAGCTACTATGTCCCTATAGGTTTTAATATGCATTTTTATTTTTTTACTATTTGGCTATGTGCTATGTTTTAAAAAAATAATAACACCAGATTTTGCAGACAGAAAACTTATTTCCCCTTGGCTATTTGCCCTGAGTGTCCTTTCTAGTCCTTAGTCTTTTCAGATGAAAAATGGAAATAAATGTTAGCAAACTTCACTAAAAAATAAAAGAAATGGAATATAGAAAGTTTGTAGTTCTGTGCCTGTCCACAGAGTATGTGTTTGCTTCTCCTCTCTCTAGACCTGCTATGGGTAAAACTCCAGGGGTCACAATGGGAGCATCTAGTTTATCTAGGTAACTGTATGAGGTAATTATGCTAACAGCCATTTGTTTTAACTTAGAGAAGTTAAAGCAACTTTGAAAGGGACAAGGGTTTTATTTTCCTTTCTCAACAAGAAAGCAGCTTAATGTTTGCATTTGAAACATATAAAAATACATGTTTGATTATAAAACTTATCCTTGGATTTTGTGTTAAGCTGTGCTTTCACCAGGAAAAAATATTTTTTGAAAAATGAAAAAAGATAAGTAATATTTTTCTGAGAATCTTTGTGTACACACATGCACACATACACACACACATGCACCCCGTTTCCCCCCTACCATTCTCCCTCTTCCCCAAAACATACCCTTCATTTTTATACTTCCTCAGAAGTAGAGAATGCAGTTGCTCTCAAAAACTCTAAGCAATGTATTAGTATTAAAGCTCCAGTTAAGTCTCGCCACTGCTTGGTCACAGGGTTTTTCATCCTGTCCAAAGCTGATTGAAGGTCTTGTAACACGTCTCTGTAGCTACTTCCATAGTGAGCACCCCAAGTATAGAGAAAATCGTAGGCAGGTTTCCACATTGTCTATAAAGAAAATAAATTAGACTGCAGTAGTTAGAAGAAAAACAGAGGAAAACAGACGTTTTAAAAAAAGTTTTAAGACTCTTAGGACATAAAAAGCTGGAATACCAGTTATACATGGACTTACTTAATGTCACTGAAAACACGTTTTAATAGCATTTCTACACCTAGAAATGTTGAAACTAATGACAAGTAGGGCCCCCCTTTTTATGGATCCATCATCTAAACATTGCTCATTGCCTTGATATGAATATAAAATTCCGTTTGCAATTTTTTGGTGATAATGAGATGTTATCTACATGAACTTTTCACTCTCTGAGACACTTTTAAGGTAATAATAATGACTGTTTTATTTTAATAGTATCTGTGGTGAGCTTTATTATACCATATATCACAAGAAGGAGCTATACTGTATATTTAATGCTTTAAGTCATTTTATTTGAACAAGGAAAACAAGGAAAGAGGTACCTTCATGATCAAGTTTTAAAAGGAAAGTAAAAATACAGTTTTATAATTAGAAAATAATTTAATGAATCATTTTATAACCAAAAGAAAGATCAATAGTCAATGTTTTATTATGCTTTCCACAAGCATCTACCAATGACATCAGTGTTTCCATAGAAATAAATGTACGTCAAAGAGGAACTTCATGTTCGAGCATGTATGTAATGGTAACCAAGGCAACCAGGCTCAGAGAGAATAAAGACAAAGGCCGACCAAAGAAAATAAATTGTAGGATAAACACACACACACACACACACACACAATGAGCTTAAAATAAATTTTCTCTAAGAAAATGAAAAAACGAACCATGTACTTATAATTGGAATATTTGAAATATAAACTTTACTACTTGCTACTTATTTGGGTTCACTAAACTAATTCACTTGTGATTTTATCAATTGCAAAATACAGAATCACAGACTGTGAGCTCAATATTATGCAGAGTTGCTCTCTTAAGATAGATCCTCCACTAACAGTAACATCACATGCAGTAGGGCTTTGGAATGTAATTTTTCACCTCGGATAGCCTCATATACTCTACAACTGAAATTAAAAGAATGAAAGACCTAAAAAGGAGTTTCAATTCAATCTACATAAAAAGATAGGCATTGAACTCAAAGGATAGTTTGATGTTATTTGTCCAAATTGGCATTCCTGGGAAGACATGAACACTCAAATCTTCATCTCTTTTGATGAAGCTTGATTCTACAAGGTATTGAATGGAAAATAATTATCCAAGTTCTGCCATATCCAGGAGGTCATAATGCATCATCCCAAATGATCCTGGATTTTTTTAAATATAAGCTTTACCCTCTCCAACCTGACTTACAAAGAGCTGTATCTTCCATCACTGGTAGACTATGAATGAGGTGTTTTCTTGTTTAGTTTTCTGAATACTCACTTAGCAACCAAACCTCCCAATTGCGAGTCACCACTAATAGTTCAGCAATGGAAGATGAACTGAGGCATATTAACATAGGCTTTTTGCCAAATTCGATCTTGCCTGCCACTGCTCAGATGCAAAGACACACTAAACAAGTAGATTATTCTGTAGTGAGTATATATTAAACCTCTGTAAAAGCTTTGAGATCTGTATTTTATGTTGCATTCATTTAAAATTCCCTGATGCTCAACTAGTTGGTACATTATTTTTCAACTTGCCATATATTGTTTAAAATAATGATTTTTATAGCTAAAGCCTTCTCATAGGTTAAGTGTCCAACTGTTGATTTTGGCTCAGGTCATATCTCATGGTTCATGAGTTTGAGCCCTTCACTGGGCTCTGATAGTGTGGAGCCTTCTTGGATTCTCTCTCTCCTCGTTTCTTTGCTTCTACCCTACTCACATTCACTCTCCTTCTCAAAATAAGTAGATAAATTTAAAAAGAAGAGATATATTTGAATATATTTTATGATAAATAGCAACTGAGAGCATTTCAGTACCCAGATGATGGCATAGTATCACAAAAACCAGATGTCTCTTAAAATATCATATCTGGGTAATTTTCAGTTTATGCACTACTATCTGTGCAGATTCAAAGTAACTTCATAGAGGCAGCCAAAATGGTTCCACTGCCTTTCCGTGCAGAGAACTCTGCATCACATATCTTGCTGCAGCACAGTGGATTGCTATGTATAGAAAAGCCCTAAAGCATACTCAATCAGGCAGCAGTCCCCTGGTGCTGTTTGAAATAGGAAACACACCAAGGTGATGCAGGAATTGGAAACTACAGATTCAGAAGTCTAATGATACATTTATCTACTCACTTATGCAGAGAGCTATATACCGCTCTCACATTTGGCAGTTTTCACTGACAGCAGAACATTTCAGTGAGCTCTTGAAATTCAGAGAAATTTGGATAGATTTATGAGTTCTAGACCCAAATTAAGGTATCTGATAGTCTGTAAAATGACTCCCCACGAGTACTCTGAATTAGTCAGAAGTGCCAGGAGGGATATTGCTGTAAACTCATTGGGCATTCCCTGAAATATAATCCATAAGCTACATAGAAATGGATACAATAGCTTGTGGCTGAAAACACTAGGGCAATGGTAAACTTCATGATTTACACTAAAATGTGTATATATTGCATTCCATTTTTGTTTCTCTCTGCAGCAAACTAAGCCTGAATGTTCCTTCAGTGCAAAATCTGATCTACTGTATATAACATCATGTGTGGCTCTCCATATAGATGACAGAGAAAGACTACTGTAGCACAAATACAATGAATATATTCAAAACACATTGTTGTTCATTAATTATTTCACTTATTAAATTAAGAATTTTTGAGTAGCTACCATGACAAAGAATTTTGTTACACAAAGGAATAAAATGATGAATATAGCATGATTTGTTTTTAGAAGGTTATAGCATAGAAGGGAAATAGATACTTGTTCAAACACTGGCCCAATGTATAACTAGACAGCATTTGGTCATTACTAACAGTTAAAGAAAACTCAGAAATTACTTTCATGTTTTCATTTAGTGTAATAAAAACTGATATAGTTCCTTGACTGAGAAGAAGTATGGTGTAATAGAAAGAAAGATAGGTTTTGGTGCCAGAGACCTGGGTTGCTATCAGAGTTGCATTGCCTATTGGACGGGTCAGTTTGGGTAAATTAATCAAAGTATCTGAGTTTTGAATTTTTTAATCTTTAAAATATAGGTAATAATTTCATGGGTCTGTGTTCAAAGCACCTCCTAACCTGTCTGGCATACAGTTTGCATTTAATACTTTTTAATAGGATATGAAGGAAAGTGGGTACTTTTGGGATGAGAGAAAGATAAGCAACCTAGTTTTAACCCTAATGCATATGATATGAAGGCGTGAGTATCTCTGTCTCCAGTAAGACTTTGGAACAGAGAGCTGACCTCCAGGAAGCAGCCAAGAGTTTAGCATCACTGACTCCAAAGTGATAAGGAAAAATGAGAGTGGAGGAAAAGGTAAAGGAAGAAAACGAAAGGATGAAAAATTTAACCCTCAATTAAGTCTACAATTAGGAACCACAAACAAGAAATAGAAGCAATAAGGGGTGTCTGGGTAGCTCAGTCAGTTGAGCGACCAATTCTTGATTTTGACTCGTGTAATGATCCCAGGGTCATGGGATCAAGCTCCCCATAGGGTTCCACTCTGAGTATGGAGCCTGTTTGGGATTCTCTCTCCCTATTTGTCTGCTCCTCCCTCACTTGTGCTGTCTCTCTCTCTCAAAAATAAACTTAAAAAAAAAAAAAACTCTCTCTCCCTCTGCTCCTCTCCACTGCTTGCATGTGCTCATGCTCTCTCTCTAAAAAAAATAAATCTTTACAGAAAAAGAAAAAAAATAGAAGCAATAAGACAATAGAGAGAAAATGGTGTCAGTCATAGAAAATGAAGCAGGGATCTTCATGTTGCAAAAGTCAAGAAGTGAGAACATCCTAAAAAGGACATTCAGCTCAGCCCAGCTTCTCCAGACCTGTTGTTCTCATAGCCTTCTAACTCCATGTTCAGTGACATCATGTCGGGAGGTTAAAATCATTGATGTTAGGAGTTTTTACACCATGGAAGATGGCAAAGGTGCAATTTAGGGCTTTTTTCTCCCTTGAAGAGCTATTAAATATCTGCCAGCATGTCACTCATTGAGGACATCTCCTCTCTGTTACCCCTCTGCTACCTCTAACATCAGATAATGTGGAAACATGAATCAAAACTGAGAACAATCCAGGATTATGGCATTATTAGGACTTCAGTAACCACGGAAGGCAGTTTCAAAAGAGTTGTAGAGGGCAGACTACAGGTATGAGCAGGTGACAAAGAACTAGAAGCCATAGAAAAAGTGGGTCACATCTGGAATTTGAAAGTTAAAGAAAGAGAGACAAAGCTAGGAGGAGAAGCAGTGGAAAATATTTTTTTAAAGGAAAAAATCTGTAAAAGCTAATATTTTATAATTGAAAGGAGAGGTTGGTTTGAATCCTACCCTAGCCAGATGGAGAATTTAGGGTGGATGAAGATTAAGGAGGCAGCACATATAAAACACTCAGGAAGATAAGTTAACTTCCTTCAAGCAGAACACATAAACACATGCAAGTATTAAAATCATTATGGAGTTAGGGTAAGGGCAAATATCATGAATAATTGAGAATAAATAGGATTAAAAGCATATGATATAGTTATGTACTTGATACAAATGAAAAGTGTTAAACTAGGGTTTTTTAAAAATTTTTAAACATTTATTCATTTTTTGAGAGATAGAAAGACAGAGTGGGAGGTGGGGCAGAGAGGGAGACATAGAATCTGAAGCAGGCTCCAGGCTCTGAGCTGTCAGCACAGAGCCCAATGCGGGCCCAAACTCACGAAATGTGAGATCATGACCTGAGCCAAAGTCGGATGCTTTACCGACTCAGGCACCTCTGGGCAGCTAGGTTTTAAAACTATGTTTTATTAAAAGAAATAAACAAATCTCTGTCAGGTATGGTAAACAGAACTTTCTCTATATTGATATTTGTTTCAACAAAGCATGACAAAGTCCAGCCTTCATCAATGCAATGAGTAGTCTAATCAGTTTTCTGTTGTCCTTTGTGGCATAGCTATATGGTATTTGACTCAAGTCCTTAAATATTCACACTTTTATTACTTCAGCACTTCTTTCTCTCTGTCATACTATGCTTTCTTATTCAGCAAGTGTACATATGTTATCGAAGGCAAAGACAAAAGAGGAAACTTGCATACATTAATTAACTATAGACTCTACGAAATTATGTCCAAAAATACATACTAAAAGCCACAAAGGAGCGGCACCTGGGTGGCTCAGTGATTTAAGCATCCAACTTCAACTCAGGTCATGATCTCACTGTGGGTTTGAGTCCCACATTGGGCTCTGTGCTGACAACTCAGCCTGCAGACTGCTTTGGATTTTGTGTCTCCCTCTCTATGCACCTCCCTCGTTCACACTCTGTCTCTCTGTCTCTCAAAAACAAATACTTATTAAAAAACTTTTTAAAGCCACAAAGGATTCTCAGCTTTGTAATAATTAAAGATAAAATGAAGTCAAATGTTTTCTAGAAATGTTTGAATGAATAAAATCAGTAGAATAAACAATTTTCTTTCCACGATGACCTAAGTCCTCTGAAAGCTGGAAGTGATTGTGGACTGCTATGATCTCTTCCAGGTTTATGTTATCTTATATATCTATTTAGTGGTTTAAAATAGTTCTTCCGCTCTTGTTCAGTGTTATGATTTAAGGGATGATATGCAGAAACTCTGCACTAATGCTTACATAAATCAAAAGGAAAGCATGCTCCTGAGGGTTTTTCTTGAATTATTCTTAACCACAAAACAAATTCTCTCTCTAAAACAATTATTTGACACATAGGCATTACTCTTACTCCTCTACTCTGAAAAATTTTTAAATGTTAACTTCATGATATGGGTTCATCTTTGAATAAGGAAGCATGAGGCTGACAAAAGCATAGAGTTGTTGATTTCTCAGCTGTGTGTTTTGATCTCCTTCTATAAGGGAGCATCAGTAACCATTTAATCTATTAAAGGTTAGCAGTTTCCAAAGTCCTAGCATTTGTGTGACATGTCTTTAGTTTCTCTTCCAGGCATTAAAGAACAAAGAAAAAGGTAGAGCAATAAAAGAAGTGGTGAGATATCAAAAAAAAAAAAAAAAAAAAAGAAAGAAAGAAAAGGAAAGAAAAGAAAAGAAAGAAAAGAAAGGAAGAAACAGGAATAGAGATTTAAAGAATAGTTTTCTAAATTTAGTGCTTGCTCCCAGAAACCAGTAAGACTCATTAGATAATGCTCTAGATAATGAAATGCAACATGAATAAAAGCAATTCAGATGAGCTTAGCATTCTATGTCTTTTTTTAGCTCATAAAACATGAATAGCATAAAGGATGCAATTGGTTAACTACAATTGGATAATTAAATTTTGCCACATTAAAAGATTCATAACCCACTTACTTTCCTCATAAAACTATAGGAGCAATGTTTCATTTTAAATACAATTAGCTGAAAAAGTATTAAGGCAAATTTGCATTATTAATGATTATTACATGTGTTCTATATTTAGTACATTATTTAAAATATCCAGGTGGGCCTTCTATTACCTTAAATGGTAAGTACATAAATGGTGTTGAAGATGAGATTACCATTATCTTTAGAAAAGAAGGGAGGCTAACATATCAGGGAGTCCCTATTTCCTCAGAGGGGACATGGGCTTCTTTAAAAATTGACATAGGATTCTCTTGGAAAGTCCTTTTGAGTACAGCCAGCTCTGCTTCCTCTAGGAATAACCACTTGGAACATCAGGGGTGAAGCATAACCCAGAGGAAGAGAGAGGACTCATACTTTGCTAGTGTATCTAGCATTTAAAACAATCTAACCTCTTAGGAAAACCAGCTGGACAAGGCATCCTCACTAACTCCTAGTCAGGAAGAGAATTCAGGTCACCTAGCTATAAATCTAGAGTCATTTCATTGAAGTATAGCTATATATTAAGCAGTTTCAATCAATGCTCATTTAAGTCATGCTTAGCTGGATTTTGGTTTTCGAAAATTCCTGGTTGTTTGTGATTCATCAAAATTAACCTTAATAAAGAAAACCTAAACTCTAAATCAAATATTGGTGTCTCTAAATCTATTTTAAGACATCTTTATAATATTTAGTAATATGATTATTATTTCTATTTGATCTTCAATAGGTAATAAGACAGATTATATGTAGAATTAAATCAAAGATCATATGAATACAATATGCTACCCTATGAATTTCACTGTGATGTCACTGTTTCTTTATTCCATCATTTCAAGAAATGGAGTAGTTTTTTGGAATTAGATATTGTAGCAACAAGGATTATAGCATTGTACAAAATAGACTATGATAGTCTAAATATTATGTCACTATGTTAAATCTGTAGCCCAAACAATGAAGAACTGAGAAATTAATCTATACATGTTACCACTGGTAGATGAATATCCATATAATATTTTCCTATTTTTAAGAAACTATAAATGTATCTCATCCTGTAAAAGCCCAGCAAACCATACATTTAAGTACCAAGTCTAGAACTGAACAATTGTCACGTCCCTGCAGAATTCAGGACTTGCTGTGTGAGCCAGAAAACCATAAGGGTTCAAGGAATTTCTTTTATACTTTGCAAGAGACATTTTCCAAGGAAAATTAAATGTTGTTAAAGCGGTAAAAAAAAAAAAAAAAAAGCTGATCAGCCAAGCCCTTTTTCCCTCATTTTTTCCATGCATTACCATTCTGCCAGTATTTTAGAAGAGAAACCTTGAAATCATGCTGACTTTTCCCTTGCCTACATTTTTTCTATAGTTACTCTCAACCATATTACTAAAAAATTACTATACTTTATTTCCTTTTCCAAAAGTACTTAATGTCATACAGTTGTCAAATTCACCTCTTCCTCTTAGTCAAAATAGTAGATAATATATAGTTATTACAATGTACAAAGCATTGTTCCAAATATTTCATATATATTATTTTCATTTAAGCATCCAAATATCTGATGAGCAAGATAGCATAATTTCCATCACTTTCCAAAAAAAAAAAAAGTATTCTTAGAAAAGTCAAATAACTTGCTGAAGGCTAATAGATAATAGAACTAGGAGTCCAGACTAGCAATCTTAACCTCTATGCTATGGCAGTTATTAAAGACTCTATTGTCTCCAATCACACCCCCCCCGCACACACATACACAGACACACACACACATGTCCATATCTCCCAGTAATTACTAAAATGATCTCTCCCCTCCAGCCCACATATTCTCCTCAGTGTCTCTAGATGTGATTGGTATCCAGAAATCCCCTTCCAATCCTCTCCAGTTATTCAAATGCTACCCATCTTTCAAGATGAGGATGTGTCTTCTGACAACTCCTTCCCAATTTGATCTTCTTTTATTTAGCTAATTCTGAAAGGACTTATCCTCAGTTGTGTATATTGCATAGGACTGTGTGTAAAACATACCTGGGTCTGGAACCCAGTTCTGTACTTAATAACCATGTAATTCTGGATGATTTACACAAAGGCATTCAGTCTCAGTTTGTATATCTGTAAAGTGTGAATTGTTAATAATGTCTTCCTTGCCAAGTTTGTTAATATAAATGAGATATGGTAAATAAAATGCTCATAATGATTAGCTGACACATAGTAAACACACAATAAATTGCAACTATTACCCTTCTCATTATTTTCACTCATTTCAGCATCTAATCATATACTTCTTTGAAATATAAGAATTCAAATATTAACAGTTTATCTCAATTCCCAGGCCAATAAAACGTGGCTTTAGGGAGAAAAAAAATCATATTTTTCATTCTGTCTGTGATTTTTGTAGCTACTAAAGCTCCAATGCTGAGAACTGATAGTCCTAGTAAATACGTTAAAAGTACAGATGAATTAAATACTGAGAGGAAGGATTCAGAGGAAAGATACTAAATAAGTAGGGAGAATTCTATATAGAACTTTTATTCGTGTATAAAAAATAAGTAAAGTTAGCTCTTTGAGGAATACCTACTTTCTCACTTTAAATCTAGACCTAGTATAAAGTGCTTTGAACACTATAGCTGCTAATCAAAAATGAGGGGGGAAAAATATATGGCTAGAAGATAAAACAGAGAATCAGATCCTCACTGATTGAGCAAAAATACTTATACATGCACCATGCCAGTCATAACTATCTATAGGTGAGTGGCTTCTGAGATGAGGTTATATTACAATGAGCAACATTTGATTTCCTTAGGCTTCCATAATTAGGGTGGTCCATTCTGGCAGGTCAGTTAAGAAATCAGTCTTGTCGGGCCTATTGGTGCCTGTGGTTAAGGTGGAGCCCAGTGGGGTAGAAGGTAATTTAATAAGAAGTGACCTTTAAGTTGTTGGTAAATTAGTGTCCTTACTGAATAAGATGGAGAGAGTATCTTCTTTATTGTTAGGCAGGGGCCAATGGAAGATATTTATTAGGAAAATTGTCACATATACCATTAATCCCCAGAAGCTTAAGTCAAGAGTATCCAAGTTAGACCAAAGAATGTCTTAGCCCAGAAATTCCTAGCATTTTCCCCTTGTAAAAACCATTTTTTTAAATGGGCTATTTTTCTAATATTTTATTGATTCTGGTTTTTAAATTAAAGCTCTAAATATGTTCAGGAAAATAAATTCCAATGAATTTTCATTAACTTTCACTGGAAAACCTTGGCAATGATTAAACATCTTTACATAGTGCAAATGTATTTCCTTTTCAAAAGAAATACTCTGAAACACATATTTTGCTTAAAATCAGGTTCCAAATTTTATAGTTTTTCATTTTTATGTTAGAAATGCAATTTCTTTAGAAAAATTGAGTAACATTTCTTAAAACTTCACTTAGGTAGGTGGTTAGTTTAAAAAGTGGCTTTCTCAGAAGTCTCCAGGGAGAAGCTTTTTTTTTCAGCTTATAAAATAATAAGAAATGTCCAAAAGTACTCAAGAAAAATCTGACATGCTATTAATAATCTCTTTTCTTTAATTGGATTTAAGCTTGATAAAGATGCTAAGACAAATTTTGGTATGATCATTTGATGGCTTGAAAAAAGAAAAAGAAAAAGTACAGTAAGTCATCCCAGTCCTGACCACACGTGGCTCTGCCATTCAGGTACCATGTTGGATTTGGCGTTGGTGAACAGAGTATGATGGTTAAAGTACAAAAGTCCCAAAGTCAAAGCCTGTGCTCCAAACTTGGTTCCTAGTTATGTATGTTTAAGCAAGTTACTCAACTCAACCTCTCTGCATCATAGATAGTCTTAATATCTGCCCCACAAGATTTTGTTGAAAGGATTAATGTTAAATTTTGTAATGTTCTTGGAACAGTGCCTGGAACAGAAAAAGTGCCAGATAGAATAAAAATAGAACAAAAGCAAAGAGGAGAAATTGAAAAAGAAAGAAAGTGAGTGAAAGAGCTTGATTGTAGACATTGGCACACATAGAGAAAATGTTGGAAAGTATGCCCTCTGAGGAAGTGAGATAAAGGAAACAAAAGCAGCATGGGAACCACCAGGCCTTGTTATCTCTGTGTCCCAATTCTGGTTCCCTCCTTCCGCATGCCCTATCCAGAAATAATATCAGTGTGCTTTAAAATCATTTCTTGGGGTGCCTGGATGGCTCAGTCGGCTAAGCGACCGACTTGGGCTCGGGTCATGATCTCACGGTTTGTGGGTTCCAGGCCCGCGTCAGGCTCTGTGCTGACAGCCAGCTCAGAGCCTTGAGCCTGCTTCAGATTCTGTGTCTTCCTCTCTCTCTGACCCTCCCCTACTCATGATCTCTCTCTCTCTCTCTCAGAAATAAATTTAAAAAAACTAAATAAATAAAATCACTTCTTGACTTATAAAGTGATATTTTTTAAGAGTTGTCTCTTTCTTGAGGAAAAAAATAAAATGTACAGCTGTTCCCCCTATCCTCGGGGGGATAAAACTTAGCATACACTTATCTTTTAGATTAAATGGCCTAAACTCCCATAGATTATTTGGAAAGGGTTTAGGCCAATACATCATGCATTATTTTCTAAGCATTTAATAACATGAATCACAGTGATAACTGTCAGCATTAGCCACAGTAAATTGAATGATAACCTCTAGAAAGACACCTAGGGACTTTCCTTTCTATTTCTGAATATTTATCAACCTTTGACATAGACTTAGTCATTTGTGATTTGGACTGTGCAAAAGTAAATAATGGAAAGGTAGGCTGTTTGTTGGCTTCCATCAAGATTTAGGGAAAGACAAACTATGAACAATCACAATCAGAGAGAAGTTAGATGCCTAACACACCTGAGAGAATAAACAACTTTCTTCTGATACATAATTTTCACCAAAACCCTTTTAAAAACAAGGCCTTACCAAGAAAAAAAGTCTGGCTTTCAGTTAGGCAACTTGTCTTACAGAATTATTTTTAAGAGTGCCTGGTTGGCTCAGTTGATAAAGCATCTGACTCTTGATTTGAGGTCAGGACATGATCTCACGGTTTATGAGATCGAGCCGTGTCTGGCTCTGTGCTGGGAGCATGGAACCTGCTTGGGTTCCTCCCCGCCCCCCCCATCCCTCCTCTACTTGGACTCTTTCCCTCAAAATAAATTAAAAACCCATTTTTTAAAAAAGAGTTATTTTAGAGCAGTTTTAGGTTGACATATATCTATATTTTGCATATGTCTCCCACCTGTGCATACATGCATTTGCATGTATGCATAGCCTATCACATTATCAGAAGCCTCCACATGATGGGCACATTTGTTAGAATTGATGACTCTATAATGATAGATTATAAATACTCAAAGTCTACAGTTAACCTTGGGTTCATTGTATATCCATTGCATATTCATGTGTTGTATATGCTATGAGTTTAGACAAGTAAATATATCATTATGATATCATACTGAGTATTTTCAGTGCCCTAAACATCCTCTGTGCTCTTCTTATTCATTTCTCCTTCCTGAAAGTCTCACAACCACTGATCTCTCTACTATCTCCATAATTTTACCTTTTCCAGAATGTCATCTATTTGATAGCATACAGTGTGAAGCTTTTTTTCAGATTGGCTTCTTTCACTGAGTAATACACATTTAAAGTTCTCCCATGTCTTTTCATGGCTTGGTAGGTCATTTCTTTTTAGCACTGAATAATGTTCCATTGTCTGGATGTACCAGTTTATTTACCCAAACACCTACTGGAGGACATCTTAGTTGCTTTCAAGTTTTTGGCAATTATGAATAAAGTTACTGTAAACATTCATGCACAGGTTTTTGTGTGGACAGAAGTTTTCAACTCTTTTGGGTAAATACCAAGGAGTATGATTGAGTAATCATATGTTAAGAATATGTTTTGTTTGTAAGAAAGAGCTACAGTGCCTTCCAAAGTGACTGTATCTTTTTGCGTTCCCACAAACAATGAATGAAGGTTCCCATTGTTCCACATTCTCCACAACATTTGGTGCAATCAGTGTTCTGGAATTTGGCCATTCTGATAGGTGGTGGTATCTCAATTAGACAACGTTTTAATCAATTTCACTTAAATATCTGAATAGTATATCTGTCAGAATGCTGTTCTTCTTTCCTTATTAAAAGTTTGTCATCTTTTAGCTCATTCAGTAAAAACTGATTTGTAGATAGTAATGTCCTTCTTGGCATATGGTGGTAACTGTAGTCTATAAGGGGGAGTTGTCCACAAGGCAGACATGTGTCCTGGATGTTCTTGCTTCAAAGTCTGTTTGGGGTCCTTGGCGGAAAGCCAGGCCCCAGGAATTCCGAAGCTTCCAGTGCAGCTACTGGGATTTACCTGGCTTGATCTGACTTTTTAGGCTTCATGGAAAAGTTGTCTTGTTGTGCTCACCCAGCTGGTATAGTTGCTTCGAAATAAGACAAATTTCTCAAAAAATTGAAACCCAGCTCTATGCCCAAATAGGAAGTGGGGAACATAGCTTCTGTCTCCTACCAAGTTGTCATTTAATCAGCGAGATAACCTTTCCTTAACTAAACTATGTTGAAAATGCTTTCACTCATGTAAGAGAAAGACACAGGGCATTTTATATGTGCTCATCATTGGAATACTTTCATTTAAGTCAATAAAAATGGATTCACTTTCTTATGGTAAATAGAGAAAATATTTACCTAACCTAGGCTTAACAGTATACATTCGTTTTAATATTAATAAAAACAATATATGCATGTTAAGTGTTTACTTTGTACTACGTGTTGTTATTCTGTATTTGATGTCTATAGTTCTTACTGTACACAAAATTATGAAGTAGATAATGAAGCTCTTAGGTATTCTAGCTTGCATGACCAGACTCTCATTACCAGCAACCCCACAATAGTCACCTCCTTAATGTTTATCACCAAACATTATTTATCATAGGTGACTAAGTCTACAACTGAGACTGATAAATACTTATTATTATATCCTCTTTCTTTGTTCTGATTTGGCCTCATTTCCTCCCTTCCGAGTTTATCCGTTCTCTGCCTCAAGTTCTTATAGCCCTGCCTACTAAATGGCTAGCTATCTAATTTGGTCAATTTATTTGATCAAAGACCATGTTAAAATGCAATCCAATAGGAGAAATATCAATATACTTTAAAGGTTCTTGATGCATTTAAAGAGTGATGTGGGTTTAGTTGAGATAATGTTGATGTAGTTATAGCTGGAATGACTTCAATTAGTGGATCCTCTAAGAGACACCCTCAATTAATCCATGTATGTGGAATTACATTTGATTTATTTGGTCTGCAATTTTTCACTATTTAATTAGACAAAGAGAAATCTTACCTCAACAGCAACATCGCCAGCTTTTCCTCGGTGAGGAATTTCATACGCCTCCATCTGTTGCTTTGTGAGTCGTACTAACTTTTCAGCTAGTTCCCTCCAGCCTTTTCCAAGCTTGACAGCTGAAGTCAGAATAGCAGCCTCTTGGATGAGATGTGCTACTAACCCTTGGCAATCCATCTTCAGCAGAGCCTGCAGCAACAATTACATATCATCGTTAAAATCAACTAATTTTGGCTTCCTCCTATAAGTTAATTTTTTTATTATATATCCTAGAAACTGGTATCCTCTCTGTCACCACATGTATTCTTAAGGTTTCTAAAATTCAAAAAGCTGATTTACTTTTAAGCAAATACAACCAGTGAAATATAGAGAATATGATTAGACCACAACTAGGGGAGATTTAAGCCCAACTCAATGACTAATTATAAGGCCTTGGGTAAACTACTCAACTAATATGTTTCTTTAATATCCTAAATGGAAAAGGAGGAAGTTAAACTAGACACTTCCAAAGATACCCTGAGATTCTAGTGGTCTATAATTTATCAACCAAGAGGAATGATTATTCACTTTACCAAAAATAATTCCTTTCCTTTCCAGAGAATTGGCTACAGGATTTCTCTAAAGAATAAGCACACCAGTGATGGTAAATAATACTCTATTTTACATGAAAATATGATTTAAAACTTCCCAGAATAATGCCTCTTGCATAAAATGAGATACTCCTACAACTTTGAACAATGCTATTTATATTTATGACTTTAAAAAATTAACTCTCTGCCTTCACTCTCATTGTAATTGTGGTAAATATAAACCACTTAGTATTAAAATATTCTTGCAAAAGGGAAAACTATTGGTCTTCCTTCCTTCCTTTTAATTAGGCATCTGAGCTGTGTCAATGACCATTCATATTTTAAACAAATCTATGAGTTTCCCTTTGGCTTGAATATGTTTTTGAAAATGGGATTATATCTATGTGTCTTCTCTGTTCAAATAAGCAAATAAACATTGTAGTACCTCATTATTTAACAGCACTTCAAAGCTTTATCTATCACTATGAAACAATAAGTAAAAATGAATGGTCAAGTAAGGCAACTAGTAAAGTCCGTGGAGTGTTCATTCCTATGGAAGCATAAGAAAGAGAGCCCATGGTTTAATACATTGACTGTATTCATCCTTACATTTATGGTGAGGAATTACAACTTCAGGAAAAGGCAGTACTGAGGCAGAAGGCCCCTGAAGGTGCTTTTAGTAAACTGTGGAATGGTTTTAGCAATGCTTATTCCAGATTCTTGCTTTAAGAAAAGAAATTTACACTTGGGGTTACAAAATCTGAGTTTAAAATCCAATTCCACAAAGTGAAGGACTTTAGGTAAGTAATAAAATACCTCTGTTTAGTGATTTTTAAAATGGATAGAGTGGTGATATCACCTTCTTAGCTGCCCATAATCTTTATGAAACCTGAATCAGATACTCGGGTACTTTAGGAATTGTCGACTGTCAAGTATGTAAAGACAACCAGTCTCATGTCTAAGATATGACTGAGGGTTTTAGAACTCACAATCTTTATTAGTTACCTTCCAGCTACTGCAAATTAATATACAATCCAAGAAAAACATGTACTTGTTATGCAAATAAGGTTTCAAGAGATGGCCTCTATACCTCATAACCCCTTCCAAACAGAAATCCTGAGGGGCGCCTGGGTGGCTCAGTTGGTTAAGCGTCTGACTTCAGCTCAGGTCATGATCTCCCGGTTTTTGAGTTCGAACCCCACATTGGGTTCTGTGCTGACTGCTCAGAGCCTGAAGCCTGCTTCGGATTCTGTGTCTCCCCCTCTCTCTTCCCCTCCCATGCTCGTGCTCTGCCTCTCTGTCTCTCAATAATAAATAAACATTAAAAAAAAAAACAAATAGAAATCCTGAACTTCCACTCAGGTACAGCATGAGTTTTTAGGAACTATTCTTTTGAATGAGAAAGCACTTCATCAGTACTGTTTAGTTAGTCACCAAAGTCACTCAATTAATTAGTGTACACCAATATAGTGCAGATATGATCAGGCTTAAACTTCCAGACCACTTGACCAAAATAACTTTTTTTTTTGCCACTAAGAGAAACAAAAAAAGCAATTTTCATTTCAAGTTTCACGGGTCCACGCTGAACATGAACTAATGCAGAGGTAATGAGAGGTAATGAGCCACTGCAAAATGCACATGCAGCTGGACCAGGTAGATCAGCCAATGACTAAATGGCTACACTGAGAATGTGGCACACCATCATAGAACTATCTACTTAACAACTGGCAATTAGGGCTTTTAAAATTTAACCTTCTCAGTATCACGGAGGAAAGAAAATGTTTTATATATACAATTTCTTTATTATATAAATTATTGTTAATGTCATAGAATATATTCTTCTCTAAAAATCTCTCTCCTCCACATGCACCTTGATTAAAACTTTCTTCCTCTCCATGAACCTGCCTGTATAATCTTATTTATCTCTCCTAGGGCACCAGACTTGCATGGTTATAATGGTATTTACTACACAGACCAATATACATATTCACAGAAACTTTTACACACACACACACACACACACACACACACACACACACACACACACACACCTTTACAACTGTTTTAGGAAAGTATAGTGGTTTTAAGTGTGGCTTTGGAGCCAGAAAGGTCGCAAGTCCCATCTCTGATACTAACCAACTGTGGGGTCTTGGGCAAGTTTTCTAGTCTCCCTAGACTCAGTTTCCTCTGTTGGTAAGATGAAGATACCAGCTAGCTGTACTTACTCCATAGTTGTTATGGCTAAGTGAGATAGTGTGTATAGGGAGTTCAGCATAGGGCCAAACACATACAGAACTCTACAAGAGTGTTAGCTATCATTATTATCATTTATACATTCATATTGTAGCTGCTTTTAGAAATATACTCCTGATTTTTCTTTTTTCTTTTATAAAATACTGGATTTCTATTTTAAAGGCAAAACAGTTCTTTATCTGCTTTATAGGTCTCCAATGAGCCTTACACTGAAGTAAATGCTATGTAGAAAAAAAAAATGATCCCCAGAGTTCTGTTAAAACAGAAGGATTAAGAAGAGAATTAGCAATATCATTTTTTTGGGTTCTGATAGATTGCATAAGAAAAAATGTTAAATTGATAATGTGAAGGACATTGATGATATGGGTCTTTTAAAATTCTGATGAGGGGCGCCTGGGTGGCTTAGTCGGTTAAGCGTCTGACTTAGGCTCAGGTCATGATATCATGGTTTGTGGGTTCGAGCCCCGCGTCAAGCTCTGTGCTGACAGCCTAGAGCCTGGAGCCTACTTCGGATTCTGTGTCTCCCTCTCTCTCTCTGACCCTCCCCTGCTCACACTGTCTCTCTCTCTGAAATAAACATTAAAAATTAAAAAAAAAAATTCTGATGATATGTTTTAAAAGGAAAATGCTGAAAATTAAAAATAAAACTCTAAATAGTGGATGTATAGCAATGGACAAGTTAATCAATCTTGTTTCAGTATGTTTTTATTTACTTTCATGTTATTGAAGCTTCCCTGATATTTTAAGAGCTATTTAACTACTTGAGAGAGGAGAAGAGATCTCTTAACTATTATACTCTAACACAAACAGAATCTTCAATCTTACTTTGAGAGATGATCCTCTGGAGCCTAGTTTCTGGGAAAATCACTCTTGAATTTTAAAACTTAGAAATAAATTACATTATTTTGTAAGAAAATGTATATATTTGCTATAAAGTGACTTCAGTTTATTTGAGACTGCTGATAATTTTGTTAAGTTCTCTCATATGTTTGGTTGTAAATATTGCTTAGTTAATAAAATTCTGTATGGTAAACACATTACTGTGATCGAGGAATACTCACCACAATAAGTTCATAAAGAAACTTCCTGGTATTTCTATCTGCATGGCAATCTTCCTTTAACTTCTTTACAATATAGGAAACTTTTTCTGATTCTTTGTCTGCTTGTATTTCAAAATCTTCTAGTGCCAGATGTGAGTAACCCAAGACATGGGCTAAAGCTTTCCAATCGTAAACTTTTTCTGACACCAAGGTCAATACAACTGAGTAGATGTAAGTCAGTTTTTTAAAGGGTAGGGTAATTTGTTCAAGAAGATTTCTGGTTGTGAAGACATTATCTGACATGGATATTACTTGTTCCTTTGCAATCACCTTGATATTTTTGCAATGTATAAGTCCAACCTTACTTCTCAAGACTCCAACATACCATTCTTTCACTTTGGAATGCCCAATAGCTTTTACCTTACCCTCTCCAAGAAGAGCTACTGTGTCCCCTTTGAAATATTCAAGTAAGTAGTCTATCTTTTTTTGTCTTAGCACAGTCTTCAGAGTTACCCCAAAGTTGGTGAAGTTCATTTTTTTGTCTTGAAATGTGGGATATTTGACACACACTGTTGGTAACAATGGAGCAGACTTGATTTTCTTCTCTTTCTGCAAATTATCTGGCAGATTGGAGAGTCTTTTTAGATTTGGAGCTGGATCAGGTGTAGTGATAAAGAACTGTGTAAGTGCTCTACCATTGGGAGGCTCCACCTGAACACGGAAAACAAATAAGTGCATTTCTCTGGACTCAACTAAGGAAAATAAAAATTGTTGATTAACTACTTCACCTGCTTGCAACTGCTTTTGTTTAATTTCTTTCCTTTCTCCTTCTGCCTTCACTTCAAAATCAGGATCACATGAAAAAACAGAAATATTTAAATCTTGTGGCTTGTCAAGGAAGAATGAATGTTTCCCCCAAAGCTGAAACACAACCGGAGACGTGTTTTTACCACCCTTCTTAATATCAGAGATTGTAAGCTTTCCTGGCATGTAACTGTGTCCACAAACTGTGAAAATAGCAGTGAAACTAGGATGAATATATCTGGGCCCATAAATTCCAACTGAGGTGGTTTTGTGGATACAATCCCAAATAGTGGCAGCTGGTGACTGAATAGCTTTAATTTGTGCAGCAACCACTAGATACATCACCTGGCTCAAGTCTATTAGCTTGACTTGGATAATGTCTTCATAAATATAGCAGTTGTTTAACACTTTGAAAGGGCCTTCTTTACCCAAGCTGTGTAAACATACCATTTCTGTCATGACTTGGCTGAAAGGATCCTTTCTCACTTCAGCCCCTATTTTCATCTCCAGCAAAATGGCTTCCATTGTTTTAAGGTTGCCTAACATGATTTCCAACAGTGGACTCACGGTGCATGAAAGATCATGGTTAAGCATTTGTGGAGGTTCAAGAAAAGCCCTTAGAGATATCTCTTGGAATTCTCCCACAGCTACATGTCCTTGGGGCACATGGACAGTGATATCTGATTCAGGTAATTGTACTGACCCTCCTTGGTGGCTTAATTTACAAACTATCACGGTCTCTGCAACTTGTGTTTGGGCCCATCCAGGACTCTGATTAATTATATTCAAATCCAGGCAGGAACGAGCCAGCTGGCGTTGACTTAGCCAGGCCATTTTATAAGCCTCTCTATCATTCTGAAGCCATTCTAAGTCTTGTTCTAGTATCTGGCCAGAGTTATGTATATTCTGATGGGCATGTGCTGTGTCATCTAAAATGTCTAAAAGTTCCGAAACACTTTTAGATCTTCCAGCTTTCCGTGGGGAAGACTGCCTAAGCAACTGATGCATATCCAGTTCATCACCAGAGGAATCAAAAGAATTTCCGATTTCTATTTCTCTAAAAAATAGAAAAGGATCTTCCTTCAAGATGGAAATATTGTCTTTCTTCTGGTTATTTCTTAACTGAGTTATATCATCCAAAAATGGGTTAGATGCAGACAGTTCATTCCAGAATGGATTTGTAGTTTTGGAAGCACTATTGCCATGACATGTGAAAGTATCTGGCCAGTTGAGAAGAAATCCTGGGTCTGGACATTCTAGGTATTTAGACAAAAACAAAGTAAAACAAAGATGAAGTGGCATTCTAAGATACAATCAAGACTAGATTTTATTATTGCTTAACAATCCAAGACTCTTTAATTTGCTTTTCGATCTCCAGTGTAATAGCTACTACAAAATTAATGTTCAGTTTGCTCAAAATTCATGTTATGGGAAAAGAATAACTGTCCTGCTAATTTATTTTGACCAGGTTTAATGTTATTTTACTGTAAGTCACTATGATTTAAAAATAGGGGTTCAAAAATTTAGAATTTAGGAGGAACTTAACGGAGGACTGTGGGGGAGAAGAAGAGGGGAAATAGTGGGGGAGAGGAAGAGAGGCAAATTGTGAAAGACTCTTGAATACTGAGGACAAACTGAGAACTGATGGGTGTGGGGAGTGAGGGGGTAGATGGGCATGGAGGAGGGCAATTGTGGGGATGAGCACTGGGTGTTATATGGAAACCAACTTGACAATAAACTATTTGTAAAAAAAAAAATTTAGATAGTAATCAGTTGAACACATTTCCTAGAAATTTACCCAGACTACATACACTTATGCCTTATAGTTTTATGTTTTATTTTCACAAAACAAAACCCCTGAACAAACAGAATAATTTAGTCAACTATCCAAATTTTTTCTAAACACTGAATAGTCAATCTCAATATATCTAGACTGTTCATTTAATGTTTTTCTTTCCTGATAATATTCCATATGTTAAAAAAATCAAATGCATCTGTTAACAACTAAAGCAATTTTTAAAAAACAATATGCCAAATTAGATAGTAATGCATTTCTTAGGTTATTTCCTGATACCTTTGCACTGGTAAATTTAATAACATTGAAATTTTTTTGATAAAAAATAAACATTTCATGACAATAAATATTGAAAAATTGATCACTATTAGATTTACTATTGGAAGGAATTCATTGTACTTTTCTAAGTTTACAATGACTGAGAACAGGCTTACCACTACGTAATGAAAACATGTTATTTCTTTGGAGAGTTTAAGAATCACCAGCACATTAAAATATGACCACCATAAGGAATTTCTATATACCTCACAAATACTAAAGTCATTTTTTAATGATTAGAGTAACTAATACTTTGTCATTTATCAGTAAATATTGGTAACAATTCTGTGAACTTAGTGAAACTGGTACAGCTTTCAAGGAAATGAAAGCCAAATTGCCAGCCAAAATTGAAAAATGAATTCAAGTAAATAGTCAGACATTTTTGTTTAATATGTATACACCTATATCTTGATTGAAATGGGTTTTCAGCATCGCATATTAAAGATTAGAAGATGCACTTGAAAAATAAAAATTGCACTTCTCTTATTTCCATGTCGCTTCAACCTGGTTTCATCTCTCTTAAACCTTACTCTTCCTCTGAGGATCAATTCAATTCTTTTCTTTTCCATAAAGATTTCTTAGCCCACACCAATCTCTAGAGATCTCTTTGGCCCCCAAATTCATTATGTGTACTGCAAATATCATTCACTTAATAATGAATTCTTGCCTTCTCATAAGATTTACAGTATCTGTTGCCTGTGCTATTTTGTTTTGCTCCTTTTCAATGATAGTGTATTTCTATGATCATTTTATAATTTAATCCTTTGTAGCTCTTTTCAGAAGTAGCCCTCCAATAGTTATTGGTAATGGGTAAAATAACTAAGTTATAAATTCTTGTACCTGTAATATGGAAACTTCGTGAAGATTTTTGGTCTTCCATTTTAAACAAATTTCCCTCAGACTTACTGTGTGAAATTCCTCCTGACCAAAAATGGGCCCTTTCATTGGTTAACATTTTTCCACCTACAAAATAAATAAATAAATAAATAAATAAAAAATAAATAAATAAAATTTTATAAGCATACATACACAAGTTGGCAGAGAAAGTAAACAAAGTATTCACACATCCTTAAATAGAAAACTGCATATAACAATACTCTACATAGGTCCTCTATTTCTAGTAGGATGCTAGATAGATATTCTGAAATATGTATTAGCACTTCACTGAAAAATGCTCAGATTCTAAACTAAAATGTATTAGTGATCCCATAAAAAATGTAATTAATGAAAATCCCAAGAACAAGAAAATAGGAATAGTAAGTTGAAACTTCAATAAATAGGAAATCCCTGTTTGGTGATTGGAACACAAAGATTCACTGAGTTCTATACATTCAGTGCAGTTCCAAGAGAAATCACAACACGTTATGTATGTGTTTGTAATTTCTTAAACTTTTAAAAAATTTCTATAGAAAGGCAAAAGGCTAATATTCAAGACAATCCCGAAAAAGAACAGAATGGAAATGAAATGTTCCACCAGATACTAGCATTTATTATCAGTATGTGGTAAGTGAGACAATGTGAAACTGGAACAGAAATAAAATAAGGACACACAATAACCCTAGAAACAGACCCATTCCCACACAAAAACTTGATATATGACAGAAGTGGCCTGTTGTTGTAGGAAAACCTTGAATATTTTCTTCAGAACAGATATACATGAATGTTCATTATATTAACAAAAATCTGGAATTACCCAATTATCTTTTGCCATATGAATAGATAAATCAATATGGTGTTTTAATTAATTGAAGTACCGTGCAACTATGAAAACAGGCAAATTACAATAAAAAGCGTCAGTATGTTCTAACTGGAAGCATCCCATTGCTGTGACTCACTCTTCCTCACATATATGTTATCTCTTTGTCCCATGGCAACACTGAAAAATAGATATCTTCAGTAAGATTTCAGAGTACAAAAATGAATCTCAGCAACAGAACATAATGAACTTACAAGGTCAAACAACTGGCAACTGACCGACCCAAACATAATTCCTCATTCACATTACTGCCACTCCATAAACCCTGTGACCCAGGATGCATACGCCCCTTCTCAGACTTGAGGCTCCCAATACTACATTCTCAGACTATCCTACCTTCTAATTCAAACTGCAAGTCATGCTAAACTTTTACTTCTTGTTCTTTCTCCTTTAGGCTTTAACCATATCTCCTTTACCCTTAACTGTTTGTCATACCCTCTTTTCAAGTTCCTGACATTTTATTTCAAAGAAACTTTTTCTATTTTTAAAAGGAATCAAAAGTCGTTTCTGGTGTCAAGAAAATAATGAGCAAAAGTAAATGAGGAGAGAAGAGGAAAGGGGAAAAATGAAAGGAAAGAAGGGGGAAAACATGTTTTCCAAACATAATGGATAAACAAATGCAAAAGTTATTTCATAATATGGCATACTTTAAAAATTCAAACAGTAAAATAACAAGTTTTTCCTCTGATAGACAAAACCACATGGAAAGTTGGGGTGAAAAGCCAAATGGTGCAATATGCAATTTATACTGAAGCCTTAAGTTTCCTGGCAGATCTTCAAAATTCTCTGTTGATTTTACCACATATAGTGTCAAAAACTAAAGCCCTTGGCACATTCTAGGTAGCCAAAATTTTAGAATAAAAAATGAAGTACACATCTGTGAACAAAATTAAGCAAATCAAATTAAAATGAGAAAAATGCTTACATGAAAAAGTGTTTTTTAAAAAGAAAAAGTACATTATAAATGGAAAATCAATTTAGACAGAAAGCTCCCTAAACTGCTTAATTTCTTGTGGAGGAAAGAGTAGAAAGGAACAATTAATATCCAGGGTTCCTTTGAGGCTAACAACCCTTAGTGTGAAAAATAGTTAATAACCTAGTGAAATGTAGTTATAAGTCCTCAACAACATAAGAATCAGAATGGTGACTTAAGCATCTAGGTTCTGGAGGATCATAATATTCTAGAAACAAACGCACAAGGTGATCATTAGCTGGAATTCTTGGTGGGGTAGCCTTCTTCTCCAAATATTCAAGTAGATCTTCACTGTCCTTTAAGCCAGTGGTTCTAAACCTCAGTGGGACCAGAGTCACCTGGAAGGTTTGATCACAGTTTGCGAGACCCACCCTGTATTTCTGACCCAGGAGGTCTGGGGCTGCACCTGAGAACTCGCATTTCTAACAAAGTGGCCAAGTGATATGATGCTGTGGCTCTGGGTTGGGGAGAGGGGCACGTTTTGAGAACCACATTCTAAAAACCACCATGTTAAGTTCTTTCCCTACCAAATTAATAGATTTCTCCTTTTTTCTCTGGCTATTCTCACTATCCTCCAACAAATCCTCCCTCTCTCAATCTTTTTGTTTGTGCGTGTGCACACACACACACACACACACGCACACGCACACACACACACACACAGTCTCACAGGACTTCATCCTGACTGTGAATTTGTTCTACGAATACAGGAAAAGCCTTTGACTAAAAGGACCATGACGGTGACCTAAAAGGACCATTAAAGTGACCTATTGAGGGCAGTGCTTGTTTACACAGGTGCAAATAGCACTGGCCAAATTTATCATTCCCCTGTGTTTTCCTGCAATTAAATGTCATACCCAATGGCAATTGCTTTCTTAAGAGGGGATTTTTAAAATTTTGTCTAAAGAAGCATGAGTCAATTTTGGTTAGAATGAGTAAGTGGGAAAAGAACAGTCTACTACTCACTTAATTGGGGACACATTCTTTTCAACCATGCCTTGTACAACACACTTACTCTGATTTACATTATCCACTATTTTTTTTTCTTAAGAAACCAATGAACAAAGTCTGCTTTTCGTGTATTTTACTATTTAAACTAGGCCTTAAGCACCTGGGAATATTTACCAACTGTACAACCTAGCAAAAGATCCCAGAAAATTTTGGGAGGCAGAGAGGAATATTTGCAAAAGAGTGGCCAGGGAAGCAATATTATTTAAAACAATTGTTCTTTTATTTTTTTAATGTTTATTTATTTTTGAGCGAGAAAGAGAGTATGTGCACGTGCAGGGGTGGGGCAGAGAGAGAGGGAGAGAGAGAATCCCAGGCACTGTCAGGTAGGGCTCAATCCTAAGAGAGAGAGAGAGAATCCCAGCCTGAGGTAGGGCTCAATCCTAAGACTGTGAGATCATGACCTGAACAGAAATAGGGTTGATGCTTAACTGATTGAGCCACCCAAGTGCCCCTAAAAGAGTTATTTCTTTAAAATGTGTTCCTTTGTTGGGTTAAACAGGTGATGGGGATTCGGGAATGCCCTTGTTATGATGTGTACAGGCTAGAATTGTCTAATCACTATACTGTACACCTGGAACTACTATAATATTTTCTTAAAAATATGAAATTATGCTTAAACCAAAATAAAATAAAATAAAATAAAATATGTTTCTGTGAAGTGTTTATGGTAGCTGTTATACAGTGAAAATTGCTACTTGTAGCCACTTAGTAGGTTCAAAGTATTTTCCAACTAGTCTTTGAACACCTCTGGTACCCTTTACACATTTCCATGTTTTGTACTGTATTTAACTCTTGGCCTATGTGGTATTAAAAATATTTTCACGGGCACCTGGGTTGCTCAGTTGGTTGAGCATCTGACTTTAGCTCAGGTCATGATCTCACAGTTCATGGGTTCGAGCCCCACTTCAGCCTCTGTGCTGACATCTCAGACCCTGGAATCTGTTTCAGATTCCATGTCTCCCTCTCTCTCTGTCTTTCATTGGCTTGATCTATGTCTTTCTCAAAAATAAAATACACATTAAATTTTTAAAAAATATTTTCACATAGGTATAACTCTTACAGTTGACAGCAAATGCTAAAATATCAGGAGGGCAACTGTTGGACCAGTGGACTTCTTCACCTGGCCCCCAACAAAGGCCAAACCTACCAGAACAACTTTGCATTTCCTTATAAATATAGCTGGTATAAAAAGTCTGAGTGGGTCAAAAAAGAACCAAAGTCAGCAGATGACACTTAGCTGGTGTAATTTTACTTAATGTTACCATAGTGTGTGTGGCTTTCTCAAAGCACCTTCTCAGTGTCTAGTAGCATTTTCTGACTGGCAGTGTATATACCCTATAAACCAATAATTAATTAGTTTGCTATCTCTAGTTATTATGATCAAAGATTTAAAAATCCTGATAGCAACATTTTCTCCCAAGGAAAATGGTTTTGCAAGATTCTTCAGGGTAGGCAGCAGGGACTCTGATATATTAGGCAGTATTAATAATGCAGAATAATTTCTATGATGCCTCCAATCTTGGTGACTCAAAATATTCCATCTTGTTAATATTACCATATCAAGATGTGTATCACTTCCTTTATATCTTATTACTCTTCAATCAAGAGCAGAACTGAAGTTCAGGGAAGTTATGATAATTGTTCAGGATAACATTATATTAGTGAGCACAAAACAGGAACAGAGAAGCAGTTGATTGGCACTTGTTCTATGTTCAGTTTAATTATATAGCTGAGGAACCTTTGCAGAAACCTCATTCTGGAAGGGAAAATGTAAAGGACTTTAAACAGATACACAAAAGGAATATTTCAGGACTGTAAACTAATAATAAAATTTTGCCATCATCAGAGCGATTATTTATTGAGAGCTTGCCATAATCCTGGTATGATGCATAGATTTTTCTCATTTATGAAGTGTAATGATTCTAGAAAGTTGGTACTTTCACTATTGCCATTTTAAAGGTAGAGATATAGAGGGGCTCCTGGGTGGCTCAGTCAGTTAAGCATCAGACTTAAGTTCAAGTCATGATCTCACTGCTCATGAGTTCAAGCCCTATATTGGGCTCTGTGCTGACAGCTCAGAGCCTGGAGCCTGCTTCAGATTCTTTCTTTCTCTCTTTCTCTGTACCCCCTTGATGACTCTCTCTCTCTCTCAAAAATAAATGAACATAAAAAATATTTTAAAAATAAAGGTATGGAAATAGAGATTCACAGAGTTTGCCCAATATTAGATAGGTACTAAGCACCAGGGCTGATGGTTGAATGTAGGGATATCAGACCCTGAAGTATGAGATTTGGAACTCTATGCTATCCTTCCTATCCATTGGTCAGCACTTCCCTTCCAGTGGAAGTGATACCTGAGACTATGCCCTGGGTTTGTTGCTGGAGAGCAGCATCAAGCTTTGATTTTAATCCCTGAGATCTTCACCAAGCTCACAGCAGGACCCACATCATGAGTATGTGACTTGTGTGGCCACACAGAGACCCACTCTCAGGAGGGCTTTGTGCTTGACAGAAGCTCTGTTGTTTAAAACTTAAAATACTTAATATGTTTTGAGCAAGGGGATTCCCATTTTTATTCAACACTGGGCACTGTAACTGTGCAGCCAGTCCTGGTTCATGTAGTTGGCAACCCTTAGCCTTCAGACCTAAAGAAATGACTGTAGTTATAAGTTACCATGAAGAAAAGAAAAGTGCTATTTTAGAAAAAGGATGCTCATTTTACAGATGATAAATAAGAGCAGCAAGAGAATAGTGAGTTGCTCAAAGTAGCAGGTTCATTACAGGCCAGTTCAGGACTCAAATTGTCATCTCCTAAGTTGAACCCCACAGAAAAAAAAGGAGGGTATAAAAATAGTTCTACCTATTTTGATGGATGCTATGACTTAAAAAATGAGATCCTTTTAAATTCTGATGCTATATAATGTCAAAAGTAGTAGTAGCATAGATTTTAATATCTCAAAGCAAAAATGATAAAAATTTTAACTCAATGAGAGTGAAATAAAGTGGCCCTAGGGGCGCCTGGGTGGCTTAGTCGGTTAAACGTCCGACTTTCGCTTAGGTCATCATCTAGCGGTTCGTGGGTTCGAACCCGCGACGGGCTCTGTGCTGACTGCCAGCTCAGAGCCTGGAGCCTGTTTCAGAGTCTGTGTCTCCTTCTCTTTCTGACCCACCCCTGCTCAAGCTGTCTCTCTTTCTCTCTCTCTCTTAGAAATAAATAAAACATTTAAAAATTAAAAAAAAAAAAAAAGAAATAAAGTGGCCATAACCCCGTGCTCCACCTGCATCACAGGTCCTACCAAACAAAGAGTCTTTGGATATGACTTTTGGCAAAGGCAAGAGAGAACCAAATCCACTGGTAAGGTCAGCCCTCTATGCTCTGACTTTACTTCACTCTTGCAGCATCTCTCCTTTCACCCCACAGAGTAGAATCAACATTCAAAACACAGGTAAGGGATCTTTTGAAAGTTCAGGGAATATTCCATGGACACAGAAGTGCTTAAGGGAGTATTACAGGCTGCTGATAAATATTCATTGTAAATTAGGAATCTTTTATTAATGACCTAAGCATATAACTGATGATCAATAGATGTATTTTTTCATTTCAATTTTCTTTTTCATTATATTCATTTTAAGGATGCATGCATGCATGCGCGCACACACACACCCCTTTCCTTGGTTTAAAAACAGTTTGAAAGTGCTTACAAATACTCAAACAACATGGTGTGTTTAAACAACAAGCAAGTGTATATTATTCTTCAGTGAGAAAGTTAAAAAAAAAAAAACCAAGTAAGTGATTAGGGTGACAGTTCTAGAGAGTTGGTAGGAAACCCTAAATAAATAATTTTATGAATAACATGCTTTAAGTTCCATATATTGCTAATAGGTCACAAATCTGGCTTTCACTTTCTCAGAGGGATTACAGCAAGGAATACATTGTTAGTTACAAGCCTCACAGTGACCATACAATACAAATAAACCACTTAGCAGAAGCACCAGCCTCACCAGGACTGCTGGGAACAATATCCTCACCTCGCCCTTTACCTTGTGTTCAGCACTGGGGTCTCTTTCATGGAACTCTTTCTTAAGGTGTCCTGATGGCCTCTCGCCCAAGGGCAATTGTGTCAAATCAGACGGAAAGTAGCAGATCCAGCTAAGCAGCTATCTGCCTCCTTAACCAGATACAAGAACACATGGTAAGTTACAAAAGGACAGGATAGATCATCTGATGTAAAACTACCATGCTTAGCTCTTTCAACTGATTTTCTATTTTTACTTCTCAATCCACATGGAGTTAGATGTTCTAGCTCTTGATGAGGATTGAGAGCAGCACTTTCTCTTGAAGATCCAAACAATCAGCACAGTTAAAAATGAGAATTACATTCTTATGAAAATTGAGACAAATAGCTCAAATGTAGGCCTGAACAGATCATTCTACCTCTGTATATGGTGGCTGTGACATGGGCTGAAATGCTCCTCAGAACACAATTGTGTTATTGCTCCACCACAAAAGGGTATGGGTAATGACCTTCTAAGTCACAGAGCACGGCTTTAGTATTTTCAGTGTTGGAAAACATTTAATAAATTTGGTATCAAATGCTCACTGTTGTAATATAATATTCTCAGTGAAGTGTCTCTCAAGTTTAACTTTAAATGATGTATGCTTTTAGCAAACCTTCAAAGATAAACTAGCTGTAAAACCTGTCCCTAGTAACAGAACAAGTTTAATTGCTGTGCAAGTTCTTGGATACAAGAACTGTGTAACAGTGACCTTAAGCCTCTTTTCATGCATCCTTCAGTGCAAGAGAAGCTTCCTGGCTTGTATTTTTCAAAAAGATACAGAAATCAACTACTGGTTCAAAAAGGGTGGAACCAGAATCAGATTTACAGGGTGGCCAATGAAGCTGAACTTCAATTGCCCTTGTTTACAAAGCCCTTTCCAAGGCCCTGGGCCTAATTCTTTTTTTTTTTTTTTTTTTTAATAAGCTTCATATCCTGCAAAGCTCCATCACTTAATAGAGTATTTGACATTGTGGAGATCTCACTGTTTTTCGCCAATCAACAGTATTTGTTTGTTTGTTTCTTATATATAAATGTATTTTGAGAAAGTACAGAGAATACAAGCTTTGGAATTAGAAATTCTCTTGTTTTAGACCCTGGGTAAAACTTGAGACAGTTATTAAACATTTCTGTGATTTTATTTATCATCTGTAAAAAAAAAAAAGAATAGCAAGTATTACTATTACTATGTATTACTTCTATTATTCTATAATGAGTCCACAATTTTCATAGTGTAGCTATAATAATCAAATGGAATACTGTATAAAAAGTGGCACAACCAGCTGATTCCTTTTTGTTTCTTTTCCTCTGATTTCTCTCTCCTATTATTTTTCAGCATATAGAAACAAGTTTTCCAATTGGACCCACTTGAGAAGCTTGAGTTCCTCTTCTTTAGATGGCTTGAGACACTGACCCCACTTCCTAGGAGAAAAAAAATGACTACTGATCAGTTGTATCTTGGGGCTCAATCTCCTCTTTGTCACTCTCCATATAGCATTTTAACAGCTATTTTCTTTCTATTTTTAAAATATTTTTTAAAAATATTTTTTATTTATTTCTGAGAGAGAGAGAGAGAGAGAAACAGCATGAACAGGGGAGGGTCAGAGAGAGAGGGAGATACAGAATCGGAAGCAGGCTCCAGGCTCTGAGCTGTCAGCACAGAGCCCGACGCAGGGCTCAAACCCACCAACCATGTGATTATGACTTGAGCCAAAGTCGGATGCTTAACCGACTGAGCCATCCAGGCGCCCCTTAAAATAATTTTTAAATATATTTATATTTGGGGGGGAGAGAGAGAGAGACAGTGCGTGATTGGGGAAAGGCAGAGAGGGTGGGAGACAGGATCTAAAGCAGGCTCCAGGCTCTGAGCTGTCGGCACCACAAGCCATGAGATCATGACTTGAGCTAAAGTTGGACACAACTAACTGAACCATCTAGGCACCCCTATTTTCATGACTCCTGCCAAAAATAGTGCTAAGCTTTTGACAACAGAGGCACTAGGGTATGATGGAAAGAATACAAATTTCCAAATTAGACAAATGGGTTCAAAACAAAGCTTATAAATGAATACAGTGGTCTGAGCATCATTTTTTCTCATTGACAGAGTGCAAAAATATTGATTGTAAGTAGTTGTCATAATGGAATATGAATCACATCTCAATAAAACTTTCTTTTAAAGCTGTTGTGCACACCAAATACCACAAATCTCCAATCAATACCAATTTTAAATGATAGGTTTTGTTTGTTTTATTTTCTCACATCTGTGTCAGTTCTTTTGGTTTCATCAAGTAGACATGGCTACTGACAAAGTACTTAAGGAATATTGGAAAAGAGAGAACAAGTAAAGGGATCGTGGAAGTTTAATTGACATGTTAGCTTAATTGATTATTCAACCTGATAATACTCTTTTTTACCTTTCTAAAGAGGATAATTTAAAAAATACTCTATTATTTTCTACCTAGAATTTATCAATCCCTTTTCAACAAAAATCTAATATTTTTCAGCTAAGGCTTGCCCCAGTGTTACTGGACAGAATTAATTACAAGATTCCCAATATTCTTTGCCAAGAGAAAAACACCCTCTGACAAACATTTTGCGTACACCCACAGTCCTCCTTGGTTTGAACTTAGAACATTGCTGTGAATCATCTACATATCATCTGATAAGTCTACCTTCTTGGCAGAAAGTAAATTTCAATGTTCAGTGGCTTTTAAATGAGAACAGAGTGTTTGTGATCTAATGAGCACATGGATGAATTTGGTAGAACTGGTAAGATTTATAAAAAGAACACTCATTATGCAACATCATCCAATGCGTAAAGCAGGAGTTTCCCTTAAGTTCTCCATGTCTAATTTTTAGTGTTTTAGGGAATTACCATGTTTTTATTATTCAATTGTGTAAACTGAGAAAGCCATGGAAAGTATGAAGTATTTATCAAAGCACAAACTTGAAAAATACTAATACTGTGCCTATTCAGGAAGATGGATAGACAGAAATGGATGAATTTATATACATATATGTATAATTTAGCCAAACAAGAAGTCTTTTTATTATTAATAATGCTTCACTTTTCACTGAATACTGGAAACTAAATTATTTCCTTTCTGAGAGACAATTAAATCTTCAAAACTTCACTTATTTTAAGATAATGTCAAGTAGTGATGGATCGTACAAGAAGTCTGAAGAAGGAAGCTAAAAGAAACCCTGGGTAAGATGGGGCAGGGGGTTGAGACTGTAGGTGATTGCAACCTAAAAGGGAGATGGGGATAAGAAGATGTAACTCATGAAAATATTCGCAGCAAAACACTGAGGTGTATCTGTTGTCAACCCTACCATCTAGTTCTCCCATATAATCTTCAGAAATATCCCTATGACCTTCTGATGCAAAAAAAAAATATACTGAATAATAAGAGTTGTTGAGTCTTTCTTAGAAGGATGAATATCAGGAAAACACAGCTTCCAAAGTGAACATATGGGCTACAAGTAAATAGACCCACCATCCATCTGGGTTTGTCCAGGACTGTCCAGTTTTGAATCTCTCAGCGCAGGGAAAACCAGGATGGTTGGTCACTGTAATTACAAATACTAGGGTATTAATACATGGTTCACATGGAAGATGTGAAATATTTAATATAAATTCTTTCTAACTGTACAAATTTTTAAAACATTTGAAACTAACCTGAGAAAGAGAAGCAAATATCTATACAACTGAATTGTACAGGAATGATTAATTTTAATGTTCAAATTCTATTTTGTTATTCTATTTTCAGGTATTAAACTCTAATGGAAACAGCGATTTACAAAGAAAATCATCTAGAATGGAATGAAAAGAATTATCCATTACTGTCCTATTTATTTCATTAAATCAGACTAAAGAAATTGACACCCCCCTCCCCGCACTTAGCAGCCCAAAGGGACTGCAAACCTTTTCAAGAAGAAGCTCTTTCTTGGGGCGCCTTGGTGGCTCAGCTGGTTAAGGATCTGACTTTGGCTCAGGTCATGATCTCACAGTTCTTGGGTTCAAGCCCTGTGTAGGGCTCTGTGCTGACAGCTACCTCAGAGCCTGGAGCCTGCTTCACATTCTGTCTTCATCTCTCTCTGACCCTCTCCTGCTCACTCTGTCTCTCTCAGAAATAAATAAAACAATGAAAAACAAAAAGAAGCCCTTTCTCTCTCTTCCTCTCCATGACCCTTTTCTTTTAAAACAGGGGTAATAGGGGCATTTGGGTGGCTCCGTCGGTTAAGCATCTGATTTTGGCTCAGGTCATGATATCATGGCTTGTGAGTTCAAGCCCTTTTCGGGCTCTGTACTGACAACTCAGAGCCTGGAGCTGGCTTCATATCTGTGTCACTCTCTTTCTGTCCTCCCCTACTTGTGCTCACGTTCTCTCTCTCTCTCACAGGGGTAATACTCAGGATTAGGAGTTGTGATTCCCTCAGCTGAGACCCGTGCTGCTTTGTGGGTGCAATGGCCTACTTGTGTGCTGATGGGGAAAATGGAAGGAAGCTCAAACGTTTGTCCCTAGCAACATCCAATGCCAGGTCAGGGTTCTCCTGTACGGCTGGTCTGGAGCTTTGTCTTGGTCAGTTCTCTGGTCATTTACCCTAAGTTAGTATAAAATGGTTGTTCCCAAAGGTTCCTCTGCATGAAAACCAACTTCAGAACTTAAAAAAAAAAATACATAGACATTACTACCCAAAGCAATCTACACATTCAATGTAATTCCAATAAAAATTGCACCAGCATACTTCTCAAAACTAGAACAAACTATCCTAAAATTTGTATGGAACCACAAAAGACCCCGAATAGCCAAAGTAATACTGAAAAATAAAACCAAAATGGGAGGGATCACCATCCCAGACTTTAGTCTCTACTACAAAGCTGTCATCATCAAGACAGTATGGTATTGGCACAAAAACAGACACATAGACTAATGGAACAGAATTGAGAACTCAGAAGCGGACCCAAAAGTATACAGCCAACTAATCTTTGACAAAGCAGGAAAGAATATCCAGTGGAAAAAAGACAACCTTTTTAACAGATGGTGTTGGGAGAACTGGACAGCAACATGCAGAAGAATGAAACTAGATCATTTTCTCACACCATGCACAAAAATAAACTCAAAATGGATAAAGGACCTGAACGTGAGACAGGAAACTATCAACACCCTAGAGGAGAAAGCAGGAAACAACCTCCTTGACCTTCACCGCAGCAACTTCTTACTTGACACATCCCCAAAAGCAACGGAATCAAGAGCAAAAATAAACGACTGGGACCTCATCAAGATTAAAAGCTTCTCTGTGGTTTATCTATGCAATGGAATACTACATGGCAATGAGAAAGAATGAAATCTGGCCATGTGTAGCAACATGGATGGACCTTGAAGGTGTTATGCTGAGCGAAATAAGTCAGGCAGAGAAGGACAGATACTATATGTTTGCACGTATAGGAGGATTAGGAGGAACTTAACAGAGGACCATGGGGGAGAAGAAGGGGAAAGATAATTGGGGAGAGGGAGGAAGCCAACCATAAGAGACTCTTGAATGCTGAGAACAAACTGAGGGCAGATGGGGTGGGGTGAAGGGGGAGGGGGGTGATGGGCATGGAGCAGGACACTTGTGGGGATGTGCTGGGTGTTATATGGAAACCAACTTGACAATGAACTATTAAAAAAAAAAAAGATTAAAAGCTTCTGCACAGCAAAGGAAACAACCCATAAAACTAATAGGCAACCAATGGAATGGGAAAAGATAGTTGCAAATGACATATCAGATAAAGGGTTAATATCCAAAATCTATAAGGAACTCACCAAACTCCACACCGGAAAAACAAAGAACCCAGTGAAGAAATGGGCAGAAGACATGAACAGACACTTCTCCAAAGAGGACATCCAGATGGCCAACAGACACATGAAACGATGCTCAGCGTCCCTCCTCATCAGGGAAATACAAATTAAAACCACACTGAGATACCACCTCATGCCAGTCAGAGTGGCTAAAATGAGCAAATCAGAGAACTCTAGATGCTGGCGAGGATGTGGAGAAATGGGCACCCTCCTACACTGTTGGTGGGAATGCAAACTGATGCAGCCCCTCTGGAAAACAGTGTGGAGGTTCCTCAGGAAAATAATAGAACTCCCCTATGACCCAGCAATAGCACTGCTAGGAATTTACCCAAAGGATACAGAAATGCTGATGCATAGGAGCACATGTGCCCCAATGTGCATAGCAGCACTCTCAACAATAGCTAAAACATGGAAAGAGCCTAAGTGTCCATTACCGGACGAATGGATCAAGAAGATGTGGTTTATCTATACCATGGAATACTACATGGCAATGAGAAAGAATGAAATCTGGCTATGTGTAGCAACATGGATGGAACTTGAGGGTGTTATGTTGAGCAAAATAAGTCCAGCAGAGAAGGACATATATCATATGTTTGCACGTACAGGAGGATTAGGAGGAACTTAACTGAGGACCATGGGGGAGAAGAAGGGGGGGAAATGGTGGGGGAAAGGGAGAGAGGCAAACCATGAGAGACTCTTAAATGCTGAGAAACAAACGGAGGACTGATGGATGTGGGGGGGAGGGGGGAGATGGGGATGGAGGAGGGCACTTGTGGGGATGAGCACTGGGCGTTATATGGAAACCAATTTGACAATAAACTATTTGTAAACAAAAACAAAAACAAAAACAAAAAACCTATCCCAAGATCCTGGGGTGGAACCCAGGTATCATTATTTTTATAAAAAGCTCTCAAGAGATTCTGAAGTACAACAAAGGTTGAGAGCCACTAACTTATAAGGTGATAAAAATACATTTGTTTTCATTTTGTTAGACAAACTTATTGGACATAATAAAATATAAAGTAGCTCAAGGTACCCACCCTTACATGGCAACCCTCTTAGGGGCAAACATGTGTATTAGAACATTGTACTAGACATGGAATTTTAGAATGACAAAGGAAAACTGTAGGACTCTCTTCCCCATGGATGGTGTGGCGTTTCCTCGTATAGCCTAGGAATGATATCTAAGAGCAGTGCTGTTCTAGATTAGGGACAAATACTCTCTAATTCACACTGCTTTGTCAGGATTCATGTCTCCTTGTGTTCTCTTAGAATTAATAAGATCTAATCAGAGACACTTATTGATACTGAGATAATGTAAAAGTGTGTTTTAGCATAAGTCTTTGTTCTATCCGTAGCTTTCTTGTGCTCCAGGTGGCATTTTCTAGCTCTCCCTCTCTCTTTCTCCCTGGACACACACCCACAGACACCCATACACACATGCACATCCCAAAAAATACCTCTCTGATTAATATTTTCCCAGTAAAAAGGCTTTTTTCTTAATAAGTAAACTGTACAAAACATGAATCTCTCATCACAATATTTTGGCCAACTGTCTTTCTAGGGAAAAAATATTTAAAATAAAAAAAATTCCCCTAAACTCAAAGGAACATTTTTAGCTAATCAATATCAAGAAGACCTAAAGTTTCATTTCAAATCCAACCAGTAGAACTTTAGAAACATAAGCAGCCATTTCAAAATCAAGATAGTATAAGTAAAGGATATGTGAATTTTGATGCTACTGGCAGTAAGCAATATTGAGTTTTGGTTTTTGGTCTCTATACTACTACATTAACTGTGTGGTGTTTAATGTGCATGTTTGTTGTATTATTTTTGTTACATTTTTAGGAAAGGAGTTGAGGGCTTGGGGTGATATAATAATGCACTATCACTTTTCTTATTTAAATAGTTGGAAATATAGTAATGCAAAATATCTGAAATTAAAGAAAAAAAGTATTAACACTGGTAGGAAATCCCTGAGTCCTTCTATGTTTATTAGGTTAAGTTTTTGAACCACATTTTAAAAATTATTTTACAGTTGTGTTATTTATAAGTTTCTGCTGGAGATGTGATAACCTTTCCAACTAGAATTTTGAAGGTGTTAAATTTTCTTTTAATTCACTCAGCTTTTGCTATACAAGGCTCAGGGCTTTGTTGTTAAGACCATGTAAGTATGTAATGGTTATATTTTATTAATGGATTTTCTCTTTATTTTCCTTTAGCGTTTCTATTTACCTTTGTAAATGTGTTTTGACCTCAATTTATTTTAGGTGATATTAATATTGCCATACTAGCTCTCTTTACATTATTGTAATTTTAAGACACATTTTTTACACAGGTTAATATCTCTAGAAATCAAGATGCATATGCAGTTGATGTCATGTTTTAACTGGTTTTATTTTGTTTTTTTCTATTTGTTATTACACAGTAAGGATGTGTCTTAAAATGGATGGTATCTAAAATTCAAAGAAATACAGTATTTGCCTGGCATATCTTTTCCTACCTCTTTATTTCAACACCTTTAGCTGATTATTAGGTATGCCACTATAAACAGCAAATAGCTGAATTTTAAAAACAAATTATATTTACTATTAATCTGTCTTTAAGTAGTGGAATGCTATCCTTTTACAATCACTTAAAACCCTATGATTTTTCTTATTTCTACCACCTCATATTGTGTTTTACACATTTGCTTTTATTTTTCTCCTCCTTTTGGATTGATATAATTTTCAACATTCCCTTATGTTCCCCATTCCACATTTCTAAATAATACATTTCTCTTCAACCTCCCAGTAAGACCATAGAGGACAAATAGTATCAGTTCTCTCTAAGAAGCAGAAAAAAATGAATCTGAGTCACCAAAAAATTGTTATTTGTACAGAGGCCTACAGTTTGCTACTATAAGAACTAGTAAGAGATCAAAGCTCTTTAAAATTCTATCAACATTCTAGACACTTATTTCTTGTAAGCTTTTATAAGACTATATTAAAAGATTTATTTCTTCAAAATATATCTTCTGGTATCCAATAAACAAAATGAGCATTCCAATTAAATTCAAAAAGAAAATAAATAAACTCAAACAGAAAGTCATAAACTAGATGAAAATGATATGTAATCATAGAAGAGAGGCAAGAAATAAGGAAGATTCTTAAAACTGGTTTGGCTGTCCAAGGTAAAAATGAGATGGCACTTATAAAATGTATGGAAGGGAACAGAAAGTTTCCTCTAGATGGATTTTAACTATGAATAAAAATGAAAAGAAAATTAATTCTGCTTAATTACAAAGGGAAGTGGATGAAAATAGAGGACAAAGTAAAAAATATTCACTTTTAATACCTTTAAATCATTGTGAATAAAATACAGTAATAGAAAATAAAGACCCAGAAGACATGAGAAATATGACTGAAATAAGGAAAAGATCGTCTCATGCAGATTAACTTAAATTTGTAGTAACTACTAAAAGCTAATGATCACTGGGCATCAATGTGCTAGGCAGTGTTCTAAGTACTTTGTTATCTCTTCTAACTTGCGTAACAGGGCTGTGGGATAGATAATACTACTGTCTCTTTTTTGCAGTTGGGGAAACTAAGATACATAGAAATTAATTAACTTATCCAGCATCATATTGTAGGAAATAAAGGGGACAGAAGCCAAAGCCCAAGAATCTTGAGCCAGAGTCCACACTCCCAATGATCACAGGCAGAGTAATCTGTAGGCAAATGTCCCTGAAGACCCTAATGCAGAAGGCCTTGAGTAGCTTTTCCGAGGGAACAATTACAAGAATGACCACCATGTTGCTAGAGCTCCTGTTACATCCACAAAGGGGATTTAGTTCTGTAAAGCCATTCTCATTGGCTTCTTGGGTTGTTTTTCTTCTTTAATCTCAAATCATATTTGATTTTTATACGCTGAAAGGAACCTGCTAACTGGATGTTAATTTTGAGTTTTGCAATATAAATGAAATGAAGCATTTATCAGCATAATTCTAAATAGTCCTGGAAACACTCACCAGAAAAAAATTGTCCAAAAATAGAAAATATTTATTCACTATGCCAAGAAACTAAAAATTGAAATAAATTATTGTTTTAATTAATGATGTGTGAATTTATGGCTGTGGTCTAAATGGAAATTGTAAAGATGTAAAATCATATGGAAAAGTGGGTAAGATAATAAAATAAATAAACAGGGGCCAGAAATACTGAAAATAAGATCAGTCTGCTATACTTAAATCCAGTGGGAAAGTTATTAAAATACGATGTAGAAACTTTGCAAAGATTCATATAAAAAACAAAAATTTCTAAGGATTGATTTGAGGAAGTTGGATGATTTTGTTTGAAAAAGAAAGAGGGGCGGTGCACTCCTGGGTGCCTCAGTTGGTAAGGCATCCGACTTTGGCTCAGGTCATGATCTTTGGTTTCAAGTCCCGTGTCAGACTCTGTGCAGACAGCTCAGAGCCTGGAGCCTGCTTTGGATTTTGTGTCCCTCTCTCTCTACTTCTTCTCACTTCATGCCCTGTCTCTGTCTCAAAATAAATTAAACATTAAAAAAAAAGGAATGGATTTATAAAGACACCTAAGGGGATCTAAATAATAATATTTTAATTATTCATAAAGACATTGATCACAACTTCAATGCCGAAGTAAATTAATATAAATATCCTGAATATAGATAAAATTGAATAAATTATGAAACACCACCTCACTGAAATATTATGTAATCATTAAAGATAATCTTGGTGAAAGTATGAAAGAGCATAAAGTATGCTTATGACACTGTGCCAAGAAGGAAAAACTTTAAAATGTGGAACATATACAAGTGCATAAAATTATTATTATCATGTTCCACAAAATCAGAGGATGGGAAACAAGACTGGAGCAACATATTCAAAAGTACCATCAGTACATGTGTGAAGCAGTAAGAATCTTAATACTGATTTTCATTGTCTTTTTCTCTATTTTCCAATGTTTAATGAGACATATTCTCTTGTTATAAAAAATGTTTTACATAAAATGGGTCACAGTGATAAAGTTATAGTTTGTTTCTAAAGAGGGATACATGCAGAGTAAAACAGGATGAAGAAGAACACAACGGGAACAAAGAAAATTTCTTAAATTGTGAACAATTCTATGTTGGCGAGGATGCAGATAAAGAGGATCTCTTTTGCACTGCTGGTGGGAATGCAAGCTGGTGCAGCAACTCTGGAAAACAGTATGGAGGTTCCTCAAAAAATTAAAAATAGAACTACCCTAGGACCCAGCAACTGCACTACTAGGTATTTATCCAAGTGATACAGGTGTGCTGTTTCTTTCTTTTTTTTTAAATAAAATTTATTGATAAGTTGGTTTTCATACAAAACTTAGTGCTCATCCCAACAGGTGCCTTCTTCACTTGCCCCTCTCCTCAGCCCCCATCAACCTTCAGTTTGCTCTCTGTAGTTGAGAGTCTCTTAAGGTTTTTCTCTCTTCTGCTCTGTGACTTTTTCCCCCATTCCCTTCCCCCATGGTCTTCTGCTAAGTTTCTCCTGATCCACATGAGTGAAAACATATGGTACCTGTCTTTCTATGACTGACTTATTTCACTTAGCATAACACCCTCGAGTTCCATCCATGTTGCTGCAAATGGCAGGATTTCATTCTTCCTCATTGTCATGTAGTATTCCATCGTATCTATAAACCACATCTTCTTGATCCATTCATCAGCTGATGGACATTTAGTCCCTTTCCATGATTTGGCTATTGTTGAAAGTGCTGCTATTAAAGTGCTGCTATTGGGGTCCATGTGCCCCTATGCACCAGCACTCCTGTATGTCCTGGGTAAATTCCTAGCAGTGCTTTTGCTTTGTCATAGGGCAGTTCTACTGTTAGTTTTCTGAGGAGCCTCCACACTGTTTTCCAGAGTGGCTGCACCGGTTTGCATTCCCACCGACAGTGTAAGAGGGTGCCCGTCTTTCCACATCTTCACCAGCATCTATAGCCTCCATTTTAGCCACTCTGACCAGCGTGAGGTGGTATCTCAGTGTGGTTTTGATTTGTATTTCCCTGATGAGGAGGGACACTGAACATCGTTTCATGTGTCTGTTGGCCATCTGGATGTCCTCTTTGGAGAAGTGTCTGTTCATGTCTTCTGCCCATTTCTTCACTGGATTGTTTGTTTTTTGGGTGTGGATTTTGGTGATTTCCTTATAGATTTTAGATACCAGCCCTGTAAAGGTCATTTTGATAGGAGCCTAGAGTAACATATTTCACTTAAAAAAAATATTTACTATTTTTGAAAGAGAGACAGAGTGTCTTTTTTTGAAAGTACAATCGGGGGAGTGGCAGGGAGACACACACACACACACACACACACACACACACACACACACACACAGAATATGAAGCAGGCTCTAGGTGCTGAGCTGTCAGCACAGAGCCTGACGTGGGGCTCAAACCCATGAACACAAGATCATGATGTGAGCCATGGTTGGATGCTTAAGTGACTGAGCCACCCAGGTGCCTCATGCTTTACTTTTTAAAAAATAATGTTTATTTATTTTGAGAGAGAAAGAGTTAGTGAGCAGGGGAGAGACAGAGAGAGAGAGAGAGAGAGAGAGAGGGAAGAGAATCCCAAGCAGGCTCCACACCATCAATGCAAATCCCCATGTAGGGCTCCATTTCACGAACCATGAGATCATGACCTGAGCTGAAATCAAGAGTCAGACATTCAACCAACTGAGCCACCCAAGCTCCACTCTGCTTTGCTTTTAATGCTGCTCTTTGACTGGAACTAATTTAGGGATAAGACTCGAAGTTCAGTGTGCTGTCCTCTTTTAGTATAAGTGTGGCTGTTTAATGGAAGCTATGTGATAGGCAAGCTTAAATTCACAAAGCGAGGACATATCTGAAAGGGAGAATTTCTCTATTTCTTTTGAATACAGAAAAATGATGTGTTGTGTGGAAGTAAAGTGCCTAAAGCTTGTTATGGCACCTGTGAGCACTGCTATATTAAAAGGAGGGTGTGTGTGTGTAATACACTGTCCAGGGCCTTGCCTTTCAGTTTTTGGTTTTTTTTTTTTTGTTGTTGAGAATATTACTTGGTTTCTCTTGTTGTAACTTTGGTTATTTTATTTCCCTGCTTGTAGTGATGGTTTGGACACTCCAGCAGGTGTGTGTTGATATGCTCCTTGAAGTAGCCCTGGAAAGGAAAACAAAGATACAAACAAACAGAAAACACAAACATGCAAACACATAAACAAAAGAAAAAAGAAAAGAAAAGAAAAGAAAAAAACACCAGAAAGACCAGCTACAAGTAAAGAAGAGGGTGGAAGCAGTGCTGATGGAAGAGAACATACGAAGAGAGAGAGGACAGGCGGGGAAAAGGAAAAACTGAAAAATAATGACCAGGCAGAGAGACTAAATGGCATAATCCAGAGAGAGAGAAAGGAAAATAAAGAAGGAGGCAGGGAAAAATAAAAGAAGATAAAGTTGCCCAGACAAAGAAACTATATGGTTTAATTACTCCAGAGAGAGAGAGAAAGGAAAGTAAATAAGGAGGTGTAGAACATGAATCAAGTGAATGGGTTAACTATGTCTATTGAAACAGAGTAACCAGAGTAACCAGACTAGAGGAGGGAAGAGATGAGGAGAAGAGGAAAGAAGAATCTCTCTTTCTCTTTTTAAAATGTTTACTTATTTTTGGGACAGAGAAAGACAGAGCTTGAGGCAGGGAGTGGCAGAGAGAGAGAGAGAGTCACAAAATTGGAAGCAGGCTCCAGGCTCTGGGCTGTCAGCACAGAGCATGACACGGAGTCTGGAACCTGCAAACCGTGAGATCATGACCTGAGCCTAAGTCGGACACTTAACCCACTGAGCCACCCAGGTGCTCTGAAGAGTATATCTATATAACAAGAATTGTCCGAGAATGAATCCAGGCAAAGCAGCAGCTCTGGTCTGAAGGTGGGGGCTGGCCGTTTCCTCAGCATCTATCCACCTCCAGTAGATCTGCAGTTACCAGGCGAGGAGGGGCATGGTTTGGTATAGGCGGTCCTACCTCCACCAGGGGCAACACGGGTCTGATCCCCGACGCCTGGCCTTTGTGATGGTGAGGAAATATGGTGATCCTCCAGTCTCTCTTCCACGGACCCAGTGTCCCAAATCACTCTGTTCCAGCCGTCCTCACTGTGCCGCGAGTAAAGACAGGATGGTCTTTCTCGTTCCTCTGACTCCCGTGCCTTGTGCTTGGCTGAGATTCAAACTCCCACTCCCGGTGTCCCGGGTACTGGGTATTGGGGAAGCGCAGCTCCACACCACTGGATATGTGTTCACTGGACAGACTTTGACCTGTCCCGCACCGCTCTAAGGGAGGGGATCGTCTTCTCCTACTGCGGAACACAACCCTTTCCTAGCCACCAAGCCTGAGGCTGGCTCTCCTCCTCCTCAGGTGTGCAAATAGAGCAGCTGGCCCCAGTCCAGAGAAAGCCCCACAGATAGAGATTGGATCTTTTTCCATCCCCATCTGAGTTTTTCCTCTGGTCCAGGTACAGTCCTATGCTTTTCCAGCTGCTCTTTGTCTTCCCTTTGTCTCTCCATAGAAGGGGATCTGCTCCCCTCTGTGCCTACGTGGCCTGCTTTATCTCTCTCAGTTCACAATCAGGCACCTCTCACACATCAGCTTGTCCCAGTATACCCCCGGTAGCCTCTCAGTCTCTTTTCCTCCCAGACTCTTGGGGTTCAAAATCCTTTGGTTTCAACCTTTCTTTGTTCGAGAGATGTGGGAAGTTCAGATTCCCCTTACTTCTTTGTCATGTTGGCTCTTCCTCACAGGTGTGTTGTTTTGAAGGGGTACATGCACCCCAATGTTTATAGCAGCTCTATCAACAATAGCCAAAGTATAGAAAGAGCCCAAATGTCCATCAACAGATGAATGGATAAAGAAGTGGCATACACACACACACACACACACACACACACACACACACACACACAGGAGTATTACTTGGCAGTCAAAAAGAATGAAACCTTGTCATTTGCAACAACATGGATGGAACTAGAGTGTATTATGCTAAGCAAAACTAGTCAGAGAAAGACAAATATCATATGACTTCACTCATATGAGGGATTTAAGATACAAAACAGATGAACATAAGGGAAGGGAAGCAAAAAATATAAAAACGGAGAGGAGAACAAAACATAAAAGACTCTTAAAAATAGAGAACAAACAGAGGGTTGCTGGAGGGATCGTGGGAGGGGGATGGGCTAAATGGGTAAGGGGCATTAAGGAATCTACTCCTGAAATAACTGTTGCACCATATGCCAGCTAACTTGGACGTAAATTAAACAATAAATAAATTAAGAAAAAACTCTACAAGGAAGAAAAAAAACCCTTCATGTAAGGCAGTTGACTGCTAACATGATCTTAACTACAAACCATATTTATTGAGAACTTTGAAAGTGTTCTGGAAGTTTGGGAGCTAGAGACTACATGAGCCTCAAGCTAAAGACAAACAGAAATAAAGAATGGTTTTCTCTAAATAAATAAATAAATAAATAGAAGTGTTAAAAAGGTATCAGAATTCCATATGGCTAAAAAAAATCTTGCTATGAGTTAATAAATGCTATAGTCCTTCCATATCCCCACACATGCACTATTTTATTCCATTAACATATTTACATTGCTAAGATATAATACAATTGTAGTTTCAGTTATAGTATTAAGGTTTTTAATGCCAAAATTAACAGGCCTTGTTTTCCTCTCTCTCTCTCTGTCACACACACACATACACACAAATTATGATAAATTCTAACATAAATCAGTATTTCATAGCAATCCCTTGGTGCACCTGGTGGCTCAGTCAGTTAAGTGTGGGACTTCAGCTCAGGTCATAATCTCATGGTTTGCGGGTTTGAGCCCCACATTAGGCTCTATGCTGACAGCACAGAGCCTGCTTTGGATCCTCTGTCTCTCTCTTTCTCTCTGCCCCTTCCCTGCTTTGGATCCTCTCTCTCTCTCTCTCTCTCCCCCTTCCCTGCTCTCTCTCTTTTTCTCAAATATGAATAAACATTTTTTAAAAATTGAAATGTTTCCTAACTAAAAACTTATGAGTTTACCATTTCTTGGCAATCCCTGAATTCCAATAATCCTTTCACCTTATAGAACCAGCTATAAGATAGGCTTATCAATCTTTTTTTTTTTTTTTACAAATAGTTTATTGTCAAATTAGTTTCCACATAACTCAGTGCTCATCTCCACAAGTGTCCTCCTCCATGCCCATCCCCCCTCCCCCCCACATCCATCAGTCCTCAGTTTTTGTCAGCATTCAAGAGTCTCTCATGGTTTGCCTCTCTCCCTTTCCCCCACCATTTCCGCCCTTCTTCTCCCCCTTGTTCTTCCGTCAAGTTCCTCCTAATCCTCCTATACGTGCAAACATATGATATTTGTCCTTCTCTGCCTGACTTATTTCGCTCAGCATAACACCCTCAAGGTCCATCCATGTTGCTACACATAGCAGCCTATCAATCTTAACACCTTTTCATTGTCCTTCACCTGCCGCCCCCACAAATCTTCTCCTACTCTGTTCACAGCTTAAATGACAAGAGCAGTCATTATAATTGCCTTCCTTCATGCTCCTTAACTCTCATTAGTATTCTACATCCTTCTTTGACCAATTAGTGGGACCATACCTTGGGAAAATCCAATATTCCATCTATTTGTCATGATCCAGCAATCTGGTTGTAGCTGAAGAACTAACCAGGGGAGCTCTTAATGTTGCCAGGCAATCTTACTTAAAGTCCCTTGCACATTCACTTCCCTCTCCTTTCTAGTCAAATCTCTAACACCCTTCTGAGCTCTCATTTTTAGTTGATGACCTTCCTTCATCTTTTATTGGGGATTAAAAAAAAAGAAGGAATCAGAGAGAAACTCTACCTGTTCCTACATATACGTCTTTTGAACTACCTGTATTTGGACCCATATACTGGGATTCTCTCCTGTTACTGTGGATGAGCTGCTGGTGCTGCCAGACAAGTCTCTCCCCTCCACGTGTGCACAGGTCCTGAACATGCTTACCAAGGCAGAGCAAATACATCAAAAACTCTTCTCTGTCTTTCCTGCATTAGAAGTGTATTTCTCTGTGTTACATCTTTCCCATAAGCATAAAAACATGCTAATACTTTGACATATTCATAAAACAAACAAACAAAACTGTCTGGCCTTCTGGCTGCCATCTCACTTCCCCTTCCCTATAGCAAACACACACACACACACACAAAATACCTTATGTCCTTATTCACAATTTTTTCCTTTCACCCATGTTCTCCAATCTTTTTCACCCACTCTCCTGACTCCATGAGAAATGCTATTTTCAAGTTGACCTCTCATTGCCAGATTCAATAGCAAATTCTGGTTCCTCATTTATTTCACCTACCAGTATCATTAAACATAGCTCATCACTCTCTCCTTATTGAAACATTCAGACCAAATCGCTCAGTTCATATCAAAACCTCGCAAGGGCTTCCTTTCATAACCAAATAAAAGTGAAAAGCCATACAGCCTATATGGCTCTATTCTATATCTGGTCCCAATATAATATGAGATCATCTTATAACACCCTCTCCTTCCTCACATGACTCCACTCACAAAGGTCTTACTTGCTTCTCCTCAAACACACCAGGCATGTTCCTGCTTCAGGAGGAACATGTTCCTTCATACATGCTGCTTTCTCTCCCTAAAACACCCTTTCACCACATAGCTATAGTGAATTCCTCAGCATCTTTAGATATTTACTAAAATAGCACTTTATTAATGAGGTCTTCCCTGACCTCCCTATTTAAAATTAATAACACATATTCCTTGTTGTATTTTTCTGCTTTGTTTACCTTTATACTATTTATAGCATCTAATATGCAATTCATATGACTGATTTATTTTGTTATATCCTATTTCTCCACATTAGAATGCAAACAACATAAGGATAAAGATTTATTTCTTGTCTCTTTTGTTCACCTGTCTATCCCCAGAACCTAGAACAGTTTCTAGTATATCTAGTAGGTGCTCAATAAATAATTGGAGTGAATGCTCAGTGGATTTCATTTCCCCCTTCAAAACTGAGAAATAAACAAGCTGGATTAATAGACCAGAAGTAATGTGCAACAAATCAACCAGAAGTCTGTGAATGTTTTCCAGGTGATTTGCGAATCTCTTGGTAGTTAACATAAACAGCTTTCTTGAAAGAAATGCAAATCACCAAGTGAAAGCACTGAGAAGACTAACAAGAAATGACATATTTAATTTCCACTATCTATTAGTTCTAGAAAGGCTGCCTGCAAATTTGGGATACGGGAAAGAGACAGAGACAGTCCAACAGAAAGGCAGAGATAGAGAGAGATGGAGGGGGGGAGCAAGAGAGAGAGAGATTCAAGAAGTACATGATACTCTGATTGCTATCCTTCTTTCTAATCAATATTATAATCTATGCTGTGTGAGAGGATTAAAGTGATGTATTATGAGTAGACTAGACAATCACAAATATTTTCACTTTCTTATATGATCTGCATCTAGAAAATGTCCAAATTCTTTCTAGTCTTTACATCCAGCCTAAGACCTCATTCTGTAAAGATCGGAAGAGCTCATTCTTGATCCACCTTCATTATCAGGTTTAAGCATTCTTCTCACAAAAACAGTATCATGAAGTGATGTTCTAAATAAGCCACAACCGGCTTTAATAAGTTAACTCATAGCTTGACTGAGGCCAGTCTTTTGTATTCCAAAGTGACTTAATAATTAAAGAAGAGCATCTAGGACATGTAATAATTATAACTAAGATGAACTGTAAAGATAGAAAGATAAATATACAATGAATAGTCATAGGACCGGGCTTAAGATGGTAAAAAGTAAATCAGGACCAGGGCACCTGGGTGGCTCAGTGGGTTGAGTGTCCGACTTCGGCTCAGGTCATGATCTCACGTTTCGTGGGCCCAAAGCCCATGTCGGGCTCTGTGCTGACAGCTAGCTCAGAGCCTGGAGCCTGTTTCAGATTTTGTGCCTCCCTCTCTCTCTGGCTCTCCCCTGCTCACGCTGTCGCTCTCTCTCTCTCTCTCAGAAATAAAAGTAAATCAGGACAACTTTATATGTTTATTGAAATGTGTGTATACCATACGATTTTTGTCTGCTAAGTACCAAAGATAATTACAGTTATGCCAAATTAATCGTTTAATTTTAGTTTTCTTCTTACCTTCCTTTATTCATACATTTGATCCTACTATTTTAATTATTATTTAGCATATGCATAATACCTGAAACCACAAATTAATTAATAAACTAATAAACCACTAGTATATTATTACTTGATGTTGACAATAAATTTTAAAAAATTTGCTCAATTCAAATTTTGCAGAACTAACAAAGGATATGAATCAATAACAAATAAACATGAAGAAGTAAACATTCTTCTGATCCTTTTGTTTAAAAGTGAATTAGAAGTACCTTTTTCCAGTCCCATAGACTGCACAGATAAAATTCTTTAAAAATTTTAAAAATGTTTTTATTTATATTGAGAGAGAGAGCGAGAGAGAGTGCAAGCAGGAGAGGGGCAGAGAGAGACGAAGACACAGAGTCTGAAGCAGACTCCTGGCTCTGAGCTGTCAACACAGAGCCCGACACAGGGCTCAAACCTACAAAATGTGAGATCATGACCAGAGCTGAAGTCAGACGTTTAACCGACTGAGCCATCCAGGCACCCCAACACAGATTAAATTCCAAAGCATGAAAATTCTAAAGCAGTTTATTTCTTCAAATGGCAACAAAGCCAAAATCTGTTAGCTTTTGTCAACCAGAAAAAAAAGGAAAGGTTTTTATCATAAGCTTTTTTCCTAAGAATAACCCACTTTTTCATTTTTGAGAGTCTGCCTATGAACTGTTAATGACAGAATAATCAGTGGACATGTTCCTGTGACTTGCGCTGTTACAAAATTCAATTTGACACTGACAAGAAAAACGAGTATTATTCCCAATAATGTTTTGTGAAAATACAGTCTTTCCGTCAAAACACAACAGGTACTGTGACACAATGCCTATAAGCAAGGGAAGGTATTAAAAACTTGGAAAACAAAGCTCCAGTGTTTCATGAATGACTTGATCACCTTTCCGTCACACCAGCTGCACTAATCGAAACATTCTTCCTTAGACATTTTACTCATGTCTACAAATGACTAGCAGTAACACAACCCGTACAGGGTCCTGTAAGGAAAAGAGAAACCATACAAGGTCCTTCATACCTTAGCTGGGGGCGAGGAGGCTGGTGCAAGGTGTGTTACACACCAGTCTGAAAACATGGCTGGGCCCGGTATAACCAGAACTGCTGTTATTACTCACTCTCATTTTCTTTTTGTGACTATTCCATAAAGCGAAGCATCATTTTCAATCTTAGCTTTTAGAAAAGAATCCATTTTTTACACATGTGTTCACAGCTACTCATTGTTGAACACAGATCACATGATACCTGTTCACCTGGGTGTTCCTCAGATAGGCTTCCCTGATACTATGAGACAAAGGACAAAAATCCTTTGAACAGCAGAGTTTTACAGCTGCCAGTTAGTCATGTGAGAATTTGCCAGTTCTAGGACAGTGTCTGCAACAATGTGGTGTTTGTGGCCTCTAGAAATAAGGGAATGATGTCCTCTCTTGGCACATTCCCACGAACTTGGGGGTAGACTCACCTGAAACAAATAATGTTTATTTACTACAAATGGGATCTGCTTGCCGGTGCTGGGATAGCCAAGGGGAGCACCACTTGGCAGGTGCTATGATATCTGAGGTGGCACTGGTCATGAAACCAAGGAAGAATTCTGTATTATGGGTAACTGAAACGGTCATAGGATGCTGGAATCCACAGCTCTTTACTGCTGCAGATGGAGGCCCAAAAGCTGAAGACAGGAGGTAAGTTATTTTCCCCCTCCTTCATTTCTCAGTCTCTTGCCAGGCTCTCATATTGGGAAGACCTAAATGGAATTTTGCTGGAAATAAAAACTTGGAAGGTAATCTGTGGAGCATCAGAAACCTGCAATACATAGAAGAGCAGAAAGAGAGACCAAAGGAAAACAGGCAAATGGCTGTCTCTTCTTCTGTCTTCTATGACAATTTTTCTGTAATATTTATTTAAAATGGTTCTATTAAATTTGCTAGTGAGAATTTGGCATCTCATTTTTATCATTTTACCAAAAGAATAAAATGATAAATAAATAAATAAATAAATAAATAAATAAATAAATAAATAGATAGATAGATAGATCTAAACAGAAGACAAGGGTATAATATGTAATATATGATAATAAACTAGTGACTTTATTTAAGCCTACTATTAAAAATTTCTGATTTTTCAACTTTAATTATGGCACATTAAGTCAATTTTTGCAAATTACAAAATGATATCTATTCTTACTTTTATGAAATCACATTAATGTTTTACTTAAAACTTCTGTTCAAATTTCAACATATGGATGTTAATGAACAGATAACTTATGTAAGAAGTAAACAAACAAATTTATTAGCCTTTGGTAAATAAAGATAATCTCTAATTCAATTCTTTGCAACTCTTCTCATTGTGAAATGCTGTGAATCTACATTAGCCTCAGTGCTCTGCTGGAGAGCTGGGATTGCTGAGTCTAGATCACACCAAACCTTGCAGCCTGTGCCCAGGTCTCTTTGAAAAGAGTGACTCTGGGTGAAACCAGCTACCATGTAAAAAGTCCTGAAGCCACCTTGTTAGAGAGACGATGTATGGGTGTTCTTGTCAACAGTCCCAGCTGAGTCCTGACTGTAAGTCAGCCCCTGGAAGGTTCCAAGCATGAATGTGAATCCATCTCGAACGCTCCAGACCAGCCCATCTACAAGCCAAGAACCACAGCCCATACCATGATAGGCAGAAAATCACCCAGCCAGTCCTGACTAAATCTTTCAGCCATCAAATTGCGAGATATAATAAGCTTATTTTAAGCCATTAACATTTTGGGATAGTTTGCGACATAACAAGAGATAATGGAACACTGTCTTTCTAATAAGCAAAAAAATGTACACCAAAGAAAATTATTCATATTAAAGGGCTTATTCTAGCTAATGTAATTAGGTCATAAAAACATAGTATTCAGAAATGAAATGTTGTCAGATCTTAATGATGAATTTGACAATTAATACAGTATTTGAGGGAAACTCTGATTATATCAAGTTGATACAAGTTGAACGTATGGCCCCTCACTGTGATGAGTCCCTTCAAGACATTGGGAGGGCCCCTAAAAATTTATGTTTTTAATTTGTATTCTTTTTATCAAAGTCCCCTTTCCTAAGTTGCATAAATTTCAGGCCCCACAAAATAAAGTCCGTCCTGGGGAATACACATTAACAATACTAAAACTCTCTCAGCCTTCTCATAAATTTGTATTTTTCCCAAGAAAATAACTCAAAAGGAAGAGGGAAAGCTAAGTTCATAAAACTCTTTCTCATAGTATCATATATAATATAAAAGTAAACTGAAAATGACCCAAATGTTCTACAATAGATGAATAATTGAATAAATTATAAACTACTAACTTAGGACACAAAAAGTAGTTACAAATCTCCAACAACATAAGAAATTGTTTACAGTATGGCTAAGTGAAAAATCTAATTTGGAAAGTTTATGTGAACTATGATTGCAAATATAGAAATGTATATATTACAGATAAAAACTGGAAAGAAATTTGGAGAAGTGAAAATGGTTATGTTGAGGTGACGGTAATGAGATGCAACTTAGTCTTTAATTTTTTTTAATTCACATTTTTCTTCTAAGTCACATCCCATTATTGTCATTGGTAACTGATGCAAGCTCTCTCAGAAATCAGCTTCTGAGGTTTAAAAAAAGATATCCTGTAAAAGCTGTGGCTAAGCTCATGGAATTTCTGTAATACCCAAATCTCAGGAAAGCAAACCGGGTTTGTGGAAGGCGACTTCTGTCTTTGCAAAATGTGATGTGGGAAAATAAATTTGTCATTAGGAAGGTAAACGCAGACTCTTGGGGAAGTTTGTCTTCTTTCTCTTCCCCTTTTGCCTCTTGAATGGCAAAGTATAACTGTTAGGAGCCAGAAATCAAAAGCCAACACTGTTGGCCATCTCCATATCTGCCATCTTTACACAAACAGGAATGGATCTGCACACGCACACACACACACACACACACACACACACACACACACACACACACCTTCAAGTAGACATATTTAAAGAAAGTATTAGCTTTTGTAATAGCTTTTTGGATATTGTGGCACGATGTATGGGAAATATCAGGATCTGAAGGCCAGTTCTGGGTTTGTGGCTGGCCAGTTATATGACTGCAGTGAGTCCTTGCCTGTTGAGAGCCTCAAGTCTCCAATTGTAAAATGGAGGGATCGTTAAGATGTGATCACCAACATCCAGTCTGTTGTCACCACCATCAGACTCGGTTCATAAATGAGATGGGGGTACATTTAAAATGCAGGGAACTGATAAAGCCACACTGCTGAGTGGGTTTTATTGCTTTTTTATATCACACTTTTAAATGATCAAATTTCAGATGATAACATTTTAGGTGCTAGAAAAGAACTGAATAAGAAGTCAGACTCTGACATAGTTCAATGTTGACAGAGTTAGGGAATCCAGCTTTTCTTCTCTTCCTCAAACTTAGAGAATGGTTCAACCTAGTGACAATCCCCTCCATGTCCTTTCCTTTTAGTTTTCTTAAGAGTAGCACAGGGAAAGACATTTTAAATTTTTTTTAATGTTTTTTATTTATTTCTGAGAGAGAGAGAAAGAGAGAGAGAGAGAGCGTAAGCAGGGGAGGGTCAGAGAGAGAGGGAGTCACAGACTGAAACAGGCTCCAAGCTCTGAGCTGGCAGTCAGCACAGAGCCCAACGCGGGGCTCGAACCCACGAACCGCGAGATCATGACATAAGCGAAAGTCGGACGCTTAACCGACTAAGCCACCCAGGCGCCCCTGGGAAAGGCATTTTAAACTGACCCTGTGACAGAGGGACAAAGAGCCTCATAAGTAAGCCTTACTCTTCTCACTGTACCTTATGCAGGTGTTGGCTCTAAGACAACTCAACCTATGGCCTCTTCTGGCTGAAGTTCAAGAGGCAATGATGAAGGCAAGACATTTTAGGCAATTTACTTCTACACAACACATCATTTTGCCATATTCAAAAGCAATATGGAAATCCTCCCTTTCAGTTATGTCCTCACTTTGTGAATTTAAGCTTGCCTATCACATAGCCTCCATTAAGCAGCCACACTTATACTAAAAGGGGACATGCAAATCATTTACAGCACACTGATCTTCTTCAACTATCCCTAAATAAGTTCCAATCAAAGAGCAGCATTAAAAGCAAAGCAGAGTGGAGCTTGGGTGGCTCAGTTGGTTGAATGTCTGACTCTTGATTTCAGCTCAGGTCATGATCTCATGGTTCGTGAAATGGAGCCCTACATGGGGATTTGCACTGGTAGTGGTGGAGCCTACTTGGGATTTTCTTTCCCTCTCTCTCTCTCTACCCCTCCTCTGCTCACTAACTCTTTCTCTCTCAAAATAAATAAACATATTTTTTAAAAAAGTAAAGCATGGGAAACCTGGGTGGCTCAGTCACTTAAGCGTCCGACTTTGGTTCACATCATGATCTTGTGGTTCATGGGTTTGAGCCCCACGTCACACTCTGTGCTGCCAGCTCAGCACCTAGTGCCTGCTTCAGATTCTGCGTCTCCCTTGCTCTCTGCCTCTTTCCTGCTCACACTTTCAAAATTAGACACTTTGTCTCTTTTTCAAAAATAGAAAATATTAATAAAAAAAGGTAAAATATATTACTCTAGGCCCTATCAAAATGACCTTTACAGGGCTAGTATCCAAAATCTATAATGAAATCACCAAAATCCACACCCAAAAAACAAACATTCTAGTGAAGAAATGGGCAGAAGACATGAACAGACACTTCTCCAAAGAGGACATCCAGATGGCCAACAGACACATGAAATGATGTTCAGTGTCCCTCATCATCAGGGAAATACAAATCGAAACCACACTGAGATACCACCTCATGCCTGTCAGAGTGGCTAAAATGAACAAATCAGGAGGCTATAGATGCTGGTGAAGATGTGGAAAGACGGGCACCCTCTTACACTGTCGGTGGGAATGCAAACCGGTGCAGCCACTCTGGAAAACAGTGTGGAGGCTCCTCAGAAAACTAACAGTAGAACTCCCCTATGACAAAGCAAAAGCACTGCTAGGAATTTACCCAGGGCATACAGGAGTGCTGGTGCATAGGAGCACATGGACCCCAATAGCAGCACTTTAATACCATCACTTTCAACAATAGCCAAATCATGGAAAGGGCCTAAATGTCCATCAACTGATGAATGGATCAAGAAGATGTGGTTTATAGATACAATGGAATACTACATGACAATGAGGAAGAATGAAATCCTGCCATTTGCAGCAACATGGATGGAACTCGAGGGTGTTATGCTAAGTGAAATAAGTCAGTCAGAGAAAGACAGATACCATATGTTTTCACTCATATGTGGAACAGGAATAACTTAACAGAACCATAGGGGAGGGGAAGGGGAAAAATAATTAAGGAGAGGGAGGGAGGCAAACCTTAAGAGACTCTTAAATACTGAGAACAAACTGAGGGTTGATGAAGATGAGGGAGAGGGGAAAATGGGTGATGGACATGGAGGAGTGCACTTGTTGGGATGAGCACTGGGTGTCATATGGAGATCAACGTGACAATAAACTATATAAATAAAAAACACACAATAGCCTTTACAGAGTGGTGGCTCAGCACTACCTCGTTGGTTTTTATTCATGGTACAGATGAGATGTGACCTGTATGGAATTTGTACACAGTTTTATAAAACTATGATCAGGGAGCTTGCCTATCATGTTATAATATAAACCCCTGTGTGGAAAATTATTTAAAATGGTTATATCTAAATTTACCAGTGAGAATTTGGCATCTCATTTGTATCATCTTACTGAAGGAATAAAATGATAAATAAGTAAGTATGTAAATAAATAAATAAATAAATAAATAGAAAGTTCTAATAGAAGACAAGGATATAATATGTAACATGTAATACATGACTGTAAACTAGTGACCTTATTTAAGCCTGTTATTGAGATAATTTTGATTTTTCAACTTTAATAAAAGCAAGTTCAGTCAATTTTTGCAAGTTACAAAATTATATCTGTCTTTTCTTACTGTGAAGCCATGTTATTGTTTTATTTAAGCCTTTATAATTCTGTCCAAATTCCAACATAGGAATGACAGATGAAAAGCTTCTTTCTTCTAATCTTAATGTTTTCTTTTATTAAAACATTAGTGTCCCCACTTGCTTTGAGTTTTACTTTGGCTATTAACCAAGCTTAGGCTAGGTTTAGTGCATTTGCAGTAATTTTCCATATCCTTGCTTTTGGTTTGTTTGTTTAATATAAGTTATTTCCTCCCTCAACCTCAATCCACCATCCTAAATCATTATTATGTGAGGCTTAGCTTCTATTGTTAATGGTTTTAAATTTTAATCTGTGTCTATATTTATGATCAAATACTTCAAGTCGTACTGGGTAAAGTTAACATATAAGAGTGTGTATCGGTGTATGTATGTGCGTGTGTGTTGTATACAACATATATTATAATTAATTGTCACTGACGACATATCTTTAGAATTGAAAAGACCTGGGGTGCCTGGGTGGCTTAGTTGGTTAAACGTACGACTTTCGCTTAGGTCATGATCTCATGGTTCGTGGGTTCGAGCCCCGCGTCGGGCTCTGTGCTGACTGCCAGCTCAGAGCCTGGAGCCTGTTTCAGTCTGTGATTCCCTCTCTTTTGACCCTCCCCTGCTCACGCTGTCTCTCTCTCTCTTTGTCTCCTAGAAATAAATAAAACATTAAAAAAAATTTAGAATTGAAAAGACCTTAGTGACAATTTAATCAAGTGGCTTCAAACATAGTTTCCTCATGCATGCATGCATGCATAGTTTTCTCTGTTTCTTTAAAGGAAATATTGTCCAGGACTTAGAGAGAGATACAGCTGTAAAATAAATAAATAAAAGCAAAGTTCATCTGGTTGAAAGGTAGGGGATAAAACCTCACTACCTTCACCTTGCTAGCCACCCTGTTGACTCTAACAAAGACTCTGGAGTCAGTCCACAGAGTTCCTAGTTCTCTCTGGTACACATTTAAACACTACTGTTCAATTCAAGTTGTCTTCTTTTATAAATATGGAAACTGAGACACTGAATTTGTGAGTTATCTAAAAACACTTACCTAGTTGGTAATTAGGTAAACACCAGATCTCAAGCTCTCTGATTTCCAGATGTTTATTTTTCTTTACAACAGAAAGATAAATCCCAACCTTGGATTAACATTAAAATTGTGGCATTTGAAAAAAGTTAAGTGACTTGGAATTTTGTTAAAAATTTAAGAAACTGAGAACAAACTGAGGACTGATGGGTGTGTGTGTGGGGGAGATGTGCATGGAGGAGGACACTTGTGGGGATGAGCAGTGGGTGTTATATGGAAATCAACTTGACAATAAAGTATTTGTAAAAAAAATTTAAGAAACTTTGAGATTTTCTTAAACTCAGTGAGGCAGAAAACACTATTTTCTGTCTTTCTTCCTCCTCCCAGCCCTATCCAGCAAGGAACTGCAATCTCTTCTTTTCAGTTTTGCTTTCAACTGGTTCTGCAACGTGCCTGTTCCCTATGCAAACCCAATAGATCTTTTTTTTTTTTTTTTGATCCTCTGAGTAAAAATCATGTGGCATAGCTAAGATAAAGATTCTGCGAAATTTTAGTGACAACTTGTTTTTCTTCCTTGGGCATTCATAACGTTGGCCAGACTTCGATTTTTAACAACGTGCATATCAAATTCTTTTGTCCATTTAGAAAAACCTGCACATGTTCTTATGTAGGCACCATCAATAAACTAAGGAATGAATTAACTGAGGAATGAATTAACTTGGAAGCATGGTTTATTTTAAAAATGTCTCCTGACAAAAACGAAGAAAGTAGAAAGTAACTGCATTATGCACAAAGATTTCAGACAAACTCTGGCTATACAATGGAAAGTTTAAAAAGTCATATTTGAGCTGCAAGATTCAAAATCATGGGGCTCCTGGGTGGCTCAGTCAGTTGAGCATCCGACTTCAGCCCAGGTCATGATCTCACCACTCGTGGGTTTGAGTCCCACATTGGGCTCTGTGCTGACAACTCAGAGCCTGGAGCCTGCTTCAGATTCTGTGTCTCCCCCTCTGTCTCTGTCCCTCCCATGCTCATGCTCTGTCTCTCTCTGTTTCTCAATAATAAATAAATGTTAACAAAATAAATAAATAAAACATCAAAAAAATAAAAATCACAATTCTTCACACTCAGTTTTAGATGAAACAATAAATTTTGGTCATCTAATAGTAGACTTAACATTGTGGTTTTTAGAAGGAATATTATTAATTACTCTTTCTTTCATTTTTATTCCTTAAAATATACAGGCTTATTTTTTTCAGCTAGAATATAGAGGCAATTTCATTTATAGGAATATTTATTTCATAAAAACCATTTCAAGATAAGCCATTGCAAGGATTATAAGAAGAAAACAACACTCTCTAGAGGCGAAACCTTGAAACAGCAAAGTCATGAAAGCAGACTGTCTTCTGCCTATATGATAGGTACTGACTCATTCAGGTAGAGGGAATAACAGGAAGGTCTAAAGTTTGGGTACTAGCAAAGAAATGTCAAGAAGACTACAACATCTTGAGGTTCCTGAGGGCAACAGATACCTGAGGCATGGGGGACAACGGTGGGAAGAGAAGCAAACCTTTGACAAAAGGGTATTGATCAAAGCAAGGTCTGATCTCCGTCCATGAAGACTGGGAAATACCTGGCAGTAATTAAACTACTGCCTAAGTAAAGTCCCAGGGACTTTTCTGAGCCAGAATTAGCCATTGAATCCAAATGCAGCATGGGAGATCAAGAGGGATAAAAAGCCAAGAGAATCATGCTATTTCAGGATGTAAACAATGAACAAAGCAGGGCTGCCAAAGACTTGAGTTTAATGGATGTTGGTCTCCTAGTAGGCATGAGAGGATGAAAGGAGATCAATTGGCCAGTGTAAACATTTAAGGATTACCCAGACAAGTAAACATTTTGTCCAGGATCTATCCTTTGATTATTTAGTCATGTCTTGATAATCTTCTGAAGTCTGCCCCTGGTACCAGCCTCTATTCTGGAGTTCTCCATTCAAATCTCAGCCTCATTTTAAATATCTCTTCAGTTTTCCTCTAATGAAGCAAGATTTTTATGAGGGTTACCAAATTATAAGTCAAATTACATCTATATTATCCAATTAATCAGAAGAATCAATCCTATGCACCCCAAGCAGCCTTGATATGGAACAAATCTTTCAAATGAGAGACAAAATAGGACTAAAAAAGAGTAATATCAATTGACATGACAATGAAAAGTTCATGAAAAAGAGAGATCTACAGAAGACTCTGTAAATCCTTTGTCCATATAAGTACAATTATGAGACTATGCAGAAGGAGGATTTTCTGTATTATCAAACATAAAATACTTTAAAAAATTCAAAGCCCTCCATAAACACTAGATCTTATATGAATTATTATTCTGCTAGCAGTAAAAAGGGAGGATGGTAGTAATGGTAATTTTAATTTATGGAAGGCCTATCATCTCAGACACTTGTGCTTTTGAATGTCAGCTTATTAATCCTCAGGGCTATCTTAGGAGAAAAGTAGCCAATGTCATGATCTCTTTTTGCAGATAAGAAATTGAGACACAGACAGACTGTGTGGCTTATACAAGGTCTGCACAAGGAAGCTGGGAGTACAAGGGAAAATCTTTAGCTACAGAGGTGAAAATGTGATCCAAAGATAAAGAGTTGGCAGATTTGACCTTCTCCTGTCCAGACATGTCAAAAAGTAGGCACCATCCCACCCAAAGCTATGTGAGGCAAAAGGAGATTACACAGAGAAGGGGCCTGAGAGTGTGTGGTAGGGTGTCAGAGAATCGGAGGCAGCAGTTCAATCCAAGAGATACCAGTGAAGTGCACAGGTAAATGGCTTGGCTTGCTTGTTCAGCAGGATGGACACTGGCATCCTGAAGCCAATCCTCTCCTCTAGCACTTCCCTCCCCCTCCAAACACCCCGTCAACTCTAGGGAGATCATCGCTTAACTATCAGGAAGCAATCACTTCAGAACCATGCTCTGAAACAGGGCTGTAATAAAGGGATAAGTACAATTGCTCAAGTTAAATAGGAAGCACATGGTGACAGAGCATTTATTAACACGAGAATTAAACACAAAATGCATGAAGAGGAAAACACAAAGGTGAGTTAAGAATACAGAAAGTGTCATCCAAAATAATACTTGAGAATCTTTCAATCCTACCACCTTTCAGTTAAATACTAAGTTATTTATTATTTCAAAATAATAATAACAATAAAAACCAAAGAAAAAACATGATGGCATCCAAAAGGAAAAGAAGTTACTGAGAGACCTCTGTTATCAACATTCTCAACCAACTTACTGATCATAACAACACATCCTGGAATAGAGAATAAATTGTCAAACTGCAACAGGCAAGAGTGCATAGGTTAATCACAGGGAATTTCAGCTTTAGGAAACTGCCAAATCCAACTTGAGACATGAGAGATCAAGCAATGTAATTATGTAAGAGGGGAACCAAAGCAATGCATGCACCCATTAGTATCTAATTTCCTATTTTTTTGAGCCAGGAGAAATATTCTCCTTTATGTGTAGTTAGGCTCCTAAAGGTACCCCTTGCCATTGTAGCCTAGAAATGTGGGTGTTTCAAATACTGGAAGTTTATAAAAGCCAGGTAATATTTTCATGCCTATCCCTAGCTTCCAGGGAGAGTGGATATTCAGTGAGAATACCCAAGTACCACATGTGATTGGTCAGTGTCCATGCCATATCCACTGTCGAATATTTTTAATATCATTCTGCACCCAGGTAAGTGTCAATCAGACCCTACCCAATTTAGTTGTTCATTTCCTTTTTTAAAGTCCTCAAAGATGACTGTATATTATTTAGTAGAATGGATTTCTATTTTTGTGTTTCTTTATTTAAAAAGAGATATTCTAAAGAGAGAGAAGAGATACTGTGTCATCTGAATTGATGAAGTCAATGTAGAGATGATCTTGATGGATGCTGGTCAAACCCATAAGAAGGCTAACACAGTCTGTAGTTAGAATAAAAGAGAGGGAGGAAAGTAGCAGCTGGGATCATAAGAACAGGAGAGGCTCCTGGGCCTGTCTTCCCTAGAGTATCCTGTAGTTTTTATGAAATGGGTTATGAAGATTGAGCTATCTGGGTACAAATGTCAGCCACACTGGAGTTTGTACAAGGAAGGGTGAAGAATGCTTCAGGTAGAGAGAATAGGAAACAAGGGATAGAGAAACAAGTGTGAGTGTGGCTTATTCAGGAAGCAAGTAGTTCCAGAAGGCTGGGCCCTAGCAGTGTAGCAGGGACTGAGGTGAGAGGGCTGCAGAAGTGTCAAGAGGAAAGGGTACTGATGCCAGCAGGGCTGGTGGTGAATGACCTTATAAGATACTCTGAGGAACTTGAACTTTAGCCTAAAAGAAAAAAGATGCAGAAGAATTTAAATCAAGGCGATGATACAATCCTGTTTACAATTTACAACTATGGAAAGCAAAACGTGGAGCAGAATCAGAGATAAGACTTGGCAGCGGCCTGAATTAAGAGGTGGTCATGAGAGTGGAGAGAAGACAGAGCCCAAATGACCTTCTTAGATTCCAATTTTGAGCTTCAGCCTCCAAGGACGCACAACTTGGAGGTAACCCCTTAGTCCAAGCACCAGCTGGAATTTTCTGGCCTCCTAGACAGGAAGGGTGTGTGTGTTCATACCTCACTTACTGCTAATTATCTTTTTTCCCCACTGCTCTTGTATTTTCCCCCCCAACAGTCATCTCCAAAACACCACTAGATGTTTAGTATAAAACAGTTTCATTATAAATTTCATTTACCTTCATTTGTGAAAAACAACAGAAAGCAAGTCTCAAAACAACCTATACATATCCAAATCAGTGAGAAACTTTTTAGAGAATCCTACCAAAGTGAAGGAATAATATAGATACGTGCAGATATTTAATATTTGCTATTGTTATGAAAACCTTTCACATTCATTAAAACTGTCCTTTATTTTAATCAGCCTCTGTGAATAAATTTTATAGATTGTAAAATGGCAGGTATTAACAACAAAAAATAAGGCCATGTTTCCCATCAATAGTAATGACAGAAAAAAGGGCAAAGCTTCCTTCCCTTAGGGATTTCTAGATTTCAGAATATTCCCATTGTATTTTGAAAGTAGGATGAAAATGATTTTATATGCTATATTTGTTTTGATAGTTGACTGAAGTGTTTTAGAGGAAAGAACATAAGACCTAGAATCAAAGAACGTGATCAAGTTCCTAAATCTCTCTGTTCTTTGCTTTTTACATCAATAAGTGGGAATAATAATTATGCCTTGCTGCTGTTGTTTTTTTAAGAATTAAGTGGCTTAATGTCTGTTATAAAGTACAAAAATTTGGTGGTTTTAGGAATGTTCTAAATCTGCTCTGTCAGAGCGGGTAGTCAAGAGCTATACATAACTATTAAACACTTGAAATATGGTGGTGAAACTGAGGAGCTGAATTTTTTATTTTAATTCATTTAAATTAATTAAGTTCATTTTATTTAAAAGACACATATAACAGTCATTACCATATTGGAAAGTTCACCCTAGAATATGCTTTTACTTCAAACTATTCCTATTTAAAGTTAGTAAGCTCTACTCTGCTCTGGAAATCAATAAACTAGTATACTGCACTTATTTAAGAATGCTTCCTAATATATAGGCAACCATTTTAAATACAATCATGAGATGAGTCAAATGCAACTGCATTTTTGTCTACCACTTTCCTTTTAAAAATGTATTCACTGGGGGAGTTTTTACAATACCACTGATTAAAAATTCCCCATTTGGCCTCGTGTATCTTCTGGTCAGTCTTGACCTAAAGAAAATCCTGTGGTTACTTAAAGTTGCAACATGCAGTTTTGTTTCATAAATTAGAATGTCCCTTCCAATATTTCCACCAGTACACCAATCTCCCAGCTTAAAACTGATCCCTTTGGCCCACAGGTTTATAGCCTTTGGGGGAGGAAGTTTAGCAGGCATCTTCTCTTTTCCAGCCTCACCTCCTCCATCACCAACTTTCAAGTTCCTGTTACTGAAGTCTCCAAAGTTAGAGAATGGGGAAGGAAAGGGAGAGAGAAAACAGGACAATTTTACTCTACCGGTATGACTGGAAGCTAGTTTTTTCTCTGCAGATGTTTACTGCTGATATGGTGTCGGGTGTGTGCGGGGGTGTGTCCATGCCCATGCCAGCATAACCACGTGCAAGTGAACTCTGGGGTATCCTGGGAAGCTCATGACTGCACCGCTTGTGAAATGAGCAATACATCTAATTCTTCTGTCAGCTATGCCTCCCTTAGCTCTGGTTTTCTAGCAGAAAAACACATCAAGCTTTCCAGGAGTTTGCAATAGAGTCACTTCCTCAAAACTTGAAATAAAAAGTACCATTCCTCATTTTCTACCTCTCTGTATTTGGGTTAGCTCTCTAAAAATCATTCTCACAAAATCCTCCAAGTACTTTTTTATCCCTATAGCTTTTTTTTTTTTAATAACCAGGAAGTGACTGAGTAGCTCAAGAATTGTGAAAATATCCCGAGTTGGAATTTTAGTCAGATACCTCTTTTTGGTATCTCAAATGAAACGTCTTAGAATCTTAACCAAAATTTCCAGTTTACTATCCTATTACTGTGCGAAAGTGATCACTACAGCTGTGTTAACAGTTAAAGATTAAGAAGTACATGCAAATTGCAATAGGAGATCCATAAATACACTTTGACATATCTATGATCATTGTGGTAAAAAAAAAAAGTGTGGTTATCTTCATATGCAATGATATGAGTCAATCATCAAAATATTAAGTAAAAAAAAGCAGGGACACCAAACACTCCATACGCTTAGAATATCTATTCCTAAGGAATCTTCTATTCCTTAGAAGAATTCAAAAGAACTTGAAAACTGCCATGCTGTGTTTCCAGGGAGAGTATTTGGAACCCAAAATCTGGCGTTTCAGTTTACTTTTCATGCCCTAGCTCGTATATCTGGGTTTATTGTTGTGGGGAAGAATTAATTTATTTTTTTAAACATATCCTTGTAAATATATTTTGGATAGATATTAAAGCCTCTCTTGATTGTCCAATTTTTTAAAAATGTTATTTTCAAGGGGTGCTTGGTTGGCTCAGTCTGTTAAGTGTCCGTCTTCAGCTCAGGAACCTGGAGCCCGCTTCTGATTCTGTCTTCCTCTCTCTGAGTCCCTCCCCTGATTGCACTCTGTCTCCTTCTCTCCCTCAAAACATGAACACACATTAAAAAAATTAAATATTATTTTCAAGTCTCTCCATTTGGCACAGTCTCTACCACCCTTTTTTTTGCCCCAAGCCCTGCATCCTGACACAGGTTTGTCTAAATGCTGATCAGAGTGAAATGCGCTACCTAAAAAAAAAAAAACCCAACCAATTCATTTATGATGTCAACCTTTGGAAACTTGACTGAGCACCAAAGACAGAATAAATGAGTTCATATTTTTGAGCAAATGGATGAGCTGCAACAAACATGCTTTCTTTTCCCAGGAGAATACAGAAAAATAGACTGAATTACAGACATAATATAAAACCATGTTCAAGTCACATTTAAGTTTGTAAGCTATGTGTAAATATGGAGGAATTAACTTTGCATTTGGAAAATGATATTTCATTCTTGATATTCAAAGACAAATAATTTTTTACTGAATTTTCAGTTTATTGCAATAATCCAAAAATAAAATCGCCCAGTGGGCAGAGACTTGCTATTTTTCTTTTTCTTTTTTTTAAAAAAATAGTTTATTGTCAAGTTTGTTTCCATATAACACCCAGTGCTCATTGCTTCTCAGCCTTTTGGCTAAGATCAAGTGTAACACACAGTGCTCATCCCCACAAGTGCCCTCCTGCATGCCCATCTCCCCTTCCCCTCCCCCCCACCCCCCATTTGCTCTTGGCATTCAAAAGTTTCTCATGGTTTGCCTTCCTCCCTCCCCCACTATTTCCCCCTTCTTCTCCCCCCATGGTCCTCCATTAAGTTCCTCCTAATCCTCCTATACGTGCAAACATATGGTATCTGTCTTTCTCTGCCTGACTTATTTCGCTCAGCATAACACCCTTAAGGTCCATCCATGTTGCTGCACATGGCCAGATTTCATGCTTTCTTATTGCCATGTAGTATTCCATCGTATAGATAAACCACATCTTCTCGATCCATTTGTCCATTGATGGGCACGTAGGCTCTTTCCATGTTTTGGCTATTGTTGAGAGTGCAGTTATGAACATTGGGGTACAGGTACCCCTATGCATCAGCACTCCTGTATCCCTTGGGTACATTCCTAGGAGACTTGTTATTTTTCAATTAAGACCTTTTTATTAAGGCCCCTCCTAGTAGTTTAGTCTGAGGGTCTAGAATTAAATTTAGCTATAGATATCAAGGAGAAACTTCAGCAAATAAAAAAAAGTGGTATATAAGTTGATATGTGAATTAACACAATTTATTTTCTTTAAAAGGTCAAAAGTAAGAAGAGAAACCCACAGAAAATTTTGTCTTTGATAAATTTTCATGAGATCAAAACTACTTAGTTTCTAATAACGTAGGTGAGTTCATAAAATATTTCCTGTAACTTCAGTCAGGAAGAGTAATCAAAAGCTGTGTTATAGAATTAAACAATGGAGTATCTAATTCCATGCAAAATGAATAAAAAAAATTAAGAAGGGAAAAATAAAATGGGATGCCTGGGTGGCTCAGTCAGTTAAACATGCAACTTTGGCTCAGGTCGTGATCTCATGGTTTATGAGCTCAAATCCCACATCCAGCTCTGCTCTGATAGCTCAGAGCCTGGAGCCTGCTTGGGTCTGCATCTCCATCTCTCTCTCTGCCACACACCCCCCCCCCCCCACTCATTCTCTCTCTCTCCCCTTCCCTCTCTCTCTCTCTCTCCCAAAAATAGATAAACATTAAAGAAAATTTTTTAAAGAAGGGAGAAAAAAACCTAGAAGATGACCCAAGTTCCAGAATTAGAAAAATATAAATATTCTAAAAGTGTATATTTCAAGATAAAGCAAAAGTTAGAATTAGCCCAGATCCCAAAGGCCTTTCTTGGTCCTCTTTCTGCTTGTCTTTCCTGTAGCTGATTTGGTCATGACCTTGGTTTTGTAAAACTGTCTAATTTCTTGACTAAACCTCCTTGTGATTTTTCTGCTATTGCTTTGATCATTCCTTCCATGTTTTCTTAAGTGGTTTCACCTGCATTACCTGTTTATTTAAATATTGTCCATGGTTTTGTTGTTCTTGTTGTTCTTTTCACTCTCAGTGATTTCTATTTCAGCATTCCCTATGATTTCACATCCCATTTTATGGGAAAAACTCAGTGATCTTTGTCTCTAACCTAGATCTCTTCTCTGAGCTGCAGAACCTTACCAACCACCTTCAGAATATCTCAGTATGAACACTGCCATAGCCCTATACATCTCTATATACACCTCAAATCAACATATCCATGGTAGAACTCCTTCCTTATCTACACCCACAAAAATGCCTACGTTTTTTCCAGAATTCTGCATTTGCTGATGGTTTTGCAATATTCTCATTTATATCAGATTAAAATCTTGGAGCCCTCTTGAACTCCATCATCTCTCACACACATCACATTCATCTACTTGGGAAATCTTATTGCCACAGTCTCTTTCTACTTAATGCCATGGCAATTGCCCTGGGTTAGGCCTTATTATGTCCTTTCTGGAACCTCAATCCCTTCTCCATTGCACTAGTCTTCCACTTTCTGGTCTCTTCCTTTCTTGCACTATTCTGCCCCTTGCCATAAAAGTCATGTCATTGAAACACAGGTCTAGTCTTAGCATTCTGGTGTCTGTCCCTGCCGCTCTGCTAAAACTGCTCTGGACAAGACTTCCACAGAAATTTAAAGGCTCCCTTTCATTCTTGTGAAGGCCTTCTGACATGTGACACTCACTGTTAACTTCTCCCTTACTGGAAGTTCTCCTCCTTTGCCTTCACTCATTCTACTCTCCATTGAATTTCCTCCTATTTCTCCAGCCTCTCCTCAGTCTTCACTATGGTTGTTTCTTCCTTTGATTAAACCTTTATGTTTTTATGTCAGACGACACCACCATGAACCTCCTTCTCTTCTCCTATTCCTCCTACTCTGCTCTTCTCATGGGAGATCCCATCCTGACCCATGACTGTAGCTATGTCTAAGGATTGCTAACTTCCACATCTTTCTCTGATTTATCTAAACCCCTGATTCCTAGACCTGTACTATTGCTTAAAATTTATCTACATGAATAGTCACAGGCAGGTAAAGGCCACTAGCCTCAACGGAATTCACCTATCTTTCTTCCCAAATCTATTTTTCTTATCTTCCCTATCTAAGGGAGCAAGGACACCACAATCCACTCAGTTAGTTACCTATGTCAGAAATAAGGAAATAATCCACAATTTTACCCCATTCTTTCTGCCTACCCACTTCCACTAATCTGCTAATTTCTTCAAAATTAATCTCTAAAAATTTCTGCCATATTTCAACACTAATTCTAACACTACACCTCATTTGTATAAACTCTATTTCTTTCCCTCACCTAAATTTCTGCAATAAATCCTACCTGGTCTGCTGCTTCCAATATTTCCTATTCTCCATTCCCAATGTTTGAAAAATGATCTTTCTAAAATTCAAGTTTTATCAATTCAGTTTCTAGTTAAATATCATATGAGGACTCTCCTTCTTTTGCATGATATGGTCAGGAGTTTTAGTGGGTATTGTGACCTATGATCCAGAGTCTACAAACTTATCTTTAAAAGTTCTCAGATATGTCCTAAGATTTTTGTACAACAATGTTGAACGTGGCACTATTCTAAATAGCAAATATGACATAGCAAATAGCACATAGACAGACACACACACACTGGAATATTACTTGGCCATAAAAATGATTCAATCTTGGGGCGCCTGGGTGGCTTAGTCAGTTAAGCGTCCGACTTTCGCTTAGGTCATGATCTCGCAGTTCGTGAGTTCGAGCCCCGCGTCGGGCTCTGTGCTGACTGCCAGCTCAGAGCCTGGAGCCTGTTTCAGTCTGTGATTCCCTCTCTCTGTCCCTCCCTGCTCATGCTCTCTCTCTCTCTCTCACTCCTAGAAATAAATAAAACATTAAAAAAATAAAAAAATAAAAAAAAGATTCAATCTTGCCATTTGTGACAACATGATGGGCCTAGAGGGTATTTTACTAAGTGAAATAAGTCAGACAAAGACAAATGCCATATAATTTCACTTATGTGTGGAATCTAAAAAACTAAATAACTAAATCAACAAACAAAAGGCAGAATTAACTTATCAATACAGAGAACACCAGAGGGAAGGGGAGTGGAGGATGGGAAAAATGAGTGAAGGGGAGTAGGAGACACAGGCTTCTTTCCAGTTATGGAATGAGTAAGTCACAGGAATAAAAACTAAAGCATGGTCAATGGTATTATAATAGGGTTGCATGATGACAGATAGTAGGAGCTGAACTTGTGAGCAGAGCATACAATGACTACATTGTATAGCCAAAAGTAATATAACATTGTATGTCAACTATACTAAAAAAAAAGAAAAAAAAGACTAAACGTAGTTGTTAAATTTCTTTAAGAAACTTTCTTTATCCCCAAACCCATCTTGGAGTATCTCCCACCTTGGCGCTCACACTCCTTACTATACTTTCCCAGCCTGGGTTAAGCATCTCCATCGTGTACAAACTTGTTTTAGTTCTCAAAATGTACTATCAATTTTATATACTTACTTGTCTCTTCTTTTATAACTCCATCTCTACATGCCCAGCACTCAGCAAAGCATCAGTGGAAAAAATGTTTAATGAATAAATTAGTGAATAATGCCACTCACCTCACTGTGACTCATACTGATTCCTCACTGCCTTCAGAAAAATGTGCACACTTTTAGGATTGATATTTGAAATTATTTTGTAATTAGCAACAACCTATCTTTTCAGTCTTATCCTCTTCATATATTTGCTCCTATTTCTCCAAATACCAAATTTCCAAGCACACCTATCTATAGGGAGGGATGGTGTCTTTCTTGTTCAGTGCTGTATCCCAGAACTTGGCTCAGTGCCTCACATAGAGCACATTTCAAATTATTTAAATTTTATTTTATTTAAATTGTTTACATTAACTCAAATGAAATAAGCCTTAATTTTTAAAAAAAAATTTTCGAGGGCCAAGGGAAATAACTAAGACACTAGCTTATGTAAAGGCTAAACTTTGCAGTGAATCTAGAATTCTGTAAAACCACAGGTGCCAAGGTTCAGGCTCTCACAGAGAAAGAAACTGCCATTTTCAGAGAGAGAGGTGATCTAAACCACAGCACAAGCTATTTCATGGTGTTTTGAAGCACTTTATAAGTGAATTTACTAAATTCAATTTACGTGCTGAATCGCATCATCTACTGAAAGATGTTCTATACTTTTGCAATTGATATTGCATCTCTAACTACTGGTGTTTATATTTCTGAGGAGTAAATCTAAAACTATATAGTAACACAACTGATATTTTGTAACAAACCTGGTTTTTCTTGCAGTTTTCCATTACTTGATCACCAGGGGTATTATGGATGTTTCTTATTTAGTTCTTTTCTTAACCAGTCTCTCACTGAACACATTTTGGTCACACACCTGTTACTTTATTTCATACTTATTCCATGTGGGTCACCCACATAGTTCAGTCGATTAAGCATCCAACTCTTCATTGAGGCTCAGGTCATGATCTCTCAGTTTGTGAGACCAAGCCCATGTCTAGCTCTGGGCTGACAGTGAGGAGCCGGCTTGGAATTCTTTCTCCCTGTCTCTCTCTGCCCCTCCCCTGCACACTCTCTAAACAAACAAACAAACAAACATTAAAAAAATATTAAAGCTATTCCTTTCCTTTCTTTTTGCCTCTTTAACATTTTTTCTCTCATCTCCAAGGCTTAGTAAAGTCTGACCATCTATAAGAATCATTTTCCAATTTTCCTAGGCAAAATTAAATCCTCCCACTACAAATATAGCACCTATATGAGCTCTCTATTACTTAATTGTGTTATTTTGATGTAATTTAAATATTAACTAGTTTCTAAACTTTTGGAAGTTAAGAATTATGATACTTTAATGTCTCTCTTCCCAGTTTGTTCCTACCTATCCTTTCTCACCTGTCCTAGCTGGAATAGATTGAGTATATATTAAATCCACCAAGACTACTTACTAACTACTCATGTAATATTTCTGTGAATCAGTTTCTTCATCTCTAAAATTGGTATAATATGATTATCTGCCCCCCAAAATTAATTTAAAAATACAATGTAATTAAAATGCTTAGGACAGCACCTAGCACATGGTAAGCATTCAATGACATTAATAGTTGCTAATACTATTAGCACTATTATTAATATAATTAATACTAAAGTAAATGTTAAATGGACAAGTCAGTTAATCTCTCACATAGGTTGAAAAATAAGAAAGTTGATTTGAAATAAAATTTTGCATTATATTTTAGAGATCAGAATGTTCCAAATATATCTTACTCTCTCAGATGCCACAAGTGTCTGGTTTTCAGTTGCATCTTGAAAGATTATTTATTTAGACCATTTGAGATAAATAAGTGTGTTGAGAATGGAGAAAAACAGGAACTCTCATTCACTCTGGCATGGATTCTAATGTGGCATAAATATTTTGAAAATCAATTTATTATCAGCATCTCATAAAACTGAAAATGCATATACTTATGCTTAACAAATCTATTCCCTAAATAGTCATTATAGTAATTCTTACATTTGTATGCAAGTGTATATATAAGATTATTTACTATAGTGCTACTTATGATAGCAAAATACCATACAGTTGTGAAAATGAATAAGTTGTGCTACAAAATCAACATGGATTAATTTCCAAAGTACAATGTTGAGAGAAAAGAGCAAGTTGGAAATGAATAATGTATATTTAATGTTAATATACAAATTTTAAACATTCAAAACAATGTTATATATTGTTTTGTATATATTCACATAGGGGCAGAGAATAAAAGCATACAACTGAGAGAATATCTACAAAGACAGGATAGTAGTAACCTCTGAGTTGGGAAAGTGGGGAACAGGATTGAGGAGAGTGTTTTATGTTTTTTAATTTCTAATATTTTATGTTTAAGTTGGGGGTATGTGATATCTATCTTTCAGTATCTGTCTACTATGTATTATACATATTAGAGAAACATCTAAATTAAGTGCCTTTCCCACAGAAACTTCCACTCTACCCTTCCTAGAAACTCAACCCACTGACTGACTATTCTCCTGACTAAAGGCGAAGATATTTTTGTTTATCTTCAGGAAAGACCCTATAAAATAGCCCCATCACTGAGCAAGATGATGGCAAAAGTAATTAAGAAAGGATTCTCGAAAGAAAATAAAATTTTGGGAGTAAACAGTCAACCTCCTCTCCATTCCCCTTCCCTTCCTTGGATACCTGAAGATTCTCTCTCTTCTTGTGTCCTTACGTGGGGCAGGAAAAAGAGCAGAACTAATTTCATTTTAAGAAGAGAGGTGATGGGGCGCCTGGGTGGCTTAGTCGGTTAAGCGTCCGACTTTCGCTTAGGTCATGATCTCGCAGTTCGTGGGTTCGAGCCCTGCGTCGGGCTCTGTGCTGACTGCCAGCTTAGAGCCTGGAGCCTGTTTCAGCCTGTGACTCCCTCTCTCTCTGACCCTCCCCTGCTCACGCTGTCTCTCTCTCTCTCCTAGAATAAATAAAAAACATTAAATAAAAAAAATTAAAAAAAAAAAAAAGAAGAGATGTGCTTGCTGTCAGCACCTCTCTAGCCAACACTGATGGCTTTCTAGAATTCCAGGACCACGTGATTAACAACACAGTTTCCCTTTCCACTGGGAGGTTGAGTCATCTTATTTTCAAACTGCTATAACACAAAGGATCATTTCTCCAACAAAACTAGCTCTTGTTCTTTTGCCTCAGTGTCATTGTAACTCTCTTAGGTCACCAAACTTAACAACTCAAGAGCAACTGGTGGTGGTCTTTTAATAATTCTTAGTTAATTTTCTTTTTTATTGAATGACTTCTTCATCTCTATCTTCTTTTACATTTTTATTCCCACCACCTGTTACCCATACTCAGAATATTAAGACTTATTTCCAAAGTACTCTGTCTACAGTCATGTTCCCTGTGCTCCAAACCACTTATATGCCATTCCTTAGATGATCTTCCTTTTCCTTAAGTTTACATATTTATTTTCTTTTTTTTAAGTATGTTTATTTATTTATTTTGAGAAAGAGAAAGAGAGAGTGTGAGCAGGGGAGGGACAGAGAGAGAGGGAGAAAGAGAATCCTAAGCAGGCTCCAAAATGTCAGTGCAGAGCCTAACGTGGAACTCGAAATCAAGAGCCATGTGAGCTGATCAGATGCCTAAATGACTGAGCCACTCAGGCACACCATTAAATGATCTTCCTAAAGCACAACTTTCAATGTGCCCCTAGGTTAGGGCCATTTTGGACACTCTGCCATCTAGAAGCCGAGGTCCAAAAATTTTTAAAGCTTCTACAATCAACTTTACTCCAGCATCATTATCTAAATATACCTGTAGAATATGAAATATTTTTCCTTCCCAGTTATAGATAAAAATAAATAATTCAATTTCACTTCCTAATTTTGATTGGAGGTACTACTTCATTATTTCCCAAACTTTAGGCATTCTGGCACCTCTTCATGATTTTTCCATTACCAAGTACCGTCTGAACTATTTTTTACTTAATATTCTCCATAAATTCACTCTCATTTTAGCTCAAATAAAAATTTTAAAAGCAAATTTCTAGCAAGATATTAAATAGGAAAAGAACAGTATCTATTGGAATTATTGGAAAATAGTGTAAAAATAAATGTTATTCTAAAAGCTAGGTTACAACTAAATAACTTTTCCCAGCTAAAATCATGGAGCTTGCAACTTACTTTATAGTTCTTATAAAAGATAATGGAAAATAAGTGTTACAAGAATTTTAAAGTCATATTAACAACAATGAAACTTTGTTCTTGAAAAATTGAAACAAATTTTTAAAATACACTAATTTTCTCACAGCATTACCCAATGTTATTGATTGTCCAGTCTATCTATTGCCCCAAATCATTTCATCCATGCAAAGGATGGGAAATACTGCTTTAGATGAGATAGTCTTTTCATCTTTTTCTGTCAATTTCAACTCTGCATATCCTTCCAGACCTGGCCAGAGCTCCACCACTTCCAATAGTGTTTTCTTAATATTCAGTTAAGCATGGTCTCCCTTCCTAGGCTATTCTGGGTACACATCTCTTCACTCCATTTTGCTTTTGGCTGGCTTATATAAAAGTTTTGAAGTTTATTTTTTCCTAATCTCTATAATTATAGTTCAAGTAAAGACTTATGGAGTTCTTTTTAATCCCCTGATACTAAGCATCACACTCAAGGAGTGGGAATTAATGAACAGTGATGCCATGAACGGCATGCATGATTAATGGATTAATACATTTCTCTTCTGGTAGGTTAGGACTCACTCAGGGACTATGCCTCAGTCATTCTTTAACTCTGGGCCTTGCCCAGGGGGAGAACATTGCAGGATTGCTTGAAGTAGCTGTTAAATAAATGGCACTTCCTAGAGAAAGTAGGCATTAGATGGCATTCAAGGGGAAAAACAATGTGGCTCTTTTAGGTAGTATTTATCAAGTGCTTCTACAGCTTTACTTCTCCTATATCTTCATTCTGATACTATGCTGGACTTGCTTACATAGCTCCTGAGAGGATTTAAATTTAAGTAGTATATCCCATGCAAAACTTTACACACTTGTCACCAACCATTGTTGCTGTCACCTTCAGTTATCACCAAATACCATAGGGGATAGTCTTAATAGACAGCTATGTATCCATATGGTCTTCCAACAAAAGATTTCCAAAAGTTCAACAGTGACAAATTTTCAAGTTTCAAATCAATATAATTCCAAATTATCTTTTGTCCTCCAAATTAGCTAATACATTTTAAGATAAAGTGACATTTAGCAGATCCTGTCTTGAGACACATAAAAATAATCTGTTTATAAATTAACTACAGGGAAGCTGAGAAAACATGAATAAATAGTGTATTTGAGTTGTAACTAATACTTGTTGACTTCATAATTCCTAAATTCTGCACAATACCCATAAAATCATATTAAATATCATAAACATATTACAAATTAGAGATAATCACATAATTAAGGAGAGTATTAAAAGACAACCACTAACGTGAAGAAAACTTTAGGAATATACCAGAAGTCGAGGTGGCTGGGTGGCTCAGTCAGTTGAATGCCTGACTCTTGATTTTGACTCAAGTCATCATTTCACGGTTTGTGAGTTTGAGCCCCGTGTTGGGCTCTGCACTGACTCTCTCTCTCAAAATAAATAAATTAAAAAAAAAGAATATACCAGATGCATTCTCATCACTATTAATTACTGGCATGTAAAAACCAGATATTAATATAGGTGATCCAATACCAAACCTGAAATTAGACCCTATGAAAATGGACTTAAGACATTTTTTAAGAATAAAGGACACATTAAAAAATTGAAGACACCAGAATTTTTACTATATGCTCTTTGATCTACTTTTTAAAATTCTGGTGAAAAACACATAACATAAAATTTACCAACCTGACCTTTTGTGAGTGTACAGTCAAGTGGTATTAAGTATATTTACACTGTATGCAACAAATCATCAGAATATTTTCAAATTGTAAAACTGAAACTCCATACCCATTAAACATTTCCTATTTCCCCCTCTCCCACTTCCTGGCAACCACCATTCTACTTTCTGTTTCTATGAATTTGACTACTCTCAATACCTGAATACAAGTGGTATTATAAAGTGTTTTTTCTTTAATTGGTTTTTGGAGCTTAGTTGAAACTTAACTTTAAAAAGCCAAGCTTATCCTCCATCAGTTATTGTCAAATCATCTATTTAGTACAACACATTATGCTAATTTCATCTTATTAACTCAATAAGGTGGATTTCATATTGACTCTACAAATGAGGAAACTGAGGCTTGAAAAAGTGAAGAATCTTACCAAAGTTTACACATCTAAAAAGCAGTGGAGCCACCAAATTCAACTTTATCTGATTTCAATGCCCACAGTCTTCAACACCCTTGGCTGTCCTTTGGAATACTTAAAATCTTTACAGGATTTCAACCATCTGAAGTATATGAAGCAAGCCAAAGTGGGGTGTGTGTGTGTGTGTGTGTGTGTGTGTGTATGTGCGTGCGCGCACGCATGTGTTTCTAATTTGACTTTGAATGTTGCTTATCTTCTTCCTCTTTTTTATAAATTATTTTACTCAAAATCATGTCTCAAGGCATTACTCTTGTCTGTGTCTCAAAGTTTATTCTAAACCCTGCTCCACACAATCACAGAATATCAATTACTTTTCCTTTTTCTTTTTCAAGCAGGGTTTAGGATGTAAATTTAATTTGTTCAATTCTGGAAATTACAGTTTCCTAGGGTGTCCCATATATCAATAGTGGAAAAAATATTATTTTATAAAAACAACACTTACAGTTGTGGAAATGAACCCCAGCATCTTCAGTTCAGGAACATTATTTTAGTGAATGGAAGTCACTCTTCCAAAAACAAGGACTCTCTTCAAACGTGTCTCCCTCTGTGTGGTGCCCGACCTGCTGCTTGCTTATCGAGCCACCTGGGACTAGAAGTCCTCCTACTGTGACTCCAAGGTTGCCCAACCAGAAACCCTAAAAGGCAAAAGAACTACAATACCCACAATTCAGATTTCTCACCTGAAACCAGGAGAAGAGGGTGGATGGCTATAGTTTCACCCTAGGAAAAAAGGGCATATAAATGGAAAAGCAAAGCAGTAAAGCATTAAAAAAACAAAAAACAAAAAACAGATCAGGTGGGGGGTATATGTAAGAATAATTTATAAATATAGACCTATTTCTATAAAAGGAAACAAAGGTGGTTGATGCTTGCCACGTAAATGAGAAGGCTCCTAGGAGTAGGCAAGAACTAAGAGCTCCACACGCAAACAAATCCTCTTGTAGAGGTGGAACCTGCCCCACCAGATTCTCTTTGAGTGAGTCAGAGGTAAGGATGCCTCACTGCCTGGCAGAGCAGGTGAAGAGAACTTCCCTACGGAGCCCTGACAGCCTTTCCTACATCAGCCCTGGGATTGTCACTCAGAGATGTTATAGCCACTGTGGAGATCTTTCACCTTTGCATCTTACAAAAAATGCCCCTAATTTTTAAAAATGTGAGCAAAATGAAACCTTTTTTGATATGTCCTTCCATTTTCTAATATTGTGTTTTCCTTCTGTATCTTCAAGCATTATTTCTGATTGCTCAAGAACAGGAAAACTGAAGAGAAAAAAAAAGAAAAGTAAATGTTTAAACTTGGGTAAAATGAAAGGTGCAATAATGGTTTCATTTCTTTGCAACACTGGGAAGAGAGAATGTTACAAAGAAACCCACAGAAGCTGAGAAATGTTTTCCCTCCATTTGTTCATACAGCATCTTTTTTTAGCCTTTCATTTCCTGTCAGGCACAATCCAGAAAATGGATATAGACAAGCCCTGACATGGTCTGGGCCCCAAAACATAATGGGAAGCTGGTGACAGAATGGTGACAAAAGAGAAATTTCTTTTCCCTTTTCTGCACTTCCTCTCTACCCTTTCTATGTGCTACCTCCCTAAGGAACATTGAGGCTCCATGTGCCCAAGCTACTTCACTCACCCAGAGGTCTGTTAAAGTTTCCCCTTGGTCCCACAATCCAAACCTCGATTGTGGTCCCACAATCCAAACTGAGATGTTCTACCTTCCTTTGACACAGGTCCTTCAGTCTCCTGACCAGAACCTAACTTTCCTTTTTGTCATTTATTTACTTAAAAAAAATTTTTTAATGTTTTATTTTTTTCTGAGAGAGAGAGAGAGAGAGCATGAGCAGGGGAGGGTCAGAGAGAAAAGGAGAGATACAGAATCTGAAGTAGGCTCCAGGCTCTAGCTGGCAGTCAGCACAGAGCCCGACACGGGGCTCGAACCCACAAACTGTGAGATCATGACCTAAGCCGAAGTCAGACGCTAAACCAACTGAGCCACCCAGGTACCCCTCCTTTAAGTCATTTATGTTACTTCCAAAACAAATGGCTCTCCCATTTCCCCAAACCCTACAGATTTTGTTTTTTGCTGCGTTTTTCTCCATAAAATATGCTTTGCTCACCTTTAAATGTTCAGTTCTTTCCTTTCTTTCTCTCCCGCCTAATAAATTACATACTATTCTATTTAATCTTGTCATAACATGTTTTATACTTTGTTTCATTGTTTTTTTCCTGTGTGTGTGTTTTTATGTGTACACAGACAGTCTTAACTTCCAATATGAAGGCAAGACCTTGTTTTATTCCTACTTCACTAACTCAGATAAATAATCAGTGAATGAAATAATGAGATATTAGCTCTAAGCTAGATGTTAATACCAATACTATTTCTATCTGTCCCAGAAGACAAACATTTGCATTTAAAGGAACTTTCTAAATGTCTGTAAAGAGTACTGTTATCAGAGTTCCCCCACCACCCATGGTCTAGTCTGGTGTGGCTTCCACAATCATTATTTGCAAAAGGGGAAGGTATGAAATCTATCACTTAAACTACTGACAGTACCTGAAATGAAGGCTTTCATGGATCAACACTAATTGTTTCACCAGCTCTGCTTCATGTCATGCCCTTGACTTTCCTAATAGCTTCGCAAACACTGGCCCTCAGCCCCATGACTGAATCTTGGAGACTGGGCCTTGCATTCATCAATGAATTTTGATTTCCAGTTCCAGCATCTCAGGCTCACTTCTCCCGTAATCGAATCTCCTCACTCTGAAGAAATAGCTCTGAACTCTGGACTACTTTAAATAGTTCTTAATCACTAATCTCTCACCCAAGGAAGGGAAGTGTCTCAGCAGTAGTTAGTCCCCACACACTACTGCGTCTTCTAGTTATCAGCCACTGTAGAGGAAGTAAACCTTCTAGATCCTGCTAACACACTATGATATTTTATGGACCATCAGACACAAAGGCGAGGTGGTGAAGTTGACTGTTGTCTGGAAGTCTTCCTAACTCTCCTCTATCATTTCATAAGAACTGTCAGTCCTTTAACCTGCATGTGGGAACATTACTAAGCTATCTAAAGTTGGGCACTCATCCTCAACATATACCTTAGTGTTGTTTCTTTAAGAAAGTCTTTTCTGACTTCTTCATCTTTTCTTTTTTTCCTTACATGTTTCATGTATTGATTTATGAAGATGTCTGACTGGGTTAATATTTTGCCCATGCTAATCCAATATGTTTTCATTTACTCATGAAATCATCATCACTTGCAACCATGATATTCATTGTACCTAAAAATTAAGTGGAATGTGGACAAATGTTATTTCCTGACTGACAGAAAAAGGGTAAACCCCATTGATCCCACTGTGTGGGAAAAAGCAAATCAAAGGTTTGAATGGAATTTTAAGGGAAGCTTCAATAGAAACATATTGGTAGGTATTGAAAAATCAAATGTATTGGAAGCAGAGCCTCCATGTTCAGTCACACAGCTTACACCATTGTACGCTTTCCCCAAGTTGGGAATGCTAAGCAGGCACTAACTATATGTATATCCTTTTTTTTTTTGTTTTTATATTTTTTAGTGTTTATTTATTTCTGAGAGAGAGAAAGATAGAGTGCAGGCGTGGGAGGGGCAGAGAGAAAAGGAGACACAGAATCTGAAGGAGGCTCCAGACTCTGAGCTGTCAGCCCAGAGCCTGATGTGGAGCTGGAACTCACAAACTACGAGATCATGACTTGAGCCAAGGTTGTGCGCTAAGGACTGAGCCACCCAGGGGCCCCTACCTATGTCCTTAAATGTGGAAATGTGAAGGTACCACGAGGTTCAGTGGACATCCAGAAGCCAGGGGTTAGGCAACGAGGCTACACTATGACTTCATGACTCTAGAAAAATGGTAAGAATCATCCACTGATGGTTGCCATGCTTGTACAACGTTCCCAAAAGGCCCATTAGTCAAGCACCAGAATCAAAGCAGACAACTCACCAGCATGTGACCAGACAAGACCCAGTAGCATCACATGGGCTTCAGGCCCCTTTCTTTTTACCATACCAGAATGTTATATCTATCCTCCTACCATACACTCAGGTGCCATTTTAGAAAGAAAACAGACACTAAGAAAGATGAGAAACTGAAAATTAAAAGGAGTCACCCAAAAGAATATTTAAGCTGAAGATTGTGATGTCCCAAACTATGAATTTAAAATCTGCTTCATCCCGTCCACAATCTAATGGTGATAATCGAGATAGAAGCTGAAATGCCAGTTACTCATTGATCCAGCCATCCTGACAGATAAGGGCAGAGCACTTAGAATACCTAATCAGACACAGTCCTCTGGGATCTGGGATTAGGAACTGGCAACCAAAAGAATCAGGGTCCCATTCTCATAGTCAACAGATGCAGCAGTGTAAACAATGTCCCACTCTGAATGTGGCTGTAATGGCCATGGAAAGCAGGGTCCAGAACTCTTTGTGTTGATCATATAGTGTGGATTCTAGGGTTAACAGAAACAATGGATATATCCATTGGCATTGTTTTGGCTGCTGCTCTGGCTTTACAAGCTCTGATTCTCCAGCCTTCCTAGAAACTATGGGATGGGTGTGTTGCTTTTCAGTTTATACCACACAAACTCATTTGCTATTGCTTGGAGGCAAAAACTCTAACTGATACATACACCTAACACAGGTCTTACCTTAATGACACAGATAGTACCTCTGCCTTCTCTACTATTACTAACTACATTAGATCAAGGACTGGACTTATTTAATCTCTAAATACCAAAAATTCCACAGTGCCTGGCCATGGTACATATTTGTTGACCTATATTAAACTGACCAGTAAAATAAGGAAGCCTTGCTTAAAGTTCCTTCTAACTTAAAATTCTCTGACTACATTAAAGATGTCATTTGCTTATGCATAGGTATTTTTTTCTCCCCCCTGATTTGGGATTTAGACTTTATCCCCTCTTTATGTCTAGTAAGATAGCATACTTAGTGATTTCCTGCATCCAGAGGGGGAAATCAAACACATAAAAAGTGGTTTGAATATGCCCAGGGTGTTACTTAATAATCAAAAGGGGATTTTCTTGGTATCCTTCAATGACCTATGTTAAATGTCACTCATGTTTGGTCTCAGTAGGACAAATATACCAGAAAAAGTGATAGGAAGCAGCCATATTCCCCACATGCTCAGATTTTTCCCAGTATGAGGTATCTTGGAGAGAAAGACCACATTTAAAGCTTAGAAGAAAGATCCCCCTGGAGTTTTTTTGTTTTTGTTTTTGTTTTTTCTTTTCCTGTTGTCTTTCAGTATGTATTGACTCTCAGACCCCTGGGCAGCCTGTGACATCCATTTTCTGGGTCACTCTGTCCCTGAGTCATGATCATACTGTAACTTTCCAAAAATAGTTAATAACTGTGCCTTTACCAGTTAATTTCAGTGAATAGCTCTTAGTAAAATGTTACGGCCAAAGTTAATTTAGGTCAGATTGATCTTATTTCCCTAGATTAAGAAAGTGAGCCAAATTGTCCTCACAATTTCATATTTTCCTTCATTACATCTTTCTGGCTCCTTTTTGAACCATAAGATGAATCATCCATAAATTGCCCCCCACCAAGCTGTAGGAGTTGAGAAGTTGAGAAGTTCATCACTGTTTTCTTTTGTTCACTGCTTTCAGGATAACACACAAGAAAAACATGTGCCAACTGTTCGCATGATCATAAGATGTTTCCATGCTGCCCTTTTGCTACTAATCAACAACAGAGAACCCTCTGTACAGTTTTTGCTGGAATGTCTTTGGATTATTTGCCTCCTAACCATAATCTACAGAGTTGTTTTTGCTGACTCCTTTGATTTTTATTGGCACAATTGCCACTTTTATACCAAGATCAGTTTTTTGTTAAAATCTTCAACTGTTTTTACAACTTCCCTCAAATTTACACGATTTTCCAGAAATTTTCCAAAGTGTATATTTGTCACTAAATCCTAATAATAATGTAGAATTTTGATTAAAATAGTGATTTTCTGCACTTGCTTAATAGGCATCTTTGTGGTGTGTGTGTGTGTGTGTGTACATTGAGGGAAAAAGAGTTTA